>OW119932.1:53164152-54364152 GCA_933210815.1 Meta bourneti
TTTTCAATAGCAATGCTTAATATTTGTGCAATTGTGGATTTTGATGGATTTCAGACTCAAGAAAAGTTTCTTAGTATGTAAATACGTATACAATGCTGTAAAAATCGCAAGTAGCTTCAAGTATTCGTTTTCACTTATCGTCTGAGCATAAACTTAGTGCCAAAATCGTACAACTGTGATATGTTAAAAATTACGTATGTGCACTTCATTTCCATGACATAGCAAATTGTGCTCCCTTAGAAAGTCTAGACTAAGCTTTTAGAATTGTACGAGCAGACCAAGAGGGCCACTCAGTACCTAATTGCTTACAAAGGTGGTTGTGTGGAAAAGAAACGCTTAGATGCATTGAATATTCCGAATATCAACTTGGAACAATATGGGTGTCCCAAATTCTATGCATTATGTGCTCTAAGTAGCAACAAAGATATCCAAAAACTATAATGTGGTCATCACAAAAATAATTTGCATTGCCCCATAGCTGAGGTGATGGCATTGAATAATTGGCTTGTCGGAAATATGTGTCTCTTAAAAAAAATGCAAGTATGTAAAAATAAGTTCCTTTTTTTTACTACAATGTATTATTTTTGTAAAAAATATTAATCATAATGTTTTTACTATTAAAAAGTGTTATAATTTACCTTGTTTCCATGTAGCTTCCTTCAATCTGTTTAAGAATTGTCTGCTGGATTTGCAGAGATTGTTTTAAGAATACATAGAATTCAGATTTAATCCATTATTTCAATAATTTTTGTTCATTTTAAAATTCACATTAATACTTAAAATTTTCAGCTATTATTTAATTTTACTCATAGGTAAAACTATCAGCGGTGTGAGTAAATATTTAGATTATGCATTTAATATCAAGAAAAGGGCAAAAGTTAATTTGCTTAGCAGCACAGATGTGCACACATTATTTTCAAAAACAGAAAACCCACTTACTACCCATTTAATATAGCAATGTAGAACACTTAAAATTAAGAAAACAGTACAAAGTATCTTGTAAAATACTTCATAGCTTCGTACAGTATTGGTATTTTGCTGTGCAATTTAAATTGTACGATGTGCATAAGGATTTCAAATAAATAAAAGGAAGTTCATATTTAGTAAAATGTGTGGTTTGCAAAAGCATTAAAGAAAAAGAACTTTTAATTTAGATCTTCAAGGACAAATGGTTTTTAATTCTATATTTCACTACTTCAAATGTGCAAGGAAACATGGTATGGGTCTTGTAAAGTTTCAAATTAATGTATAAAATTCTTTTTACTCTTACAGGTTTTTTATAATAATTTTTTTTACTATGCATAAAACGCACTTTAAGAACCAAACTTTTAAAAATGTCTCAATTGTAAAATTAAAAAATAGAAAGCAAATTGCATTTAAATGTTTGTAATAATATTTAAAGTATATATTTCTCTCTCTCAATTGTTAAACGTTTTCTAAAAATCACTAAAATGAATGAAAATTTATTTAAAGTAAACAATAATATGGAAGGAAAAATTAATTAAAAATAATATTTAATTTATATTTTACAGGATAAAGGGTTTTAATACTATTTTTCACTACTTCAAATGTGTAAGGAAACATGTTCATAATATGGGTCTTGTAAAGTTTCAAAAATTTTACGCTCACTTATGTGTATAATATTAAAAAATTCTGCAATAAAATATGTGCTATAGCATCTAATGTATAATTAATTTTTGAGTAAAACATAAATCTTAAAATCAACGAAAATTTCATTTCAGATCTTGCATTTTAAAAAGAAAATTTATAAGACCATGTAATAAAAAAAAACCAAATAATCCAAAATACAGTGTATGTGGTAAGACAAGCAAAAGTTTATTTAGAATAGAAAAGGTGTAAGCATTAAAAAGATTTCCAATATTCCCTTATGGATCTGCATTTAAGTGTTTGTCATAATATTTAATGTATATGTTTCAATTGTAAAATGTTTTCTAAAAATCTTCAACATTAAAAATATGTGTAATAGTATTTAATATATAATTAATTTTAAGTAAAAACATTAATTTTTAAAATATTAAATCCTTATATTTCATCCAAAAACAGGTTTGTAAATCTATATAATATAAATTAAATCACTAAAATTTATGAAGATTTATTCAAAGTAAAAATAATATGCAAGGAAAGATTAATTAAAAAATAACATTTTAATTTAGATTTATAGAATAAATGGTTTTTTTATACTATTATAACTTCTTCAAATGTACAAGAAAACATATTCATAGTATTTGTCTCGTAAAGTTTCAAAAATTTTACTCTTACTTAAGTGTATAATATTAAAAATTTCTGCTATAAAATAGGTGTTATAGCATCTAATGTATAATTAATTTTTGAGTAAATACATCTAACTTAAAAAAAAACATAAATCTATATAGCAAAGAAAAATTTCATTTCAGATCTTGCATTTTAAAAGAAAATTTATGAAACCATGTAATAAAAAAACCAAATAATCCAAAATACAGTATATGTGGTAAGACACGCTAAAAATTTATTTAAAAACGAGATGTAAGCATTTATAAAAATACTATTCTGAAAGGCAAAGATCAATTGCAACTTTGTCCAAATATCGTCTAGTGTACGACACTGAGTTCTAGTTCGGGGGCACATAAGTGGTTTATCGCTGCTTTATACAAGAATTTTACGAAACGTTAAATTTATTCTAGGGCATAATGCACGGGGCAAGCTGTGAAACCAAAATTGGTTTGTTTGATACTTCATCTCAAGCAAGCTTCCATTTTCCAGAACAATTTTTAAAGAATTGTAGTTCTTTCTAGAAAACACAAATTGCCTTTTCTGTCCAAATGAAACAGACGCTATGGGTGCATAAAGTTCCAAGTCCTTCTCGTTGTTTTTATTGGCGCAACTATGCAGTCCTTACCATCTTTATAACGCTTCACCAACTCAAAATTAAATCTTGCACCAATTATTCGCTCCATTTCTCCCTTTATTTCCAATACTTTAGGAGATCAAGGCTTGGCTGTAATAGAAGACCCGCTAAAAGTATAGCTTATTCCTTCGTCTTCGTATGCTACAAGTTGACAAGGCACAGTATATTTTTGACCTAAAATTTCTAAATTTCGTCTTTTTTTAATACGTTAATTCGTTTTCCAATCGACGGAAATATGCCTAGCCTTCACGATCTGTAAACAATTTACCATACTCATAACATAAAGAATTGTGAGTAGACTTTTTCAAGTTCAGACTTGCTCGATGGACATAATCGTGACGTCACATCGAAATCTCAGAAGGAAAAAAAATCCAAGTCCCAAACGTAAACACACTGACGTCACTAATCATGAATAAAGTAAAAACATTAAGAAATCAATTCGTTCCTTAGATTAATTACTTTTAAAATCACCAGATGGCGCCATAAGTCATTTTGAAAAAGCATTTATTAAAACCCCTATGCAATTATTCAAACCATTTTCTAAAAATAACCCATTCCTAATACTAAGAAAAAATACAAGTGCAAAAGAGAAAAAAAAAATCCAACACTACATTAATTCACCGCCCATAGTTAACTCTCTTACAGCCTAACGGATAGCGCACTTGACTTCGGATCCTATGGTCCTCGGTTCGAATCCACGAAATTGCTTTTTAATTAAAAATAATAGGGTTTCGAATATCTCCACCAGATGACACTACGAGTGATTCGTCATCATGGCAACAAAACGACGCCATCTTGAAACAACTCAACGCCTGCACGAAGTCGATGACAAAAAAAAAATCCGAATGTAAACAAACAATACGTCACCCGCTTTTGGATGACGTCACGCTGTGACGTCACGTGGCCCCGCCCACTTCTGGTCACGTGGTATGACGTCACTTCCGCCGCATATACGGGCCGGTATACTACTGGCGTGGTGTGGAAGTTTGGAGAGTAGTCAGTGTTTTGTGGTGTCTATTTTCATAATCAAATAAACAAAAGTCTCATTTCCACAATTAATGTAACTTATTTTCAGTTTATTATTTGGGTTGGTTAGGGTGTTATGGCGCAAGTCTCAAACAAAGGGGGGTAGCCCGGTTGGAAGAGTTACGGATTAGCAACCGGAGGGTTGCGAGTTCGAAACTCGATCAAATCAAAGACCATCGTGTACGTGGGGGCTAGTTCACTTTAAATCTTTCTTGGCCTCAAATGTCCTCACGTTGGCATGGTGTGGAAGTTTGGAGAGTAGTCAGTGTTTTGTGGTGTCTATTTTCATAATCAAATAAACAAAAGTCTCATTTCCACAATTAATGTAACTTATTTTCAGTTTATTATTTGGGTTGGTTAGGGTGTTATGGCGCAAGTCTCAAACAAAGGGGGGTAGCCCGGTTGGAAGAGTTACGGATTAGCAACCGGAGGGTTGCGAGTTCGAAACTCGATCAAATCAAAGACCATCGTGTACGTGGGGGCTAGTTCACTTTAAATCTTTCTTGGCCTCAAATGTCCTCACGTTGGCATGGTGTGGAAGTTTGGAGAGTAGTCAGTGTTTTGTGGTGTCTATTTTCATAATCAAATAAACAAAAGTCTCATTTCCACAATTAATGTAACTTATTTTCAGTTTATTATTTGGGTTGGTTAGGGTGTTATGGCGCAAGTCTCAAACAAAGGGGGGTAGCCCGGTTGGAAGAGTTACGGATTAGCAACCGGAGGGTTGCGAGTTCGAAACTCGATCAAATCAAAGACCATCGTGTACGTGGGGGCTGGTTCACTTTAAATCTTTCTTGGCCTCAAATGTCCTCACGTTGGCGTGGTGTGGAAGTTTGGAGAGTAGTCAGTGTTTTGTGGTGTCTATTTTCATAATCAAATAAACAAAAGTCTCATTTCCACAATTAATGTAACTTATTTTCAGTTTATTATTTGGGTTGGTTAGGGTGTTATGGCGCAAGTCTCAAACAAAGGGGGGTAGCCCGGTTGGAAGAGTTACGGATTAGCAACCGGAGGGTTGCGAGTTCGAAACTCGATCAAATCAAAGACCATCGTGTACGTGGGGGCTGGTTCACTTTAAATCTTTCTTGGCCTCAAATGTCCTCACGTTGGCGTGGTGCGGAAGTTTGGAGAGTAGTCAGTGTTTTGTGGTGTCTATTTTCATAATCAAATAAACAAAAGTCTCATTTCCACAATTAATGTAACTTATTTTCAGTTTATTATTTGGGTTGGTTAGGGTGTTATGGCGCAAGTCTCAAACAAAGGGGGGTAGCCCGGTTGGAAGAGTTACGGATTAGCAACCGGAGGGTTGCGAGTTCGAAACTCGATCAAATCAAAGACCATCGTGTACGTGGGGGCTGGTTCACTTTAAATCTTTCTTGGCCTCAAATGTCCTCACGTTGGCGTGGTGCGGAAGTTTGGAGAGTGGGGTTCCAGCTCAATTGTTGAGTGTCATCTGACCGCGGTTGAAAATTACGAGGTGTTGTCCTCGGATCGTTCCTTTCAGGATTGATCCTAATTCCTTAAATCCACCCTCTACCCCTTGAATTTTCATTCTCAAGATTCCTTCAGCACCCACTTTGGGTTGGTTAGTTGAATTTTATGGCTCAAGTGCCATATTTGGCCATACTGCTCCAAACACAAGACAGACAACGTCAAGTAACGGACATACAAAGTTTTGATGACACAGAGGAGAGAAATACACCCAGTGTGGAATCGAACCGCCTACAACTCGCAGGTTGCTAGCGCAGTGGGTAAACCCACCGAGCCACAACGGCCCGACGTGCACTTCATGAAACTATGGTCTAGTGCTTACATTAGTAAATGGCATTGCAATTTTTGCATGCTGACCCAAATCCTACTAGATACATAAAAAAAGAGCTAAAAGAGACCCAATATACCACTCTGAACAACAAAAACAACTGAATTGTACCTACACACGCGTATGGATTCATTGTCATGTGACTCATATTTTATGTTTGCGTTTTATGTTACAGGGTTAACACAGTAAAAACAGACAGCGAAATAAATGCAGTAAAATAAGGATATTTTTAGCTATTTGAGAAATAGCTGTTGCTCTAGTGCGGATGAGGTTTAACCAGCCCGATAAATACCGTACGACAAATCAGTTGTAGAAAATAGTTTGATCTCAGGGTGGGAGACCACATACTGCCATCTAAATACTTTTATCAGACCCGCAGACCAGGTACCCTCCGGATAGGTTTAACCTGCCAGTATACCAGAAATGGCCCTCGAAATATTTTATGAGACCCGCACACCAGATAAGGCACTCCGAATTGGTTTACCCGATCCTCCGGATCCTCCTAAAAACGTCCCACCGGACAGGTTTACCAGACCAGCAGTTAAGATACGGTCCTCCGTATACGTTTACCCGACCCGCAGACCAGAAACGGCCCTCCGGACACGTTTAGTTCAGATACAGCCCTGCGCTCAGGTTTACTCGGCCCATTGGCCAAATATGGCCCTCCAAAAAGCACAGACCAGATACGTATATCATTTTCTTCTTGAGGACACTCATTCGCATAAAATAAATATTTTTATAAATAGGAAGTTGAAGCCTAGCGTTATTTCGCAAATAGTTACGTTGAAATTTGCGCAAGCGGATTCCGATTTATTTTCTTGTCTTTTTTATCTATAAAGGAGATTTTGTTTTATTTTTTCCGTTCCTAAAGAATATTTAAAAATGTGCAGTTTCAGGGATGTGTTAACGTCTAGCAGTTTAGTATTCGTTTAATTGAAATGTTAAAGTTGCTTGAATATTTTTCTAGTTATGAGAGGCGTTTTCTGTAAATTTAAATATAGTTTCGGTAAATGTTCGGTAGTTCTCTCCAAAAAGCACAGACCAAATACGTATATCATATTCTTCTTGAGGACACTCATTTGCATAAAATAAATATTTTTATAAATAGGAAGTTGAAGCCTAGCGTTATTTCGCAAATAGTTACGTTGAAATTTGCGCAAGCGGATTCCGATTTATTTTCTTGTCTTTTTTATCTATAAAGGAGATTTTGTTTTATTTTTTCCGTTCCTAAAGAACATTTCAAAATGTGCAGTTTCAGGGATGTACAGTTTTTTAACATCTCTATTATTAATTGAAATGTTAAAGTTGCTTGAATATTTTTCTAGTTATGAGAGGCGTTTTCGTAAATTTAAATATAGCTTCGGTAAATGTTCGGTAGTTCTCTTGTTTCGAGCCCGATCGCTTAATTACCGGATTGAAATTATTTGTGACACATTAAGAAACATTTCTTTTAATTATTAATTTTATTATTTAAGTAGCATTAACCGAGAATAATTGCCAAGTTTTAAATTTAATACATTTAAGGTTTATAACAACTGATTCAAACGGATATTATGCAAGATATTAAGCAGAATCAGTGTACTTTAAAGTTACAGTTAAAGTTTGTGAAGATAAAGGATTGAGAAACACGTTAAGAAAGGTATTTATAGATATAAATAATTCAGCATCAATAAAGATTTAAATAATAACTAAATTTAAATTTATTTACTCTCTTACTTTAACATTGTATGTAACGTTTATAATGCCAAAGATAAAAACATTATCAGTAGGAATATAAATAATTACTAAACTTATAATTTATTTATGGCGCCTACTTCAAAATTATATTTAAATTTAATTTTTCCAATTGATTAAAAATATTAAGCAATATAATAGAGAATTAAATAATAACTACATTTTTAATTTATTTAAACATCTACTTTAACATAACTTTTTACCTTAATAATGACAAAGGATTTAAAAATAATAATCAGAATTAAAAGGGTATTAAGTTAATAATTTTAATACTTTGACACTTACTTCAACCATTACATTTAAAGCCTAGTTATATCTTATATATTTTATACATAATTTATATTTATATTTATTAGTAATCTAATAAATATCGCCTAATTTATTGTATTCCTTTAATACACAGTAATCTCATCTGATTACTGTGCATTAAAGGAATATACTTTACGTCTCTGAAAACATACTAAAATATGCTAGATGTTTATTATGAACACATGTTTTGTCTTATAACAAAATTTTACAGCAACAAGAAAAATAAAATGCTTTGATTCTTTTTCGGCCTTTCCTCTTAAAGTGACTACCAAAATTGAGTATTAAGAGATTTCTTTACAAGCTCAAAACTATAATAAATAATAATTTAAAATTCATTTTTATAAGAATGATAAAGTGCATATTAAAAATATATTAGGCTAAAGAGCAATTCCATATTCACCATAATATTTTTTAAAATAGGTTATAAATGTCAAATTTACAAATCTCTAGGTCAAAATGGAGTATAAACCCAGCCAATTTCGTCCATAAACATAATAAAACGTAAAATAAATTTTTCTTTCGCCTATTTTTGCATGTTGAACAGCTTCTAAGACGAGGGAACTAAATTAACAAGAATTTGTGTTGTTTTACGGAATATTTATTTCCCATTTGTCAGAATCGATCTTACGTTCTGCGACCTGAATATCGTGATTTTTAACCACTTTTTCCTTCTAGGAACACGCATTTTCAAGCCCATTGAAGTCCTGAGATTATGGTGGGGTGTATTGTTGCTGTTTAACCTTTCAGTTTCTTTCGACGAGATATCTCGTACATCAAGATTTCACTACTTTTGCTAGTGACGAGATATCTAGAGATTTTGCCGATTTTTAATAATAACGAGATTAAGATCTTGTCAGTTTTTTCTAATGACGAAATATCTTGCTCATCAAGATCTGATCAGCTTTGCTAATGACGAGATATCTCGTCGAGACAACCATTAGAAGGGTTGAGATAGTAACGAAACTTTAACTCAACCCGTCAAGTAGTTTCGACGAGATATCTCATCCATCTAGATTTGACCAATTTCGATAATGACGAGATATCCCGTCATCAAGATCTTGAAGGTTTTTGATAATAACGAGATCAAGATTCGGTCAGTTTTTCTGATGACAAGATATCTCGTTTATCAAGATCTGGTCAGTTTTTCTGATGACAAGATATCTCGTTTATCAAGATCTGGTCAGATTTGTGAATGACGAGATGCCACCTCGAGACAACTACTAGAAGGGTTAAGACATGGATGCACAGAATTGTTAAGACCAAGGGCCACATGAATTCGCTGTGACTTAATGGTGGGTTGCCAAAAAACATGAAAGTTATGTATCATATATTATTTATTTTGTTTTTATTTATCACATATTGTTACAAAGGAAGATAATAAAAAAGTAAATAAATAATTTAATTCGATGCGTGACATTGCATTGATTTAACAATTGTTAATATTTGGTTCGAGTTTTGTAGTCGCCAAGCTCAAAATGCATTTTAAATTTTCATTAGTCAAGTGGTTCCAATTTTTCGATTTGCTAAAACATGATTGAAAAAGTTTGTCCACAGATATATGTTGACTCAAAGACGCTTGCACATTTTGGTGCTTTAATTTAGCGACGATTTACAATTGTTTTTATCCCCCCGACACAACGATAGAAGTTTAATAAACTGTCTTAATTAAATTTATATCGCAGGTTCTCATTGTTTTGCATGTCGATGAGTTCAAGCTGTACTGATTTGGGTGCATTTTCAGATAAAATGGCAAAAGGCTTGCGAGTAAAATCTGGAAACGGTTTTACTTTAAATAACAACTTTTAATCCCAAAACCCCATCGTGTGACTTGTTGAAGTTAAAATAATACATGGTGAGCGTGCCGCCCTCGGTTTAGAAGCTGCTCAATATGCAAAAATGTGAGCAAAAAAAATTATTTTATTTTTTTTATTGTTTCTGGACTGATTGGCTGATTGTACACTCGTTTGTGACCTAGAATTTAGTAAATTTGACACTTAAAACCTATTTTTTAATAAGTTTTAAGTGTCAAATTTACTAAAGTTGGTCATAAAATTGACTAAATTTACCAATCTCATAACGAATATGGGATTGGTTTTTAGCCTAATATGTTTTTAAGTATGTACTTTACCATTCCTAAAAAGTTTAAGTACAGATCATTGCTTATTACAGAGGTTTGAGCTTTTAAAGGAATCTCTTCAGAACGTATACTCAATATTTTTTGGGGCCACTGTAAATATTCTACCATATTAGTTATTCTTTATTTGTATCTTTTCTTGCTCAAATTCCTAATTTGTATGCTTCACATTTCCTAGCTACAACCCTTTAGAAAAGAAATATATATTGGGAAATAAGTTTCCAAAGTAAAAACTAATATATTTTATTTAGTTTTCTTTGTTGCAACAATTTTCTAAGTAAAATGCTTTGTTTGGTCATACATATTTCTAATATTTTGTACTTCATATTTATTTTATTTTATTTTATTTTGCTCTTTGTAATCTCTGCGAGAAGCCTTTAAATTTAATTACGGAAATGCTCTTAATAAAAGACGAATACAAAATTATTTTGGTTACATAATGGGCTTAAAACAAAAAAGAAATCCGAAAGTTGGGATATATTTATTTTCCTATGGTTTTTCATTCTTTAATCATCGTTTATCCTTTTCCCTCATATTCATGCCTTTTTATTTCGTTTTCAGTTGTTTCTACTCTTAAAATTTGTCTTCTGTTTATCTTTCTATTTTGTGCGTTTGTACTGCTAAGCATCATAATTTCATGTTTCATTTATTAATAACTAGATGGCGCCACAAGTTTAGTCGCCAAACTTGGCTGGGATTCGATGTTGAGTTCATTCTAGCAGTTAATAAGTGATATTGCAAGCGTAAAATCAGTTTTGACCATCTCTATTATTAGATTGATCATTGTTCAGCAACACCACTCATGACTGGGAGGAGGATATGTCCGTTGGGATCATACAAATGATATTTCCAAACATATATCAAAAATTTATTCCTCAAGTTATTTCAACTTTTAGATTTCCCCAAAATCACCGCAGTAGCGAAAATTTAAGCGTAGCGAAAAACTATTCGGAGGAAAGGAGACATTTTGAATAGATTTCTATCAAAACATGGTTTCTATTCATAATTTTTTTCTAGTATTATTTTAATAATTAATAGTGCAAACTTAAAATTATTTAAAAAATAAAACTTTAGGTTAATTTTGTTGGGTTTCTAAATTGAAACATGGAACAAAATATCAGCACTTTGGGAATATTATTTCAGATGTCAATAAAAGCCTGGGAAAGTAATTTAACAGTAGGAGCTCCGAACTTTCTTTACTCATAATTCCAAAACGGCTGTACTGAATGACATGAAATTTGGAATCTGACGTTAAATTTTGATATAAATTCAAAATTTTGTGTCAAAATGGGGAATTCTTGCTGGAAATTAAGATGTTGGGGCTCAATTTAATATGAAGACCTCCCCTTATACAAATTTTGTGCATATGAATGTATTGAAGATGTTATTCCCCGTCGAATGCCATCTTTCGAATAAAGACGGGTAGTTCGTTTTTTCCCAATTGTACATTGACTCTGGAGCCATGTATTTATTCAACGTAAACACAAACACCAGAGTAGGAATGTTAAGCGAATCGCAGAACTGCTCCTTTGTAATGACAGACCTGTTACTGGAAGAGAGTGGGGTTTTTGAAGAACCATCTGCCACAATAGCACAAAATTTTGCTAATTTTTAAAAACTTTAGATTGCATAGAAAAAATAAATGTTCACACTCCAATCGGGCAAGTAACTCGGCAGGTCAAACTCCCAAGTTCTGACCGCTACTGGGAGAGCATTTTCGTGCGCTGTTCTGGAGTGGAGTTCAACTCCCGCGCCACCTTCCTCGTTGAAGTTGGTGTTAAAAAATTGGGATGAATGTGTTTGTTTATTTACATCAAGGTTGAGAGGGAATTACACTGCATAACTGAGAACCGCTCTAGGTCAGTTGGTATTGTTTGGTAGACGATGATCATACCTGGAGATCTGCGCTACGGCTTGATTTTCATTGCAACTAAGGGATTTGTAGAATTTTTTACTGATTTGACCGTAAAAATGTATTAGTTCCAAGATACCAAGTTCATCTCGGATTTGAGTATTTCTTTAGTACCAGGGATTGTCAGTGATAATTCTAAGGGTGGTATTTTGAAGAGCTAGTTTTTTTAAATATGGGTTTCAGCAACATATCCTCAGATCTGACAAGCATAACTGATTACTGATCGGAGCATTGCCTTGTATATGAGCACTTTGTTTTCAATAGACAATCTGGAGTACCTAGCAATTAGGGGGTAGATGGTGTGATATTCAACAAGGAACTTGGATCGAAGGGAGGAAATATGTTTATTCCAAGTTAAATTTTTGTCCAACGTGACTCCAAGATATGTACAAGTTGGGGGCCATGGGATGACTTTGCCGAACAGTTTGACAGTGGGTGAAAGGTTTTTCCTGGGGAACATGACCGCTTGACATTTATTCAAATTAATTTGGATTTTCCAGACAAGCCAGGACAGGTGAGTGGAGGTAACGTGTGAGTGTTTTGGTTACATTTGGTCAGTGTGTTGCTTAGTGCCAGTATTGAAGTGTCTTCTGGAAACGTATATCGTGATGCGTTGTTTCGTGGTATGTCGTTCACATACAGGTTGAATAATTTGGGTCCAAGTATGGATCCTTGGATCAGCCTGAATGGTACGTCGTGTTGAAAGGGTTTATTTATACGAAGGACAAACTTCCTACTTGTTAGGTAGGAATGAATAAGGTGAAGCTGGGAAGCCAAATGTAATGAGTTTGTGGACAATTCCACTTACCCAAACAAGATCAAAAGCCTTTGCTACATCTAGTATTGCTCAAGTGCTTTTATAGGTTCTGGTACCATCAATAATATATTCGGTTACCCGAAGTTGTTGATAGCTGTTTTCTAAAGTCGAATTGTTGTGGAATTATTAGTTTGGTTCTCTAGCAGTATTCCTCCAACCGTAAATTGATTATGTATTCAGCAGTTTTGCTGAGAACAGTATGTAGGCTTATTGGCCTGTAACTGTCTGGCTCATCTGCAAGTTTAAGTGGATTTAGTATAGGGACAGTAAAAAACAGTTGTTTTCTATGGGGAGGGGAAGTGTCGGATAGACAAAATTGAGTTAAGGGTGGTATCTGGAGAATGGTTTTCGTCGGGAGTTTTTTCAACATATTAGACACTAGATCAATTCCAGAGCTCTTTTTGACTTTTAGGTTCCCTATGTAGCATAGGATTTCTGACGGTTTGGTAGGCTCAGTTTGGTCTGTCGGAGTAATACTTAAATGATTGAGTGATGTATTTACTTTTTTGACTACAGTGGGGTTGCTGATGTTGTTTTCACTGAATTGTAGCTCAAGGCTGTTGGCAATAATTTTAACCTTTTCAGTGTCCGTGTATGCAATATCGGCAGACCCTTGAAAGGGCGGGATTCCGTAAAATCACCCTGTATACTGAATTAAACCATATGGATGCAATTTAAATTTAGTAAACATAGATTTGTTTACCTGATTATTGTCAGCAATAAGGCTGATTGGTTTTACATTAAAATTATATAACTCGCATAATATGTTTTTATTGTTGTATATAAAAAGTCCCCAGAATTAATACTGACTGGCAAAATTGCAATTACATCCTTATAGTTACCAAATGCAGAAGTTAAAGAAAACACCTGTGCTGTTTTAGCAAGGGTATCTGATTGTGTTATACAAGATCCAACTAATTTGCCACCCTTAAATGTCAACTCAGGAGTGATATAGATTTCATCCATTAATAAATTTACGTACTTTTCAATTGGGCTTAGATTGATTAATCTCTTTTCCAGATACTTATTTCGAACATTAAATGTTCCATCACAAACATTTAGCTTGGCAGCCATTTTTCTCAAGTTACTTGGATGGGGAGAACTAACAACTTGGTTTTTCTAATTGCACGATAGCAAGTAGGTGAAATTAAGTACATTTTAAAAGATAATTGCAAAAGGTTGGAAGAATATCTGTATCTCTCTTTGGACAAATTTAAAAGCTGCAATTGCTCAATTAAAATATTTAAAATTGATAACTTTTCAGTACTTAATTTGGAATCATAGTCATTAAGTAAGCATATAGCTTTTGCTAATTTATCATATTCAATATTCACATTTTCTAAATTATTACATGTTTTAAAGAATAAATCTATTTCTGATTTTTCATTAATATGCTTAAAATGTATGTTAATTTCTTAAACATCTAATTGTTCAGTTTTATAAAATACTTTAAATGATAGATCTGAAAATACTTTAAAACTAACTATAATTAAAGGTAAAAGATAATTGCTTATCTTTAAAACAGTGATACAGTCCTTATTTGAAGT
This sequence comes from Meta bourneti, assembly GCA_933210815.1. Classification (NCBI taxonomy): domain Eukaryota; kingdom Metazoa; phylum Arthropoda; class Arachnida; order Araneae; family Tetragnathidae; genus Meta; species Meta bourneti. The sequence continues at coordinate 53,178,356 of OW119932.1, forward strand.
AAAAGTCCAATTTTCTTGTGTTAAACAATACTTTACATAATCTTCAACTTCAGCACTGCATTTCAATCGAGAAGCTTCAAGTTCATCTTCATATGCTAATACACTTTTTCTAGAACTGCTTGAACAATATTATGCTCTTTCTCATCTCGAGATTTCCGTTCCTTTGCCAGTTGTATATTTAAATGCGATGTTGCTTCATTAATGATACTTGGAATGCCTCGGGTAACAGACAAGGTTTAGTACGTGGAATTAGGTGAATTCTGCCATCCTTATCTTTCCATTTATCTTCAATTAATATCATTTCACTAGAAAAATATTTTATACACACATATGCATTTTTGGTATGCACAAAATTCTCTCGACGGATCTGGTTGATCCATAATTGCGCATATTTTTCATTCGTTGGAAATCTGAAGCATGTAATGTAAGGTGGCTTATAGTTGGATTTGCATCCAGGCATATTGCATTTGAAAGGCATTCTATGAACCTAAAATCATTGAAAACGATATGCTTATACATTTGAGAAGATGCGTAGGATAAGAAAAAAATCATACAATCAAACTCAATACGAACACAGCTAAAACGAGCAATCTGTATATTAAATCTAAATATGCATCTAACTACCTTAAGAGTTTCATATATTTTACAAGCTGCAAAGGAATGATCTTAACTAATACGAGGAAAGTTGTTGACTATAGTACAAATTTCCATACATCTATAGTTACATTATACCTGGCATAAGAGCCATATTCGGTCATGCAGTGCCAGACACAAGACATACAATATCAAGTAAGACACACACAATGGAAGTTTTTATAATTGGACATTTATTTAAAGTTAGGAAAATTAAATTCACATAGGAAAGACTGAAATTTTACATTTGTTTAATGTTAGAAAATGAAGTTTATCACTATAAAAATTACGGAAGCTAGGAACTATTAATGTGTTGGTAATGTGTTTTATGATTTTTGTTCCTTTCACGGGTTTTGCCAGTAACGGCTATTATGAGAAATTTTTACTTTTACATTCTCGATTTAATCACGTTACAGTGTAGAATTGTTAAATATTATATTACTAATCATTATATAGAACACTATACTATAAAAATACCCCATACTACAAAATGACCCATAAAAAATTACATGATACCACATAGTCGTTATACCGAATTTTATCCCTATAGTCCACAGCAAAAACTTTAATCCAATATTAATATTATATTTATGAATAGCTTACTTACCAAAGAGGAAGATTTCCTGCGCGATTTAATCCACCGTATTTGCACAAAAGTTCCTTGATTTAAAATCATACGTGACCACAAACAGCACAGCTTCCTATGTAAAGAAGTTTTTGGAATTGCACGGAAAGCATGCGCCTGCAACTAATCACGTGACCCTGTTTCCGGTATAGAGCGCGCAGGCCAGTATTAAGATCGGCTGGGGTCCCTAATAAAATGATGCTTAATATCAATATGTTTGCTCCTTTCAGAGGTTGTTTGGTTCCTAGCCAGGAACATGGCTGCCTGGTTATCAACTACAATTTTAACAGGGTCAAAATTCGGCACACACAGTTCTTTTATCCACAACACCTTCTTTATGGCATGGGCTATAGCCAGGTAATCGGCTTCAGCAGAGGATAGTGCCACAGAGCACTGTTTCTTGCAGGACCTGGAGATTGCAGCCCCCAGCCAAAATGGCAACATATCCACTGAAGGATCTTCAGTCAACAGGGTCTGCATCAGCAAATACTTTCACTGGCTGCATAATTTTTCTGAAGATGAGGGCAAATCGTTTGGTTTCCTTCAAGTAGTGGAAAACGTGTTTCACACTCCTCCAGTGCAGTTCTGATGGTCTTTCGTTGAACTGGCTTATGTACGTGGAGCTAGAAGCGATGTCAGGACGTGTTCCACATGCCAAGTATAGTATACTCCCTATGACTTGCTTAAATGGTATTTAGTCACTCTCCTCCTTAATGTTGTTCCATTTGGCATCGTCTACTTTATGTCTCACAAATTCCATTCTGAGAGGCAGAAAAGAGTAAAATTAGAATTTCAACATGAACTTACAACAGTGTTGGGAAAGCGAATGAACGATACCAAAAGTTGCACAATCTGGTTTATTGATCAGAGAAAAACTCACAGTAAGTGCTCAAAGTGGCGTGTCGTTGCACAGTTCACACCGGCGAAGGAATGACTGGAACACCCTCTCGAAGATTCCTGGTGTTGTGTTAATTTTGTCTGCGGCAACACCTATTCTCGCTACGAGATCTTCAGCCGAGTCCACAGGCGTCTGGTACACTTAAGATTTCATGTGCCCCCAGAAGAAAAAGTCCAGTGGGTTGAGGTCCGCCATATCCGATCCATCGTGCTGGACATGTGGCATTCAAGAAGTGCTGGAAAAGTGTACATCAACCACATGTTTCTCTGGATGGAAAGCGAAACAGCCTGCAACAAACTGGGATGCACTTGTTCCAAGAAGATACGGTATGTTGCGCCGGTCAAACGGTCTGGCAAGATGTAAGGGCCTACCACGTACTCACCAAGGATACCTGCCCAGATATTCACGGAAAATTTCTGCTGGTGAGTACAGTGGGGATTGCTATCAGACCAAACGTGTTGATTGCGCAGATTGAAAATGCCTTTTCTGCTGAATGTTGCCTCATCACTAAATAATACTAATGCAGGAAATCATGGATCGTTATATTCCATTCCTCATCCCGAGCATCCACTGCACAAAGTCTGCCCAGCGGGGATAATCATCTTGGTGTAAACATTGCATCTTTTGCACGTGGTAGGGGTGCATGCGTTCCTCGTGTAAAATACACCACGCCACTTTCTGAGAAATACCCATTTCGTATGCCACCGCTTGTGTACTTGTGGAAGGAGCTTCTGCAATTATCGCCAAGACTCGCTCTTCCATTTCTGGCGTTCGTACATTTCGCGAACATCCTGCATTGCTGTTTGAGATGGCAAAACGAACCGGTTTCTCGCAATCGTCAATCCACACTGGCGAAGGTAGGATGACTTGGAATACGACGCGTTGGAAACCGCTGCTCGTACAATCTTCGTGCTTCGCATCCATTCCCTTTTGCTTCACCATATGTGAGGTGCATATCTGCCAATTCCTCGTATGTGTACTCCACCATTGCCTTCACGAAATGTTTCGGACGATGTTATCAAGGTAATACTTTAAAGCATTGATGTGCCGTTTTTAAAGGACAACGTTTGATCTGATTGACTTTCTACGGAACCTACTGTGCTGCTTCTTCTCACTGGAAATTTGCATAAGGTTTGGTTTGGTTTGTCACACTACGGTCATGTCAGCACATGAGGTCTATTAGACCGGTACCTACTGCTTAAAGTGGATTCCGAACCACTACGAACATCCATGCCTACACCGAGATTCGAACCCGGAACCTCTGTACAGTCAACCTAATATATATTCGAACATGGGAAACATTTAGATTTCTTACAGATTACATTAAGTTGTGGCAACAACAGATACTAACGTTTATTTTTCCCCCATCACAACATGTTGCTAACTGATCTGATATTATGCTGCTACATGGTATATTTTGTTGAGTGAGTTACTGCTGTGTTCACTTTTAAATATTTATATTACTTTAGCTATGTTGTTGTCAAGAAATTTAATAACGTCTTTACAACGAGTATATGTTTAACCGTTGAGTTTTTTAAAAAACTCGAAAAGTTAAATTTAAATTCTATCTCGACAAGATTAGATTCCAATTCTGTGTTAAGATGTGTATTAGGATTCTAATTATGTGTTAAGATTATGTTTAATAGATATCAACATTTATTTTTTCCCCATCACAACATATTTAACTGATCTGATATTATTTTTAGGTAAGAAAAGTTTTTGATATGATGATGCTACATGGTATATTTTGTTGAGTGAGTTACTGCTGTTTTTTTTAAATACATGTTAAGATTATGTTTGATGTGTTCACTTTTAAATATTTATATTACTTTTAAATATTTAAAAGTAATTTTACTATATAAATATTAAGCTTTTACTCTGTGAGAAATCTAAATGTTTCCCATGTTCGAATATATATTGGGTTGACTGTACGCCAGTGCGCTACCGACCGGGCCATCTTGCTTAGGAGATATGCTACGTAGGCTGGTACAAAACGACATCAGAGGCGATGACTTGTTCATGCTCGACATATTTCGACTTTACTCTTTTCTGTCTCTCAGAGTGGAATGCGACCCTATGTTCCATGGTAATTATTGCTCGTCTGGATGGGTACTATCACCCCTCTTATTTTGTAAAAATAATTTACTCACCCTGTATAAGACTTCTTTCAAGGTGCCATTGAGGTATGCTGAAGTGATGTCCATTTGATGGATTGGTAAGTTAAATTCTACTGCTAGGGCTATTAGTACTCTCAGGGATTTGATCTTTATCACTGGAGAAAATGTCTCGGTGAAATCTTTGCCTGGAACTTGTGAGTAGCCCTTAGCTACCAGACGGGCTTTGAATTTTGTTGTCTCGCCCTCTGAGTTGTTTCCTTTTGAACACCCACTTGGCTTGATCTGGGCTGGTTTGGAAACTAACTCCCATGTCTGATTTTGATGTAGACTTCCTAATTCCTCTTCCGTTGCCTCTTTCCACATTCTTGCATGGGGTGACTTCAATGCTTCCTTCACAGTGACGGGATCTGGTACATTCGGATTGACAGGAGACATCATTTACAGCTTTATAAAGCGCTGGTCTCCATAGTAGGTCGTTTTTCTAATCCTACTGCTTCTTCTGACTTCTTGCATATTATCACCTCTCAGGTGCGGCTTCATTCTCTTCCTTTCTACAGAATTCTGTTAGGTTCTGTTCTTCACTGGAATTTTCACCCAGGTGAAAGATCAATTCATTCTCCTTTTGGGTTCGTTGGTCAGGTTGACTCCTGAGTGGAAAAACAGCTTCGTCAAACCTTACGCTCCTACTGACAAGGAGCTTGTCCTCCTCCACAATTTATCCCTTGACACTATCAACATACCCAATAAAAATACATTCTTGAGAACGCTTCTCATGTTTCCCCTTCGACATTGACTTGTCTACTTGTGCAAAAGCTTTGCACCCAAGTATTTTTAGGTGATTATATTGTGTTGGTTTTTTAGTCCACAGTTCTTTAGGTATCCTTCCCTGAATGTCTTTTGAAGGGCATTTATTTCGTAGGTAACATGCAGTGCTTACAGCATCCACCCACAAACCATTTGGGATGCCTGATTCCAGGAGAAGTCACCTGGTTATGTCGAACAGTACATGGTTCATTTTTTTTCCGCAACTTCGTTTTGTTCAGGGTTTCTTGGTACAGTGAACTGTCTTGCTATTCCATTCTGTGTCAAGAATTCGTTGAAATCCCTGCTGGTGTTATTCCCCACCATTGTCACTCCTAAACTTTGTGATCTTCATGAAAGCTTCCTACGCTTCCCTTGTATTCCATGAATTTCTGAAGGACTTCACCCTTCGACCTCATCGGTTTCACTACTGCAAACCTTGAGTAATCGTCAATAAAAGTGACAATGTACCTGGAACCCCCCCCCCTTTGACACAGGAGTGATAGGCCCAACAACATCACTGTATTAATTCGAGTGCTCTTGTAGCTCTCTCAGCTTCACCCTTGGGGAATGGTATTTTTTTCATTTTCCCTAACACACAAGTGGTGCACATGCTTCCTTCTGTTTCCGCTTCCTCATTTAAGCCAGACTTCATATTTTTACCTAATTGTTTAATGGCATCTATGTGGAAGTGGCCAAGTCTTTTGTGCAGCAACTCCTCATGTTTCGTCAAGTAGATTTTCTGGATCTCTACAGCTTCTTCTATCTTGTAGAACCTCCCACATCTGAATCCAGTTAGGATGACTTTATCCAGATCCTTAATGGTGACTCTTCCATTTCTGAAGCACACAGTCATCCCCATTTCCTCGATTCCGCCAACTGACAGGTTTCCATCAAGTTCAGGGACAAACAGCACATTTGACAGGAACAAGCTGGATGTTCCACACTCCTCTCTTGGTCTAATAACTATGTCACCCATTCCGACAACTTCAATCTTTTCGGAATTTGCGACTTCCACTTTCAACTTCTTAGGAGTTAAATTTAAAAACTTGTCCTTTTGCGATGTCTGTTGTCCCGCTATCCAGATATTTCGGCTATTGTGTCGCAACAGTTGGCGAATAGGGCATGATACTCATCATTTAGGATCTTTTTGGCATGTGGTCTGGAGGAAGAACCAGGGCAGCTATGGGCAATATGGCCCCACTCCCCACATGAGAAACAGCGAGTTTTTCTGTCCGCTGCTGACCTATTCTTTGATGGCCCTTTATGCACTTCAAATTCTGGTTTTCCCCTGGTCTGTTTTCAGAGCCCATTCCCCATGAAATTCTGGTCTCAAGTCAGAGGGATATCTTGAATATCACTACCGTACGAGGCACATAAGTCGACATGATTAGTATAATGGCGAATGGCAAAAAAGGATTCTAACAATATAAAACACTTCTCTTCTACGATAAGGCGCGACTTCACTTTCCTAGTACAGGTTTTCTTCGTCCCTCTCCAAGTTAAGGAAAAGTCCTTCATACTCCTTGGGGAGGCCCACCAACATGACCAAAGCCTTATTCCTACTCGATTGACTCAATATCGGAAATGTCTAGCGACCACAATCCAGTCGTGCTGGTTTTCGACACTAATCAACCCGTACTAGGCAACACTGGAGCCACTTCCCTATCGGAGAAACCATACCCGCAAGAGGATACCTTGTGATGCAACTCGGAGATCCTGTACAAATAAAAACTGATGCTCTCACCCGTCTTCAGAGCGATAAAGAGCTCTCTCAGGAGCTGGAGAGTGTGCAGGAGCCCGAATTTGGTATGGATTTCCTTTAGGGAGTCCAAGGCATCTTTGGCATGTTTAAAGTCCGCGATGTCGTCGAGGAACTGATCTTCCACGACCAGGAAGAGGAACGTCAACGCCTTCTCGTTCAGCCGTCTCTCTTCCTTCATTTCGACCATGTACCCCTCTTCCCAGCAGTTTTTCTGGACGAGGGCAGCTCGTATGCATATGGCCCAGGCGTTGTAATTATCTCCATTGAGCTTCGGGATCTTTAGCTCATCCATTCTTAGCGCGTGGTGGTTAGGCGATTAGTGACCGGCGACTCTCCTTCACGTCTTTCTAATAGCAAAGTAACTGCTAAATTGACTCAATTTCTCACGAACCTTCTTCTAGGAGCCTTCGTGATGATAACGTGATGGAATCTGTCTGAGAAAAAAGAGCTGAATTTCCTATGATGCAATTTGCTATGTGAAGAAAGCAGCGCACACTCTTTAACGGACAAGACACTTTATTGACGAACGGGTTACATGGGAGGAACTATCACGTGACCGCGTGCCGAATGCATAGACCCAAAGTCCTCAGGTTTACCGTAGTTCCAAATCGTAAGGAAAATCATGTTTACTAGCTTGGCGCAGTTTATCGCGCGGGTGAATTATTCTGATTTCGGAAAAGCGCCATGTACAGTTGCCGATATACCAAAACTCCTTTCGAGCAAGCTCCGTTCAAGTTTCCTATCCAAGCGTTTTGTATGGGTTTTGCTAAGTGAGACGATCTTTCCAAAGTTGAACAGTTGTCACTTTTCGCGTTCTTTAATTGTTCTTTGATTTGTTATGCAGATTTAAAAATAAAATTTAGAATTTTTTTGCAAAAATGTTCTCATCTTATGATGACTGAGCCATTTAAATTCCATATTACCTGTGGTAGATTCTAGTTTTCCCAAAGAACTATGGACATTCATATTTAAAGAAACAGAAAAATGTGTCTTTTAAGTGCAGTATTCTAAATAAATATTTTCACCTTTTTTAATATTTTCCAGGTATAAACTGCAGAGGTGTTAAATGCATAACAGGGATGAGATTAGAGATCCCAGTAAATAATGATTCCAGATATCATAATTTCTGAAATCAAAAGCGGGTAAGCTGTGGAAGGGAAGGTTGAATTAATTTCTAAATGTGTAAATAAGCAAATGTTTACTAGCTGAATTAATTTCTAAATGTGTAAATAGCAAATGTTTAACCTCTAAAAAGATAATTTATATCTCTAGCCAAAAATACCTTTCCTAGATTTGAAAAAATCTCGGTAAGGTATTTATGAAGAAAAAAAAGATTAATATTCTTTTAGAGATTTCTAAGACTTTTAAATTTAGAAGTAACAATAAAACTAAGTGTTAGTTCTGCCTTCGAAAGAACGTCGCAAAAGTGTGAAAATTTTGAAAGGAACAGCTGTTTGAAACTTCGTAGTACTTTTTGTCTCAAATATGAATTGGTGTTGATTTAAAGGGCTGAGTTCAAAAAACTAATTTAACAGATATAAAATTTTTTACTATACTCATAACACCATCTCCCGAATTACTAAGGTTGAAATTTTGGATAGTTTAATTACCAATAGTTTTGAATTTAAAAAAATCAAAACTGAAACATTCACGGCAATTTTGGAATTTCAAGTTAACTTCGTTAAATATTTATATTCATTTTTAATAAAGGTTTGGTTTATCGCTCCACAGTCATTTTTTGCAACACTTGGACCAGGATATATGGATTAAAATGGATTCCGAACCATTAATGAGGGATTCGAACTCAAAGCCTTTTGGACCAAACGGAGCAATATATTAAATATTCTGTCCTTTGTACCTATTACTACTCTGATCATTGTAAGTGTATTGCAGAATTTCGGTTGATTGAAGTGTCATTAAGAAATCCTCCGTAATTTTTTTAACCATGACATTGGGAAAATCAATTTAAAGATTTTGTATTAGTATAAAATGTTTTTAAAAACGTGATAAAAGTTTCCATTACTTTTTACAAATTCCACTATAACACATTTGTTTGCTTATTTTTTAAAGAAAACACGATAAATAATTTGCATTTATCATAGTTAAAGTTAAAGGTGGCAGGAGCATATAAAAAAGAGAAGAATAAGTATTATTACCAAAAAGTCTGTAGAAGAAATAATTATGTATCAGTGTAATGATAACAATCCTTTAAATCAGGGGTCTCCAAACTCTTTCACTTGAGGGCCAGATTGAAAAATCCTGGAAGTCAGGCGGGCCAAGAACACACACATATATATATATATATATATATATACACGTGTGTGTATGTGGGGGGAAGGATATTGGGTCAACGTCAGTTTTTTTTAAAGCTTAAGAAATAAACTAGTTAATAAAATAGGTGTTTAAATAAAAATGTAGATTTATCCAAAGAAATCAAATTTATTCCAAATAATGTAAGTGTACAGTTGTAATGTAAAAGTTGGCCTAAGGAAAAATAACATTCAACAATATTCCTTTGGCTTTCTTATGTACGTATGGGACGTGTGGAGTTGTTTCTGGCATATAATGTCTGTCCATTTTGGGCTAAATTTCGATGATCCTATCACTAGAATGGATTTCAAGTGTTCGTCTGACAAGTTAGCCCTGTTCTTTGATTTTACTAAGGTCATTTTTGAAAATGTCTGTTCGCAGATATACAGTGGCTCCCAAAAGTGCTCGTACACTAAAAATTTGTAGAAAAAGCGCTGTAGCCTGGAATTGAATTCGAATATAAAGTCCAATATTTTTCATATCATCTCCACGTGATTCTGAATAAACCCAACATTTTTTGAAAAAATATTGACTCATTTCCTTTCATAAAAATGAAAATGTAAGGAGGCAGAGAAAGAACACGCCACAAAAGTGATCGTACACCGAAACATTTTCGGATAAATTCATAAGTAAAATTATCGTTTATCGCTTTTTTTTATTTTTGCATTGTGGTGACATTTAAAAAATCGTTTGGCTTTAATCTTTCCTTGCTTACTTCATAATATTCTATTTATTATTTAAAAATGGCTCGTAGTCGTAAGAAAACAACGAACAGCATTCAAAAATAGATGATTTTTAATCATAGTAGTGGTAAATCAGTTCGGAATATCTCTAAATTTATCCCATTCTACGGTGCAGTATGTGATAACACTTTAAAGAAAATCGGATCGAAAACAAGGTAAGGAAATGTCCGGCAAAGTTAACTAAACGTGATCGGGGAGATTTATAGTTAGAAAATTTGTGAACAATCCACGTTTGAGTGCTGTAAAAATTTCTACAGAATTTACTGAAAAATTTTCTACTTCAATTTCATCTGAAACTGTTCGACGAGTACTGAGATCAACTGGATTAAATGGGCGTTCTGCCCGAAGAAAATTTTTTGTAAGTGCGAATAATTTTATAATAAAATATTTTATGTAGTTTTGTTAAGAACAAGTTATAGATGTTATTAAAAATTCCTATTCTGAAATATTAATTTTATTAATGGATAGAGCAGTATTTCATTGAAATTCGTAAGTGTACCAACACTTTAAGGAGCCACTAGGTCGATACAAACACTGAAAGCACTGATCTGGCAAAGTTTTTATTTCTTTGAAATCATCACCCAATGACCTGCAATGAAAGAAACTGTCAGAAGTTTAATGTTTTAAAATTTAAAAAAAAATAAACTAAATATTATCACCTGTAAAATGAAAGAAAGTCCGCATTCTTGTAACATTCCTTGAAATATTCTTTCAAGTATTCATTTGACGTAAGTTCAATCAATTCAAGTTGAAGTTCTGATGGAGCATTTTCGATTTCAGATTGGAATGGATTTTGAAATAGCTTTATCTTTTCTGCTGTAGCTGCATGATCAAGTCTACGAATCGGTTTTCAAATTCCTCACGTATCTTGTGATAGTTTGTACTGCATAATTTGATGAGAAAGGCACACAAGTTTCACCAACAAACTTCTTGCAAGTTTCGAAGTGGTCCAAAATTGTCTTTCCCAATTGGTTTTCAAAAACAGCAAGTTTGGTTCTAAAAACTTTCGCATGTTGGAACAAGTCGTTTACACAGGACTTTTCACCTTGAAGTTAAATTTAAAAAGTTCAAGTATTGACCCCGTCATCTGCCCGTGGCTTAAAATGACGAGGTGAAGTCCTCGGATCGTTCCCTTCGGGATGGAACCCGGACCGTCGCAGTGTCATTTTCGGACAAAATTCGATTTTTTACTATCGCAGATTTTCAAAAATACATCATATCTTACGATCAGTATGTCCCCTTAGTAAGACCACGTGATTTTTCTAAATAATTTTTCATAACAGGAAGTACAGGGGTTCAATGTCAAACTTTCTGCATTGGTTGTAAAATCATTCTGGCGAATGCGTATTAGTAGGTACTATGAGTTTAACTGAAAAGTATAGGTCCTATATTTTCTTTAACGCTATATTTGATGAGGATAGAATTATTATCTTCTGTTCATCGAGGTATGCTTAAGTGCTTTTATTTTCTAAAATATTAATTCATTAATATGCAAGATCCTTTTGAATTTTTAGCTAATTATTCTAACGCAACTGTTAATTACAATTTTTAACTAAACTCTTAACATATTATATCACTAAAACATTACATGTGTACTATTCTGAATAAACCCAACATAGCCTGACTCATTTGAGCCTGACTCAATAGCCTGACTCATTTGACGTTCGCAGAACAAAAATTTTTTTGCGCAAGTGTGCGCAACTGATAGATTTAATTTTAGAATGACTAGTGAAATTGTTCGTGTCTAATTTTGACATTTGGGTGATATATACAAAGCAAGCGATGCTAGTATAACATATTTCTCAAGAAATGGATGAACATTTGTTACCTGATACTGTTTTGAATAGTAGTAATGCGAAAATTCTGGAATTACCTAACGATAGAAATATCACTCGTATATTTTTAGAAATGCTGAGATGTCTACAGAAATAACTGGGATTAATGTAGGAAGTAATCAAACGCTTCCAAGCCATACTATATGGGGCCGCGGTAGCTCAGTTGGGAGAGTAAAGGATTAGCAACCGGGGGTTGCAAGTTCGAAACGCGGTCCCACCAAAGACCGTCGTGTACTGGGGTCTGGTGCACGTTAAATGTGTCGTGGCCTCAAATGTTTACACGTTGGCGTGATGTGGAAGTTTGAAGAGTGGGGTCAGGTGTTGCTTCGTCATATGACCGTGGTTCTAAATGACGAGGCGTTGTCCTTGGATCTTTCCCTTCGGAAATGATTCCGGACTTTCGCCAATAGCCCGTTGTGTTGCTCCCGTGCGACGTTAATTAACAACCTACCAACCAAGTCATATTATAATGTTTAAATTCCGGTTTCCAGATAAACTCATAAGTTTTCTGAGCACGAAGCAAGTACAAGGTATGGCCTCAGAAAGTATCCTTATTACCCCAGTAACCGTAAACTACACTACTGGCCAATAAAATTGCTACACCAGGAAGGAATGCAAATAACAGAATATTTATTGGACACATACATTATAATAGGAATAACAAATGATTAAATTTACATGAAATTTGGAGGTATAGATCCTGAGAAATCAGTACCCAAACCAACCACCTCTGGCAGCAATAACAGCACTTATCCGCCTGGGATGGAGTCAAACAGATTGTATGGCATGTACGGGTACTGCATACAATCTCTGTTTCAATCTCTGTACAATTTCATGCAGCTTCAACACTATGCCACAGTTCATCGACTGTAGTGAATGGCGAGTTGTGACGTGCCAGTCGCTCGGCAACCATCGACAACACGTTTTCAATTGGCGAGAGATCAGGAGAACGTGCTGGCCAGGGCAACAGTCGAACATGTTCTGTATCAAGGAAGGTCAGGACAGTACGGTCAACATGCGGTCGTGCATTGTCCTGCTGAAACCTAGCGTTAAGGAGGCCTCGAAGATAGGGCAGAGCCACGGGCCTTACCACATCAGAAATGTAACGGCTGCTGTTCAAAGTGCCGGCAATTCGAACTAGAGGTGATCGAGACGTATATCCAATGGCATCCCATACTATCACTCCAGGTGATGGGCCAGTATGACGATGTCAAATGCAAGCTGGCAATGAGTGTTCTTCACGATGCCGCCAAACACGGCCATCATGATGCTGTATACAGAACCTGGATTCGTCTGAAAAGACGAGGTGACGCCATTCCTGCGTCCAGGTTCGTCGTTGATAACACCATTTGAGGCTCTCCTGTCTGTGATACAGCGTCAAGGGTAGCCGAAGCCATGGTCGCCGTGCTGACAGTCCATGCTGCTGCAAATGTCGTCGAACTGTTCGAGCAGACACTTGTTGTCTTGCAAACAACTCCATTTCTCGACTCAGGGCTCGTGACGTGACTGTATGATCCCTTGTGGCCATGCGGATAACATATCTGTCTTCTCGGCTGTTAGTGATGAGGGGCCGCTGAGATCCTGTTGGATATTTTTATCTGATGTAAAGCATACTTACAACTCAACTTGTGATGTTACTTCGTTTTAAATGTTTATTATGATTAGACTAGCGTTGTAAACTCATGATGTGATGCTGTATGAACCTGCTTTCTTTTTTTGTACTTAATTATCTCTTAACTTAATCTAAATAAATTATTTGTTTTGTTAAAATGCTTCCTCATCAATCCATGGCTTCAAATTGGTAGCAGAGCGTGGTTGATATTTGTAAATGATTTTAAATTAGAATTCATTCGAATAAGCCTAACTTTGTATTGCATTCTTTGGGAACTTTTCTGAAGCCTAACCGTACACTTAGAAAAATGGATTTCAATTCAACTAGGATAGAACAGTTGAATGAAACAAACTATGCAATTTGGAGCATGAAAATAGAAGCTCTATTAGATGCAAAGGATTTATTCGAAGATGTAATTCTAAGAGATGAACCTGCCTTAAATGAAGATGCACACGATCATAAAATTTGGTCAAGAAAAAATAAAGAAGCTTTTGGAATAATTGTTCTTAGCCTGACAGCGGAACAAGCGATCATTTATAAAGGCATCAAGAAGGCAAAAGAAATTTGGGAAGCAATAAAGATTCGTTTTGAAGGAGCTGTTGAAGATAGAAGAACAGAGTTATTGCTGGATCTGACGAGATTGAAAAAATTGCAAAAGGAAAGCATAGATGAATACCTTACAAGGTCGCAAGGACTTTCACAGCAAATAAACGAACTGGGTAAAACGGTTACTGAAAGAGAATTAGTTCGGTATATCGTGGAAGGTCTGCCAGAAAGTTATGAGACGATTGCAATGGCATTATCTGTAAATAGAGGCATCAACTTCACAGACCTGAGGCAAACCTTGATGAATTTTGAAAAGAAAAATAATAAGGGTGAAGAAAAGTTCTGTACAGCTTACAGAACTTATGACAAGCAAAAACAGAAGCAGAAGTTATGCTACACATGTAAAAAACCTGGACACTTACAGAAAGATTGTTGGTTTGGAAAATCTAACCAAAATGTTAAGAAAAGAAATTTTGATACAAAGCGAACAAGGAACTCTAACAACTTCCGAAATGAGCGTGCACAAGTTTCTGAGGAGGAGCCTAAACTTGGTAAAGAATTAGCTATGACAACAAGTGAAAAAGTATATGGTGATAAGGAACTGACAGAATGGCATTTGGACTCTGCCTGTACATCACACATGACCCCAAATGAAACTTGGATGGAAAATTTGAAAGAAGATAACATAATTGTCAGTGTTGCAGAAGAAGGTAGAAACATCGAATCGACCTACCGAGGAGAGATTAGAGCAACTACTACTGAAGGAGATACAAGAGCTATCAGATTAAAGAATGTCTTATGTGTTCCAAAACTCAGAGGTAATTTTATGTCTGTTCCGAATATTGTTAAACATGGAAATGAAGTAGTGCTTAATTCAAAAGGAGCATACATTTATGATGAAAATGGTCAATTGGTGTGTGAAGGTAAATTAAGAGACAATATGTTTATTGTGAAACTGATACCTCGAAAGACAAAAACAGAAGATGAAACATGCCTCCAAACACAAGTAAATTCCTGTGAAATGTGGCACAGAAGACTTGGCCATCTAAATCATGAATACCTTAAAATGATGTTGGCAAATAAAATGGTACGAGGACTAGAAAAACTGGAAGGAGAAATCAAAACTTGTGATTCATGTATAAAAGGGAAAATGGCACGTTGTTCATATGACACCACCTATTCAGAAACATCAGAAAAACCCCTTGAAGCATTACATATAGATCTGTGTGGTTCATTTAGAGTGGCAACTTTAAGCGGAAAGAAATATATGATGACAGTGGTGGATCAGTTTTCAAGAAGATACTTTGTTGAGTTTTTGAAATCCAAAGATGAAGCAAGAGAAGTTATACAAGTCTTGATAAGAAAATGAACTGAACACAAAAGTTAAAAGAATAAGGACAGATAATGGAACTGAATTTATCAATGAAGGAATGTGTCAGTATTTGGATCGAAAAGGCATAAAGCATGAAAAGACTACATTCTATTCACCGAGAAGTAATGGAGTGGCTGAACACTACTTGATAAAGCACGAACTTTACTGATAGATAGTCAGTTACCCCTTGAATTTTGGGCTGAAGCTGTAGCTACTGCAGAGTATATGCACAATATAACACCCACAAAGAACCGAAGATATAAAACACCTATGGAGCTTTGGAAATCCAGAAAACCTTCAGTACGTCATGTGAAACCGTTTGGATGTTTAGCATATTACAAAATTCATGACAACAAAAGACATAAGTTAGAAGCGAAAGCTAAGAAAGGTATTTTCCTAGGATATTCAAGAGAAAGGAAAGCTTACAGAATATTTGATGTTGAAGAAAGAAAAGTTTGTGAATCATCAGATGTAATATTCGACGAATTAAAGAATGGATATATACCAAATGCAGAGAAAAAGAAAGAAATAAACTACATGGAAATAAGCTACACTATGGATAATCAAGATGATGATGAAGAAACTAATATAAGACCTGAGACTAACTCCGAAGACAACTTGGATGAACAAGATAGTAATAATTTAAGTGTTGATGATGGAAGTAATGCGGTAAGGAGATCATCACGAAATAGAAGGATGCCTACAAGATACAATGATTATCAAGTATATTCTGCGGGAGACTTCACACCAGAAACTTATGAAAGTGCAACGACATCTAATGACAAAGATCAATGGACACGTGCAATGGATGAAGAGATTAATTCTATAGAAATGCATGAAGTATGGGAACCAGTGGAAAGACCTAAGAACAAGAAAGTTATCAAAAGTCGTTGGGTATACAAGATCAAGAATTGTGATGATGGGAAAAATTATAAAGCAAGATTAGTAGCAGTTGGTTATGGACAAAAACAAGGTGTAGATTTTGAAGAAAGTTTTAGTCCTGTGATGAAATGGGATTCATTGAGAACACTTCTGACACTTGCATCCACATATAATTCAATTGTAAAGTTCTATGATGTAAAAACAGCCTATTTAAATGGAATATTAGATGAAGAAATATACATGGAACCTCCAAAAGGTTATCAATTACCAAACGATAAAGTATATTTGATCAAACGCAGCATTTATGGATTACCACAGTCAGGAAGGTGTTGGTACAATAGATTTTCTGAAATATTAGAGCAAGCAGACATGAAATTAAAATCAGATCCATCTGTGTACACTAAGAGGAAAGGTGAAGAATATATTCACATTGGAATTTATGTGGATGATTTTTTAATTGTGGCAAGTTCAAATGAAATTATCAATGAAGTAATATTAAGGATTGAAAAGAATATTGAAATTAAGGAAACAACAGATTCAAATATGTTTTTAGGAGTACAAATCAAGCAAGCAAGAAATGAAATAACCTTATCCCAAAAGAATTACATAATCAAAGTTTTAGAAAAATTTAAAATTGTAATCCAATGAAAACTCCAAGTGTAGCTGGGGACAAGGAATTGGATGATTTTAAAGAATCTGAACATTTTTCACCACAAAAGTATCAAGAAGCGATAGGCTCCATAATGTATTTGGCAACTGGAACTCGACCTGATATAGCTTGTATTGTAAGTAAATTGTCTCAATACAATCAAGACACTGGACTGCAGTCAAGCGAGTTTTTCGATACCTGAAAGGGACTATGGATTTTTGCCTGACACTTAAAGCTGCAGATGGAAAACTTAATGCAAGCTGGAGCACAACAGCAGATGGAAAATCATACAGTGGATATTTATTGAAAATAGGGAAGTCCCTCGTTGGATGGAAAAGTGGGAAACAGAAGCTAGTTGCATTATCAACGATGGAATCCGAACTAATTGCAGCATGTGATAGTGTTTGTGCAGTGAAGTGGCTAAAATATTTACTTGAAGAATTAGAAGAGGACTCTCTTATAGCCAAACCTATTAATGTGAAAACTGATAGCAAGGGATTAATGGACTGGGTCAATAACCAAAAAATAAGTAATCGCACACGCCATATAAATAGGAAGTATCACTTTATTAAAGACGACAAGGATAGTGGAGAAATTCAATTCTCACATCAAAATACGAAGGAATTAGATGCAGATATGATGACAAAACACCTTCCTAGTGATATCTTAAACCAATATATGTCTGGACTAGGATTAGGGCCAATAACACCTACCATTGGATGCAAGTGATTATGGACTGTTACCAAACTAATTAAAAAGCATAACATAAATAAGGACTAAATGATAAAAATATAGGGGGGAATTGTTGGATATTTTTATCTGATGTAAAGCATACTTACAACTCAACTTGTGATGTTACTTCGTTTTAAGTGTTTATTATGATTAGACTAGCGTTGTAAACTCATGATGTGATGCTGTATGAACCTGCTTTCTTTTTTTGTACTTAATTATCTCTTAACTTAATCTAAATAAATTATTTGTTTTGTTAAAATGCTTCCTCATCAATCCATGGCTTCAGATCCTGCTCGACGTTCCGTATGACTGTCCTGAACCCATTAATTCCATATTCTGCTGACAGTCATGGGATCTCGACCAACGCGAGCAGCAATACTGCGGTAAAACCTACAATCCTTCCTCGATCAAAATAGGTATATGCTGGTAGGCATTTCTCCTTCTTACACGAGGCATTACAACTTTCTTACCCGAGAAGAACGTTCAAATGCAATTCCAGTATGAGAAAACCTGCAATCAAATCTCTTCTTTTATAGCATTGTAGTTGTCGCTACCGCCCCCTGCTTTGCATGAATGCATTGAAAATCTAATCATTTGCATATCAAGCATGTTCTATCTGTCATGCAAATTTCACGTGTATGGCGTGCCGCCTTCCTGGTGTAGCAATTTTAATACCCAGTAGTGTATATATCAAATACTGGTCCACAAGGATATTTTACGTTTTGTACTCTTTCCAATCGACCAGCTCTTAGACGAAGTGCGAGGCAAGAAATAAACATAATAGGCAATAAAAGAAATATTCATTATAAAAAGGTCAATTGGTAAGAATAGATTGCTCATCACCTGAGATCTAATTGCAACTTTACGAGTAAGGTCTAAAACTAAACACAGCCAAATGTTTCCAAAAATTTTGAATTTGAAGAACCTTCCCTTGATTTCAATCTCAGTAGACTATTTAGGCAGTTGGGATTCAAGTATATAATTTTGTAATATTTTTAAAAACTTTTTTCCCTTAGTTTTTCTATTACATACATCTACTTTATTTTTGAATGGAACTGTTTTGGTTATATATGACCATTCACATTTATATTAATATAAAATTTCAAAAATACGGTTAATAATTGATCGAAGTGTTATATATAGAGCAAAGTTAAAAAAATTCTTTAAATTTAGCATATTTATGCATTCAAATAGTAAAAAAAAAATTGTTAAATATATACCAAACCAGTATTTTTTATGACTGTCTCTTAAAATCACCCACAACCAGTGCATTTTTGATGCAATACTTTTGTCTACCTAGATTGCTAAAATGAAACATTGTACGTCGCCAATATCCCGTTGCGTTGCTCCAGTGTGACATTAATTCAATTACCTACCTACCAGCAGTGAGTTATCGAAATGGAGAATCGTGATTAAACATCGAGCAAAAAGTGCGTACCTCAGTTTTCAAACTTGTTCCCTAATTTGAAAACAGGATAAAGAAGCTTGCTCATCTAATCATTGACTTTGAAAAGATATACAACTTATGTTTAGGTTTATTGAGATACGATTTTTAAAAATTAAAATGTAGTGAATTTAATACTTGAAATTGTTACAATTAAAACATGACTAATTTAAATATTTTGTAAACATTTGTGATTGTTTAACAATTATAAAAGGTTTTATTAAACATATTTAAATAAATTTGCTCTATTTTAAGAATTATGTCGAATATATAAGTAAAAGACGAAACCGAAATCAACATCAAATTATATCCTGATTCTGAATTAAAATCCGATGTTTTTATTTTAAAAAATCATGATTTTTTTCATACCCTGGTTTGAAGAAATAAACACTCCGATCACCTAAAATTTTAGAAATGTTATAACTATGAATTCATTTTGTGGGTTACTTTTTTTATGCTGAGTTCCCTTAATTAGAGGATTTATTGGACACAGGATTTTCAAAACTCTAAAGACGATACGGTTTCCTTTTTAACTTGGAACTCTTCATTTTCAAGATTAAGCCCTACAAACTTTTTCAATCTAAATCTTGATTAGAGGAAACTAGTTGATTCCAAAAACTGCTTTTATATCTTTCCTTAACCTCCACCTTTATTTTCGTCTCTCGTACCATCTAATTTTTTCTAGACACATGACCTAATCATAGCGTTTGAATTTTTAATAAGATTTATCTTTGTGATAATTTTTTAAAACTGAATTTCTACATCTCAATGCTGATTTCTTCAAAATTTATAACTTCATTTTCAAATATAACAAGCAGAATAATTTAAAAATACATTACTTTTTAATATTTAACAATTTTGTTCCCAATTTCCCATGAAATGAAAGATGATTGGTGGGAAATAAGATAATCTTTGTTTTTGAAGTGTAAATTCATGAAACTGGAATGTTTTAAGCTTGATAATTAAGGCATTATTTTAAAAATAAATGTTAAGTTTTAATTACAATTAAAAGGAAAAAATTTGGCTTAATTTGATTAGGGATTATGTACATATATTTGTTTAATAAAATTTTCCCGTACCACATATCTAGTCTACTTTTCTTAAGATATGCATGCATGACTTCTAAGTAATTTTTACCCCATTACACATGAACACACCAGTGATCTGAACACTGAGTGTTGCTCTATTCATTTAAGAGCAAAACACAGAATCACATGATCTCTTAAAGTTGGATTTTAAATCACTTAATGAATAGAAAACAAAATTGACCCAAATCGTTTTTTAAAATTGAATTCATTTCATTGAATTGTTGGATTGGATGTTATGGAGCAAGGTCCAAAAATGGACAAGCTGCGCCAAACACAAACAGAATATAGTCCATATTTCTTTTGCTGGAGTTTCATTCATGCACAAATATACCTACAGGGTTCATTTCCTCATGCCCTCTGGATAAGGACTTATTTTAATTACAGGAAATTGTTGATACAATACAATTAACTTTAAAAACAAAATGATATTAATTGTATATCAGTTTTTCTCCAGATGGGAAATATAATGTATGAATGTTCACTTTGATGTGATTTCACTGCTTTGTGTATTTTATGAATTTAACAATAGAATTACAGTACCTTTTCTGGCATAAATAATTGTCAGCTTATTTATCTTTAAAGTACACATGCTGTATGAATGATTGCCCCCCCCCCAGGTTTAAATATAAATTAGTTACCCCAACCAAATGCATTAAGTTTTATGGTGATGTTATGTGTTTCGGATGTTAGTTTAATTAGTGAAGAATAAGTCAGCAGTTTTTCAACATCTGATTTTATTTTCCATTTAAAGAGCTATATGGCAAAAATATGAAGGTCAAGGAAAGTTACAAACATAAAAATTTATTTGATTAGGGTAAGAAACTATTATGCACAAAAATTAATTTCAATAGAAACTAGTTATTGTTAACAATTTTTAACTTGTAGATCAAGAGGAAAATGTGTAGTAGACCATGCCTACACAATGTGCTTCAAAGAATTATTCATGACTAATGCAGATTCAACTGAACTAAAAGATGTTTATCATTGATGCCAGGGTGAATTGGTCATCAAAAGTAAACATTATTTAGTTATATTACTTCTTTAACATAAAATTCATAAGTCTTCTCCTTTGAATAACCTAAAGACAAAACAAATTCATAGTATTAATGCCACATTTCAAGTAAAATTTAATTTCAGACATCTCAAAGGTTACTAGTATCAAAAGATTTTACATAGAAAAAATTATAAACTTTCACCTAAATATGAAACACTGAAAATATCTCCCGTAAGACGTGGCTCATAATTCACATCGATTATAATAATTATCTTTAAAATATTTTACAAAATCTACACAATTTTCAGAATATTTAAGAAACATTACAAAGATTATGAAACTGATCAAGGTCTTTCTTATTTAACAAATATCTTAATTTTAAAGCTTTTCGCAGTTCTTTGTCAGGTACACATGAATTCAGTTGCCTATTCCAAGATAGTAGTACATGCCACTTGCACAGTAAATGCTTAATATTTTGCCCAAACACTCTTTGAAATGCACTAAATATAGTCCGGTCATAACACAATTTACATTTAAATTGGGAATGCGACACTTGAGACTCTTAAAAAGGCAAATCATAGTATCAGAATTTAAGGAATTGGTGATAAAATGGGCAACAGGATAACCATGGCCAAATTCATCAGAGACTATCAAATTAATTAAGTAAAAGATGTATTGATTCGTTTTGTGTGTCGAATCAATACATAATACTCTAGAGCAAGACTTAGCCATCATGTCTTTGTTCTTTAGTTTGGAAACCTAAAGCAAAAGAGGAATCACTATTGAGTAGAAAATCTAAATCAGGAGGATCATACAGGGTATTGGAACCTTGAGGTTTAAAAATTAACACCGGGTCATAATCCTCAATTGTAAGCTCCTCAACAAGAGCAGCAACAGAAATCACATCATTTTTAGGCTGAAAAGCACAACGCATGTATCGAGAATAGGCCTCGATTGATTTATGCAAAAGGAACACTTCTTTCACTGGAAAAAATTATCTGCAATCACGATTTCTAAAACCATCTCTTAAAAGAAATTGAATTTTACGCACCGGAATTGAAAGTAACAAATGGGATTTAATTAGATCTCTAACACTTTGTTTCAAAGGTTGATATTTACAATTTTCAAATTTAAGAGAATGATTGTGATTAGGACTATAAGAAACAGTAACTAAGTCTTTTTGCTTACAGGCACAAATCCTAACTGGACAATTTAATTGAGGTACTGTGCCTTTTAAATTTCTGCGGTAAGTTTTTCTGGAGACCTCAAGCTTAGATAATGGAACATTAAATTGACAAGAATAATAATGGAAAATTTTGGAGCCATATAGTTTACTTCCTGTTGTTTTCTTAAAAGATGTAAAAGTTGAAATGTCTTCCAATTCTAACCAATTTTGAAAGCTATTCATACAATCAAATGATAGAACTTTTAGATTATTTGAATTGTGTACTTCAATTATATGTCTATTTAAACATCCAATGTGACTAAATAGCCTACTGCACTCTGGAAAAACACAATAATGTACCTCTCGCTCATTTCTTAAATACCAAGATTGTTCATGAATATTTAATTCCTGCATATTCTTGAAACATTTTCCACAAACCTTACATTTCCAAATGTCTACAGTTTTATCTTGCATCCAAGGACATGCTTTTAAATGTCGTTTAAGGCTAAACTTGTTAGAAAATGTTTTTAAGCATTTCTCACATTTGTTTCCCATTAAATTGGAATCTTGTGAGCATTGAAAGGGTTTACATACTTTTTTATGATTAAAAAATGATGCTTTAGAATGGTAGAACTTTAAGCAAGCTGTACATTCACGAGGATATGAAATTCTTGGCCCTAAAAGAGAATTACACCTTTTAAGGTGTTTATGGAAAGATTCTTTCGACTTATACAATCTTTCACAAGATTCGCATTTTCTCGGATATACTTTACTATTCAGTTGATCCTGACATCCCTCACCCCCCCTCCAGTGCAACTATATGCAACAAAATTGTCCAGGCACGTGCAAATTAATGTAGTGTACAGTAGAAACAGACTGAGAAGGTAAAAGGTTAAAAACACAAGAATTAGTACAAGTGGATACTATAACAGAATTATTTGGAAGTACAGGTTTTATAGAGGTACTATCAGAGACGAGAGGTTTAAGAAAAATTGCAGGTGAAGAGTAACAAGAATTGTTATGAAAGATATGTTTCATGGAGGATTTATTAGTCACAGCAGGCAAAACAGGTTTAATAGGAAGAGCAAGTGAAGCAGATGAAGTTACAAGGATTGTTAGAAGGAACAGGTTTCACAAGGGTTTTACTAGAAACAGCAGGCGCAGAATGTGGTTTAAGAGAAAGAGAAGGTGAAGAATAACGAGAACTACCAGAGACAACATCAGAATACAAAGGTTTAGAGAGAATGGATGAAAAGCGAGTATTAGAAAAGGACAGATTTCAGAGATTTTATTAGAAACAGCAGAAAACAAAGGAGACTTAAGAGAAAGAGCAGGTGAAGAGTTACACTTAACAGGCAAGTTAACAACTGACAAAGAACTTACGTTTTTGCAGATTGCATCATCCATAGCTATTAG
Source organism: Meta bourneti (assembly GCA_933210815.1). Taxonomy (NCBI): domain Eukaryota; kingdom Metazoa; phylum Arthropoda; class Arachnida; order Araneae; family Tetragnathidae; genus Meta; species Meta bourneti. Next base: position 53,201,983 of record OW119932.1, read on the forward strand.
CCCATTTAGTGTTTGTACAAACATTTTTGCCAGGTAATGATTACCTTTTCTGTTCAGATGTAGCCCATCTCTGCCCCAGAGGCCTTGCCATGAACCGAGAGACTGGCAAAAATAAAACGCCTCTAGGCTCAGGCAAGTCTTTTCCAGTTCCGTGTTGACAACATCTGTCTTGGCATTTAAGAACAGCAGATGAGATGACAGGGCACAACGGGATCGATAATCCAAGAAGAAATTTGGACCACGAGGTATGATCTCGATACAACCACCTTGACTCCAGGATGTAGGCGTGAAATTTCCTGGAAAAGTATGGTGAATTTCTGAAGAATTTCAGAAACATCACCATAAAGATGATTAGTTCCAACATGAAACAACATCCAATCGTAATGACCTAATTCACTAAGTTTATATGATAACCTTTCGATTTTAGCACCTGGAAAGGAAATGAGATCAACTTCATGATCAGACAATTCGTTAGTCAAGTATTCTTTCAAATACTTGACCATAGAATCGCCAATGATGAGTAGTCTCATTATTAACTGACATTCAAACTAATATGCTAGAGAAATTAAAATACAAGCACTTTGAATTTAATCAACTTTTGAAAACACGAGTGATACTTAATAAACTGAACTACTAACGAAATTACTAAGAAATAAATAAACTAGTAGCTACTAAAATACAATGAATTTGAAAGCACAAATGACACTTAATCAATAAACTGTACAACTAACGAAATTACTACCAATAAATAAAGTACTAGCTACTAAAACACAATGAATTTGAAAACACAAATGACACTTAATCAAGCAATATCCAAAAAATAAATTACTACTAAAACATAATGAATATGGAAACACAAATGACAATCCAAGAAATAAAGTGAGAAAAAGAATGTAAATTATTTTGATTTTCACAGCAGACTCGTTCAGAATGCAATCCGAGAACAAAAGCAGCAATATAGCGACTACACTATTGCGGTTGGAGAAACGAAATGGCAATGGCAGTACGAGCTACTAAAATACAATGAATTTGAAAACACAAATGACACTTAATCAATCAATAAACTGTACTTCTAACGAAATTGCTACCAAGAAATAAACTACTAGCTACTAAAACACAATGAATTTGAAAACACAAATGACACTTAATCAAGCAATATCCAAAAAATAAATTACTATTAAAACACAATGAATATGGAAACGCAAATGACACAATCCAAGAAATAAAGTGAGAAAAAGAATAATGTAAATTATTTTCATTTTCGCAGCAGACACGTTCAGAATGCAATCCGAGAGAGCAAAAGCAGCAATTTGGCGACTACACTGTTGGGGTTGGAGAAACGAAATGGAAGTGCTAGCACAGAAATTCACGCCAAATTTTAGGCAAAAGAATTCACGCCAAATTTTCTCATTCGAGATGGTCCGTTTGTATGACTCATCTGTGATGTCTCGATCAGACATAACATAGCTGAGTCATAGGGACGAAGAACCAATCAGCGCGCGGACTTACAGTCTATGGCTCCTACACCGAACAGCTGAGAGTTCCAGATTTCTGTAAGTTCCCCTTTATTGACACTAACAAAGAGGGAGTGTTGCCACCCCGGTGATACAAATTAGTTGTTGCCACACTGTAATTGCTTGCATTGGAAAATTCACTCTCGATGAAAATTAACTTTTGAAATGCATCTTTCTGATCTTATCTTTTGGGTAGTAAAAATCAACTTATTTCCTCTGTAATTCTGATATTTTTAATCCAAAATTATTTCGCGCGCACTGCATTTTGCTTGATAAGTACAATCAGAAAATTCAAGGTGTGGTAAATTTTAAATTTGGTATTTAGTGATACCTACACACAATTTCAATAAAATAGTTTTGGATTACCTTATTTTTTGAGAAATAACTCATTTCCTCCTTGCAATTCGAATATTTTCCAAAAATGTTCAAACATTTCCTAGAATCGCAATTTTTTTTTCTTTTTCAACCACGTTTTTTTTTAATCCAGTAATATAAATTGAATGTTATTTATCTCAAAATTCACAAGTTGGGTGAGTCTTAAAAGAGAGGGTTATTTGCACTATGAAGCACAGATACTCATAGAATAAAGGAATATCTGGGTTATGATTTCGAAGTAAAATTGTCATGCTTTTAATTTAATTACAACTGTGACTGTTATTAAAGAGAAAAGAAAATAAACTTAGATCTGAGAGTACTAATCTTTAGTGAGCAGCAATGCTGTGACTGACCTTAAAATATAACTCGATAAAAATTGATACAAAGAGGGAGAAACCCTCTTAGTTGACTATTAAAAATTGAACGTCAGAAGAAATTAAAAGATTTTTACAGATGTTATAAAAATGTCCAGAGATGCAAAGGTGCGATGAAGTATTAAAAAAGTCTGAGATTAGATGGAGAGGATCTTGGCAATGATGGAGAGGTTTTCTTGAGCAATAAAAATACATGCTTGATTCGTGAATGGCCGAAGCGAGAACGTTGGAATAACGTCGAAATGTTAAAAACGGTAGGTGTGAAATCGTTGGATGGATGTTTTGGAGCTTGTAAGCTCTGATCACGCCAGCCTTCGCGCGATTCGTTCCAATGTCCCGCACGAAACTAGTTGTACAGCATGCGGATTGAGTCACAGCATTTCTCACAATGGCATCGACCAATTCATTGCCAACGATTCCGACGTGTCCAGGTATCCAACAAAATATGATACCGAAGCCACGTTGGTTGAGCCTGTTATGAAATTTTAAAAGGTCACAAGTTCCGGATTTTTAGGTATTTAAAATGTTGAATCAAGTTTTTCAACTCATGTCCTAGGGTTTTAAATGGCTATTTCAGGTTTTTATGCGTTCCTCCAAAAAATTACATTTTAGATCGTAAGATTAAGGCAATTTTTGATTGATATAGCATCTTTTAAATCACGTACTGAAATAGATATATCAACTGTAATATATCACTCCTCGCTCAGCAGAAGGCAGCACAAACAATATGACATAGACGTAGTTGACCATTTGTAAGATCTCAAAACTTGGAATTTTGCTAGCAATGTATGTGGGCGGCATAACGTCAGATATGTCGGATTTTTAGACGATTCTCTAAAGGTATAAATATGTGTGTTGAGTCCACGTAGAAAGTGTTTTTGAGTGTGTCAAGAGTTTGCCGTTTGTTCGCAAGATTCAAGAGATTCTCGCACATGATCATAGTACTCAGATTTTCGTTGTAAAATTTATCACAGATCTTGAGATGGCAATCAATTGCACGATTTTAATTTTATAATTATTTAACTAAGAATACGAAACGTATTTAAAAACAAATCCAGAATTTACGATAACAAAAGGGTGGAGTTTGTTTTTTTAGAAATACAGCTAGACTAGTCAAATACTAGTAATGATCGATGAAAAATTTGGATTCAACACCAAAAACAGAAGACAGATTAGAATTCTCTATTAGACCGTGTCAACAAATTCATCTCGAAGTCTAGCCCTGTTTTTGTGATCGGCGAAACATGTATATATATAAATGCATATTTCTTAAATTTTCTGAAACATTCTGTCAGATGCCATTTATTTGTGATGGCCAAGGAGTTGTTACGTAAGCCAGCTTTCCTTATATAAAAATATCGGCTTTTTGACTTGTGCAAAACTTTCTGCATAAAATAGTTTGAAACGAATACATGGTGAGTAGCATAAAGATTTTATAATGTAGTCGATTTCTTGACTGTCTGAAACAGAATATGAAAAAAGGATGTATATCCTAAACATGATAATGTCTTGAACATTGGGGATAACTTTCTGGATTTTATCGCTAGTACCTCAAATAACAGTACTATATGGTACTTTCCAATACCTTTGAGACTAGTCAAAAGCCAGTAGGGTAGCATAACATCAATAACTGGAGATGTCAGGATTGGAACGAAAGGAAAAACATGTTATGCTTATATCTAGACATCATTCAAGGTTGTTTCTTTTCCGCAAAAGGGCATCTAACTCTCAAAACATATTTGCTCTGACAATGAGTTACTTAGCAATTTTTCAATGGCTAATTGTGTAGCCAAAGTACACTCATGTCCAAAAGTTAAGCATAACTGCTGTTTATGTGAATATTTCAGAAAATCGGTATGGAAGAAAACGCGGTATGCGGGTGTAATAGGGTTATAGAGAAAGAAAACAATCCAGAGCAAGGATAATAACATATTATCCAAAGCAATGGGTTGAAAGGAAAAGGTTCACAACAGAATGTTTAAAACAATGTGATGCTGAAGTTTAATACGGTGTGTAGAAATCTCTGGTAGCCACGCATGCTGCACGGCGATTTCCCATGCTTTCGATGAGGGTAGGGATGAATTGTGTGTGCTCAGAGTTCCAAGCCTCAGGGAGAGCAGTCTTCAATTGCGGAACGCAGCTTGGTGGGTGGCATTTCACGAGTATATCCCACACATGCTCCATTGATTTTCTGAAAATTCCTCTGGCTACTGAAACGGCTCAGATTTTCGTCAGGATTCTGAGGTACACAACAATCTGTTCCATCCATCCTTTTGGGTGGGTCAGATTGTTCTGTATGTACCTCAGAATCCTGAGGAAACGACTCGAATACATCAGTTTCTTTCCCCCATTTTTCCATGCGATAGTGATTTGAGTGTAGAAAGCCTCATCGCCGATGATGGAAGATAAGGCACAAGCCAGGTGGTCCTTCCACCCAAAACGTCTCTTCGATCTACTAGGTTTTTTAAAAGTGACTTAGGTATGAGTTTTTATGTACGAAAATAAATAGCATACCAGATTGAACAACTCTATAGGAAGCTCTGTATCTTATATATATATATATATATATATATAATTCAAAATTACAAACCAAAACAAAGAGAAATCCAAAAATTTTAAAATCAAGAAATTTAAGAAAATTTTGAAAATTTGTTTATATATATATATATATATATATATATATATATATATATATATATATATATATATATATATATATATATATATATATAATAAGTAAAACTACCCTAAGAATAGAATAGATTTCCCTGAGAAACAAGATGAAATAAAATATGTAAATGTTAAGTGAGCCTGCCTACTTTTTCAAGGGGAGCAAGGCCAGGTTGTCACTTAAAAATGCGATGCTTTGAGTTTTTTCTGTACTTATGTGAGGCCAGGCCGAAGAGATCAACATAAGTTACCCCCCGAAAACTCAAAGTACTACCAGAGAGAAAAAATCATGAAAATAATACCTGTTACCAAGGTTAGGAATCAAAACAACATAGCCAAAGTAATACCTTACCGAAAGTTGCCGCGCAAGCTAGGAGAGCAAAACATTGCCAGATCCGTATTATGTAGAATAACGGATTTAAAAAAGAAAGAGGGTGGCTTGGAGATAATGTGAACAATTTAGTGCAAATGAAAGGGAGGGAAGAAAGGTAAATTTTAACAAGAAAATAAAATTGTGACAAGGAGTAAAGATTGTGGGCAGTGATGAAATTGAAAGAAAAAGACGAGGGCAAAAGTGAAAAAAATAATTATATAATTATATTTTGGCTCCATCTGTCTGAGGAGAAAGAAAGTAAAGTCGAGAAAAAAAAGTAAAGTCGAGAAAAAAATTATTTTTAAAGAAAAAACTTTTTAAGAAAATTGTTGGGGAAGTTGTTATTTAAGAGGGTGGTTTTAAGAGTTTTGAGCTGATTATCAATAGTAGTTTGGTCCCTGCAAATATGATGAATTCTATAGATTTGATTATAAATTAAGTTTCTGTAGATGTTGAAAGAAATATTAGAATTCCAGGGAACAAGTCTGTTAATATTAAATTGAAAGTCATTTCTTTTGTCATAGATATCGGTTGAAGATTTAGAACTGACATCAATATGAATGTCAAGGAAGTTAGTAGATAAAGGTGAGCTATTTGTTTTTTTGAGGATGAGTTCAGTGGGTGTTAGAAAACAAGTTCAGAAAAATAAGTTCAGAAAGTCTTCACGGGCTGCATCTACCCGATGCCGGGTGCATTTGGAAATAAGCCAAAAAGCCTTTTAACACAACATTCATAATTTTATTTACAAGATTAACAGACGACAAAAACATACATACCACATACCGCCGAGAACAAACTTAATTCAGCTCGGAAGCTGACGTCACTTTTTACAGCGCCGCTCATTGGACAGTTACATTCACGATTACTTCACTTCACAACATCCTCCCCCCCTTGAGACTCAGATTGAGTCTCAAGCTCATAACTAATGTTATTCAAAAGATCAAGCCTCTTTGGAGCTTTCACACACCTTCCAAAGGAGGTGTATCTTTTCATTATCATATTATCAGGTGTTAATGTACTTTTAAGACAGGAGATGCCATCAGAATTAGATTCCTCTTCACCCTGTTTCTTATCAGCAGTTACATTTGCCTGTATCCCCAAAGGGAAGATACGCTGTATCGGACGTAAAACTGTTCCATGCTGCGTTTTAAGTTTAACTGTGCGAATCTTTCCATCACGTCCTGGAATCAACTCAATAATCTTTGCTAAAGGCCAAAACAAACGTTTTTTGTTATCATCTCCCACTAAAACTATTTCTCCAACCCTTGGCTCACGTGATCGCTTTTCATTATGCTTTTGAACCAACTGACTCAAATACTCTTTTCTAAAACGTTGTCTTAGATCATTTAACAGTTTACTTCTATATTTAATTCTCGTCCTAAGATTTCGCGAATCTAATTCGTCAATATCCTCAACACTGGAACTCCGTGTCTCGATAAGAAACATAGCAGGTGTCAGAGGAACCAATTCCTCCGGATTTTCAGAGACATATGTTAACGGTCTACAATTAATTATAGATTCACAGTCACAAATCACAGTATTTAGTTCTTCATAAGTTAACACAGATTTACCCAAAGTACGTTTCAACAGTTCTTTTACAGTACGGACCAACCTTTCCCACCAGCCTCCCCACCAAGCTGCGATGGGTGGAATAAATTTCCAAAGTATTTTAGGAGTTCTGGTTTCTTTTAATATTTCATCCCAATTCAATTTCGAAAGATCATTAGAGGCGCCCCGAAAGTTAGTTCCGTTATCACTATAAATTGTTCTAGGCCGCCCACGTCTAGCGATAAACCGCCTAAGTGCTAATAGAAAAGCGTCAGAAGAAAGAGAATTCACAAGTTCAAGGTGAATGGCACGGTACACGGCACAAGTGAACAGTGCTATCCACACTTTTTCTTTATTTTTCAGAAAGAGAGGCCCAGCTAAATCAATTCCCATAATTTCGAAAGGCGCACAATCCGTAACTCGGTCTGGTGGTAAAGGTGTCGGTTCGCTTGACATAGATTTAACCTTAAAGCGTTTACAAGCAATACAGTTATATACAACATTTTTAATAGCTTTCCTAGCCCTGATAATCCAAAATCTTTCTCTTATCAGGCATTGCATCATTTGGACACCCGCATGACAGTTTTTTATATGTACAAATCTGATTAACAATTTAGTAAATTCACATTTATCTGGTAACAATATTGGATACAGAAAAGATTTATCATCATCTCGATAAAGTATTCTGGTTTTCACTCTCAAAATACCTTCATCATCTATGAAAGTTTCAATAAAATTTGACGACTTTGCATCAGACAGATAATGTCTTTGAACTAAACGAATTAAATTCTTTTCAGCATTTTCAATTTCAGACTATGAAAGTTCATAGTTTTTACATTTCTCATGTGCCTCTTTACAATTATTCACAAATCTCAATATCCATGCAAATACTCTAATCATTTTATCATAACTGGATACACTGTTTAGATGCCAAGGGGGTGCGTCTTTCGATTGATCAATATATATATATATATATATATATATATATATATATATATATATATATATTTACTACTTTTATTTTTTTTCTCTCTACGTCTACTTCTTCAGACTGACAGTGTATTTCACCAATAGGCCAGTACTCAGGGCTTTCTTGTAACCTCGAAGGACCGTCCCACCATCTAGAAAGGAGCATTTGTCGCGAAGAACAACCACGCGATAATAAGTCGGCAATGTTCATATTTCCTGGAACATGTCTCCATAACTGACCTCTCGACAACTCACGAATTTCTCTGACCCTATTGCTCACAAAAACAGACCAATTGCCTTGTTCTCTTATCCACCAAAATGTGATTTTTATGTCTGGCAAATTGAGGGCTTTGATAATAGAATTCGCAAGTCTAGAATCTATACAACAAGCCATCAGTTCTAAACGAGGTATGCTTAAAGGTTTCATGGGGGCTACCCTGGATTTCGCTCTAACGAGAATTACTTTTACTTCAGAATCAAGTATTGATCGAACAAAGACGCACGCCGCATACGCCCCCTTGCTAGCATCCACAAAGACATGTAGTTCAGATGAAGAATTAAATACCATGTAACGAGGTAAAGTAACATCTTTTAAAACATAGACATCTTTAAACCATTTTAAAAAAGTATTTACATCATTAGGGGACAATTCATCGTCCCAAGCAATTTTCAACTTCCATAAGTCTTGCAATAACAGTTTCGGAAGCAATGTAGTTGGTGTTAACAAGCCAATAGGATCAAAAAATTTCTGCACAATTCCTAAAATTAGTCTTTTTGTGATTTTCGTATCACATGTCAATGCTTCCATATCTGTGCAACACTTCAAGGTATCATTATCTAAATTCCAAATTACCCCTAAAACGCAAGTATCTCCTGAATGTTTATCAACATTTATACCTGCTACATTGCTTTCAAAACCACGCAAGTTAAAACATCGATTTGACATTATTACTTTAGCATGCTCAATGAAACGTTCTTGTTCATCAGTATTAAATACTCCTGATACACAATTGTCTACATAGAATGAACGTTTCAGTTTCTGAGCAACATCTTTATACTGAGGTGGGCAATTGTCTAAAATATGCATTATAGAAGCATTCAACAAAAAAGGGCTAGAAGAGACTCCAAATACAACTCTACAGTGCCTATAAATGAGCTGCCCTTCATAACATGGGAAAAAAAAACTAAGAAAATTTCTGTCCTTAGGTGCAACAGACAACATTAAAAAAGCTTTCTCTATATCCGCACTTATACCGATTGGATACATTCTAAACCGATCAAGAATATCAGGTATCAATTCAATAAGATTAATTCCCTTAAATAAACATTCGTTCAAAGAGGGTTTCCCTCTCTCCGCGGCAGAAGCGTCAAAAACCGGACGGATTTTAGTAGTTTCACTATCTAGTTTAATCACTGGCCTGTGTGATAAATAATGACATTCTTTATTCAATTCGAAATCTGGCACGCGTTCGATTATGTTCAATTTTTCCCATTCCTGAAACACCTTCTGATAATCGGTGAAAAATTCACCACATCTAAATCTATTGATCATTTTTTCATGTCTCTTCCAGACTAATTCTTTATTATTAGGTAAATTCGCAGAACTGCACTTCCATGGAAGTTCTACTTCATATCTTCCAGCGGGAAGAATTTTCATTCTATCATTAAAATCACTTAAATTAAGATAACTTTTCTCCATTTCAATTTGGGTTGGATCAGATATTCCTAAAATTTCAAGTTCCCATAATTTGTTTATAGGTACTTTCATTGCATGCATTGATAATGTCGTCAAAATATTATCTTTCTCACATGAATTTTGTTTTCCAATTACAGTCCATCCAAGTTTCGTTTCAACGGCCGTTAAGCCAGACTGTAATTCAATAGAATTTCCTGTCAACAATTTTCCTACAACATCTGCACCAATCAAAAGATTAATTTCGGTTTCTTTTCGGAAAGAATCAGTAAAATCTATCTTCTTTTCTTTTAATTCATTCAAAATCCCGTTAGATTTTAATCTTAGGAATAAAACCACAAATCCTTTTTTCAGAAAGAGCTTCAAAACTACAAGCAAAAGTTCTTTTTAAATTACTGACCTCGACAGAAAACACATCATGTCGTTTTGGTTTCGTTTCAGCCCCCCCAAACAGCGCATGTATAACAGTTTCGTCTCTCAGTGGAGATGCTTTAAGCTGAGTCATAACATTTTCGCTTGCGTAACTACTTTGACTTCCTGTATCAATCATCGCGCGAATAATTTTCTCATGACCTAGATATCGAATAAGTACGCAAAGAGTTTGCAAAAATACAATTTCGCTTCTGCCACAATTAGAGAGAGAACTCTCAGATTTTAGAACACTCTTTTGCTCATTATTTTTTTCTTGTTTGGAACACATAATTTCAAAATGAGGATTATTACAAATAGAACAATTCAATTGCTTTTTGACACTACAAAATTTACTTAAGTGACCAGCTCTTTTTAAACAAGAAAAACATGCACCTTTTTTCATCAACAATTGTTGTTTAGCAGCCAAAGTCATTTTCCTCGCGGTAAAACATTTTTCACTAGGATGAGACTTATCACAAAACATACAGTTATTAATTCTCTTACCTGAATTATCAACAAGGCTTACCAAAGCTGATGCTGTTGTCAGGTCAGCTTGTTTTACCTGTTCAATAAAATCCTTCTTTCGATGACTTTGGTGCGGCGCGAAACCAGTCCGGGCAAGTAAAACCATTTCTTCACCCTTTACTTCCTGTCGAAGAAAATTCATCAAATGTTCTAAAGTTCGAGATCCTTTGGTTTCTGTCGAGTCGTGATTTCTACTTCTTTCCCAAGCCACTAACACTTCTTCTGGAAGGCAACTTTCCACTAACGGCGTTAGAAAGTCCCCGTACTTTTCTTGTGTTCTTCCCAAGCTTTCCAATGCTCGCAGCTTTCCTTCCAGTTCATCATATAGAGAGGGAAGATCCGTCTTCGCTCTTCCGGTAGCAGCGTTCTTCATAACTAAGCTTAACAAATCTCTAACATAGATTTGCACAAGCAAATCTTCTCGTCCAAAACGCTCTTTCAATTGTTCAATTGCCTTAGGGTAATTAGCCGCCGTAGCTGGGAAACTCAGAACTAAACGTTCTGCTTTCGATTTGGGTTCCATAGATTGCAATAAATATTGCATCTTATCCTCATCGGCAATACTTTTGTCGTCGTGTATTTTCTGAAACTGACTCCAAAAAGTCAGGTATTCTTTCGCTTCGCCATTGAACTTTTTCAGCTCTATCTTTGGCAATTTAAATTTTCTCGTTTCCTTATTGTCATTCGGCAGAGCGACTTCTTGCAATTTCAAATCTACCTGAGCATATAGCTCTAAGTACCGGTCTCTGTAAGTTTCAGATTCTTCTAAATCTTCATTAAATAAATGTTCGTCATCTTCACTCTGTAAAAACTGTTCTGAAATAGCAGTTTGACAGACATCAAGTCTCTGAAACTTATCACTAAGTTGAATTCTCAAAATCGAAAGCGATTTCAAATCACATACTTCTTTCGATAATGCCGTTTCTATTTTCTTTAAACTCAGAGAAAAAGCAGTTCTCAGCCCTTTTCGTTGTGTTTTTAAAGCATTGAAATTCATTTTCAAAAGTTCTAGGTTCAAAAGTTCTAAAATGGCCAAAGCACCCAGTCCCGCCGAGGGTACCACTATGTTAGAAAACAAGTTCAGAAAAATAAGTTCAGAAAGTCTTCACGGGCTGCATCTACCCGATGCCGGGTGCATTTGGAAATAAGCCAAAAAGCCTTTTAACACAACATTCATAATTTTATTTACAAGATTAACAGACGACAAAAACATACATACCACATACCGCCGAGAACAAACTTAATCTGACTTACAAAATTCAGCTCGGAAGCTGACGTCACTTTTTACAGCGCCGCTCATTGGACAGTTACATTCACGATTACTTCACTTCACAACAGTGGGGTAAATACTTTTCCAAAAATCAGTGCTTCCATCTTCCATCAAGCAATCAATCAAAAATCATATATATATATATATATATATATATATATATATATAATAAAAAACAATCAAATTACAAAATATACAAAACATTAAAACGTAAAATAATAGAAATGCAGACCAGTAAAATGCAAAAGATCAAAAAGTCAAAATATTAGAAATGCAGACCAGCAAAATGCCAAAAGATCAAAAAGCAGACGTAAAAAGCCAAAAATGTTGGGGGTAAAAAATAGTAAGGCAGAATCCAGAAAGCAAACACATTCTATCTGTATTCTCAGCCTCAAGTTGACCAGATTTTTCTTTAGCATGCATGACTTTACGTAGTCTTAGTTCTCTTTTGAACATACCACTTGTTGCATACTTCATACTGATGAGGCTTCTCAGGTGTGTATGCATTTATCTCCGTAGCATGAAGGCGAACATGTTTTATCGCAGTTCTCCGAGAAAACCATGTATCGCATCCTCCACAATAATGGTGCTTCTCTTGTGTATGAGTACACCATATGAACCTTCATTAATCCCTTCTTGGTGAAGCGCTTGTCACATATCTCGCATTGAAAAGGTCTGTCGTTCATGTGCACCCTTACATGGCCTCTCAAACTCCACTCAGTAGTGTATCTTTTCTCACACATGTTATATGGATAACATTTTCTAACTGTATTGTGGATGCTGCCAATGTTGCTTCATATTTCCTTTATATCTGAAAGTTTAATCACAAGCATTTCGCGCTTTCCATCACTGTGTCTAATGTGATGTCGAACTAAAGATTTTTGATGACGGAAGGACCTGTAACATTTTTTACATTTGTAAAGCTTATCCTCCTTTGGATGACGAAAGTGCAGACGTGAATGTAGAATTAGACTGCCTATATAACCATAACTTTTATCGCATATTTCACACTGATAGGGTTTCTCATTTGTGTGAATGCGATAATGGATTCTTAGAGTTAATTTCCAAGCGAAAGATTTGTCATAAAATTCACACTGGTATGACATCTTTGGCTGATTTGCGTGTACAACTTTATGTCGGTCCAACGTTAATTTTATGTTATAACGATTGTCACATTCTTCCCATTGATATTGCCTCTCATTTGAATGAACAAATAAATTAATTCTTTGAGTTGACCGCATAATAAAGCACTTTTGCACACATCACATTGATAGGGTGTCCTTGCAATATGCAAATTCTGATGGTCTTTCAAAGAACTTTCGAGAGAAAATCGCATGGCAGACATCGCATTGAAAGCCCTTCCCTTCCTTGTGGACAAATAGGTGCGATTTCAGACTTGTTTCTCTAGCAAAACATTTGTTGCATTGATATCACATTTGTATGGTTTCACTTCAGAATGAACGTAGCGATGCGCAATCAGACGGTTTTCTGCACCAAAAGTCTTGTTGCACCGGTTACAAGGAAATTTATTCCCTTCAGAATGAATAGCCGAATGTATTGTCAGATTTGCTTTCCAAGAAAGGAACGATCACATGCTTCACACTTCCACCGCCTAACATTTGAGTGAGTGCTTAAATGATTTTTTAGATTATACATGAGTGAAGTGCTTGCTGCATATTTCACATTGATATGCTGGTTCAGTATGAATTGAAGAATGTCTAACCAGGTTTCTCTTATTCCCGAAGTACTTATCACAAATTTTACACTGGAACACTGTTTATCAATCAGGCGACTGCTCTGTTCATTTAGTTTATCAGTCAGGCGACTGCTCTGTTCATCCCCCCTGGTAATGAACAATCTATGTTAGAAGCTTCAGGCAGTGTATAATTAAAGCATCTATATCCTTTCAGCAGACTCAAAACAGAAAATATTTGGTATGAGCTGTTTGTCAATGCTCAATCCCTCGTTTCCCAAAGCAGTTTAGATAGTGAAGCTGGAACGTGCCGACTACTTTCAACAAGACAGCAGTGACAAAATTCTGCGTCTTGTTCAGCAAATGAATAATGACCTTCAGTCTTTCCCTCCCACTTAACATTTTAAGAAAACAACGTGTTTATCATGGAAATTGGACAACCCTGCGTTTTAAAAAACTTCCTTTTATTTATTTATATTACGTACATTTGTATTTTAAGCTGCAGCCAAAGATGCTACTTTTACTCCTTTTGCTCGATTTTTTAAAAACAAATATGTACATATTTACACTATGCACTAAAAAGTAGTTTGAATTAAAAAACATTGAAAAAAAAAACACAAATGGACCTCGGGATCATATGCCTTGGCCCTACGTAAACAGTTTTAGCTCTTTAGCGGTGGAGCAGGTTCAATTCCTGTCATTTACGGTTTGGTGTATAGTGGCGGATTAACAACCGGTGGGTTGTCGAAACTCGATCCAACCAAAGTCATGTACCTGGAGGCTGGTACGCGTCAAATGTTCCATGGCCTTAAATGTTTTCACGTTGGCGTGGTGTGGAAGTTTGGAGAGTTGGGTGCCAGTTAAGGTGTGACCTCGTCATCTGACCGTGGTTCAAAATTACGTGGTATTGTCCTCCGGGTCTTTCCCTCCGGGTTTGATCCCGGACCGTCTCGCCAATAGCGGTGTGACGTTAATTAAATACCTACCTACCAAATTTAAGAATCACTAATGGAATCATGGCAAACCGACGTAAATTATCGGAGTTTGAAAGAGGTATGGTAGACCCAGACGGATGGGAATTTTTAAATTTGTACGATCATTCGCCATTCTACGATGTCACGTTATACCGAGAATATCTTACTGAAGGCAATTACCACCGACCTTGGAGCGCGCATTATCCGATCACAGTTGCTGAATGACCGTGGTCAGCGGTGACTAGCCAGGATTGTTGATGCTAACAGACACTGGCTAATATCCACATTCATGCAGAAGGTACCAGAGACATATCCATCAAGTCAGTACGGCTTAATTTAGCGTCTATGGGTATTGAGCAGAAGAACCACCCTAGTGGCATTGTTGGTACCACTACATCGGATACAGCATCTCCCCTGGTCTCATGAACACGGAAATTAGACCCTGGATGTCAGGCAACATATGTCATAGTCCGATGAGTCCTGCTGTCAGTTGTTACGAGCTGATGGTGTGGAGCAGTCCATAAAGGAAATATAAAAATAGATTTAGCGATGGTAACCTTTCTAAGTGCCCAGGATCATGTGACCAAAACTAGTAGCCCAACGTGATCCTAAGACTACTTTCGTCTGGTGTGTGAAACGAAACATTCATCATGTGATTGATCCACGGGACAGGAGAAGACGCCCATTCATTGATTCTTGATCTGATTGGTTCGCGTGACGTAGTAGTAGACGTTGGCGATTTCACCAGTTTTGGCGCCACCTTATAGAAATGCGCATTTACTCACCTTACACCTACTCTGTTGTAAGATGTAATACCACCAAACAGGGACCAATCTCATGGCAGCGGTCTTTTCGATTTGAATCGTTTAAGTTGATTAACTTTATCAATCCAGATCTTTTAGTTCAGATTTAATATCATCACACGAAGTGGAGGGAGGCAAACCTTTAATATCTGCTTTAATTGGTTTTTCGTGGATCTGTAGAAATAATAATTTTTTTTTCAAGATATTTAGTGAGTTTGCGATGTTTATCAGAGTTCTTGACGAATATTTTTAGCAGGTCACCTGCAAGTCTCCCACTATTAGAAATTTCAGGTCTTGGTTGATTTTTTAGCATGGCGTTAAAGTCATTAGTGGGCGTCATCATTATAGGTGGGATCTTTTCCGAATTCTGAACACTCGATGTATCGTCATCCTCCATGTCACTAATGACAACAAAGGAGTTTGAAGTCGGGTTTGGGGATGGGAGCAGGTTGCATTAGTTTCTTGTACGCTGAATCTTTAGTTTTTTGGATCTCTTAGTGGTTTTACTTTTAAAGCTAGGTGCGGTATTAATACTCTCTTCAATTTTACTGTCAAAAATTTTCACAGTACTTTGAATTTGATGTCTTCTTCACGATCTTGAAGGACCTTATTGTACGAGGGGTGTTCAAATGAAAAGGTACGAAACGTCGTAACAACCAAACCGGTTGAAATTTGAATATGCCGCTTTGGGATAACGTAGTGAGACATCTAGGGACGCGAATGTACGAGTACCGGCGTGGTTGTGCGCATGCGCGGGTGCCCGCACATGACGCAGGAGAGAAGCAGACAGTTGTATGTTCCGTCCAATTGACGCGGCAGTGCGTGTGAGGACATCATGGTTCACATTGCAAAGTTCGACGATTGAGGAGCAGCGAGGTGTTATCAGATTTCTGATTGCGGAAGGTGTTAAACCGGTAGGTGAGACACTCCGTAGCCTACGCAAGTCCATCAAGAGAAAACGGCCTGGGCTGCTCACGGAGGGAGTGATTCTGTCCACGATAACGCGCGTCCACACGTCTCCAGGGTCACACAAAGTGTACTGGCCAAGTTCAAGAGGGAGCAGCTTGAGCATCCGTCCTGCAGCCCGGACATATCGCCCTGCGACTTCGATCTGTTTTGTCCGCTAAAAACATCTCAAAGGGAAGCGCTTCAACTCGGACGACGAACTGTAGGACACAGTGGAGGACTGGCTCTTGTCACAGCCACAGGAATTCTGGGAACAGGGAATCCTTCAGCTCGTGAAACAGTGGGATAGTTGTGCTCAGGCCTCTGGTGATTACTTTTGAATAAAGACTTCAATTATACCCACAGTGTCGTTTCGTACCTTTTCATTTGAACACCCCTCGTAGATTGGGATGGCGTGCGGTTTTGAAAATGATATAATCTTTCGTAGATCGGTTATATCCTCGTCCAGTAATTTAAGTCGATCTTTAGGTTTGTCGCGTTCCGAGAAGAGCTTTTCATAGACATCCTCTTGAAGGAGTTGGGTCGTATCACTATGGATCTAAACTTCATCCTGGATATCGGAGCGAGCCATTTAAAATCTGAGTGAAAAAATCAGTGACTATTTTTGAAAATAAGCGTGACAACCAAAATTAGTTAGAGCTTTAAATAGGTCAGTCTCCAGCACAGGAATGGGGGCACCAATGAGAATAAAAGTACGTTAGAAGGAGGCGGAGTCAGTTATTTGATGAGCAAGTGTGCAACAGTGCACTTAACAAATTCCAAATAAATCAAAGCGTTAAAATTTAGTTACTACACTGCTGGCCACCCAAATTGCAACACCAAGAAAGACAAGAGATATCACAACAAAATTTATTTTGTAGATAACATGTTGACCAAGTATCAAATGATTAAATTTATAGACTTCTGTGAAGTGTGGTTCCTGCCAAAATCAGTAGCCAGAGTAGCCGCCATTGTTGGAGATCACCGCTGCCACACGCCTCGGCATTGATTCAAAGAGACTTTGGATGTGTTCTTGGGGTACAGCAGACCAAGCAGCTTCCACACGTTGCCAAAGTTGATCTGGTGTGGCAGCTGGGGATGTATTCTGGGTCAATCGTTGAGCAACCATGGACCACATGTTTTCTATCGGCGAAAGATCCGGAGAGCGAGCTGGCCAGGGAAGCAATTCAATCTGGCGATTGACGAAGAACCCTTGGACAATGCGTGCCACGTGTGGTCGCGCATTATCCTGTTGAAATAGGGCTGTGGGCAAGCCCTGAAGGTAAGGAAGGACAACTGGCTCCAACTCCTCGGAGATGTAGCGCTGGCTGTTTAAAGTACCGGCAATGCGTATTAGAGTTGTGCGAGAGTGATATCCAATACCGCCCCATACCATAATACCCGGTGCAGGACCAGTGTGGCAGTGCATAACGCAGCTGTTCAGCATCCTCTCTCCACGGTGTCTCCAGACTCGAATCCGACCATTATGGTGTTGCAGACAGAAGTAAAGACAATTTCATTCCATTCTGCCGTCCACATCCTTCTTTCATCGCACCATTGGCGGCGGAAACGTCTGTGGTTCTGCGTCAAGGGTAGACGAAGAAATGGACGTCTTGCGGACAGACCACTCTGCTGTAAACGGCGTCGAATGGTACGTGCAGACACTGGATGATGCGGTACAGACTGAATGTGCTGTGCTATGGTTCGTGATGTGGCTGAGCGATCCGTCACTGCCATACGCACAATATGCCTGTCATCACGTGAAGTGGTGCACTGAGGTGGATGCGATCGAACACGTCGGTCGTTGTACCCTCCTGCATCCAACGATCACACATCCGCATTACAGTTCTTTGGTTTCGTCCAACACGACTACCGATTTCCCTGAAAGATAATCCACAATCTCGGTAGGCCACTATCCTTCCTCTGTCGTACTCGGATACTTGATCAAAAGATGATCGCTGTTTTCTACGAGGCATAATGGATCGTTTTTTTGAAAAAACCACAAGAAAAACACAATTGCCGTACTTGAAATCGTCGAAATCTCCAAGCCTTAAATAGCGCTTCGAAGTGGCGCCACAGGCGCGCGTGATGTGCGTCTGCGCTGAAATTATAATCATTTGCATATCTCACCTCCGCTAATGCATGTTGTAAATTTCATATTATTTGCATGCTTCCTTCAGGGTGTTGCATTTACGGTGGCCAGCAGTGTATTAAGAATGGCATGTGGCCTTTTCTTGTTCTCAGGAAGACAAGTCATACCTGGGATACGCTGAATGGAACGGTTTTCAAGTTTAATAAAAAATTTAAGGGCGGTTTTAGTGAAGAATGTCTTCAATTCAGGGATATTAAGGTCTTCTCTAATTTTAATGTTTCTGTAGAACCAGAATAACCACTAATAATAATCAAGTTAAATTTGAATAAATTCTAGTTTTTTAATGTGGGTCCGTGCTGTTCCTAGACATGTCGGGCGTAGCTGATTACAAGTCTGGGCATGATTCTATATATGAACACACCATGTTTACCCGATATGAACCCAATAGCGCATTTACAGGACTAGAGGGTAGTTGAATGGGCATCGGGCTATTGGCGACGGTCGGGATAAATCCCGAAAAGAGCCGAAGACAAAACCTCGTAATTTTGAACCACGGTAAAATGACGTGTTAAACACCTGAGCTGGCACCCCACTCTCAAAACTTCCACACCACGCCAACCTGAGGACATCTGAGATCATGAGATTTAACATGCACCAGTCCCTGCATACACGACGTTCTTTGATTGGATAAAGTTTCGAACTCGCAACTATCCGGTTGCTAGTCCGTTACTCTTCCAACCGGGCTATCGCGGGCCCTAGAACGAGAGGTGGAAATGTCCATTCGTGCTCAAGACGTATGCTAATACCAGAGAACTGTGGATGGTTATTCGGACAGCATGGCTCAGCATCTTTCGAGAAGTCTTCAGGCCACTTGTGAATGGATAGAAGTAGATCTGTTGAAAGTCTACTTATGTATCTACTAAGTGTTGCACGTCTCCCGACGCGATTCTAGGTACGTAGATACCCTATGAGTTTTGATACTAAGACAGGAGCCAAGAATAAAAATGCGAGGCCAACCACACTTTATATGGAAGAATATATTTTTTATTGTACTACAGAAATCGAGGTTATTTCTTATAAATACTTGACAAATCGCATATATACACATTCGGAATGGTATCAGAGATTGTTCATGATCGAGGAATGGTCTCCTCTTCGTCGTCGTCCAGGAACGCCAATGCCAATTTAACTGTTTCGGTAGGTGAGTGGACGGGTTCGCTTTCCTCCTGTTCTGTTTCTGATACGCTGGAATAGAAAGATAGTGCGTGAGGTAGAAGCGAAATTGTGAAGTTTTCTTAATTAGGTAGGTATGCTTACATAGATTCAAAATTAAAACTTCTGACCTTTGTGAATGTGGAAGGGTGGGAGATGCTGACCACTATCTCTTTGAATGTCAACACACAAAACCAAACCATATAACTAAGCCAAAATCAAGTAATAAACCTATCTGGCTAAACGCTATCATTAAAAATTATTTATCTAGATATAAAATTAAGGCTTGTGTGTTGGCTGCAAAGGGGATAGTTGGAAGGCTTCCTCCACTTTGAATTCATATGTAAATAATTGAACTCTTTCTATCTAACTTTAACTTTTTAATGTAGTTAAAATATTTAACATTGTACACTTCAACATACTTTGAATTTTTAAATTATATTTCATCTACTATATTGTTACATTTATTAATAAATAGTTCTATATAAACTAATTTATTATACAATTACTCTCAGGCAATGTTTGCCTGATTTATTCACCAACATTTGTTGGATTTTTTTGTATCAAAAAATGTATCATTTTATGTAAATATGTAAAATTTAAAGATAATAAACGGTTCCCCCTCCTACCATTAAATGCTCTAAACCTCACGGTGAGTAGGTAGGAGGTGGGTCTACTACTACTACTAATTAGGTAGGTAGTCGAAATTACGTTGCAGTGCAGCAACACAACGGGTTATTGGCGATGGCCCGGATCAATCCCGAAGGGAAAGAAGCGAGAGCAACGCCTCGTCATTTTGTAGCTCATTGTGTTGTTCCAGTGTGACGTTAATTCAACTACCTACCTACGTACCTCTTCATTTGGAATCGGACTTAAGGAATTTCGTAGTGAAATTGAAGACGATAATTCCCATTGTGGAGCCAGTTGGAAGAGCAACGGATTAGCAACCGGAGGGTTGCGAGTTCGAAACTAGGTCCAGCCAAAGACCGTCATGTACGTGAGGTCTTGTGCATGTTAAATCTGTCTTGAGCTCAAATGTCCTCTCGTTAGCGTAGTGTGACAGATTGGAGAGTGGGGTGCCATCTCAGGTGTTGTTCTCGTCATTTGACTGTAGTTCAAAGTGTCGAGACGTTGTCCTTGGTTCTTTCCCTTCGGGATAGATCTCACACCATCACCAATAGCCGTTGTGTTGCTCCAGTGCAACGTTAATTAACTACCTACCTATTGTGTATCAATAAAAGTTGGCTTGTTTTTCGAATCTACTTCAGCACTTTGCCAATATAAATTCCAAAATTTCACTTCTGAATTTATATACGATAGTTGATTGGTCAACATCATTTACTTTAAGCGCCAAATGTCACCAAAATGGTGATAAACTATGTTTTAAGGTAAGTCCTATATGTACCATGGAAGACCAAATGGGTAACAGAAATAAAATTTTCGCTTTCCATTTGGTTTGTCAGTGCCATAGAGGAAATATAAAAGTATAGTGAGCAATGGTAATCTTTTTCTGCATCCAAGATCATCTTTAGTAGCAGTTTAATTGCCCATATACAAAATCAATTGGCTAAAACAACATAAAATGTACTAGTTAAGTATGAAACAGACGTTGAAGACATATAAATTTTGAAATTAAAAAATTAAATATTTTCTTAATATGAAATACGAATTTCGAACAATGTCGGAAATGGGAGAAGCATTTTAAACAATTAATTACAGATACGTTGTTGACGAACAATACCCTGGTAGAAAACGGCCAATGTCCATTTTGAACGTTTTTGGTAATGGCTGATTTAGTAATTTTTTATTTCTTTAAATTTAATATAACGTATAAAAAATACACTTAAATGTTTTGATTAATTCATAATGGAAATGACAACAAGGGCCATTTGCATTTTATTCTATAACTCATTACATTGAAGTGGCATAACTCAAAGTCAACGAAATTGGACATTGTTCCTTTTTCTACCAAGGTACAGATTCATATTGAAATAAATTTTTTATTATGCCAATATATATAAATTAAAAAGCTTAAACAGACCACTTCACTAATGAGTTTACTGCATCTTTATTAAACGTTATTTATAGTTTTTTATTGACTAAGTTGTAAGTTATGTTTTTGTTCATTGCTCAAATTTATAATACTGCATACTTAAAGGTGTTATCAGATAATGCATTTTATGGAGCAATTTGATGTGTTATGATAGAAAAATAATAGGAAATAATAATCTATATAGAAAAATTGCAACAAGCTTTAGGAGTTTGGGAATATATTTAGTCAATTTAGAGCAATTTCGACACATTTGGGAGCAGATTTATATTAAACCTGCAACTGAAATTAAATACCTTGCACATTTACCACAAATTTAACCAAACAAGCTCAGCTTCAGGGTTCCAATGGATGTTATACCACTGGCGCAGAGTGTACTGTATCTGTCTAGTCCGGACCTTGCGCCAAAACCCCAACCAATCTGTCTAGAGTCCAGCCAGAGAGGCTTGTTTGTAACTATCGAATGAACCTAATACTTATCCTCAATTGGGGTTTACCGTAAAATGATTTTGTTCTGGTGCAATTTATTTTATTTATTCATTTAATTTTCTAGAGGCTTTGCTCAACACAAAAAGGTGTCTACAGACTTCGAAGAGTGCTCTTGGACAGTGGTTGGCTTGGATTTTATTGCGCAAGGTCCGATAGCGGACAAGCTGCACCAAACGCGAGATTAAATGAAACTGAACACAGATTTTTAAAAATATCAATCAACCAAATCAACATTAAAAGGTAAATTAAAAACATGCACACACAACATGTAGAAAAAAATTATGAATAACGAGAACTATATTAAAACAGCACTAACGAAGAATTTTATAAATTGGTGATTTAAAATATGTTGACCAGAAGCATGATGTCTGAAATGAAAAAGGTATGAAAGCGATATATGTACAACAATGAAAGAACAATCTAAAGCTCAAAAGAAGATTTATGACATTATGCATAGAAAATTAATTTAAAACATATTGATGTATAATATAAAAAAGTGATGTATGTAAATGATGGATAAAAATATTATGACATTTATAATACAGATGGCATTCAAAAATTGGAAAAGATTTGGATTGGGATTTTCCCAGATCATATCTCCTAACCCTTGGCAGAGATTCTAAGCCAAGAAGTGTAGACTTAATATTGGGATAGCTATATTTTGTTCGCAGAAAAAGAGAGATCTCAGTCTAATATTAACAAAACAACGTAGGCGATGTTAATCACATGATAGTGCAAATAAAACAGCAATAAATATTTAACGTTTGACGAGGTATTTCGTCCATCAAGATCTGACCAATTTTGCTAATGACGAGATATCTCGTCAAGACATTGCCGATTTTTTGATGATGACGATATCAAGATCTGGTCAGATTTTTTCCAAGGACGAGGTATCTCGTCCATTAAGATTTGGTCAGTTTTTTAATGATGAGTGATCTTGTCATCAAGATATTGCTGATTTTTTTATGATGGCGATGTGACGAAGCATCTTACACTCCTTTTCCCGGAGGTGTTCCTCTCCCCTTTTCAGACTATGGAGGCGCCGATCAGCCCAGCAGCCATGGTTCGGTGCCGGGGCACAAAAGGTGAATGGGAACCGAAGCCCCTTCATCTCTGCCGACGCTCCCAGGGTTTTGAAGGAATTCGGGGACAGTTCGTCTCGGCGGCGCCCGAACATTCTGGAACTCGTGAGAAAAAAAAAGAAAAATCCACCAGGAGGAGAACTTTGACCAATGGGGGACGAGAGGACGTCCCCCACCGCCTTTTGCCGACCCGAGTCCGGGGAGGATGAAGGCAGACGACGCTAGAACTTCAACGGTGTTGGGAGTGTCTCTCAGAGGTCCCAGAAAGGGTACCGCCTTTAAGTCCCGTTGCGGGCAAATTTGTTTTCTGTACTGTACATATTTCATGTAATCGGAGATATTTATTTTGTTATTAAATAATCCAGAAAGCAGTACAACCATTAGTACTCATTTATACGATTTCCCACCACATAGCCTGAAGACGCTACAGCTATTAACTATATTTCTATTGGTGGCAGCTTATCGGATGCGGATTTTCGTTAAATCAAATCTGCGGACCCGTTCGTCGTTACTGTACTGAACTCTATAGTCAACTACAGCGTAAGCCTCGTCCCAGACGTTTGAAGGAGAGCAGTCGACTTCAGCGTGAGCCGGGCGCTAAACTCTTCAAAGGAGCCGATCCAGATATCTGAAATCAGCGAGTCAACTTCAGCGTGAGCCGGGCGCTAAACTCTTCAAAGGAGCTGTTCCAGACCTCTGAAATCAGCGAGTCAACTACAGCGTGAGCCGGGTGCTAAACTCTTCAAAGGAGCTGTTCCAGACCCCTGAAATCAGCGAGTCAACTACAGCGTGTGCCGCGTCCAGACGTTTGAAGGAGCGCAGTCAACTCCAGCGGTGAGCCGAGCGACGGAGTGGAATCTTGGACCCGACCTTGCGAGATTGATGACAAGGGAGCCTGATGTTCTGATGTGGGAAAAGGTAGGCCTATTTGGAGATTTTTCTTTTGAGAGGCATAATTCTATGTAGTTTTCCAAATTGTTAGCGAGAGAGTTTATATTCAGTGAAAGTAGGGTAAAACTTTAGTGTTTAATTTAATTTAATGGCATTAGCAATTGTGTTTTCAGTATATTTTGTTAAAGTTAAATTTACTTCAGAGTGATACCTAGTGTGGGAATTTGTACATCTAAGAAAGTAAGGTTTATTATTGTGCATTGTGTGATTAGTAGATGATAAGAACTCAGTTTTGAAATCTAGTTGACAACTTTTCTTCGTAGTAGAGAATTTATTTTTGATCTAGTAAGAAATTGTAGAAGTTTAGTGTGTATCATTGAGAGTACCCTTTAGGTAATATTAATTCATTTAGGGTAAAATATGGCTTATTTAAAAAAGCAGAAAAAGCAGGTCTTATTATTATTAGCGGCAGAATTTGAAGTTAGCGTATCTAGCTCAGATGTTGTTAAAAATATCATTCGGTCCATATTGAGTGCACCGGATTATGATGAGGAGACCGGAATAGCTTTTGTGGATAGGATTTCGGATGAATTAGAACAAGAACGTCTTGATAAAGTAGCAGAACAAGAACGTCTTGATAGTTTAGCAGAACAAGAACGTCTTGATAGTTTAGCAGAGCGGGAGCGCGCGCACGAGTTGGAGAAATTAAAAATTAATGCTTCATTTGGGAACGCAAGTTTGGCGTTAACTACTACGCCAGCTGAGGAAATTGTTAGGCGCGTAAATTTAAAGGACTTAGTGCCTAAATTTGATCCCAAGGTGTTGGACATCGCCCTATTTTTCATGATTTTTGAGCGGCAAGCGAACAAAGAAAGTGTGCCAGAAAACAAGTGGGTGTCCCAATTAATTCCTTTATTGCCTGCGGATGTTTCTGAAATTATAGTTAAAATACCAAGGGAATGGAATGATGATTATTATCATGTTAAAAAGGTGTTATTAAAGAGATTTAGACTCAGCTCCGGAGACCTGAGAATTAAATTCGAAGAACATGGAAGAAAGGTTGGGGCGTCATGGTCAGATCTTGTGTTTGAATTAAAAGGGTATTTAGACAATTGGCTGGAGTCGGTTGAGGTGACTGATTTTGATTCACTTAAGGAGTTAATGCTGGTAGAGCAACTTAAAAGGAGAGCGTCGCCCGCAGCCCGATACCATTATCTAGATCAATGGGAAGAATTCAAAAAGGCGTCGGATTTGGCGGTTAAACTTGACCATTACGAGAGCGTCCGGCGTAATTATAAAATGAAGGAAGTCAGAACATGGGAAAAACGTCCCTTTGGTAAAGAAAGGAATGACTATGCCTCCTTGAAGGACAGGCGCGAGTTTAAAAACGGGGAAGGAAAGCCCAGGGAGAAAGAGCGAGGAAAAGGAGATGCTTTAATCACGGAAAATAAGGGTTTTGATAGGAAAAAACCAGTAGTCTGTTTTTTGTGCAATGAGCCAGGTCACATTAGGCCCCTCTGTCCCCAGTTAGCAAAAAGAAGATTAGAAGGGTTGAATAATCTGAGTGGGTTAAGCGAGAGTTTTAGACCTTTCATCAGCACTATATCTGTAAATGGAATAGAACGAAGTTGTTTGCGTGACAGTGGAAGCGGCATTGATGTATGCGTGAGGAGTTGGATTGATCCAGAGGATTTTACGGGTGAAGTAATTTGGTTACGCCAACCTTTAGACCCCGAATGCAAGTGTCTGCCGTTAGCGAGAGTTGAGCTAGAAGGGGATTTCGGGAAAGTTGTAACGAAGGTCGCCGTGAAATCGGATGCTTTGGATCAGGGTTACTATTTATTAGGGAACAAAACTGCCCAACTTTTAGAAGATAATAGGAAAAACCCAATCCCTATTAATGCCATTACGCGAAGTAGGGCGAGGGAAGAGCAGCGAGCTCAAGTAGTCGAAGGCGCAAATGAAACGAGAGCTTCCATTCATAATTCGTCACAGAGCCCTGAGGAGGAAGAACTACCCTTTCCCCCGGAGTTGTCCATGCAGGAGAATAATAGTTTGGCTGGAGTATCGTCCCGGGAGTTCGAATCGGCACAGAGGAACTGTGATTCTTTGAAATCGTGTTGGGAACTTTCCGAGAAAGGGGAGGAATTCCAGGTATTGAAGGGAAAATTAACGCGTGTGGTGGAGTCGAAGCGGGGAGAAAAAAGAGTACAGTTATGCATTCCCTTAAAGTATCGGGAGAAAATTATGGTATTGTGCCACGAGGATGTAGCTGGTCATTTGGGGGCGACCAAAACGAAGGATAGGGTTTTAAGGCAATTTTACTGGCCACGGTGTTACCCCGAGTTAGAGTCCTGGGTAAAAAATTGTCATGAATGCCAGAAAGTCGGCAAAAACAACGATAAGAGAAAGGCCCCTATGAAGCTGGTTCCCGTTATTTCGGAGATTTTCTCCAAAATAAATATTGACGCGGTGGGTCCCCTTCCAGAGAGCACAAAACAAAACAAATACATAATCACAGCGATTTGTTTAGCCTCTAAATATCCCGAAGCTATTCCCGTTCCGGATATTACGTCGGCGAATGTAATTAACGCTCTAATTATGGTTTTTTCACGCATGGGATTTCCTAAAGAAGTCCAAAGCGACTTGGGAAGGTCCTTCACCAGTGTTTTATCATCAGAGTTTTTTAAAAGATTCGGGATTCATGTGACTCACAGTTCAGTGTGCCACCCCCAAAGCAACCCTGTTGAGAGATTTCATTCCTCGGTTAAGAGGGTTCTCAAAGTGTTGTGTTTGGAGACGGGAGAGGACTGGGAGCATAATTTGCCAGCGGCTTTGTTTGCTCTTCGAACTGTTACTCACGAAAGTACGGGGTTTAGCCCGGCGGAATTAGTGCACGGACGGAATCTTCGTACCCCCCAGACTTTGATTTTTGAAAATTGGTTAGAGCAGGATAACTCGGATCCAAATGTAGTCGAGTATATTTTGGGAATAACCAATAGGCTAAAAAAATGGATGGAGCTTGCGGCCGAACAAATGACCGACAAGCAGAGCAAACGAAAATTGTGGTATGACAGGAATGCCGTATCGCGGGTTTTTAGGGTTGGAGATCAGGTGCTGGTATTGTCCACGTCGAAGTTAAACAAGATGGCAGTGAACTGGATAGGGCCAGGGACTGTGACCAGTAAAATCTCCGATACAAATTATCTGGTGGACCTCTCAGAGAAAAGGGACAAATCCACAATATACCATGTGAACCTCATTAAGCCCTATTTCAAGCGACCCGAATGTGTTAATTTGATAATGGACGAGGAGAGTGAAGAGGTGGAGCAGGAGGCAGAAATACCTTACCCCTTATCCGATCCTACTCAATTTGATCTCCAGGAGATGATAAGAGAGAGCGCTTTGGTGGAAAGGTTAACGGTGGAACAGATAGGGAGTTTTGGGTGCATGTTGCGAAATCATAGCAAGGTGTTCTCCTCAGACCCGGGTTCTACGCCCCTGTTAGAGATGGATATCGAGCTTACCAGTAGTGAGCCCGTTAGAGCTAGGCCCTACCGCATGTCTCCTAGACAAACAGAAATTTTGAGGGAGGAGATTACAAGACTCTTGGATTTAGGGGTGATAGAAGTGGGGCAGTCCGATTACGCATCGCCCATGATTCTGGTAGAAAGTCAGGGAAAACCACCACGTCCTTGTGTGGACTACCGGCGATTGAATGCCATTACCAGAATCCAGTCGTTTCCTCTCCCCAATATAGAAGAGGTAGTAGAGCGGGTTAGTGCCGCACCTTATATAACGGTGATGGATTTAACGAAAGGTTACTTTCAAATTCCTTTGAAAAAAAGTGCGCAGAGGTACGCCGCTTTTGTGACGCCATTTGGAGCGTTTATTCCCAAAAAGATGATGTTTGGGCTGGTGAACGCTCCCTTTTATTTTTGCAAGCTAATGGCTCAGGTTTTGGGAGGTTTGGAGAGAATTGCATCTCCTTATATTGATGACATTGCAATTTATTCAAAAACATTCGAAGATCACGTTAAGGATGTGAGTTCGGTATTGGATAGGTTGTTAGAGGCACGGCTTACTGTAAAGCCTTCTAAGTGCAAATTTGCGCAAGACCATGTTAGGTTTTTGGGTCACGAAGTGGGAAGTGGCAAACGCTCCCCTAGTGAAGCAAAAATTAGGGCCATTCATGAATTCCCCAGCCCAACAACGAAGACGCAAATTAGGTCGTTTTTAGGGTTGAGTGGCTATTATGCCAAGTACGTCCAAAATTACAGCGTCATCGCGGTCCCCTTAACAAATGCATTGAAAGGGAAAAACCGGAAAGAGAAGGTAGATTGGAATGAGGAGTGTCAGGCGGCTTTCGAGGCACTGAAGAATGCTTTAGTAACCAAGCCCGTCTTGTATGCTCCGGATTATTCGAGAGAGTTCACGATGCAAACGAATGCCAGCGATTCCGGTGTGGGTGTTGTTTTGTCCCAAAAGATCGGGGAGGATGAGCACCCCATAATTTATCTCAGTAAGAAGTTTTCGAGAGCAGAGCGAAACTACGCAGTGGTCGAACGCGAGCTCGCAGCCATCGTCTATGGCGTAAGGAAACTCCACTACTATCTGGACGGTCAACTTTTTATTATAGAGACGGACCACGACCCCCTGACCTACCTGAATAAAATGATTGGGACGAATGGTCGTTTAACTCGATGGGCCCTGTTTCTACAACAGTACCGATTTGAGGTAAGACATAAGCCGGGGAGCAAAAATGGCAACGCGGATGGTCTCAGTAGAGCTGGAAATCAGAAAATTTAGGAAGGTGTCCAAAACCAAGACATCATCAATTTTATTTTTACTTGTATTTTTAGGTGTTATTTTCGTTAATATTATGTAATGTAAATATTTGTTAGTTGGTATGTAAAGATTTGTCACTAGATCGCACAACTGAGATTTAGTTTCGAAACCCAAATTTGTATTTCCGAAGCATGTTATTTTGGTTAAAACTCAATGTTTAGTATGAGTTGAGGATTCCGGGGATTCGGGTGAATGCCTCTCAGGGGACTATCTTAAGATGGGCTTACTTTCAGGTTTAGCCGAGGTTTCCAGGTTACCTTGGAAACTTCGTCTTTATGGGGGGAGGAGTTGTGACGAAGCATCTTACACTCCTTTTCCCGGAGGTGTTCCTCTCCCCTTTTCAGACTATGGAGGCGCCGATCAGCCCAGCAGCCATGGTTCGGTGCCGGGGCACAAAAGGTGAATGGGAACCGAAGCCCCTTCATCTCTGCCGACGCTCCCAGGGTTTTGAAGGAATTCGGGGACAGTTCGTCTCGGCGGCGCCCGAACATTCTGGAACTCGTGAGAAAAAAAAAGAAAAATCCACCAGGAGGAGAACTTTGACCAATGGGGGACGAGAGGACGTCCCCCACCGCCTTTTGCCGACCCGAGTCCGGGGAGGATGAAGGCAGACGACGCTAGAACTTCAACGGTGTTGGGAGTGTCTCTCAGAGGTCCCAGAAAGGGTACCGCCTTTAAGTCCCGTTGCGGGCAAATTTGTTTTCTGTACTGTACATATTTCATGTAATCGGAGATATTTATTTTGTTATTAAATAATCCAGAAAGCAGTACAACCATTAGTACTCATTTATACGATTTCCCACCACATAGCCTGAAGACGCTACAGCGAAATCAAGATCTGGTCACTTTTCTTCTAATAACTAGATGTCTCGTCCATCAAGATCTGGCCAGTTTTGCTAACGACGAGATACCTCGTCGAGACAACTA
The DNA here is from genome assembly GCA_933210815.1 of Meta bourneti. Classification (NCBI taxonomy): domain Eukaryota; kingdom Metazoa; phylum Arthropoda; class Arachnida; order Araneae; family Tetragnathidae; genus Meta; species Meta bourneti. The sequence continues at coordinate 53,231,711 of OW119932.1, forward strand.
CCAGGAGGGTTAATGCCTGTTACTAGTTTTTTGTAGTTATTCGGAGTTATTTTAAGATTCTAGAATCCGCAAAGGGGGGGGGGGTTAATCCTTACCTGGTGAGCACATGCGCGGCAACGGCAGAAGGCCTATGTCTTCGAACGTAATTGTTGTTCCCTTTGATCAGTGGGTTGGATTCGGTCAAGCACAAGTTTCCGGGATCGCTGATGGTGCTACCACGCTTCCCTGTTTTGTTGAGGTGTGTCGGATTCATTGAACCAGCTTCGGTGTCACCGGCAGTACTCCCTCTCTTACTGGATCTGAAGAAATGAAAAAGAAGACAAGAGTGAGCTATGGTTTAACAAGGATATCAGCTTTCAAGGATCATTTTTCCGACTTTCGAAAAGGTAAACCGTTGCTAGTTTATTTAGCAACCATTTTGCCTGAAAATTCAACCGAATCAAGTACAGCTTGAACTCATCGACTTGCACACAGATTGGAACCTGCGAAATAAATTTAATGAATGCAATTTATTAAACTTTTATCATTGCGTCGAAAAAGCAATTGTAAATCGTTGCTAGACAAACTCATTGCAATGCAGAAGTGTCTTTGAGTCAACATATATCTGTGTACAAACCTTTTCAGTCATGAATATTAACAAATCGAAAAATAGCAGTTGCTTGACTAATGAAAATTTATAATTAATTTTACGCTTGACTGCTACAAAATTAAAAACAACTAAATATTAAAACAATTGTTAAATCAATGCAAAGTAACGCATCAAATTAAATTCTTTATTTGCTTCTACTATCTTTTTTGTGACAATATATGATAAATAATATGTGGTAGGTAACTTCATTTTTTTTGGTAACCCTCCCATAAATCAGTGAATCTGCGTGATCTATGTGGCCCTTCGCCTTAACAAGTCATCCCTGCTTTTAATGAAGAACAAATGTAGCTGATACTAACTCCAGCCTTGTTTGCAAACAGAAATAGGGAGAACCAAATTTTGCAACACCCACCTGTTGACTACATTGAAATAATTTTCACCAAATATAGAGTAGTTGGACACTTTTCGATTGTTTGGATTGTCGTATAGCTCGGAGTTGAAGGGCTCAGTCCTTCCATAGCTTTCTCCGATGGGCCTGAAAATTAAGGAAATATTGTTAATTACAACAAAATGCTGATATTTACTTGCGCGTACGAATATTTACGAAGAAGATAGTAAGATTTTTCAAAAAATATATGCAACTGAAGAAATATTTAACACAAATCATTGAATCTTACAAAAGGCACGAACTTGGGGCTTGGCTAAATAGTTTTGAGGTTTTATTGCGCAAGGGTCATATCTGATCAAGTTGAGCCAAACACAAGACAACGTCAAGTAAAAAATGTGAAAGGAAAGAGGGATTGAGGAAAGAGTAGTGGGACGAAAGCAGAAAAGGAGCGCAACCCCGGTGTTTAGTAAAGACAGTAAACCTCATGTGAAAGAAAAGACCACTCTATTACCTCAGGTCCGTGAAGCCCGTGCACACTTAAAGGACATGTGCCACTGAGGGCTTGAATTTGGGGACAAAACATTTTTATGTAGGATAGTATTCCCTAGCGGAATACATAGGGAATAGGCAAAGGGGTAGGTAGGACGCAACGCTCAGTCCTTTTCGTGAAATATCGGTTTTAAAAATATACTTACTTATATATTGGCTATGCAAATCTGGACGACCAATGAATAGTAAACATTAAGACACGTGTACTGTAATTATTAGTTATAATTGTCAAACGCTTAACTTTTGAAAATAAAAACATATGGACTACGTTTATGCGGTTTTCGAGTAGGCTGCTTAGCTCAGTAGATACGACCTGGGTTCTATTCCCACTTTCATTCGATTTTTAAATAATTTTTTTGTATTCAGCTCAACTGCAAATGCTTATTCGAGGAAGTTTATTTAAGGAAAATTTCACTTTTTTCTTTGCAACTTTGCAGTTCTGATTCATTCGATTCGCGCAAAGCAAAAAGGAATTAAGGTAGGCAGTTGGATTTACGTCGCATTGGAGCAACACAACGGACTATTGGCAACGGTCAGTAGTCAATCCAGATAGGTAGGTAGGTATTTTAATTAACGTCACACTGGAGCAACACAACGGGCTATTGGTGACAGTCCGGGATCACTCCCAAAGATAAAGATCCGAAGACAACACCACGTAAATTTGAACCACGGTTAGATGACGAGGCAACACCTGAACTGGCACCCCACTCTCCAAACTTCCACACCACGCCAAAGGTGTGGTCAATCTAGAAGGTAATCTCCAAGGACAAACACCTCTTCATTTGAACCACGGTCAGATGACGTGGTCAATACCTTACCAGGAACTCCATTCTTCAAACTTCCACACCACGCCAACGTGAGGACATTTGATGCCAGGACAGATTTAAAGTACACCAGCCCCACGTACACGAAGATCTTTGGTTGGATCGAGTTTCAAACTCGCAACCCTCCGGTTGCTAATCCACAACTCGACCCACTACCGAATAGGTTTACCCGGCCCGCAGACTAAATACGGACCTCCGAATAGGTTTACCCGAACTACAAATCAGATACGACCCTCCAAATAGGTTCATCCGGCCCGCAAACCAATTACAGCTCTCCGAATATATTTACTCGGCCCACAGACTAAGTATGGCCAGTCGAATAGTTTTACACAGCCTGCAGACCAATTACGGCTCTCAGAATGGGTTTTTCCAACCCTCAAACCAGATACGGCCCTCGGAATAGGTAATATCTGGCCCGCAGGCGAATCAGCCCCACGGACGTGTTGATAGAATTGAAGAAAATGATTTTTCAAACATTAAATTAAAAAATAATTAGTTGTGGGGTTTGTTGAAAAACGAAAACGAGTTGAGTTGATGAGATAATATGGCATTACAAAAAATTACAATTACGAAAAAAATTCATTAAAAAGCAAATCATCACACAGAAAGTAGCAACGCAAAGCGTAGAGTTATTCCGCTGATAACAACGTTGAAATTTGCACCAAGCAGGTTTTTATGTATTTTTGTCTTATGTTTGGGGCTATCGAACTATCTTTTCAGATACCACTTGCCCCGCCACACGCCTCCTACGCAAACAAGAAAGACAAAAGCTTATATTCAACAGGTTGCTCTTTCCAGGAACTTCGTGTATTAGTAGTCTGTTGGTGTTAATAAACTCAATATTTGCATCTCTCCCACGGAAAATGTCTTCACTTTACATCTTTCGTAACAAGGCAAAGACTTTAAGTTTTCAATAAACCCCTCCATGCTTCGAGAATTATCGATTTGTAACAAATATATAAAAGAAGTATATTTTTAACCCTCCTGGTGGTTGTCTAAATGAGGTATCTCGTCTCATTAGTAAATTGGTAAGATCTTGATGGACGAGATATTTTGTCATTAGAAGAAAACTGGCCAGATCTTGATCGTGTCATCATAAAAAAATCGTCAATATCTAGATGACGAGATATCTCATCATTAGACGAAAACTGACTAGATCATAATCTCGTCATCATCGAAAAATCGTCCATTTCTTGATCACGAGATACCTGGCCAATAACAAAATTGGCCAGATCTTGATGAACTAGATATTATTAACTCGTCATTAGAAGAAAATTGACCAGATCTTGATCGTGTCATCATAAAAAAATCGTCAATATCTAGATGACGAGATATCTCATCATTAGACGAAAACTGACTAGATCATAATCTCGTCATCATCGAAAAATCGTCCATTTCTTGATGACGAGATACCTGGCCAATAGCAAAATTGGCCAGATCTTGATGAACTAGATATTATTAACTCGTCCTTAGAAGAAAATTGACCAGATCTTGATCGTGTCATCATAAATAATCGTCAACATCTTGATGACGAGTTACCTCATAAGAAAAATTGTTCAGATCTTGATGGATGAGATATCTCGTCGTAACCACTGGGAGAGTCGAAACAGTGTTATGATATGCAGTGGCGTAGCTAGAAGGAGACTGTGGACCCAGAACCCGCAGAGATTGGATTTGGATTTAAAATATATCTTTGCAAATAAAATTCTAAAAATCCACAAATATTTTTTGATATTTTTGAAAAATAGTTATACTTGCAGACCTGCGGCATAACAATCTCATCAATTTCTTCAAGAGATATTTCTCTCTCTCTCTCTCTCCTACCTATCTTTCTTCCATTACTTGCCGTTCTGTCTCGCGTTTGACACAGCTGGCCACGTATGGCACTTGTGCCATAAAATCCAAAAATAAGCAACCATAAGTTTCATAATTGCTATCTAATGATGGCAGTGTCGTTACTCGCACTTCAGGCCTTATTTGAATTCACTTATAATGAATACTGGCATAATTACCTGTCCTTACTCCGATTGAATTGGTTAACTATGGATTGAAAAAAATGACCAGAATAATCGCTTTTCTCTTTCGTAAAAAAAGGAAAAATCATTTAAGTGTGAATAAAAAGGTTTTTTAACAACTTTTCGACATTTTTGTAATTTCTACGATTTACTTTGGACATAAATCCTATACATACATATCCATGCATGTAATACATTTCACATACATCGCATCCCTGCTGTATAACAAAACTACAAAATGACGAAAGGTGATACTAAGGTAACTACTACAAAAGACGATTTTGGGGTAGGGGAATTAGAAATGCCCTTTCTTTAGTTCTTTTCCTGTAAAACTGCTCCACTGAATTCAAGTTTTATAAGCAAATACTTTTTCCTTAAAAATTCCATTTTGTGGTACGTGCAATAATAAAAGAACTTGTTTTAAAATTGAATGTCTTCAGTAGATTAGTATCGATGTGCTCATTTTATGCTTTTAAAGGAAATTAAACTAATCAGAAATGCAAAGCAGCATTTCGTGTACATCTTACTGATGTTAATTTTCCTTTTGACTGAAATTGCAATGCACAAAGTGAGCACCTTAATCATGCAAAAGTGCAAGATGCAACGCTCAGCCGTTTTCGTGAGACATTGATTGTAAAAATGCAATTAGCTTTTCAATAGTTTGAATTGAAGGTAGGTAGGTATTTTATTCACACTGGATCAACACAACGGGCTATTGGCGACTGTCCGGGATTAAGCCCCTAAGGAGAAGATCCGAGGACACCACCACGTAATTTTGAATCACGTCAGATGACGAGGTCACGTCTGAGCTGGCACCTCACTCTCCAAACTCCGCCAACGTGAGGACATCTGAGGCCGCGACAGATTTAGCGCACACCAGTCCCCTTCATACACGACAGTCTTTGGGTGGATTCGAACTCACAACCCTCCGGTTGCTAGTCCGTTACTCTTCCAACCGGCTCTTGAATTGAAGGAAATGAAGCTGCAGATCAATTGGCAGAGAAAGTCAAATGCTGAACAGACTACAATAACTCTTACTGATACGAATGCCCTTGGTAAAATTCAAACTCATATCACACAAAATTAAAATAAAACAAGAAATTTGTGAAATTAACACCGATAGAAAAGCCACCACCACGATATCCAGACTGAGAACAGGGCATTTTAAAATCATGAAAATTGTAAACCTCCTGATGGTTTGTCTCGATGAGGTATATCGTCATTAGTCAAACTGAACAGATCTTGTATCTCCCCGTCATTAGAAGAAAACTAGATCTGGATCTGCCGTCTTTAAAAAATTGGCAATACCTAGATGATGAGATATCTTGTCACTGTCAAAATTGTTCAGACCTTCATGGACGAGATATCCCGTCGTTAGAAAAAATTGACCAGATTTTTATTTCGTCATAAGATCTGGATTTCGAAGAAAAAAAATCGGCAGTATTTTATGAAATCGGTAGTATTTTTTTAAACAGAGCACAGACGATAGTAAATTGGAAACTTGTTCGGTCCCTTCCCAGCTGCTTTGAAGTTCCATTTGATTATGGATATCCTGGAACTCTAAAGTAATTGTTGCCCTATCATAAAAATAACATAGGAGCACCCCTATTGGGGTGATCCGCTACTGCATTGACATAAGGAGTAATTGCTTTCAAGAGGTGAAGTTTTAGAGAAATTTCCATAGTTACTATGCAGTAAGAATATAAGGATTCTCAGTAAACGAAAATGGTATAGTAGAGAAATGAAAATGGACTTACTTGTTCATTGGTGGCGTTCCCAATTGGTAACAGCTGCAGCAGTAACGTGAAAAAGTATTTCGGAAGCGGTTGTAAAGATTCGGAGACTGCATTTGTAACCTGGTGTCACCCAACTCATAGTAGACCATGGTCTGCTCTTTGGGTGAGACACTGCGAAAAAAATTGTAGAAAAATGCTTGATTATCGAAAGTAAAATAATTTCATCCATTTTATTCTCAAGGATTAGAGCCTTTCCTCCATACAGGATGAGCGGCCGCGGTGGCCCGGTTGGAAGAGTAACGGACTCCAACCAAAGACTGTCGTGTACAAAGGGGACTGCTGCACGTTAAATCTGTCGTGGCCTCAAATGTCCTCACTTTGGCGTGGTGTGGAAGTTTGGAGAGTGGGGTGCCAGTTCAGGTGACTTCGTCATCTGACCGTGGTTCAAAATTATGTGGTTTGTTCTTTCCCTTCAGGTGTTGCTCCAGTGCAACGTTAATTAAATACCTACCTACCAAACAAAATGAGCATAGTGTATTATTAGAGTGAATTATCTTTAGAACAAATACCGAAACAACCGTAATTGCGAAATTAAGGCAATCTCTGTTCAAGTATCAAGAAAACTTATTAAAATTCCCATATGACGAAGCAGATTTCATTGGAAATTTCGTTGTGACGAAAAACTTTTGAGTTGTATTTATTTTTACCGTGACGGGTCAATTGGCCAGTTTAATAATTCATGTTTTTACAACATTGTCAACTCTAAAACCATATACACTGCTGTGCAAAATGATAAGCACACACACCACTGTAAGGAAAAAAGTGATTAATATGACAGCATCACCTGCAAGTTTAGGCAGTTACTAATGTGCTTAAAAAGAGCCAAATAAGAAGATACTGCCATGAAAATAAAGCCACTAACGAAATATGTTTGAGGGAAGTGTTTAGCAGAGCAACCTTACATCTGTAAAAAATACGGCATATGAATAGATTTTATTATTGAATACTCAAAAAAAGTGAAATTTCTCACATGTTGGAAAGTAATATTAACCATGAACGGTATTCTTAGTTTTGTTCTCCGAACAAATTGAAGAATTCCACTTGCGTCATTGTTCTTATGGAGCAGCGATATACACTCATGTCCAAATTTATCTTTACATACCCAAAAATAATGATATTTCATGAAATATACAATCGATGTAATCCATTTTTGCAGGGAATGTGTGAAAGACAAGCCTAATTAGCATTATCCAATCAAAAGTGATCAAACTGTTCCTGATATGCAAATCAAAGCGTTACATCATCCGACGGTGAATCAAGCGCTTTGCGCAAAGTGAATATCTGAGTGAATTTCTGCAATATAGCGTTTGATTTCAGTGTGTAAGGACTCAAAACGGTTTGTTATGGTTCCGAAGTATCATTTGGAAGAATCTGTGAAGTGGCGAATTATCGGCCGTTTAGAAGCAGGGCAGACAATCATGAAAGCAGCGAGATGTGTGAATATTTCAAGATAGACAGTCTCTACGCTATGGAAACAATTTCAGAACTCTGGAACTATTGTAAGGAGGCCTGGACAAGGTCGTAAACGAATAACAACTGCTTCTCAAGATCGATATCTGGCAATAACTGCCCGTCGTAACAGGAAGTCTACTGCTTGGCAGTTAAATTCAGAGGTTGCAGCCGCCACTGGAACTGTTGTATCACGGCAAACTGTATACAGAAGGCTTAATGAATAAGGCCTTTATGCCAGAAAGCCAAGGGTATGTATTTCACTGTCTTCAGAATAAGAGGGATCGCTTTAGTTGGTGCAAAGAACATCAGAACTGGAGTGAACACCAATGGACCCATATTCTCTTTACTGATGAATCGAGGTTTAGTTTAACATCTAATTCTAAACGTGTTTACATCTGGAGGGAGTCAGGATAGCGGGGAGGAATAATGATCGATGAACGTACGCCCTACACGTTTTCAATAACGGATCTGTGACCCGCCAGAGATATCGGGATGAGGTCTTAGAACCTTATGTAAGACTTTTCAGAGGTGCATATAGATCTGACTTTTTATTTATGGACGATAATGCTCATCCACATCGAGCAAACCTCGTTGACGAATTCCTTGAATGTGAAGCCATTGAGCGAATACCGTGGTCAGTAAAATCTCCTGATTTGAACCCGATAGAGAACTTATGGGACTACCTTGGAAAAGCAATTGCATGGAGACATCCTTCTCCTAAAGGTATAAATGTCCTGAAGACCGCATTGCTGGAGGAGTGGAACTTAATTCCCCAAACTGTGGTTAACAACATTATTGCCAGATGAATGTATTTTACACCTATTATAAATTCATAATTACCATTCATAATTACCAATAAATTCATAATTACACCATTATTAAATTCATAAGCCTTAATTTTTTCTGAGTTATTCTTTTTTTCTGAACTCTCCTTGTCGCATATTATTGCCATTTTTATTGTTTCATGCTACAGTTTTATATGATATGCAGTGCTCTTAATTTTTCCTTTGTATTTATGTGTTATGATGTTATGTATCATTTCACATAAATTCATAAAATTATAGTTCACAGTTTCTGAGAAATCCGTTATTTTATGCACGTAAAGATCATTTTGGACATGAGTGAATTCTGAGTGCTAAAAATTCTTTATATACTATTTTATGTAATAGTAAATCATAGACGTGAAATGTAAGTAGACTGAGTATTGCTATTGAGAAGACCTTCAAAAGTGTGACCAACATGTAAAGTGACTGCTCTGTGAAAAATTGACTTGGTTGGCCGATTTGGCATCTTATCGCCTCGTTTGGCGATGTAACATCCTATAATAGGTACGAGAATCCGCATTTCTACAGAGTGGGAAAAAAGTGGTTAAATCGCATGGCAATGGACCAATCAGATAATGAATCAATGGATGGGTGTCAAATCCCGTCCCGTTGAAAAATCCTATGATTTATATTAGGTTCCACTCAGCAGACGAAAGCAATCTAAGTGTCACGTTACTGCAAGTTTTGGTCACATGATCCTGGGCATATGAAAAGGTTATTGCTCTCTATTTTTATATTTGCTCTATGCAGTAAATAGCTACCCAAAAAAATTTAAATCAATCGCGGCCTCCTGAAATTCAAAGAATGGCATTCAAGTGTGACTGTTACGTATCCGTTTACATAATTTTACCAGTATTACAATCTTCACGTTTTAAGTCAGGCGTAAAGTGAAATCTGTCATTCGGCGAAAAATTATTGATTCATTCTCTGCAACACCCAAGGCGTAGAAAAGCGGTTTTTTCCGCTTAAGTATTAGTGTCTGGGGGAAATATGCATTGTACAGACAACCGCTTTGAAAATGCCGCATCTGACAAGTAACTCATGTCTCTTTTATCTGCAAATTAGTGTCTTCCTACAGAGACATTGCAAAACGGAATACATTTGAAATATTTAACGTTTCACCAAAGTTTACGTTGAAATGACTGCATTGTGTTTTGTAGGAACAGACGAGTGCTGTAAGTGACGATATAGTGAACGATCAATGACGGAATTCGTTACTGAAGTGCTTTCGTGGTTCAGTTAGAGCTTAGCGTTTTGTTCGGCGATTGGTTTTGAATAGATATGAAATCTAAATTTCAAATTCGGGTATGTCTTCATTTAGGTTAGGTTGTTGAATTAAAGTTGCACTGGAGCAACACAACTGGCAATTGACAACGGTGCGGGATCAATCCCAAAGGGAACGACCCGAGGAAAACACCTCGTCATTTTGAACTACGGTCAAATGGCACGGCCAACACCTGAGATGGCACTCCACTTTCCAAACTCCCCATCCCCCAACGTGAGAACATTTGAGGCCACGACGGATTTAACATGCGCCTGTCCCAGTATAAGCGACGGTCTTTGGTTGGATCGAGTTTCGAACGCGCAACCGGTTGCTAATACACGACTCAACTGAGGCCGTGGTAGTCCATTTGGAAGAGCAACGGATTAGCAACCGGAGGGTTGCGAGTTCGAAACTCGGTCCAGCCAGACCGAGGGGGCTGAAGCACGTTAAATCTATCGTAGCCTCAAATGTCCTCACGTCGGTGTGGTGTGGAAGTTTGAAGAGTGGGGTGCCAGCTCAGGTGTTGTTCTCGCTATCCGACCGTGGATAAAAATTAAGAGGCGTTGTCCTTGATCTTTCCCTTCGGAATTGATCTCGGACCGTCGCCAATAGCCCGTTGTATTGCTGCAGTGGGACGTTATCAAAATTAACTTACACTACATCCATGGTAGATCCTTTGTAGTCAGGAATTTTGTGAATGAGTGATGCTTCTGTGTAAGGTATTTCAATGGAATCTAGTCCCCAGTGAGGATCTTTATCTAGTCGAGGCATTTTTCCATACATATCATCCACAATGACATAGCAGACCTAGAAAAAAATAAATTAAATAATAATGGAAGACTGCTGATTGGTCGCTCAAAAGTATATGTTACCATCCCATACCCATTATTCAAGGTTTCTGCATCCCACGAGACTCAGTCCTACGTATATTCGTAGGTAGGGGGGGGGGTCAACCATTCTACAACATAGTTAATTTTGCGAAAATCCACTCAAATTAAATGACAAGAAATCTGAAGTAGAAAATTTAAAAACATTCAGGGAATCTGTTCTCAAGGAAACGATAAATTAATCGTGGCTAAATACTTGGGAGTAACGAGGCACGGAATAAATTGCATGTCATTCAAATATCTATAAATTCGATCAGATTAATTTAAATGGAAGGTAGGTAGTTTATTGACATCGTACTTGAGCGGTGGTCACAACGGGCTATTGGCAACGGTCAAACCAGAAGAGAAAGATCGGAGGATAACACACCGTGATTTTGAACCACGGTCAGATGACGAGGTTAGCATCTAATCTGGCATCCCACTCTCCAAACTTCCACACCACGCCAACGTGAGGACATTTGAAGCCACGACAGATTTAACGTTCACCACCCCCAGTGTACGTGACGGTCTTTGGTTGGACCTAGTTTCGAACTCGCAACCCTCCGGTCCTTACTAATCCGTTGCTCTTCCAACTGGGTTACCGCGGCCCCCATAATTTAAATAAAAAATATTAAATTAAACTGAGACTGGATCGGACATACATTTGTACCCACAGGTATTTTTTACAGAGAACCTGCTCTGGTATGCTCACTTCTAATCGTATTTTATTAGTGTGACATCCGGAGCACATGGAGGCCATTAACAGTTATTAATGACTAGATTAAACATTTTGGTGTTACTCATGTGACATCATCAAATGGTTATCTTAAAAGATCTGTTGGCAAGTCACTAGTATCAAGTTATTTTTCGTTGGCTTACAAGTGATACACACTAAGTCAAATAACAGTTCTGAGAAAACGAAGGGGAAACATTCTACTCCTTAGTCAAACTCATTAAATGTATTTCTCGACGAGAAATCTAAGCTTCGTGCAAAGAAAAAAATGTCTTAGTAGACTTCACTAGTCTAAAGATCACCCCCATTCTAAAGTATATAAAACAGCTAAAACATTCATACCTTAAAAATTTGATTTAGTGTGTTTCTCTTAAAAGTCGATAGTTCATTCGCAACACATCGAATTTTTAAACTACACTAGCTACTTAATGCTTATACTTTGATAGTCTCAGTTTTAGTTTCAGCTCGTTAATTTTATTCAATGGGTTTTTACCTTACATATATTGAAAAAGAAATTTTAATGGTATGATAATATGTGTCATGTTTGGAGCAGCTTGGCCAGTTCAGGTCCTTTGCAATTGTCCTGGTGAAATTTTTCTGTTATTTAATCTATTTACAATAATTCTTGGGACTGGGAATTCATTGTAGAAGACAATCACGAGAGATTTAACGCCAATTCTTATAACCCGCCTCCTACAGTGTTTACAGATTTTGGTGTTGCAACCCCTTGAGATTGGGGATAAATTTTCACTTGGTGACAAAACGTCCACTACAGTGCATCATTATCAGGTGGTAAATTTGTTTTGCATCTGGTTAAATTTCAAATAAAAGGGTGATCTCTTTTGAAACGGAGGGGCACTGTACTTTCAAAACATTTTTATTCTTTTGTTCCGTTACATTGTTTTCAGTAATTTGAACGTTATTAAATTGTCGACATTTTAATTTTTTTATCCTGCATTTTATGGCAGGCTGCGGTAGCCCAACTGGTTGAGTCGCAGATACGCAACTGGAGGGTTGGAAGTTCCAAACTCGATCCAACCAAGGACCGTCGTCATGGGAACGGTACACGTTAAAATCTATCGTGGCCTCAAATGTCCTCACGTTGGCGTGGTGTGGTAGTTTGGAAAGTGAGGTACCTGCTCAAGTGTTGACCTCGTCATCTGACCGGGATTCAAAATTACGAGATGTTGTCATAGCCCGATGGATCTCTTCCTTTGGGATTGATTCTGGACCTTTGCCTTTTGTGTTGCTATAGGTAAGTAGGAGTATCACTGGAGCAACACAACGGGCCATTGGCGACGGTCTGGGATCAAAGGACAAAATCTCGTAATTTTTCAGGGGAGATGACGAGGTCAACACCTGAGCTGGCACCCCACTATCCAAACGTCCATACCAAACTAACGTGAGGACATTTGGAGCCACGACAGATTTAACGTGCACCAGCCCCTCCCGTACACGACGGTCCTTGTTTGGACCGAGTTTCACCCTCCGGTTGCTATTCCGCCACTCTTTCAACCGGAACCCCTGTTGCTTTGCTCTAGTGCGACTTAATTCAACTACCTACCTACCTGCATTTTGTGATAGTTTTTTATTCGAGTCATGTTATATGTTAGAGATTAGTGTGTTACAATATTATTTGCAAAATACGAAAAGGTTCCTTGCAAAATGAGTTTCATCATGATTGTTTCTTCTATCGGACAAAGCTTTTCGGCTACAATGGTGTTACATGTCTTGATGGATCGCCCTTAGTTCTTTGTAAAAAATGTTTCATCATCCATGTCGCTTATCTTCAAACAAAAATAAGCTTATCGCTCACTTTGGTGTTTCAACATGTCTTGATAAATCGCCCCTAAATCTTTGGAACGAGCAAAACGGTTTTTCACAAAAGTTTGGTCATCGTACTTTTTTCGAATCGCCCCTTATATATTCGAAGTACCCTGTGGAGCAAACGCCCCATGACGACACTAATCGAATCACGGGCGCACCCAGACTTTTCTTTGTATGAGGCCGAAGATAGTCGATTTTACAACAAATCGAGTCTAAGATAATCATTTTTAGAAGTACCGGCAAATTTCGATAGAAGCTTAACCAGAAAATAAATAATTGTTAATAAATAAACAGTTAATTTTTAGGTATTCATAAGTAGGTAATTAAAATTTAATTAAACGTAGGACGTAAAATAATTGCATGTAGCTTGAAATGAACACCCAGTTCCTACAACAGGGCTACACAACTTATGGTTGAGTGCTGAGGATTGATTGTGAAGACAGCTGATCACATTTGGACCATATTTGGCCACGTTGCGCCAAACGTAAGATAGGCAATGTTGAGTAATGTACAAACACACATAATGAAAGTTTTACTGACACAGATAAATACACACATGGAGGTATCAAACTTGACAGGAGTCGAACATGCACAGCCTACAACTCGCAGTTTTGCTAGGGCACTGAACAAACCCACTGAGCCAAGGTAAAAGAGGGATTGAGGAACAGAGTAATGGGACAAAAGTAGAAAAATATCGCTTGAGTTTATTCGACCTCCGTGTTTAGTAAAGACAGGACCCCATGGGGAAAGAAAAGATCACTCAAGTACCTCGAGTCCGTGAAGCACGTACACATCTAAAGGAGATGTGCTCCTAAGGGCTTTGTGTATTTAGCAATTTGAATCAATATAAATATAGTTACAATCCACTAAAGTGTTGTATTTCTGTGTGAGCCACGGCAATGAGAATTTTTAAAAAATTCACTAAGCACCAAAGCATATTTTAAAATCGGTGTTCGACTCTTTGTACTGCTCTGGTGAGTCTGATGCTCAACCTCCACCTCCTAAGGAGTGCCACTTTATCGAATGTAAACTTGAACCTTCCAAGTGGTTTGGACGAGATATCTCGTCCATAAAGATCTGACCAATTTCGCTAATAACGAGGTATCTCGCCATCAGATGTCAATTTTTTATGACTAGATCAAGATCTGGTCAGTTTTCTTCTAATTACAAAATGTCTATCAAGATTTGGTCAGTTTTGCTGATGGTGAGATATGTACCTCTTTGAGACAACCACCAGGATTGTCACTTACCGAGTTCGGTTCCTACGACAAGGTCGTTAACACTCCCAGTCATTTCGACGAGATATCTCGTCCACCAAGATCTGACCAATTTTACTAGTGACGAGACATATCGTCATCAAGATATTGTCAGTTTTTATGACGACTAGATCAAGATCTGGCCAATTTTCTTCTAATTACAAGATGTGTATCAAGATTTGGTCAGTTTTGCTGATGGTGAGATACCTCTTTGAGACAACCACCAGGATTGTCAATGACCGAGTTCCGTTCCTACGACAAGGTCGTTAACACTCCCAGTCATTTCGACGAGATATCTCGTCCGTCAAGATCTGACCAATTTTACTAATCACGAGATATATCGTCATCAAGATATTGTCAGTTTTTATGATGACGAGATCAAGACCTGGTCAGTTTTCTTCTAATTACAAGATGTCTATCAAGATCTGGTCGTCTTGCTGATGGTGACATACCTCTTTGAGACAACCACCAGAACTGTTAATAACCGAGTTCCGTTCCTACGACAGGGTCGTTAACCCTCCAAGTGGTTTCGACGAGATATCTCGTCCATAAAGAGTGCTAATGACGAGATATATCGACGAGATATATTGTGTCATCAAGATATTGCCGATTTTTTGATGATAAGATCAAGATCTGGTCAGTTTTCTTATTATGACGAGATATCTCGTCCATCGATATCTGTTAATGATTTTGAAAATGACGAGGCACCTCGTCAAGACTACCACCAGGGTTAACGGTTACCTGAATATTCCGATCAATGAACCAGTTGGTCTCGAAATCGTCGTCATCCTCTCCAAAAGGGTTGATCAGTTGCTCTGCCACCTGCAAGATTGGAAAAAGTCTGACATCACAGATAAACAATAACATTCTCAAGGAGCCAATCACATCCGGTATAAGAAAGCACTTGCCTTCAGCCACCCCAAGAAGAAAAAGAACTGTAGGAAGGTGTAGACGGGGAAGTAGAGGTCGACGTCATGGCCCGGGTATCCTTGTGCGGGATCGAGGAATTGGCGACCGATGAGACACGTGAGGAAGAACAAGTGGGTGAGGAGCGTCACCACCTGAAAATACATTTAGAACGTGAATTGGACCCCTAATTGTATGAATTATTTTAAATCAGGGATGCACAGACTTGTTAAGGCCAAGGGCCACATAGATTCACTGTCGCTCATGGGAGGGTAGCTAAAAAGCACGAAAGATAACTATCATATATATTATTTATTGTATTTGTATTGATATTTGTTATTTATTGTATTCATATTTCAATCTGTTCGAAGAAAGATACAACATATAAAGAATATAAATTGATGTGGAACATTGCATTGATTTAATAATTGTTTTAATAAGTGGTTCGATTTTTGTTGTAGCCAAGCTCAAAATTGATTCTAAATTTTCATTAGTCAAGCAGTTCCTATTTTCCGCTTTGTTAATGTCCATGACTGGAAAAATTTGTTCACAGATACATGTTGACCCAAAAGAGGCTTGCTTAATGCATTATCTAACAAGAAGTTTTAACTTAAATTGAGTATCGAGTGACTTGTTAAAATTAAAATAACACATAGTGAGGGGGGGCCACCAAGAAATCAACGGAGGGCCGCATGAGGCCCGCGGTCTGTGCATCACTGCTCTAAATTCTATCCTTTTCCTACTTATTTTCCTGGTTACGTAAAAATGAAAATTCAAAGTAACCTTCTTTTAATAATAACTGATAAAAAATTAAAATTGTTAACTTATAAATATGATTTTAATATTATGATCACCCTCTGTAGTTTTTAATACAAAGTAATCCTGTGGCACTTTGAAAATGTTTGAACAATAATTCAGAAGACTAAGAGAAAAACTATTTAAACTTTCAAAATAAACTGTGTTTGTGTTTAGTAAAGAAAGTCTCAATATCTCCTTACCTGCGTATAAACCAGTGGCACTGTGACCCAGTCATGCCCCCACAGGTGCCCAGTCTTGGTTCGCAAGTTGTTCAACTCCTGCAAAGATTCTATAAGTGTAAAGAAAGCCTCAATGCACGCACTGCCCTCAAATAGTGAACTGAGAAAGTCTTACGTCCAGCAGTTGCTTCACGGGCTCTCCTGGTGGTATTCTCCCTTCCTTGACCGCCATATTGATCAGATTAATGGACCACACAAATGGTACCCAATGCTTGTTGAAGTTGATGCTCTGGCTTTCAAACATCTGTTTTTCTTCGGAGGTCATTAAGCCTACGGAAGGTTAAACATGTTTAGAATGACATTTAAATTTGTTTCACTAAGAAACCACTTTTCGTAAATTCGTTTCAAAAATATCTGGCCAAATTGTAAAGGGTTGAAGAATGTGTGTCCGGAAATGTCGCGTCTAGGTGGTAGAGGGCGCTGTTCAGGTCAGCCGATAATATCGGTTCTGGGGCGTGAGGTTATTCCCAACTCGGATTTTGAACAGTAAACTCCGAATTCGTGTAGGAATATATGCCGTTGAAAATCCGAGTGGGGAATGACGCCTTACGTCACAGAAACAATCTCATCATCTGCTCTCTAATCATCTGTCCTAAACAGCGCCTTCTACCACCTAAACACGGCATTTCCGGACACAATTTTTTTGACAAAAAATGTTTATTTTGGGCTCTTCTACCACCCTTTACAATTGGTCCAGAAATTTTCGAAACATCCCGGTTATCGTCAGCTTACAAGTGAAGCACCAAGTCAGAAACCAGTTCTGAGAAAAAGTGACTGATAGTGGACACACATCACGAGACTAAAGATCACTACATTCTGTCCTAGAAAACACATGTCTTGAAAATTTTAGTCTGGGGATAGTGGACACACATCCCCAGACTAAAGATCACTACATTCTGTCCTAGAAAACACATGTCTTGAAAATTTTAGTCTGGGGATAGTGGACACACATCCACAGACTAAAGATCACTACATTCTGCCCTAGAAAACACATGTCTTGAAAATTTTAGTCTGGGGATAGTGGACACACATCCCCAGACTAAAGATCACTACATTCTGTCCTAGAAAACACACACGTCTTGAAAATTTTGATTCAGTGTATTTTGCACGTTAGGCGACGATATAAGAAATGAAAAACTAGTATATTAATTTGGAGAGTATTTGAAGTCATTTAATCAGGTAGACCATTGTGGACCGAATAGAAGCTCCTGCGCAGCTTGCAGATTAGACTGGCAGGTTGTGCACCACTGGTATACCAGCAGTGTTATACCACACCAGCACTGATATACCAGTGTGCACCACTGGTGATAGTTCAGATTTATCATTCATAAATCATGTTATTTCTACAAATGTTCTCGAAACGAATCAACGAGAGAATTCCCCTTACATTTTATGCTATGGATGATTTTGCTTTGCATTGAAATCAACTCAATAAGGGCACACACAACTAGATAAAATTCGCGTTTCTTCGCTACTCCGTCCTCAGGTACGGGCTTCACGAACCCAAGGTACCCTAGTTATCTATTCTTTTCACATGGGGTTTATTGCCTCTGGTAAATTTGGGATCGTGACCTCAGGTTTTGATTTGTTGTGTTTTTGTGGCGTAAGGGCCATATTTGGCCATGCTGCGCCAGACACAAGATGTACAATATCAAGTAATGGACACACACAAAGGAAGTTTTACTGACACAGAAGAGAAAAATACACCCAAGGGGGAACGAACCTGACATGAATCGAACTGCGTAACCGCGACCCCAAGATGCCCAAGCAATTCCTTTTCCCCATCCTTTCTTTTCACAATTACTTGACATTGTCGGTCTTTTTTTTTTTGGCGCAGCTCAGTCAAATATGGTTCTAACGCCATCAAACCCCACACCAACCAATCTTCGTAACTCCAAAGAACAAGTCCCACGGTTGGAAGAGTAACGACTTAGCAATCGGAAGGGTTGGTTCTTCAAATATGGTTCTTACGCCATCAAACCCCACACCAACCAATCTTCGTAACTCCAAAGAACAAGTCCCACGGTTGGAAGAGTAACGACTTAGCAATCGGAGGGGTTGGTTCTTCAAATATGGTTCTTACGCCATCAAACCCCACACCAACCAATCTTCGTAACTCCAAAGAACAAGTCCCACGGTTGGAAGAGTAACGACTTAGCAATCGGAGGGGTTGGTTCTTCAAATATGGTTCTTACGCCATCAAACCCCACACCAACCAATCTTCGTAACTCCAAAGAACAAGTCCCACGGTTGGAAGAGTAACGACTTAGCAATCGGAAGGGTTGGTTCTTCAAATATGGTTCTTACGCCATCAAACCCCACACCAACCAATCTTCGTAACTCCAAAGAACAAGTCCCACGGTTGGAAGAGTAACGACTTAGCAATCGGAAGGGTTGGTTCTTCAAATATGGTTCTTACGCCATCAAACCCCACACCAACCCATCTTCGTAACTCCAAAGAACAAGTCCCACGGTTGGAAGAGTAACGACTTAGCAATCGGAGGGGTTGGTTCTTCAAATGTGGTTCTTACGCCATCAAACCCCACACCAACCAATCTTCGTAACTCCAAAGAACAAGTCCCACGGTTGGAAGAGTAACGACTTAGCAATCGGAAGGGTTGGTTCTTCAAATATGGTTCTTACGCCATCAAACCCCACACCAACCAATCTTCGTAACTCCAAAGAACAAGTCCCACGGTTGGAAGAGTAACGACTTAGCAATCGGAAGGGTTGGTTCTTCAAATATGGTTCTTACGCCATCAAACCCCACACCAACCAATCTTCGTAACTCCAAAGAACAAGTCCCACGGTTGGAAGAGTAACGACTTAGCAATCGGAGGGGTTGGTTCTTCAAATATGGTTCTAACGCCATCAAACCCCACACCAACCAATCTTCGTAACTCCAAAGAACAAGTCCCACGGTTGGAAGAGTAACGACTTAGCAATCGGAGGGGTTGGTTCTTCAAATATGGTTCTTACGCCATCAAACCCCACACCAACCAATCTTCGTAACTCCAAAGAACAAGTCCCACGGTTGGAAGAGTAACGACTTAGCAATCGGAAGGGTTGGTTCTTCAAATATGGTTCTTACGCCATCAAACCCCACACCAACCCATCTTCGTAACTCCAAAGAACAAGTCCCACGGTTGGAAGAGTAACGACTTAGCAATCGGAAGGGTTGGTTCTTCAAATATGGTTCTTACGCCATCAAACCCCACACCAACCAATCTTCGTAACTCCAAAGAACAAGTCCCACGGTTGGAAGAGTAACGACTTAGCAATCGGAGGGGTTGGTTCTTCAAATATGGTTCTAACGCCATCAAACCCCACACCAACCAATCTTCGTAACTCCAAAGAACAAGTCCCACGGTTGGAAGAGTAACGACTTAGCAATCGGAGGGGTTGGTTCTTCAAATATGGTTCTAACGCCATCAAACCCCACACCAACCAATCTTCGTAACTCCAAAGAACAAGTCCCACGGTTGGAAGAGTAACGACTTAGCAATCGGAGGGGTTGGTTCTTCAAATATGGTTCTTACGCCATCAAACCCCACACCAACCAATCTTCGTAACTCCAAAGAACAAGTCCCACGGTTGGAAGAGTAACGACTTAGCAATCGGAGGGGTTGGTTCTTCAAATATGGTTCTTACGCCATCAAACCCCACACCAACCAATCTTCGTAACTCCAAAGAACAAGTCCCACGGTTGGAAGAGTAACGACTTAGCAATCGGAGGGGTTGGTTCTTCAAATATGGTTCTAACGCCATCAAACCCCACACCAACCAATCTTCGTAACTCCAAAGAACAAGTCCCACGGTTGGAAGAGTAACGACTTAGCAATCGGAGGGGTTGGTTCTTCAAATATGGTTCTTACGCCATCAAACCCCACACCAAACAATCTTCGTAACTCCAAAGAACAAGTCCCACGGTTGGAAGAGTAACGACTTAGCAATCGGAGGGGTTGGTTCTTCAAATATGGTTCTAACGCCATCAAACCCCACACCAACCAATCTTCGTAACTCCAAAGAACAAGTCCCACGGTTGGAAGAGTAACGACTTAGCAATCGGAGGGGTTGGTTCTTCAAATATGGTTCTTACGCCATCAAACCCCACACCAAACAATCTTCGTAACTCCAAAGAACAAGTCCCACGGTTGGAAGAGTAACGACTTAGCAATCGGAGGGGTTGGTTCTTCAAATATGGTTCTTACGCCATGAAACCCCACACCAACCAATCTTCGTAACTCCAAAGAACAAGTCCCACGGTTGGAAGAGTAACGACTTAGCAATCGGAGGGGTTGGTTCTTCAAATATGGTTCTAACGCCATCAAACCCCACACCAACCAATCTTCGTAACTCCAAAGAACAAGTCCCACGGTTGGAAGAGTAACGACTTAGCAATCGGAGGGGTTGGTTCTTCAAATATGGTTCTTACGCCATCAAACCCCACACCAACCAATCTTCGTAACTCCAAAGAACAAGTCCCACGGTTGGAAGAGTAACGACTTAGCAATCGGAGGGGTTGGTTCTTCAAATATGGTTCTTACGCCATCAAACCCCACACCAACCAATCTTCGTAACTCCAAAGAACAAGTCCCACGGTTGGAAGAGTAACGACTTAGCAATCGGAGGGGTTGGTTCTTCAAATATGGTTCTAACGCCATCAAACCCCACACCAACCAATCTTCGTAACTCCAAAGAACAAGTCCCACGGTTGGAAGAGTAACGACTTAGCAATCGGAGGGGTTGGTTCTTCAAATATGGTTCTTACGCCATCAAACCCCACACCAAACAATCTTCGTAACTCCAAAGAACAAGTCCCACGGTTGGAAGAGTAACGACTTAGCAATCGGAGGGGTTGGTTCTTCAAATATGGTTCTTACGCCATGAAACCCCACACCAACCAATCTTCGTAACTCCAAAGAACAAGTCCCACGGTTGGAAGAGTAACGACTTAGCAATCGGAGGGGTTGGTTCTTCAAATATGGTTCTTACGCCATCAAACCCCACACCAACCAATCTTCGTAACTCCAAAGAACAAGTCCCACGGTTGGAAGAGTAACGACTTAGCAATCGGAGGGTTGCGAGTTCGAAACTCGGTCCAGCCAAAGACCGTCATGTGGATGGGAGCTGGAGCACGTTCAATCTGTCGTGGCCTCAAATGTCCTCACGTTGGCGTGGTGTGGAAGTTTGGAGAGTGAGGTGCCAGCTCAGGTGTTGACTTCGTCCTCTGGCTCTGGTTCAAAATTACATGGTGTTGTCCTCAGGGAATCCGGGATTTATCCCGTACCGTCGCCAATAGCCCGTTATGTTGCTCTAGTGCGACGTTAATTAACTACTTACCTGCTTACTTACTAAAGAGCAATGACATTACCTGCGAGAACAAGGTGTGAATTAGTGGGGAACCTCTTCTTGGCGGACCCACTGATCGTCTGGAAGAGGATCGTCGTTGCCAGGTTGATGTACCGCACCAGCGTCCTTCTCATCATCCTCCCCCTCTCGTCCGTACCGTTGACATACATTAAAATGGTATGGGCAGTCCTACAGAGAAAACATATCTTGTAATCAACGTATTGACTGTACCATAGTGTACGTCGTTAAATCTGTCGTGGCCTCACATTTGCGTGGTATGGAAGTTTAGAGAATGGTGTGCCATCTCAGATGTTGTTATCGTTATGATGACCCCTCGTTATCTGACCTCGGTTGAAAATTACGAAACCTTGTACTGAAATCTTTCCCTTCGGGATTGATCCTGGACCGTCGCTAATAGCCCGTTGCTCCAATACAACGTCAATCCAACTACCTACCTCTTTCATGGAAAAATGCAAATATCATTTAAGTGAACAGTTTTTCAACACCACTTTGACATTTTCATAGCTTCGACAGTTTACTTTGGACGTAATTCGTATGTTTTTGCTCTTGCCATCCATAGAATCAATTTCACATACATCGCACTTATAATGTAAGACACAACTACAAAAGATGATCATAAGGCGACTACAACAAAACTCGATTTTGAGTTTAGGAGTCATTATGAATGCCCATTAAGTTCATTTCCTGTAAAAATGTCGAACTCACAACGTAGTCTTGCTCTCAGTTTTCCTATCAATATTAAATGGAAATCACGCATTTATGTTACTGATTTTTATCGTCTTCTAATAGAAACTTTAGTCAAAAATTTTAAAAATCTTTGAATTGCAACGCATAGAATAAGCATTAAAATAAAAATTCTTTAAATATAATTTTTTAGAAAAAATTACTTTTACAGCAATACTAATACGACAATCTGAGTTTTGTGCCGCAATCGTAATAATGCTTCATGATACTCCTATGGCAGATTCTGAATTGTTTTAGCCTCCTCGTACACAAAAGACAAATAGAACGGGGTTAATATGTAACCTAGGCTACCCCAGGGTTCCCTGAAGAACAAGATAATCAAATTTCGTGTGGATTAGGTAAACGGTGTAGATTTGTAGAGTACAGACTCCATCTATATGCTTTATGTATGCTGATTTGACTTTTTATTTACACTGCTGGCCACCGTAAATGCAACACCCTGAAGGAAGCATGCAAATAATATGAAATTTACAACATGCATTAGCGGAGGTGAGATATGCAAATGATTAGAATTTCAGCGCAGACGCACATCACGCGCGCCTGTGGCGCCACTTCAAAGCGCTATTTAAGGCTTGGAGATTTCGACGATTTCAAGTACGGCAATTGTGTTTTTCTTGTGGTTTTTTCAAAAAAAACGATCAATTATGCCTCGTAGAAAACAGCGATCATCTTTTGATCAAGTATCCGAGTTCGACAGAGGAAGGATAGTGGCCTACCGAGATTGTGGATTATCTTTCAGGGAAATCGGTAGTCGTGTTGGACGAAACCAAACAACTGTAATGCGGATATGTGATCGTTGGATGCAGGAGGGTACGACGGACCGACGTGTTCGATCGCATCCACCTCAGTGCACCACTTCACGTGATGACAGGCATATTGTGCGTATGGCAGTGACGGATCGCTCAGCCACATCACGAAACATAGCACAGCACATTCAGTCTGTACCGCATCATCCAGTGTCTGCGCGTACCATTCGACGCCGTTTACAGCAGAGTGGTCTATCCGCAAGACGTCCATTGCTTCGTCTACCCTTGACGCAGAACCACAGACGTTTCCGCCGCCAATGGTGCGATGAAAGAAGGATGTGGACGGCAGAATGGAATGAAATTGCCTTTACTGACGAGTCACGCTTCTGTCTGCAACACCACGATGGTCGGATTCGAGTCTGGAGACACCGTGGAGAGAGGATGCTGAACAGCTGCGTTATGCACCGCCACACTGGTCCTGCACCGGGTATTATGGTATGGGACGGTATTGGATATCACTCTCGCACTCCTCTAGTACGCATTGCCGGTACTTTAAACAGCCAGCGCTACATCTCCGAGGAGTTGGAGCCAGTTGTCCTTCCTTACCTTCAGGGCTTGCCCACAGCCATATTTCAACAGGATAATGCGCGACCACACGGGGCACGCATTGTCCAAGGGTTCTTCGTTAATCGTCAGATTGAATTGCTTCCCTGGCCAGCTCGCTCTCCGGATCTTTCGCCGATAGAAAACATGTGGTCCATGGTTGCTCAACGATTGACCCAGAATACATCCTCAGCTGCCACACCAGATCAACTTTGGCAACGTGTGGAAGCTGCTTGGTCTGCTGTACCCCAAGAACACATCCAAAGTCTCTTTGAATCAATGCCGAGTCGTGTGGCAGCGGTGATCTCCAACAATGGTGGCTACTCTGGCTACTGATTTTGGCAGGAACCACACTTCACAGAAGTCTATAAATTTAATCATTTGATACTTGGTCAACATGTTATCTATAAAATAAATTTTGTTGTGATATCTCTTGTCTTTCTTGGTGTTGCAATTTGGGTGGCCAGCAGTGTATTTACTTACTACTCGCATTGCATTCTGTATTTCTGTTCTCTGCCTACCGACCTTTGTGCATCAACTTCTAATGAAACAGACGGAACATGCGAGCACAACTTGATGTTATTTGTTTTGGTCGCTCGGTTTGAAGATCTGTCACGTGGTTGTGGGTAAAAGCATGAATCCTAAATTATCGATTGGTTAAAGTGATCATCCACCGTGATCAAAAACACTAGTCTGCGCCTCGATAGCCAATCGGCAAAATGGATTCATAATCCCACGTGATTTAGAGATCGTACAACAGCGACTCCTCCCAAAGGTCGATGCATTTGTGCATCTGTATGGCATTAGAAATAAAAAATAAGTTCAAAATTTTAACCGGATTGCATTTACATACCTGTCGGGCCACGGCAGATTTAGAAATTGATTCCACCATCTCGTGACGACAAAGGTGACGTAGAAACCTAGTACAAACGACATGGGCATCAGTCCTGCCGTCTGGTTGCAGTACAGCGCCACCTTCTCAAACTGCCTGGAAAGAACCTTAAACTGATATAAAATTTGACACTTTACACCATATAAATAGCACGCAAATAAAGAAAAACATTAATAAAATGGTAGTAAGTCAATGTGCTTTGTATTAAATATCCTTCTCGCTAATTTGATTTGTTGCTTTGAGGTCAGTTTTTGCTATAATGTGGCTCTAGTGAGCAGGCAGATGACATTGCGCGAGTCTGCAACTAGAACTGTACTAAGACAGCCAGAGGAAAGGGTTGACTAACACAAAAATGTCTGGCGATCGCCATGGATAATTTTATCGCCGACTGGTAACCGCCGTTTCTAGCGTAGACGGGAAATAAAGTAGACAGAGCATTCCTATTGAGAGGAGCTTTAAAAAGTGTGACAAATATGTGTGTCGACTAGTAATTACGTGACTTTGAAAAATCGACTTGGTTGGTCGATTTGGCATTGTATCGCCTCGTTTGGCGATGTATTATCTTATGATAAGGAAGATGTGTGAATGAGCATTTCTGTAGAGTGGCGACAAAAATGGTGAAATCATCAAACTCTATGTCGTGTGGACCAATCAGATAATGAATGGATGAGTGTTCTCTACCGTCCGGTGAACCATTCCGATGATGAATGTTTGCTTCCTCTCGGAAAACGAAATAGTTTAAGGGTCACATTACTACTAGTTTTGGTCACATGATCCTGAGGACATAAAAAGATTATTGCTCACTCTACTTTTATATTTTCCTCTATGGCTGTAACTTTCAGGCGGTGCATTTTCAATTCATCCTGGGTGTATTTCTCTCTGCTGTGTCAGTAAAGCTTTCCTTGTGTATGCCCATTTTACTGTTTGTCTTGTGGATCAGCTGGGCGAATCACGTCCCTTGCGCCATGAAACCCAACCAACCAATTAAAAATAGCCTTTTATGAGTGCCTTTCGAATAATCTAAGTTAACGAAATATGTGCTATTTCACAAGTTTCTTTTATCAAAACGATTTGTTTGTTGAATTTACGTCGCACTGGAGCAGCACAAAGGTCTACTGGTGACGGTCCACGATCAGTCCCGAAAGGAAAGATCCGAGGACAACACGTTGTGACGCTCAAGCGCGACGTTAATTAACTACCCACCTAGAACAATATCTCGTCATCTGACACCGAGATATCGAGGTCAACACCTGTTTATCAAATTATAAAACACAATGCAGAAAAATTCCGATAGTAGGCAGGTCGAAGAATCAAAGATAAAGTTAGAAGGAATACACTTTCTAAAATATTACCTGTACTCTTCGTCGAGATGATGTTGCTGCCTTCAGATTGGAAACGGGACATCCTAGCCAAACACACTCGGATCTTTCCCTTTGGGATTGATCCCGGACCGTCACCAATAGCCCATTGTGTTGCTCCAGTGTGACGTTAATTGAAATACCCAACCCAACCCAACCCTAGCCAAACACATATATAGATTCAAAAGTCCAAATTGTGTCCTGTGTGGAGTTATTGACGAAATGGGACTCCGCCCACCTTGTGGCTTGCCCAAAACTGTCGGGAGGCATTTTTCAAAGATATTGGAAGGCAGGAGATCTACTTCAAAGCCTACAGACTGATTAACTGCTGTTTATTTGTGTTTTTATTGCCTCGTTTTGATGTTTTGTCTTTGTTCTTTGTCTCCATGCTTTTGTGCTGATTGATTACTCTAGTGAATGATTGTATTTCAAGTGCTACACGACTAAAAATGAAGAAACACCTGTCTATCACAATCGGTAGTTAGGTAGTTGAATTACCTTCGCATTGGAGCAACACAACGGGCTCTTTTATCACAAGCGGTAAGTAGGTAAGTAGTTGTAACAGGTAGGTAGTTGTAGTTAGGTAGGTAGTAACGTCGCATTGGAGCAACATTGGGCTACTAGCAACGGTCCGGGATCCATCCCGCTGGAAAAGATCCTAGGAAAATACCTCACATTTTTGACGTACCTTGACCAAACGTCGGATTATGACGAGGCAAACACCTGAGCTAGCACCACACTCTCCAAATTTCCACACCATGCCAACGTGAGAACATTTGAGTCCACGATAGATTTAATGTGCACCATCCCCCGCATACACGACGGTCTTTGGCTGGACCGAGTTTCGAACTCGCGACCCTCTAGTTGCTAATAATCTGCCCTTCCAACCGGCGTCTTTATTTATCACAATAGGAAAAAGGGACTTGAGCGAAAGCGTCACGTATAAAACTAGCTTTAAAGGGCCGAGGGTACCGTTTGGTGGAACCGGTTTTAGGCCAACATGCGCAAGGTGGTTTTAGGCATATGCTGAAAGTTTAAACCCCATTTTCACTATCAAACTCAATCAAAACATGCTTGTCACGGTCTACATGTTACATAGCGGGTCGCGGTATGAAGAGCAACGAATTAGGAACCGGAGGGTTGCGAGTTCGAAACTAGGCCCAGACAAATACAGTCGTATAGAAGGGGGCTGGTGCACGTTAAATATGCCGTGGCCTCATATGTCCTCACGCTGGCGTGGTGTGGAAGTTTGGAGAGTAGGGTGCCAGCTCAGGTGTTGACCTCGTCATCTGACCGTGGTTTAAAATTACGCGATGTTTTCCTCGATCCTTTCCTTAGGGATTGATCCCAGACCGTTGCCAATAGCCCGTTGTGTTGCACCAGTGCGACGTTAATTAACTACCTACCATATGTTAAAGAAACTAATTTTTCAAAGAATTTCGTGCGATGTGCACATGCACACAAACCCTAATTCCCCTCTGTCTGGAAATGGAGAGCTGCATTATTCAGGCATATACGCTTTCACAAACCTAAGTACAAAAAGGAGCCTATTTATAACGGGTTGATTGTATATCACTTGAAGTTCTATATTTGTCATGTAGAAATTCAATACTCTTTCAAATTCCAGTCGCGCAAGCGAGAAGCTGTAAAGTGTCTGAAGCTTTTAAACCAGCGACATTTATGTGAAGCTCGATGACTTTTCAATAAGGACTATTTACGACTATCGGGACAATTCCTCGTTCGGCTTTTATTGAGCGATGTCACGTGTTCTGTCACGTTCTTTGTTTAGGATTCGAAGATGTGGTTTCATCGGTAAAGCATTAGCTATAGGAATTGGAATGTTTCTCTCTAAAAGCCCATCCTTCTATTGATTAAACATTTGAAAATCATGTGCTTCAATGCGCTCTGATAATTTGTAAACTTAATTTCAGGACTAGTTGAATTTTATGTGGGAATTATATATTTGCAGCGTTACTCTCTACAATCAATGAAAATATAGCCTACACAATCAATCCAATGTTCCCATCTTTTTGAGGATGTACCAGTTTGGTAGGCTTCTCCTCAAAGATGTCAACTGGCCTGACCTACACTGGTGTGCTAAAATTTAAAGGTTACAGCAACAAAATTAAACGAAACAGCTTGTGACGATTTGCATAGCCGAGGATATTAAGTAGAAACCTGTGCATATTTAAATTTTGTAATCGCGATGTCAGCTTTAATACATCGACCTTCTAATGTCCCAAACTGTCAACCACGTAAGAAACAATAGGTTGATGAGGTGGCGAGACCATAGACGTGAAATATAAGCAGACTGAGCATTGCTATTGAGAGAAGCTTCAAAAAGAAATGTGACCAACATGTCGACTAGTAATCAAGTTACTGGTCTGAATAATTTACTTGATTGACCGATTTGGCATTTTGTCGCCTCGTTTGGCGATGTAACGTCTTATGAAAGGGAAGATGTGTGAATGCGAATCTCTGTAGAGTGGCGATAAAAATGGTGAAATCGCCAAATTCTACAATAGTGTCGGGCGGGCCAATCAGATGATGAAACAATGGACGGTCGTCTTCGCCCGACTCGTGGACCAATAAGATGATGACTGTTCGCTTCATCCCGACAGACGAAAGTAGTCTAAAGGTCACGTTACTACTAGTTTTGGTCACATGAAAAGGTTACCATCACTCTACCTACATTTATGTCTCCTCTATAGAATAAACCTTTGGGTAAACCCCACCTTCTTCTTTGCGGAGTATTCCGTGGTAATCCCGAGGCTTCTTACTATTGGGAACGATTGTTTCTTACGTTTTCTTTTTTTCTGTTTCTGTTTGTTTTTCTTTGTATTCTGTATCTGTTCTTATCGAGGGTTTTCTTGCCAGTATCTTGTTCATGTGCCCTGGCCATTTAAGATAAAAATGATTACTTGAGACAGTAAAAGAAAACTTTTATGTAGGAGTAGATCACCGAGGACCTTGTCAAGATACCAGGTCCTCACGTAAGTCTGTCGTTATTAACCCACCAAGTGCTTTCGACTAGATATCACGTACTTCAAGATCTAACCAATTGTACTGATGAGATATTTCATCATCAATATGTTGCCAATTTTTTATTATGTCGAGATCAAGATCTGGTCAGATTTTTCTAATGACGAGATACCTTGCCCACAAAGATCAGGTCAGTTTTGTTTATGACGAGATATCTTGCCCACGAAGATCAGGTCAGTTTTGTTTATGACGAGATATCTTTCCCACAAAGATCAGGTCAGTTTTGTTCATGACGAGATTTGTTGTCATCATCAAGATATTGACGATTTTTTGATGATGACGAGATCAGTTTTCTTCTAATGACGATATATCTTTTCCATTAAGATCTGTTCAGTTTCGACCTAATCTGATGGATGATGATGTGATAAGGA
The DNA here is from genome assembly GCA_933210815.1 of Meta bourneti. NCBI lineage: Eukaryota > Metazoa > Arthropoda > Arachnida > Araneae > Tetragnathidae > Meta > Meta bourneti. The sequence goes on from OW119932.1 coordinate 53,261,166, forward strand.
CGAGATACGTCATGAGACAACCACCAGATGAGTTAATGTGGTCTTGGTAACCAGGGCCCTTTCTGAGTGGTTGCTGAGCACGTCGTCAGAAAAAAAGGGCAGACGAAAGACAGACGCACTACGACACCAACTTTAAATAAGCATTTTTTCTCCAGCTTATTTCTTTTGGTGAACTTATTCGTTCTTTCTAGGTTATTTTTACGATTGCTACAAAATATACTTTTGAAACTGCATATACTGTTCTTATTTTACATTATAATAATCAAATAAACACTCATCAAAGACAAGGGTGCATTCAGGGAGTAACCCAAGTGGCTCGAATCATTCCCGAAATCATTTTGGAATTAAAATGATATCAATGATAGCAGTTAGTTACATCAGATAAAATCGAAGTTTAATAAATCACTCAGATAAAATATACGTCTAAAAACGCCAATAGTTTGAAAATAGTCGAAAAAAGATAAAATACAATGTTTATTACTATTGGGTAATTTAGGGAACCAGGAGAAAAAAGACTCGACATCCAAATCTTATTTTCTGATGCTTGGTGAGGGGCATGATGAGGAAAACAAATAAAATGTTTTTGAGAAAAGGCTTGGCTGAAGTTTGCACATGGAGAATTCATACCTCAGGTAGCAGTCTGTCGGTAACATACAAACAAATCTATCGAGCTAGCCAAAAGTGTAGTATCTCAAAGTATGTTCTTTTCAAGTTGACGATTGTTACATGCTCCGTGTATATGTGTAAAGTATAGTGAATAGTATGTATAGTATATAGTATATTATTGCAGAGTATAGTCTATAGAAAAATACAGCATATTATTGTATAGTATATACGTACATAGTCCATATATAGAAGTATGTATAGTATAGTATGTATAGTATAGTATGTATAGTATAGTATGTATAGTATAGTATGTATAGTATAGTATGTATAGTATAGTATGTTTAGTATAGTATGTATAGTATAGTATGTATAGTATGTTTAGTATAGTATGTATAGTATAGTATGTATAGTATGTATAGTATAGTATGTATAGTATAGTATAGTATGTATAGTATAGTATAGTATGTATAGTATATAGTATGCATAGTGTATATATAGTATAGTATATCTTATACTTAAAAGAACAAGAAAACGACATAATCATTCAATCAATTGTTGACTTATTGTGCTCCAACTGGGGTTTCCGTTGAAGCGTCAGATACTTTTACGAGCAGTATTTTACCAATCCCATATCCTAAAGATCATACCTGGAGATACTGCAGGACTGGAGAGCAATTAGGTTCGTCTCCAAGCTTCTCTTGCAATGGACCAAGTTGCCAAAACAAACATTAAATTGCAAAGTGCGTGGTACAATCCAGATGATAATAGTCCAAAAACAAAAGCGGAAATTAAATGGGAAAAGGGAACTCAATAATGGATACAACTTTTAAAGGATGCTACCATAGTAATGGGCAAGGTAAGGTTGGAGAAGGTGTGATTTTGAGATACATATGACCTAAAATCTCGCCAATGAAATGACTTCTGATTTTTTTTGCGCTACGTTTATTTTCTATTACACGAACAGATTACTTCTAAAGTGTTTCACGCGGAATAAAATGTCTTTAAAACACTGTATTCTGTTGAAAGTTGAGGATTGGTTGGACTGGGTTTTATGACGCAAAGGTCATATATTGTCAATGCTGCGCCAGACACAAGGCAATATCAAGTAATGGAATTACACACACAAGGAACATTTTACTGGTACAGTTGAGAGAAATACATCCAGGGATTAATCGAACCTGCACCGCCTACAGGTCGCAGGTTGCTAGCGCAGCCCACTGAGCCATGACAGCCTCTACAAATTGAGGGAGGGAGGAAATTTAGACCCTAAGCACCCGGGCACTTTTTAAACATTCTAAGAAAGAAGTTGAAACGTTTTTCGAAGCATAAGTTTTTCCCCGTGGCCTCATTTAATCCTCCAAGTGGTATCAACGAAATATCTGGTCCATCAAGATCTGACCAATTTTGATAATGACGAGTTATCTCGTCATAAAGATATTGCCGATTTTGTTATGTTGACGAAATCATGATGTAGACAGTTTTGTTTTAAGGACGAGATATTTTGTCCATCAAGATCTGCTAATAATTTTGCTACAAGATACCTCGTCAATGCAGGACCTTTTCCGTTTCGGGCAAAGCGAAACTGATACCCGTGCTCGAGGTTCCATGGAATCGCTCCTTCCTTAACGACCAAATTTAAAGTGCGTTGTCGTGAAAGTGGGCTGGACGGCGCTTGGAGGAAAATGGCATTTGACTACCGAGAGACAAAGAAACAACTCTGCGGATTTGTCCGTTTCCTACTGAGGTATGTCCATGAAAATAACAGAAGTTATTTAATCTTAATTAAAATTCTCAAAATTATGTACTGGAGATAAAAAGGAAGAAAAGAGTGACTTTGAGACATCTATTTAAAAGTAACGGTCAACAGTTAATGACAATGATTGTCTGCAATTTAACTGCTCCTTAACAACCATCCAATCAAGACGATCTCAATGAAATGATTTACTTTAGAGAAACCAAGACAACCTATAAATAAATCCAAGCTTCCAGCCATACGATCTACTGCCTCTAAAACAGTGCAATGTCTGGAACCCCAACTTCAGTGCACAATAGTTGCCCTCATTGACGACTCTTCTAAACAATGAAGCCATGGCGACAATCAAACACGCTTGAAATAGAAAAGGGCAATCTATAAGCTATATCTATAAAACTGTTAAAGCATTTCATTTCCTCGTCCTTCATCCGATTGTGGCTCGTCAAAATGTGAGGTAAAGAATCGATGTTAAAACAAAACACGCCATGTCAGCATTGTGTTTCAGAAAGCAGTAAATGACAACAACAAATATAAAGCTTTTATACCGAAACGGGATCATAAGTAACGCCTGTATTAAGGACACAAAGTGTATTTTTATAATTAGCTCTATGGATATACTATACATAAAAACCTAAATCGTCTATTAAAATAATCATGCTAACGCATTTCATCTATTTCTATTTTTAAATTATCTCTGGTTCATCCCTCAACCTACGTCACCCTGGTTCAAAATTGCGAGATGTTGTCCTCGGATGGATCCCTTCGGGATGGATCCCGGACCGTCACCAATAGATCGTTGTGTTGCACCAGTGCGACATCAATTCAAGTACCTACTTTTTATCTGTACCTTCAACTTTTAGGTTGGCACTCAATACTCTCTGAAAATAAGACACATTTTCAATTAAGAGCTAAATTTAGGAGGAGGTAGTTTTTTGAAGTGACACATGTTTCCTGAGCGTATTCCAAACGTGACGTCACTTTTGGTCAATACCATTTACCATTAAGCGTCAAACGTCACCAAAACAGATAAACTACATTTTAAGGTACCCCGATATGTATCATGAGAGAACAAATTGGCAGCAGAAGTGAAATTTTCACTTGTCATCTGGTTTGTTTGTACCATAGAGGAAATATAAAAGTAAAGTGAACAATAATAACCTATTGTGCGCCAGGATTATGTGACCAAAACTAGTAGTAACGCCCTCCATAGACCACTGTCGTCAGCCGGGAGGAAACGAGTATTAAGATCTGATTGATCAGTGCTACATAGTAGACTGGTGATTTTACCATGTTTGTCGCCTCTCTAAAAATGCGAATTCATATCTACCTTGTCATGTCGTATCCCCTAACGAGGCGATAAAATGCCAAATCGGCCAACCAAGTCAATTTTTCACGCATTTTTCGAAGCTGCTGTCATAGTAATGCTTAGTCTATTTATATTTCACGTCTATGGAAATCTCCATATTCGCCTAGTAACTCGGCTGTTGAAAAATACTGTCAATCAACTGGAATCAAGAAAATCTTATGTCAAAATCGAAGTTTGTTTTTGACACAAATCTTAGCGAGACACCAGTTTCGATTTCAACTGTCCACACTCTATCGTCTCGATCCTATGCAGGCTCATCTGGATTTTATCGTAAAAAGGGTTTTTTTTGGTGGACTTAATGGCGCAAAGTCCCCAAAACAGGACAAGCTGCGCCAAACGAAAGATTGAAAAATTAAACAATAAACAACAGCGTGAATTCAATTTACATGCATTTTACGAGAATTTTGAAAAAGTAAATTGATGAGCTCCTAAGAACCTTAAAAAAAAAATTAGATGAGATTTAAGAAACCAATAGCATATAAAAATGCGAAGATTTGAATGCCCAATCAAATCTTGTAAATTTAAAATTATACTTTTAAAAATAAAAGGAGCCGCAGTAGCCTAGTCAGTGAAAGATCTGTCGTGGCCTCAAACGTTTTCATGATGGCGTGTTGTAGACGTTTGGAGAGTGGAATGTCAGCTCAGGTGTTTTTCTCATAATCTAACCGCGATTCAAAGCTCCTTGGATCTTTCCCTTTGGGATTGATCCCGAACAGTTACCAATAACTCGTTGTGTTTCTCCAGTGTGACGTTATTTAACTACCTATCTTAAAAATATAAGACGATGTTGCACGGGATAGTCAAATCGAAATACTATGATGAACAGTTAAGAGTTGAGTATGATTTCAATTGGGACGGGGCGCTCTTGTAATAAAGAATGACGATGAGTGAATATATGTGAATATGAGTCTAAATCATTAGCCTATTTCTAAAATCCATCAATTCATATTATGAATTAGTGGTTTAATGGATTGAAATTTGTTGGTGACTTGTAGATATTCCATGACTCTTGCCATAAGGAGTTGATCAACTCTCGTGGACATTTTGATGTTACTAAAAGGAAGGGCTCTGGGAGTAAGGGAATATTTACACCATTGCGACTCATCAAACGTCCTTTCGGATAAGGTTACAGGCCCAAGGATGACGATTTTAGACACTAAACAGAATCCGCATTGTGACATAAAACACCAACAAACTTCTTGTGAGTTTAACCGGTAGGCATAATGAAGAATTCGCTGCCCGACCGTTTGATGATTTCTTTATCTCATTGGTTAGTGTTGTCGTGCACAATTGGTACCCCTAGTCACAATCTTCCTCCCATCTCCATGACTCCCATATATGCCCTAGTGATAGGCACTTTTGGTGAAAGTATCGATATTCTGGATCTGTATCGATATTCTGGTAAAGGGGAGAAAACAATGTGAAACCACTTTGATCGTCATTGCTAGGTAATAACCGTTCCCAAACGGGAACAATTGCGTGGTATTATTAAGAAATACCTTCCCGTCTTTCGAAGTATTTGGTCCTATATCTCTGGTTCTATGGAAGATGAGTGGGAAATAATTAAAAACAGAATAAGTGTGGATGAAAGAATTACAACTCATAAAATAGTCTATTCATTCATTGGTAAGGAAGTTACCATAGACGTGAAATATAAATAGATTGAGTATTGTTATTGAGAGGACCTTCAAAAAAGTGTGACCAACATGTCGACTAGTAGTCACGTGACTGTTCTGTGAAAAATAGACTTGTTTGGCAGATTTGGTATCTTAACCTCCTTTGGCGATGTAATATCGAATGACAGGGCAGATGTGTGAATGCGTATTTCTAAAGAGTGGCGACAAAAATGGTGAAATCGCCAGTCTACTTACTATCAAATGATCAATCAATGGACCAATCAGATGATGAATAAATAGATTTCCGTGAACCAATCATATGATGTTAAGTTCCAGCCTACAGATGAAAGTAGACTAAGGATCACTTTAATACTGGTTTTGGTCACATAAAAAGGTTAACATTGCTCACTCCACTTTTATATTTCTTTTATGGGAATTACAGGTTGGCCAACAGCGCGAGGACCACACAGGCCCATTCTGACTTTCTAGTGTTAATCTTACACGGAAAGATAGCAAAAAGAATTTTACCTTTTCTGTTCATCGGACATGTAAAACCTGTACCAAATACTGATGATGGCAAACGCAGATCCGTACATGAGAAGCTCTTTAAACACCAACTTGTAGATGCTACCTTTCCACTTGAAGAGCAACTTTGCGAATCCCATGAAGCTTGTGTTGGAGACATTCTTCTGATATGTGATGGTCATGGTGAATAATTTAAGTAGTTATGGCCACACTGGAACAGAAAGGAGATGTCATTGTCGTTAGTCCGGTAATTCTCTAAAACTGCGGTTGGATAGTTAAATTTGAATTCACGTCGCTGGTTGGTTGGTTTGGGGGGTTTTATGGCACTAGGGCCATATTTTACCAATCTGAGCCAAACACAAGGCAGGCAAGGTCAAGTAATTGTGAAAAGAAGGGATGGAGAGAAGAAAACAGGAAGATTGCTTGAGCATCCTGGGGACATCCCTGTTTACCAGAGGAGGCATTTAACTCCATGGCAAAAGAATAGATCACTAGGGTACCTCGGGTTCGTGAAGTCGGTACACACCTATAAGATGTACCCCCGAAGGGAAATTAGCGTCGCACTAGAGCAACACAACTGGTGGTTGGCAACGGTCAGGGATCAATCCCGAAGGGAAAGATAGAAGGACAACGCCTCGTAATTTTGAACCACGATCAGATGACGAGGTCAGCACCTGAGCTAGCACCACTTTCCAAATTTCCACACCACTCCAACGTGAAGATATTTGAGGCAACGACATATTTAACGTGCATTTGTTCCCACGTATACTACGGCCTTTCGTTGGATCGAGTTTCGAACTATTAACTCCCCGGTTGCTAATCCGCTACTCTTCCAACCGGGCTACTGCAGCTCTCTCTCTCTAAAACGGGATTCATAAACTTATTGAGTCGAAGTTCGCATGAAGGTATTCAAAGTCGGTAGTGTAGCCAGGAGTTTATTTTCTTTGAGGCCTAAAATTTAAAAATGGAATTTTTCATGCTAAGTTAAGATTCAAACTTTTGAAATGTCTTTTATGCTATTTTTCATTACTAAGCGATGAAAAATGATGAATCTCGTTTGATCTTACAAATTGATGAAAAATGATACATCTGGATTGATTTAAATACGTGAATAATTGTGACCCGCAAAATATACAAAATAAATATACTTTCATCCGCGATTTCGTTATCTACCTTTAAACTCTAAACAAAACTTTTATAAGTATTTCTATTGATTAGTGAATCATCTACACGGTTAGTGCTGGATGGTAGGTATTTTAATATTAACGTCGCACAGGAGCAACACAAAGGCTATTGGCGACAATCCGGGATCAAAACCCGAAGGACAACAGCGCACGTAATTTTGAACCACAGTCAGATGACGAGGTCACACCTGAGTTGGCACCCCACTTCCACACCACGCCTACGAGAGGTCATTTGAGGCCATAATAGATTTAACGTGCACCAGCCACTTTTATATACGACGGTCTTCGGTTAGATTCGAAATCGCAACCTCCGGATGCTAATCCGTTACTCTTCCAACCGGGCTACCACGGCCCACTTTAGTGCTGGAAGAGAGCTGGGAGTTTTCTCAATTTTAACCGAATAAAACGAAAGATCTCTCAAATTTTACTTTAGGTTGGGGCTTCTTTTTTGTCTTTTTGTGAAGCAAGGGCCATTTTTGCCAAGCTGCGCCAAACACAAGACAACGTCAAGTAAAAAATGTCGTGAAAAGGGTTGGTTGGTTTTGGGTTTTATGGCACTAGGGCCATATTTTACCAATCTACGCCAAAAATAAGACAATGTCAAGTAATTGTGAAAATGGAGAGGAGAAAAATCGCTTGGATATCCCAGGGTCCTGATTCCCATGTTTAGGAGAAAGTAAACCCCATGGGAAAGAATAGATCACTAAAGTACCCCGGTTCGTGAAGCCAGTACACACCTAAAGATGTGCTCCCGAGGGGGTCATGGAAGGGGAAAAAAGGATTGGGAACAGAGTATTGGGATGAAAGCAGAAAAAGAACGCTTGGGTATTTACCCCTCGGTTCCCCTTTGTACTTTTGGTAGGTAGGTAGGTTGTTATTTGAATCGATTAATTAACGTCGCACTGGAGCAATACACGGGATATTGGTAACGGTCCGGGATCAATCCCGAAGGGAAAGATCGAGGACAACACCTCATAATTTTGAATCACGGTCAGTTGACGGAACAACACCTGAGCTGGCGCCCACCTTTTAAACTTCCACACCATACCAACGTGAGAACATTTGAGACCACGACAGATTTAACGTGCACCAGCCCCCTTAATGCACAACGGTCTTTGGCTGGATCAAGTTTCGAACTCGCACCCCTCCGGTTGCTAATCCGTTGCTCTTCCCAACTGGGCTACCACGGCCAATTTTACTTTTGCATCTTTGAGTTGTTAAAATTGAAATTTTTAATAACTAAATTTTTTAACTGTTTTTTTGGTCATTTTTATACATTTTAAGGTCAACAGAGCCTTGTTCCTTATTTTTGTCAGTATATTTGCAAGCCGGGTGCGGCTCGGGGGTGTAGTTTGGAGAGACCTGGTCTAAAACGACGATGAGAGGATAAATTTTGTTTTACTTCTTCAAAACCGCATGCATTTAAGACAATGCTGATAAAAACGATCTTAGGAGCAGTGTTCCACAGCCTGGTTCGCCCACTCTTCAGATATGCGGTTCTCCGCACCCTCGGTTGACGTAATGGAAAAGAATTTGAGAAAAACGATAAAAAATAAGTATGGAAATAAACCTCTGTATCAAGTCGAGAATTACTTGAACTGAAACCAGGTATTAAATTAAAGAGACTGAATATAGGATTAAGTTTAACCCTCCAAGTGGTTTTGACGAGATTTCTTATCCATCAAGATCTGACGATTTTTGTTAATGAGACGAAATATCTCGTCATCAAGACATTGGCGATTTTTGTTATGATGATGAGATCAAGATCTGGTCAGTTTTCTTTTAATGACGGGATCTGACCAATTTTGCAAATGATACGAGAATCTCGTTATCAAGATATTGAGATTATTTTTATGACGAGATCCAAGATTTGGTCAGGTTTCTTCAAATGGTCGTGATCGTGTTTTCTTCTAATGACGAGATATCTCGTCCAATAAGATCGAAGACCAATAAGTCAGTTTTGCTAATGACGAGATATCTCGTCCAATAAGATCGAATACCAATAAGTCAGTTTTGCTAATGACGAGATATCTCGTCCAATAAGATCGAAGACCAATAAGTCAGTTTTGCTAATGGCGAGATATCTCGTCCAATAAGATCGAAGACCAATAAGTCAGTTTTGCTAATGACGAGATATCTCGTCCAATAAGATCGAAGACCAATAAGTCAGTTTTGCTAATGGCGAGATATCTCGTTCAATAAGATCGAAGACCAATAAGTCAGTTTTGCTAATGACGAGATACCTCGTCAAGATAGTCACTAGATGGGTTAACTATAAACAAATTGAAAGTGCATAGAGGGAAATCGTGTCTCGTAGAATATAAAACTTTCATCATTAGGATTGAGACTTTGGTTGCATTACTTTCGACAATTTTGGGTCTATTCTATTTAATGGCATTTATAAAGATTTCGGGGGCAATTTTTTTATACATCTGCAACGTTTGTTTTTGTTTTGAACTTCTAATTAAATTAGAGTATAGAAAAATATATAAATCAATATAAATCCAAATGATTTGGCGTTGTCCTCGGATTGATCCAGGACCGTCGCCAATAGCTCGTTATGTTACTCCAGTGCGAAGTAAATTCAACTACTTACCAACCTTATTTTTTCCCGGTTCATTCGTCTGATTAAGTGTTTAAATATTTTTATTTTTGCGTTATTTATTTTAATTTCAAGTTCGCATGTTTTTGAATCCACCTTCCATTGTTAGACTTAATTTTTAGATATTTATCTGTCTTGTGTTTGCCCAGCTTCTCCGATTTTGGATCTTGTGCCCATACGACCAAAACCAACCAATCTTCTGTCCTTAAGCGTAGTTGTTTTAAAGCATCCTCCAAATAAAAATTTGGCATTGAGAAGAAAAAACATGTTAAACGAATAAATGCTTTAACAAACCTCAAAAGTGACCTAAAAATTCAAAACAAAAGGATCCCAAAATGTACAATAGTGTTGAAGATTCAATTCAATCGATTTCCATACTTTTAGAACCATTTTTCAAACGTTGAAAACCCTTTATTTTCTACTTGGGGTCATTCTTTACTTTTTCACCGAAACACGATACTATTGCTGCTTTGTTTAGAAATCTGATTCTTGCTCGGACAGCCTCAAATTTCTTGGACAAGTCACAGTTAAACACAACAGAATCTCTAAGATTTTCGGGGATGCTTTGATCCAGTGGGTTTGCCTAATGTGCTAGCAACCCGCGAGTTGTGAGCTACGCAGGTTCATGTAATGAACCCTGGGTGTGCTGTAAGGAACCCTGTATGTACATGGAACAAACCCTGGGTGTAACTTCACCCTTCGGTGCCCGCAAAACTTTCCTTGTTTAAGTCCATTATAAGACGTTGTCTTGTATTTGACGCAGCTTGTCCGTTTTGGGGCTTGGCACCATTAAACGCAAACCAACCAACTGTCAATCCTGATTTTAGGGAGCTGCAGTTTGAAAGCATCTTCTAAATAAAAATGTAGCGTTTGGAAGAAAAAATATTAAACGAATAAAAGCACTAGCAAACTACAAGAAGTAACCTAAAAACTCAAAACAAAAAGGCCCAGAAATACAAAATTTCATACAATTAATCAGTCAAGCGAAAATAATTATTCATTTCATGCCGCCTTTTAGAAATCTAGTCATAATCAACAAATAGCTTTGCGAATTTCTTTTAAAAGGATCATTTGGCGTGGAAATAGGGTTTCTAAGGAAATTATAACTTCAGCTTTTCCATTACTTGTGGTTTTTTAACGAGTATAATTAAATTCAGTGTCATTCCAGAAAAAGCGATGAATCTGCCATTTTGGATTGTAATCCGGATGTTCATCTTTTTGTTTTTTAGCTATTTGGCCTTGGACCCCAGACACTGATAGTAAGCATCAATTGTATTAATGGAAAAGTATACGCTTGATGAAAAAAGCGGTTTTAAATTCTTGATTCATTGTTAGGAAAGAAAGGAATAATTCCTTTCAGATGCACACGCACACACAAGCATAACCACAAGAGTGGATTACGTCATACACTTGAGATCATAGACCCTCTAATGAAATAGACGGACCATGTGGGCGGAGTCGCTATCGTAAGATCTCTGAAAGGTAAATCACGTGGACTTACGAATCGCCTTCTCCAATTGGCTGTCTAATCGCAGACTAGTGTTTTTGATCATGGTGGATAATCACTTTAACCAATCAATAATTTAGGATTCTTGCTTTTACCCACAACCATATGACAGGTCTTCAAACTGGAACTGGGAAAATAACATGAAGCTGAGGGCACATGCTCCGTCTATTTCATTTTAAGGTCGATGCTTGAGATGCTTAAGAAATAAATGCAATATCTGTAATTCACTTCATGCTGTAGCAAAATTGATACACGAGGTATCTATTATTCCAATATTTAGCCCGGTTGGAAGAGTAGCGGATTAGCAACCGTAGGGTTGCGAGTTCGAAACTCGACCCAACGAAAGACCTACGTGGAGGCTGGTGCACGTTAAATCTGTCGCGTTTTATAGAAGTTTGTAGTGTGGGGTGCCAGCTCAGGTGTTTACCTCGTCTTCTAACCATGGTACAAGTTTGCAGGGCGTATCTTTTCCCTTGGGGATTGATCCCTGACCGTCGCCAATAGCCCGTTGCTCCAGTGTGACGTTAATTAACTACCTACCTTCTTATTTGTGATTATTTTTAATTTTGCAGTTCCTAATAATAGGGAACAATCTAGTTCATACTAGATGTGTGCAAGTTAGTTTTTGGTATTTCATTTGAATAAATAGCTTTATAATTTTAGTTCCAAGTTGTTTCAAAACTAGCTTTTTAATCCTCCAAGTGGTTCCGACGAGATATATCGTCCATCAAGATCTGACCGATTTTGCTTACTACGAAATTTCGCTCTCGTCCATCAATATTTGATCTGTTTTCCTAATGACGAGATACCTCGTCCAGATAAAACTACCCTATTACTACAAGTAGGAAAAACAAACTGTCCCCTGCCCGGAAAATTATTATTTTAAAGAAATACGTACAAAATGCAAAAACAATCGCATTTCCGCTTAAAAAAGAGATTATTGAATTGTAATATAACTTGTAATTTGCTTTTTTCATGCAGGAAGTATAAGGCTAAGGCTGAAATTCTATAAACAGTTTAAATATTGATAATAGTAAATAATAACATGTTGAATAACTATTCTTTGGCACTTTCAAGTTATTGAAATAACTTTTAGAAACGCGATTTAGTTTGAATAACATTAACTCTTGATGGGGAAATCCACATACAGTCCGTGCAACGAATTTTGTGTGACCCTTCCTATAAAGTTAGAACCTTTCATATTCACTTGAGAAAAATTGACACTCGTTGGAAAACACAACCTGCGAGTTCAAACTAAGGTTCCCATAACCAAATATACTTCAATTTTCATTCAAATATTAACTTTAATCATAGTAAACATAATATTTGATCAATTAGAATCAGAGCCCACATATCTAGAAGAAAGGCCGAAGTTCCAGGATAGATAACCGGCCCATCTTAAAATGAAATGGTGTTCCTAGCTGTACTAAATGCTCAGTTTGAACCAAATGTAGAACAACTTTTTAATAAAGACGCTGAACATATTTACAACTTTTTATTTAGAAACAGGGTGTGAAAAAAATCATCATTTTTTTAATCATTACAATCAGATTTTTTTAATTTAAATCCAATTTTGTTAATTTAAATTAATTTGTTGTTCTGCATATTTAAACGTGTCAGACATGAAACCTGCAAACCACATGTAGGCTCTAGATAGTATTATGTTACATATTAATTATAAGGGGTTAAATATTTCTGGTAAATATTAATATATAAAAGAGATAAGAAGAAATATAGCATGACTAACTTTTGAGATTAAAACAATAAAAATCATCTTTAGGCCTTGTGTTTATTTAATTTAAATTCAATTTTATGATATAAATCCATAATACTTAAAATTCTATATATAAAATAAGTATTTTATTTGGAAAGATAAAATTTTAAATTTTATGCATTTTTACGTATCATAATTAAATCAATTTGAATCTTCTGGCCTTTTCATTTACCCAAATTAATTCATTACCCAAATAATATTACAAATATACTGATTATATTGGTAATGATTTATGTAAACAAAATAAAGAATTCCAAAACATTAATAAGCAAATAATTTCTCCAAGTTGGAACCCAGTGCATAGCAATCAATAGTTATCTTTAGTGTCCTCAAAGTAGTGAGGCCAATAGTTGTCAGTTTTAAAAAAGGATCAATCTGAGGTGTTACTGAGTAGAAGCAAACTTTTAAACTGATTTGTCTCCCAGTTTCTTTCATTTTCAATATTATTAAACTTAAGAAAAAAGGAAAATTAAAGTGATTTAAATCAATGATTTTTTCAAATAAAAATCACTTGATTTAAATCATGATTAAAATTGTGATTCAAATCAATCTGATTAAAATCAGTATACCCTGTTACGAAACAAGTTGCAATACATCGCATGCTCAGCTGCTATAAAGTATAATATACCTTTGTTATAAACACAAGGAACGCATTAGCAACTTTTATACTTAGATAGTCTACATATAATGTAAAAACTTTCCACATTTCCAGGTCCTGCCTGCATCTAGGCCCAGCTGTCATGCCAACGGTGACCCCCTCATGTGGGGGCCCTGGCTGGTTATAAGTACAAAAATTATTTTCCTAGTTATGCTTTGATATTGATATCATGCTTTTTTATTATTTTTATATTCGAAATTTGAAAGTATAACATATCGTCGGTTTACAAGTAAAATACATATAAAAAAACATAATTCTGAGAATTTTGTAATTTTCAAGTAATGTGAAAATTGTGATTTCACCATTTTAACAATTATTTATTACCTTTTGTATATATACAATTTATCAATTATTCAGAGTGCTTTCGTTATGAGTATGTATCGAAAAGTTGAAATAAGGATTAAGTCCTAGCTGGTTTTACATGTAAGGAAAAACGGAAAACTCGCCTTCCTCAATAAGAAATCTATCCTTCGTACCAAAAAATGTCTGGGTGACTTAACTAGTCTAAAGCTCATCACATTTTAGCCTAGAGAGATAAAAAAAACTCACACTTTGAAAATTTTGACTTCGTGTGTTTCACTTGTAAATCGACAATATAAATAGTATGTATAATCATTTTAAACATTTGTGCCTTATGAATTAATTAGCTACAATTATACAAAACTAGCAGACACGCCATAGCATCTGTGCTAAACTTTCCTAATTACTTAAGTCTAATTATGGCAAAGTGTCGAAAATCACATTTTATATTTAATTTCAATCCATTTATAATAAATATAGCACCTATATTCCATAAATGGATTTCATACCTCTTGATGAAATACTTTTGCCGATATCAATTCTTATTTCCAGTAAAAGATTATATAAATTAAAATATGTTATAAATTTGTGAGACAAGAACTCTAATTCTGAAATACCAAGGGGTCTAGAAATGGTTAAGGGCAAACATCAGCTACCTAATTGACATCAAGACACATCAGTTGTAAATTCTTAGAATTCCGCTCTATTTGAGTTTAAGTATACGCACAACAAAAGGTGTGGGATAGTTCCGACCCTTTTGTTAGAAACCCATGAACTCCCATTATAAAACACCAAGGGGGGCTGAAACTAGTTTTCTAATTGAGAGAAAATATAAAAGTCAGCTACTAACTTCGTAATCCCATTCTTAGAACTTTCTTCTTTTGAGTACTGGGCAACCACTCCTGTGCTAATGTTCTCACCATTTCTCGTATTATTTCTGGCTACTGGTCGAGGGCAGTGGCTTTGTATATAAGAGGAGCTCATCCTATTCCCTTGTTCAAAAGCAAATTCGATATTTTTTTATACTAAACCTATTTTCAGTCATATTTTCTTTTCCGCGCTTATTTTCATCCTCTAGATTTCTCATTCTTTTACACAGAATTTGCAGAAGAATTTCATTGCAGTGGCGAACTCTTGTCTAATTTTTAGCTCCACAGTTCAAATCAAGCATATTTATACTAAATTGCAAAATTGGCGAATGAATCCCGTAACGGTCTATTTATATTGTTTATATCCATTTGTTGCCATTCGACAATAAGCAAAAAAAAATAGATAGAGAATTAGATATGCACCTAAAGAGATAAAAAATGAAGAGTGCCTCTTAAACGAGTAGGAACGTGAAGGATGTCGCTATTAGAAAAAGGTTGGTAGGTAGGTGGTTAATTAACATCGCACATGAGCAACAGAACAGGATATTGGTGACTGTCCGGGATCAATCCCAAAGGCGGACAACGCCTCGTAATTTTGAACCACGTTCAGATGACGGTCTTTGGTTGGATTGAGTTTTGAACTCGTAACTCTCCGATTGCTAATCCGTTACTTTTCCAACCGGACTATCGCTGCCCGAAAAAAGGTTGGAAACCAATGATATAATACTCTTACCTTTCACAGTATTTTCTTCAGCTGAAATTGTCCTTGTTGGTTGGCAGAATAGCTTTCTCTGAATGGCGCAAAACCGAAGATAATAGAAGAATTAATACTTCAGTAAAGTTGCTTAACAAAGAACTTTCTTTCCACTTATTAATAGAAATTTGTCACAAATTTCCCGGTCGAATCCAAACCTAAATAAAGTATCATCTTGGCACTCCGTACAAGTAGTAATCAAAAAGAGACGAAGGACTTTGTCGGAGAGTTTCAAATGAGAAGATAATTTGATTTGATAGAAATCTTTTACCAGGAGATAGTGGATTTAGAACAGTTTATGAAATAGAAAGTGCTATAAAAGCAATAAAATGGTATAGAGATGGCGAGCGATATATATATAACAGCAATCGACGCGTGATCTTGAATCATTCTGTCCCAGTTCGATAAAATATTTCAGTATGAAATACATTTACTTGATGTTGGATAGTTATATGTTGGGTAGAGGCATTCGTTTATGAGATTCAGAGATCATTCGTACTGATAGCGCTAATGCTGTGTTAGATTGACATAGTTTTCTCTCGGCAACCTACATGATGTTTTATTGGCATGTAAACACAAACAAACCTCAGGAGAGAGGGTGTGTTTCAATAGTAAAAAAAGGATTTCTTCTCTAAACATATGCGTGAATTCCAACGTAATTTTGGGCTTTCGGTTGGAAGAGTAGCTGATTAGCAAATAGAGGGTTGTGAGTTCAAAACTCGATCCAACCAAAGATTATCATGTACGTGGGGGCTTGTGCATGTTAAGTCTGTCGTGGCCTCAGATGTCCTCACGTTGGTGCTGTGTGCAAGTTTGGAAAGTGAGGTGCCAGCTTAGATGTTGATCTAGTCATCTGACCGTGATTCAAAATGACGAGGTCCTCGATCTTTCCTCTCGGGATTGATCCTGGACCGTCGCCGTCAATAGCCCGTTGTGTTACTCCAGTGCGACGTTAATTAACTACCTAACCTAAATTACAATGTAATTTCAGACATCAAATTGACTCGTCTCCGCAATCGCATTGGATACGTTTCACTCGGGTTTTTTATAAACACGATGAACGTATATTTTTTAATTTCTAATGCCCAACCTGAAGAAACAAAGAAACTAGCCTCTATGGTCTTCTAACTACGGCTATTTGTGATTTTCAATCAACTTTCTAACGTTTCAAATAGTTGAATATTTCTTTTTTACAATTTTAGAGAAGGAGGTGAGAAGTGATTTGTATAAGAAGTAATTGGAAAATATATTGAGCATTTTTATTTTATTCATATTTTGAAGAATATATCGCACGTTGGCGTTTCAAATATTTGAATATTTCGTGTTTACAATTTTAGAGATGGTTGGTTTTGGAGTTTTATGGCGCAAGGGCCATATTTGGCCATGCCGCGCCAGATACAAGACACAATATCAAGAAATGGACATACACACAATGAAAGCTTTACTGACACAGAAGAGAGAAATAAACACAGGGAAGAATGTATCTGACAGGAATCGCGAATCTGCTCCGCCTACAACTCGAAAGTTGCTAGCACAGTGGACATACCCTCTGAGCCACGACCGCCCCATTTTATCGATGGAGGTGAGAAGTGATTTGTATAAGGAACAATTGGAAAAATATGGAGCATTTTTATTTTGTTTAGAATATATCGCACTTTGGCGTTTCAAACAGTTGAATGTTTCGTGTTTACGATTCTAGCGATGGAAGGTAGAAATAATATTTATAAGAATAAAGAAAATATTTTGAGCATATTTATTTCGTTTATATTTTAAAAAATATATCGCACGTCTGTTTTTCAAACAGTGGAATGTTTCTTGTTTACAATTTTAGCGATGCAAGTGAGAAATAATTTTTGTAAGATTGGTTGTTGAATTTACATCGCACTGGAGCAACACATCGGCCTATACTTTTTATAAGGGAGAATATGGAAAATATTTTTAGTATTTTTATTTTGTTCACACACACACACACACACACACACACACATAATTTGAAGAATATGTCGCACTTTGGCTTTTCTAATAGTTGAATATTTCGTGTTTACAATTTTAAGGATGGAAGTGAGAAATAATATCGTGGGCCTTTCAACACTGAAATGTCTCTTGTTCGCAATTTTAGCGATGGAAGTGAGAAATAATATTTATAAGAATGTAGAAAATATTTTGAGCATTTTTATTTCGTTTATATTTTAAAGAATATATCGCTCGTGGGCCTTTCAACACTGAAATGTTTCTTGTTCGCAATTTTAGCGATGGAAGTGAGAAATAATATTTATAAGAATGTAGAAAATATTTTGAGCATTTTTATTTCGTTTATATTTTAAAGAATATATCGCTCGTGGGCCTTTCAACACTGAAATGTTTCTTGTTCGCAATTTTAGCGATGGAAGTGAGAAATAATATTTATAAGAATGTAGAAAATATTTTGAGCATTTTTATTTCGTTTATATTTTAAGGAATATATCGCTCGTGGGCCTTTCAACACTGAAATGTTTCTTGTTCGCAATTTTAGCGATGGAAGTGAGAAATAATATTGAAAGGAGAATATGGAAAATATTTTGAGTATTTTCATTTTGTTTATATTTGGAAGACTGGCACGTTGACTACAATAACGTCATAACTC
Organism: Meta bourneti; assembly: GCA_933210815.1. Taxonomy (NCBI): domain Eukaryota; kingdom Metazoa; phylum Arthropoda; class Arachnida; order Araneae; family Tetragnathidae; genus Meta; species Meta bourneti. The sequence continues at coordinate 53,279,303 of OW119932.1, forward strand.
AAAAATGCTTTTGTTCTGTACGACGAAAAAAATAAAAAATGAAAACTTTCTATATCTTTAAGATGGCAACCCATTGACATTCTAAAGGAAACTGTCCGAATCAAGAGGTTGCCTATATTCTTTAGAAAGATGCAAAAAATATTAGGATTCCTTTTGCTTTCCTAGGGAAGCCTTAGTGACAGGGAAAAGAGGCACTTTGAATTATGTCACTTTTGATGATTAATATATTGTGCTTTTTGAGTTGACTCAATTTCGGTTTTTGTTGTGTAACCTTGTCTCCCAAACATTTTAATCAATTATTTTCATTTTGTTAAAGCAATAACACTGACTTATGACAAGCGAAATATAAGTATTTCGCACACCTTATAAATGAAGAAAGTCAGAATTCGAGGTGTGAGATCACCACCCCTAACTGCAGCCGCAAAGATACATGGAGATGTGAAGGGAAAATGCGGAGCAGATGAGGGGAAAGCAAACATCCAAATCTAGAGCACCAAACAGTTAGACGTCGGCAAAATTAAATATGCATCTTCAGAATATGGTTTGGAAATGAACTTGTGGTGTAATAAACTCTTTTGTAAACAGCGAATGTATATATTGTAATGTCCTCGTCTAGTGTTTAAATAAACGTGCTGTCCTCAAAACTCAGTGTTTTTAATCAGATACCAATTCATCAAATCGAACCAAAGAAATAATCTTACAACAAATTTGGCGCAGTACGACAGGATATGGTGTTGATGATATGGTGTTTTAATTTATTGAGATGGAGAGGTGACGTTTAGTGAGGTTTACTGCCCCGGATTGAGTTCCTAATGAATCTTGTGGATGACGTCGTGGAAAGTTTCGACATAAATAAGGCGGTGAGTGCAGTTTCGTTTTTGCTTTTTCTGTCTCTGTGCATTGCGAGAGTCAATCAACTTCTAGTGTTACTGGCTTAATCCTAGTATACGTTACACGGTGGATTTGGCGACATTGGCGATGTTTGGCGACATTTGGGAGGGCGATAAAGTTTGCAATCTGTAGTTGTAGATTTGGCGAGATTCGGTGGGTTATTGCTTTATATCCATTTTGCATTTGCATTTTGGAATTCATGGTGTGATTTTAAGGTTGAGCTTGAGATTTGTAATAGAATTGGTAAAGATGTAGAATCCGGGGCATGTTTGTCGCCAAGCAATTTTTGTCGCCAAATCAAGATGGCGTCCAAAGCCAGTATGTTCATTAAAAAAAAAACGTGGACTTTCCTACGCGAAAAATCTTTTGCATAGGGTTGCCATAAAGCTGAATCAAAAACACCAAGGTTACCATGTTTGGCGATAAATCGCTGGTGCCCCGGATTCGAGATCTCCACCATAGAATTTAATAGAATTTTGAAATTTTTATTTGGACCCCATTTTCTTTTGTAAATGTTATTCGTATTAATGATTTGTATAATTTTTCAATAATTGAAATTCATAAATGCTTGTCTTTTCATGTTCTACTTATTCATTCATGATTTTTTTGCTTTTTTTATGGTATGTTTATGTATTTGCCATTTTCAGGTTACGATTTTCTATGTTTTTGCCTACGCCAATTCTTGGCGACAATCGTAAAAACGTCATTTCGGCGTTGGCGACATTTTTCAAAATCGCGCTAAGCGTGTAACGTATACTAGGATTTTACCAGCAATATTCTTGGTATATTATTTTTGTGTTACATATAATGGGAAAAAGGAAAACTAGCAAACCCCCATCTATCGTAAACTCGATGCACAAGAGGTGAATAATTATGAAGAGGTTAAGGCGGCTATCTTTAACGAACTAAGGGTTTCTGTCGAGAATCTGAAGTATGAATTCGACAGCATACAGAAAAACAGAATGAGTCATTTTATCAATTTGCCACTAAAATTGAACGGTACTTACAATATTATTTAACATGTCGAAAGGTCAGTGATTTTGAAAATCCAGTAAAATTGCTAACAGCAGAGAAATTGAAAGATTGTTTGGATGACGACGTTAAGGCATATATATTACAGCAAGAGGGCGATAGATTTCTTGGTGCTAAGAAAATTGCACAGAAGATGAATGTTTTTGTGAGTTCCATTCAGAAACCGAGGTGTAAATACGAATCGCTTGAACGTTCCGATTTCCAAAGAGAAAAATCAAATGGCAACAGACAATTTTTAAAGCGATGCTTTTCTTGTAAAACCACGTGGCTAAATTTTGTCGAGGAACTCAAGGTCGAAAGAAAAACGGAGAGTCGAAACGAGAAGGGTACGAAGAAAAGGGGATTATCAAGGTCAAAAGAGACGACATTGTGGCGAGTAGGCTTGGAGAGGAAATCATTATCAGTATCAGTGGGGGTCGGAAGACATTCCGAGTGAAAAGAACGTTTGCGTTGAGAACGGGGGGGGTCTCAGCCGAGTTTATGGTCGACACTGGAGCCGAGATCACGTGCGTTCGGGAAGGACTTTTGGGAGAAGCGGAGGGACCGGTCAAGTGGTCTTGGAAGGGGCATTTTAAAATAGAATACGGGCGAATATTAAAGTTTTGAAACTGAGGTTATCGGGAAGGCGATTCAGGAATGGAGATCTGTTGTGCAATTATACCTACTTTGTGTAGGGAAGGTTTATTGTCCTTACAGGATTTCGAAATTTTAACGCAGAGAGAAAGGGAAGTTTTTCGGATCTATCGTTTGGAGGGATAGGTGTAGTTACTACACGCAGTAACTTAAGAGGGAAAACTGAACTTCTGGGGATATTGTTGAATCGAAGGAAGAGGTTAGTTGCAATGATAGTAAAGGACAAGAGGAAACAGATTTAGTAGAAATTCGGGATAGTTTAGAGGTGGAAAAAGATGATCGAATAATAGGAGAATCGGAATTCGTATTACAGGAAAACAGGAGATTTCGGAGAGTGAGAAGTTGAAATTAGAGCAAAGGGAAGATAGTTCATTACGAGAAGCTTTCGAATTCGCAAAAAGGAAGAAAGGGAAATTAAAAATTTGCGATGGGTTTCTTTATCATGAAGAGTATATGCAGGATACTATCATATGTCAGTTGGTGTTACCTAAAGAGAAGACACAGAATTTTAGAATTAGACTATTTTTTGCACATCATGGATTCAAGCGTACTTTAGAAAGGATAAAACTATCATTCTACTGGCCAGGGATGAAGGTTGAAATAAGATAATACTGTGAGAATTGTAAAGACTGTCAATTAAGAAGGAAAGTTACTAGATCTGATCGAACTCGTATAACTAGGGTATATAGACTTAAAAACGTTTGGGAAATTGTTAATGTTGATTGTATTGGGGAAATTTCACCTCCTTCTGCTAGAGGACATAAGTATGCATTAACGTTAATAGATCAAAATACTCGTTATACGGAAGCTGTTTATTTGGAATCCTTATCTGCTAAAGCTACTTGCGATGCGATGCTAGGTATTTTTCAAAGGTATGGAATTCCTGAAAATATTTCATCGGATCAAGGGATAAATTTCACTAGCGAATTAACGATGAAATTAGAGGAAATATTAGGTGTAGCTCCACGTTTTAGTACACCAGGATATCCACAATTAATGGTTTAATCGAGAGATTTAATCAAACGTTGAAAAACATGCTTCATTTTACAAGGAACGATCCAAAAAATTGGGATAAAAGCATTCCATTTGTCTTTGGGCGTATAATGAAATTTCTGACAGTACAATTGGTTAATCACCATTTGAAATGATGTTTGGGAGAAAACCACGGGGAGTTCTTAATCTTTTAAAACGTGCGATGACAAATGAAATTTCACCACCGATAGGGATGACCAAAGGTGCGATGGAATATTTAGGAGAATTAAAAGGAGAGGTAAGAAAAGAGATTGCCGAAAAAGACGAGATAAGAGCCGAAATTAATCAAAAGAAATATGAGAATTATTTTAATCGGGAAAACTAAAATGAAACAATTCAAAGAGGGTGATCAAGTAATAATTATTGCCCCTGATTCTACAAATTAATTATATGCACTATGGCAAGGATCAATGACAGTGTTAGGAAGAGTAAAACAAAATAGTTATCTTGTAGAAATGCCGAATGGTGAACGAAGAACGTTTCATGCAAGTAAAATTAAAGAATTTAAGGTTTCGTGTTCAGTAGTCGGTGTATAAATAAATTTCGGGATAATCTGGAGAAGTTGCTGAAGAAAACAAATGATCTTAGCGATCGTCAGAGGTCATAATTACGTGAAGTTCTTTTGCAGTTTCCTAATTTCTTTTCGGGGAAAAGGGGTAGAAGTAAGGTTGGAATGCATGCGATTAAGCTAAAGGAGGGAAGCGAGTTAAAAACGATTCATAGACACAAAGTGTCTCTACCAATGCAAGCACAGGTGGAAGCGCAAATACAAGGAGTTACTAGATTTGGATTTGATTGAACCGTCAGATGCGGAATTCAGTCATTCGATTGTATGTGTAGTAAAAAAGGACGGTGGATTGAGATTATGCTGTGATTTCAGAATGGTTAACTCACATACCTGCTTGAGTGCGTTTCCAATGCAACTTATTCCAAATTTGTTACCTAAAGTAGGAGCGGAAAATTATATTACTACAATTGACTGTCAGCGATGTTATTGGCAAATACCCTTACATAAAAATAGCCGATATTTGACTTCTTTTACCTCACATAGTGGGCAATATCAGTGGAAAGTAATGCCATTTGGACTATCAGGTGCAGGAGTTAGTTTTCAAAGAACTATGAATATAATGTTAGCTAAACATAAGGGCTATTCAGATGTTTATTTAGATGACATTGTCATATTTTCTCAAACATGGGAGGAACATTTTATTCATGTAGGTTCAATTTTAAATGTGTTAAAAAAAGAACGGTTGGACGGGTAATGTATCCAAATGCAAATTCACTCAACGTAAAGTCAAATACCTAGGTCATGTAGTAGGATCTCAAACGCAATCACGAGATCCTGATAAGTTGAACGCAATTAGAGAATTAGACAGACCCACTACAAAGCCACAAGTTCGATGTTTAATGGGATTGTTTTGGTACTACCGGAGTTTTGTGCCTAATTTTGCCGAAATTGCGAGTCCGTTAACAGATTTAACTAAAAAGAAAATGCCTGATAAAATAACTTGGGGAGAGAAAGAAGAGAATTCTTTCAGTATTTTAAAGGAAAAATTGTGCAGTTCTCCAATTTTGATGTATCCTATTTCGGGTAGACAGTTTTACCTTACATGTGATGCTAGTCAGAACAGTGTATGGGTTTGCTTGAGTCAGTTGGATGATGGTGGAATTGAACGACCTGTCGGGTATGCAAGCCAAAAACTGACAGATTCGCAGAGAAAGTGGCCAACTATTCATCGAGAAGCGTATGCAATCGTGTTTGGACTGAAAAAGTTTGAAGAATGGACTTTCGGGACGAAAATAACTGATTTCGGACCACAATCCTTTATCCTTCCTCTGTAATTCATCGCCACAGAACTCCAAACTGCAACGATGGGCTTTAGCTCTGCAGAACTATGCTGGTGTCCAAATTCCACATGTAGACGCACTGTCTAGATTAATTCGACTCTCGAGCAATGCATGCATTGAAGGGGAGAATTAGCTTATACTGTACCCGTGCGAATTCATTCGTCGATAACCTGACTGATTAACGACTTTGCTGATGTCAAAGACAATTTTTGGGAACCTTGATAAGTTTTTTTGTGTGTAGTTTTTATGAATTATTGTTATTTTTATGTTTTTTAGTGTATTTTTGAGTATGGACTTAAGGTCTTAGGACCTCTGCGTTCAATTACGGAAGGAAGATGTGAGATCACCACCCCTAACTGCAGCCGCAAAGCTATATGGAGATGTGAAGAGAAAATACGGAGCAGATGAGGGGAATGCAAACCTTCAAATCTAGAGCACCAAACAGTTAGACGTCAGCGAAATTAAATACACATATTTAGAATATGGTTTTGAAATGAACTTGTGGTGTAATAAACTCTTTTGTAAATAGCGAATGTATATATTGTAATGTCCTCGTCAAGTGTTTAAATAAACGTACTGTCCTCAAAGCTCAGTGTTTTTAATCCGATACCAATTCATCAAATCGAACCAAATAAATAATCTTACACGAGGTGTGTCGTTTTGGTACTGAGATTAACGTGAGACATCGCATCCGAGAACTCCTACACTGTTCCTGACCGATTCCGATAAAAATTATCTAATAACATTAAAAACACAACTGCTCTTTGGGGTGATTCTTGAACTACAGAAAGATCACTGTGCTCGGTTATGAAGTGTAATCTCGCTGTTCCTAACCTGGTATTAACTCAAAAGTACCTTTTTTTATAGTTGTGGCGTAATTGTAGCCGACGTAAGATTTAAATGGCTACTGCTGGTCACCAAATTAAACTTCTTTATTTCAGTGACTTTTTTAAACACCTGTGCACCTATTTGTGAGAGGGATTTTAAGTGCAAACACACAAATCAGACGGAAAATTTTACTTCCGCAACCGAAATGCTCTTTCATGACACACACACATATCGGGATTACCTTAAAATATAGTTTATCAGCATTTGGAGTCTAATTAGTGTTGACCCATCAACCCAACACTTCAGGATTTATTCTTTGGAAATTTTTGTCGGAGTGCTGAAACCTATTCGAGAAACATGCCAAGCGACGTCACCGTTTCCTATAGCCCGTTATGTTGATCCAGTACGACGTTAATTCAACTACCTATCTACCGACAGAAAAGGGGTAGGTAGTTGATTTAATGTCGCACTGGAACACGACGGGTTATTGGCGGCGGTCAGGGATCAGTCTCGAAGGGTAAGATCCGAGGACCACACCTTGTAATTTTGAACCACGATCAGATGACGAGAATAACACCTGAGCTGGCACCCCACTCTCCAAACTTCCCCACCACTCCAACGTAAGGACATTTGAGGCCACGACAGATTTAACGTGCCCCAGCCCCCGTGTACACGACGGTCTTTGGCTTGACCTAGTTTCGAACTCGCAACCCTCCGGTTGATAATCCGTTGCTCTCCCCCCCCCCAACTGGGCTCACCAACCCCTCTAAAATTATAGAAATTCTGAATTAATCTTCTATTCCCTCCGAGGCAAGACTAGTGTGAGACGACGTTCGTTCCTTTTACACAATGACGTGATCGTGACGCTAAGTTCGTTGCCACACGCAACTCACTAAAACGGTCGAATATATTAAGTGACACTTTCTTGAAGAACAAAACGGATTTCAATGAGCGGTTTATTGGTCACAGGGACACGATTTTGTATCTTTAACTAAGTCTGGAATTTCGATGGGACAATAGTTTTCTTGAATTATTCTTTTCTTGTCCACACGATTCATAGTTTGAGAATGGCTGATTATTTAATTTTCTTTGTTTTCTTGTAAGTACACAGGAAACGATTGCTCGGACACATTGTTCTGTCCTTGATGTCTTTCGGTACTCGAAGCGTTTGCTGCAAATTATTATTTTGTCCGGTTTCGCTATAAATTATCGATGAATCAATGGAATGAAATCATCGATGACTACATTTAGAACATAAACTATACTGAATAAACCATTTCGATTGTTGAAGCGCTCCTGGAATAGTAATTCGTTTGTTTTCTCTTCAAGACAATTCCAATGGCGATTCTAAGTTGAAAATATGTTTCTGAATATCGACTGGTGAAAAGTCGTAAAAGAGTTCAAGTTGTTCTTTACATCGAAATTTAAACGCAGCGACGGACAAGTGTTTAAATTGATTTGGAAGGGAGAATTTATCAAGTGAATTGTTTTGAAATCATCATGCCTTTAGGACATCGTTTTATTTCTATTATTTTCGATATAGCGTTGGATAGTTTTGTGTTTGAAGAACCAGCCTCCCATTATCAAACTTTTAATGCTTCCCGTAAATCATTGCAATCGCTTGTCGTAATCATTGCAATGCAGTGGAGTATCGTTCATCGAAGCCGGCATCCCGTAATAAAAAGTTTAATTCGGTAGCAAAAGTGCCGCGGTAGCCCAGTTGAAGAGCGACGGATTAGCAACTTGAGGGTTGCGAGTTCGAATCCAACCAAAGACCGTCGGTGTACAAAGTGAGCTGGTGCACGTTAAATATGCCGTGGCCTCAAATGTCCTCACGTTGGCGTGGTGTGGAAGTTTGGGGGTGACAGCTCGGTATTTTTCTCGTCATCTGACCGTGATTCAAAATTACGAGGCGTTGTCCTTATAGATCTTTCCATTTGGGTTTGATCGCCGACCGTCGGTAATAGCCCGTTGTGTTGCTCCAGTGCGACGTTAATTCACTAGCTACCGACAGATAACAAAAAAAAATATAGATAAAATCTGAAGCAAAAATAACGATTTCTTAAAGTCAATTAGAGTTTGACACCAGTTTCTGTTTTAACGTCCTTCAATTTCACTGCAAAGCCAATTACGGTATGCGTACGCACCGTCCCTTCCAGCCTCAACTGGTATCTTACTGTGATTGGTGAATGCTGTTTGTTATGCGCGATGGGTACCTTTAATACAGAGTCTTCTCTCCAACCCCATGCTTAACCCTCCTGGTGGTTGCCTAGAAGAGGCACCTCGTCATTCGTAAAATTGACCAGATGTTGATGGACGAGGTATCTCATCATTAACAACGAAACTGACCAGATCTTGATCTCGTCATCATAAAAAATTCGGCAATATCTTGATGACGAGATGTCTCATCAGCAAAATTGGTCAGATCTCGATGAACGAGGTGTGTCTCAGAAACCACTTGGAGGGTTTCCAAATAATATAAAGAGGGGTCCCTTGCACATGGTCCATCATTCTACCTTCATTTTCTCTCCTTTGTAAGCCCTCAGATACATATCTCCTTCAAATGTGTACGGACTTAACCCGAGGTACCCAAGTGATCTTTTCTTTTCCAAGGGGTTTATTACCTATAGTAAACAAGGGGGCCACGTTCCCGGGATACCTAAGCTAACTTTTTCTCTTCTTTCATCTCATTACTCTGTTCCTCAATCCTTCTTCCCTCTTTCAAGACATTTTTTACATGAAGTTGCCTTATGCTTGGCGCAGTTCGGCCAAATATGACCCTTGAACCATAAAATCCCAAAACAACACTTCTTTGTAAAAGACTCATTAAGCTCTAGCACAGCATTTGAGGGCCGTGGTAGCCCAGTTGGAAGAGCAACGAATTAGCAACCGGAGGGTTGCAAGTGCGAAACTCGGTCCAGTCGAAGACCATCGGGTCCACGGGGGCTGGTGCACGTTAAATCTGTCGTGGCCTCAAATGTCCTCAACTTGGCGTGGTGTGGATGTTTGGAAAGTGGGGTGCCAGCTCAGGTATTGTTCTCGTCATCTGACCATGGCTTAAAATTACAAGGCGTAGTTCTTGAATCTTTCAATTCAGGATAGATCCCGGACCGTCACCAATAGTCCGTTGTGTTGCTGCAGTGTTGCTTCCCATTAACTACCTACCTACCAAACAAAAAATTCAGATTTATTGTTTTATCTTTTGTTGATGTTAAAAATTGCATATTTTGCCTTTGTGGCTATATGTGTGGCAGCTAGAATTGTACACTTAAAGGCTAATAATAAAATATTCGAGCTATCAACAGCATAGATTGGTAAAACGGCCTTTAAGAAAAAATTCTGTCACTAAATTTTACATTCATTCAATATAATATCTTATCATTAACAATGTTCTTTGATTTTATCGCTCTATTATGATTGTTTGAAGACTTAAAAGACAAATAATTATACCGCGCTTACAGACGATACTGGCAATTTTTTATTGTACTTTAAAGACTAAATATTAGCTTTCAGGTAAAAAGTAACTATTATTAACATTTTGATATTGTTTGGTATCTTTTAAATGTTTTAAATAGATTAAAATACGACTAAGTATTTCTCAACAGCACTTAGTGTCCCCGATAAAATCTCTGTTAAAATCTTCTGCTCTAAGTCGACGATATGCTTTCAGAGATTACGGTTGGCAGGTGAGAAACTTTTATGTCAAATATTTGGCAATTTTGACGTGCACAATTAAAAAGGTCGATCGCTCGTTCGCTATACAAAAGGAAGATAATTAGGTAAATAATTAACGCAGCACTGGAGCAACACAACGGGATCCATCCCGCAGGGAAGGATCCAAGGACAACACCACGAAATTTTTTTTTTAAGGTATTTAAAATTTAAATTTCTGGGCGAGATCTTCAACGTGTTTCATACTTAATTCGCACATTTTCTGTTTTAGCCGATTCATTTTGTATCTGAGAAACTCAAATTACTACTAGAAAGGGTTAAGAGACTTTTTTGCTACTTATTTTTAAAAAATGTCTGCTACTATTTCACAACTGTGACGGCCGTGTTGTGGTAAAAAAGAGTAGTGCATTGTAAAGCTCTTATTTAAAAATAGGAATATTTTATCTGCGTCATTACCTACTATTCCTTATGAGCTGCGTTGTTAGTTTTTATGCAGGTGACAAAATATTCACGCCCTCTCACATGACAATTCAACAAAATTAAATCCTCTCACTATTAAATCTTGCCTATCTTCATGGACATTTTTCAATTTGAAGCGAAAATCTAAAAAAATAAAAAAATTTCCTTATATTAGTGTCGTTATAAATGGCGAGGCTAAGAGCCGGCTGCAGGGGTGTTGGTGCCGAGTGTCAATGTCTAAAGGGACGGCATTTCATAAATATTTTTTTAAAGTGTTTTCTTTCGGAAGAAACGTTTTTATAATTTTAAGGACAACTTTGTCCTTGTCACAAAAGTGTTTTGCAGTGCTACGAGAGTGAAGGGCACTCCATCATTGAAATGCAACGCTTAAAGGTCAGTTATTCCTTTTGTATAGCTGGGGCCACGGTAGCCCAGTCGGAAGAGTAACTAAATAACAATTGGAGAGTTGCGAGTCGGTCCTGCCAAAGATCGTCCTGTAAAAGGGGGCTGGTGCACGTTAAATCTGTCGTCGTCTCAAATGTTTCACGATGACGAGGAAGTTTGAGAGTGGACTGGCAGGTCAGGTGTTGACCTTGTCACCTGACCACGGTTCAAAATTACATATCGTCCTTGGATCTTTCCTTCGGGATTGATCCCGACCGTCACCAATAGCCCGTTGTGTTGCTCTAGTGTAACGTTAATTAAAATGCCTACCTACCGGGCCCTGGTAGCCCGGTTGGAAGAGTTACGAATTAGCAATCGGAGGGTTGCGATTTCGAAACAGTCCAGTCAATGACCATCGTGTACACGGGGACTGGTGCACGTTAAATCTGTCGTGGCCTCATATGTCCTCACGTTGTCGTGGTGTTGAAGTTTGGAGAGAGCGACCCCAGACGCTAACACGAATTCGCACACCAACCCTCAAACTAATGAACTAATCATCGGCCACTTACAGTAAAAAAGTACAAATGTTAAACATGGGGGTATTTCAATTAACGTCATACTGGAGCAACACAACGGGCTACTGGTGACGGTCCGGGATCAATCCCAAAGGGAAAGATCCGAGGACAACACCACGTAATTTTGAACCACGGTCAGATGACGAGGCAACACCTGAGCTGGCACCCCACTCTCCAAACGTTAAACATGGAAATCTAAGATATTTATTTGCATTTTGTCTTACATCTTAGATTGATTCGAGTCTAAATATCATTGTTTGTCTCGGGTATTGGTAAAGCTGGAACCAATTTCATTCTATTCAGCTTGAAGATAGATTTTCTATGGTTTGGTGGGTTTTTATGGCGCAAGGGCCATATTGGCCATGCTGCGCCAGACGCAAGACATATAATATCAAGCAATAGACATACAAAGTTTTACTGACACAGAAGAGAGAGAAATATACCCACGAAGGATTCGAAAATGACAGGAATCGAACCTGCGCCGCCAACAACTCGCAGGTTGCTAGCGCTTGGGCGCAGTTGCTATCCACTGAGACACGATGGACCCAGATTTTCAATGGATTTCACTATTTTATGATGGTAGTTCAAAATTACCGTTTGTTGTCCTAGGATCTTCCCCTTCGAGATTGATCCCGGACAGTCACGGACCAAATATGGCCCTTGGGCCTTTAAATCAAAATCAACCCAGATCGTCGCCAATAGCCCATTGTGTTGCTCCAGTGTGACGTTAATTAACTACCTACACACTATTTTATGATGCAAAAATGAGTGATTTCTTCAGATTTCCTCATAAAGGGGGGGGGGTATTTCAATTAACGTCACACTGGAGCAACACAATGGGCTATTGGTGACGGTCCGGGATCAATCCCAAAGGGAAAGATCCGAGGACAACACCACGTAATTTTGAACCACGGTCAGATGACGAGGCAACACCTGAGCTGGCACCCCACTCTCCAAACTTGCCTCATAAAGGGAATGATGGGATACAGATTTTAAGTTGCTTCGATCTTTTATACACCAATCAGATCTTTGTATGCAAATCACTACTTTTCGAATCAGGTAGGTAGGTATTTCAATTAATGTCACACTGGAGCAACACAACGGTCTATTGGTGACTGTCCGGGATCAATCCCAAACGGAAAGATCCGGACATTTTGAATCAGACTGGACAGACCAGAATCTGTATTTCAATTCTAATTTACTGCCAAAAAGTTTTGATTTTAAAATTAATCTATGCATATTGAATCTCAATACTAGCAAATAAATTCAAGCGTATCTACTCCATAAGTGTTGATCGTGGTTCAAAATTACGTGGTGTTGTCCTCGAATCTTTCCCTTTGGGACTGATCCCGGACCGTCACCAATAGCCCGTTGTGTTGCTCCAGTGTGACGTTAATTGAAATACCCCCTCCCCAGAAGTGTCGATACACACTCTCAGATCATTTTATAATTGACCGGTAGGTAGGTATTTTAATTAACGTCACACTGGAGCAACACAACGGTCTATTGGTGACGGTATCAATCCCAAAGGGAAAGATCCGAAGACAATACCACGTAAATTTGAACCACGGTTAGATGACGAGGCAATACCTGAGCTGGCACCCCACTCTCCAAACTTCCACACCACGCCAACGTGAGGACATTTGAGGCCACGACATATTTAACGTGCACCAGCCCCCTTTGTACACGACGGTGTTTGGCTGGTTTCGAACTCGCAACTCCGGTTGCTAAACCGTTACTCTTCCAACCGGGCCACCGGATATTACACAGACCGAACCTGATTTAAGCTTCTTTCCTTGAATTTTCTTATTCGTATAAATTTCGAAGAGTATTAATTCCAGCGTTGAAAATTGATTATCGACACTTTAATCCATCATTGAATGTCACTTTTTAATTTTAAAGCTCAAATCAAAGTGATCAATTACCTTTGTTAAATGCTGAGCATATTCTGTTATGATCTATGTGTGCTTATCGGCAGTGGAGTAGTAGATGCACTTAAATTAACGACTAGGACTATGGTTCCATATGCATATATTGATCTTTCAAAAGGGAATTTTAAAATTTCTGATGGAAAATTTGAATTGAAGTACAGATTTCAATACACCATAACAGTAAACCAAGATGCAGTTATCTGTGTACAAAGGTGCGGTTGGAATATAAAAGACCTAAAGTCTAACTTAAAGATTTGTATCCTATTATTACCTTTATGAAGAAATATGAAAAAGTCACAATTTTTGTCATAATATAGTGAAGTCAATTTAAAATCTATCTTCAGGCAGAATAGAAAGAAAGTGTTTCCAGTTTGACCAAATACCTGGTACAGTAATGATAATTTTTAGACAAAACATTCTGAGGTGTAAGATAAAATGAAAAAAAATTATAGACATTGATTTTCGCATTGTTGTTTAACATTTGTATTTTTTACGGAGATGGACGAATACTTTTGTATTCATAGAATGCGTTACCATTGAAATATTTTTAGCATAACTTTTAATAATTATTCTATTATTTTGATGTGAGGCTAAAATAAAACGATGGGTCTTTTAAGTGGTAAAATTTGAGAAACCGTAATTTAACTCCATCTCCTTATAAAATTCATGAAAATAGTAAAACACATGATGTGGGCGAATACTTTTGTTACCTACTGTATAATCCTTTCTTAAAAACAATTAGAATCCATTCGAATTTTTTCACTTTTCTCATACAAATGCGAAATATTTAACGATATCTTTAGTTGTATTTTTATATCGATTCAATGACAAAATGAGTGGATTCCGTTTGTTGCTAAATTTAATAATTCCATACTATGATACCTTTCTTTATAACCAATTAGAATTCCTTGTCACTTCAAAATTTAGTTTTCCATTTTGAGTTTGATACTATTCGCGAAATGGTGCGAAAGATTTGAAAACATCTATCTCAATTTTTATAATTCCGTTGGAAACAAGCGGATGAAGTTCGTTTCTAAATTTATTTATTTGACAAATGATTCCTTTCTTTATAATGAATTAGATTTCCTTGTCACTTCAAAATTTAGTTTTCTATTTTGAGTTTGATACTATTCGCGAAATGGTGCGAAAGATCTGAAAATAAATATCTCAATTTTTTAATTCTATTGGCAACACAAGCGGATGAAGTTCGTTTCTCTATTTATTTTAATTTGACAAATGATTCCTTTATTTAAGACTAATTAGAATTCCTTTCTTTACGACGAATTAGAATTCCTTTTTACTCAAAAAATTAACTATCTTAAAGATTATTAAATTACAAGAGAAAGATTGAAATTTTCCAATCGATAGTGATGTAATTCAAAAAGGGACAACAAGAAGTCTTAGGAATGAATACAAATAAGTACCGAATGTCATAAACAAACAACAGAAAGTTTACCTCAGAATTCAAACCCCGCCGATGAAAGATGAAAGTTCCAACACCCGATCCGCTCTGTCAGAAAGCTAGAACTACAATGCAGCTTCCGCGCCAACTCGAACCGAGTTAAGAGGTCTGTCAGCTCAGATGATTCGTCAAACGATTTCTTACGATCGCAGGCTACGGAATCGGAATTATTTTCTTCCTCGCGTATAATATTACGATTGGAATGAAATACGGTTTGGTCTTTTTGCTACTTCGAAAAAGACATCTCGAGTGGGTTTTATTGATTTTTTTTAAACGATGTCAAATGTTTTGTTGCACAACTTACAAACGATTTTTAGGTTGTTCGCGAGAAAAGTTGTTCTAGCGTTTTATGGGTTCCATTTTCTACTAAGTTGCTTACTTTCTAAGAAGAAATGGAATGAGTTACGGTTCTTATTCTCTATTCGGGGTATAAATTTGGGTGTTGTGAAACTGAATATGTGTTTACATCCAATATACATTCAATTTAGTTCTTAAAATACAGTCGTTGCTATTTTGAACTGACTCTTTTTTTCACGAACAAATGTCATAGAACTTGTGTTCTCCATTTGGAGTTTAAACTTGGGTGTACGAAGCTGAGAATGTTTATATATATACACACACGTTCAATTTAGGTTTTTAAATAGTCTATGCTATTTTTAATGTACTCCTTTTCTACTAACTCATGATTTTACGTATTTTCTAGTCCATTCCAGCTAAAGGAGAACTGTGTTGGCGTATAAATTTAAGTGTTGTAAAACTGGGGATATAAATTTATAACCAACATATGTTCAATTTAGTTTTATAATGTACAGTCGATGACATTTTTAACGCACTCGTTTCTTACCAACTCACGATTTTATGTATTTTCGTCATGTCCGATTTTATGTATTTTCGTCATGTCCAACATCAGTTCCATATCATGGAACTGATGTTGGTGTATAAATTTGAGTGTCAAGGAACTGAGAATATTAGTTTATGTCCAGTGTACGTCAATTTAGTCTTTTAAAATACAGTCGATCCTGTTTTTAACGGACCTTTTTGAACTCACGATTTTAGAAATTTTTATCAAGCTCCGGTCAGATATCATAGAAATTATGTTCTCTATTTGGAGTATAAATTTGGGTGTTGTAGAACTGTTAATATAAGTTTATATTCTATGCACGTTCAATTTAGTTTTTTTAAATACAGTCGATGCACTTTTAAACGAACTCCTTTTTTACGAATTTCCATCAAGTCCCATAGAACTGGTGTTCATTTCAATTTCAATTTCCGAACAAACTTTAGAACATTCCTTTTAATGAATCACAAAAGAATACAAATTTCTTCGAAAATAAATGTTTTGGGAAAACATGTTTAGAACTATTTTGGGCAGAGTGCCATGTTCTAGGTGTTTAAATCCCTTGGGCACCACAAATCCTTTATTTCTGGATTGCAAATATGGAAGATATTGCACCTACACAGATATTGTGGACCGCCAAATATGTAGGGTAATTCGACCTGACTCTTGTATAACCTTTCTGATACAATCTCTTTGTAAACTTTATTTTTTTATTAAATTTATACTATTATAATAAATTTAGTCATTCTAAAAGTAACTTTTTAACATTGGTGATAACATTTATGGGTAATTGTCATATATTCAACAATAATTGCTGACTGCTACTTTGCAATAAAACTGTTATTTCATTGCTATCGTTAAAATGATAACCTATTTCTAGCAATTAGTATGTGGTATTAGTATATTATTTTATGGTTGCAGTGTTAACGGTTGGTGTTATTTATTATGCGTTCATAACACATCAACATTCATAATATTAACAATTTTATTAGCAACAGACACTGCCGAATTTATCTGTTGGTAACAGTTTAGATTTAAGAATTATCAATTGTTTTTTCATTGCTGTCTAAATGAGACTCATTTTCTGTCAAACGAATTATAGATGGCAATAGTGCTTCTGCGGCAATAAGTGTTTCCTATATGTATTCTGGGCACAACATTGCTTGGCTTGTTTTTCGAATACGATTACTGCATTTCACCAATAAAAATTCCAAAGAAAAAATTCAGAATTGATATATAATAGTTGATAGATCAACAGCAATTAGAATAAACTCTCACGCATTGAATTGCGCGTGGGTTTGTGTTTCATTCTTGTTTTAAAGAATGTTACAGTCACTTATGCATTATATTTCCATCTGTGTGATTTAGTGATGGATAGGATTCTTTTCTATAATTTCTAATAATTCTAATAATTTCAATAATACGAACCGAGTAGTCAGAAAATACCTCTCATGTTTACTGTTATACCATAATGTTAAGACCATAAAAGTAGAACGAGCAATGGTTTTATTTTAATTTACCCAGGGTAGTTAATTAACGTCGCACTGGAGCAACACAACGGGTTATTGGTGACGGTCCGGGGTGAATCCTCAAGGGAAAGATCTGAGGACGCCTCGTAATTTTGAACCACGGTCAGATGGCGAGAACAACACCTGAGCTGACACCCCACTCTCCAAACTTCCACACCACGCCAATATGAGGACATTTGAGGCCACGACAGATTTAACGTGCACCAGCCACCGTGTACACTACAGTCTTTGGCTGGACCGAGTCTCGAACTAGCAACCCTCCGGTTGCTAATCTAATTTACCCAGGATCATATCACCTAGTCAAAATTTTACTTAGAAGCCTTAATAGGCATATTTTTTTGTTCGAGTGTAAATTCTTTTGGTAGATTAAAACTGGAATCGTTGGCAGTAAACGCTGTCTCTAATACTCTGATGAGGCATTCCATTGTCACTGATGTTACAATCACACACCGATTTTGGCATGAAAAGGACTATCTTATATATTCTTTACCAATTAAAAGCACTTTTTCGAAATTAAACTATTTTTCCATCAAGTGAGATTATCCCAAATTTTTGAGTGATACTGAATCAGACGAGTGACGTCGCGTTTTAAGTACATGGATCCAGTCAATGCACAATCGGTGGAAAAAAGCGAACCACCCCTCTTTATTCGAGCAATTTTAACAGAAAAGCAAATTCAAAAGATTGCATTCGACAGGGAATAACGTCTTTAATAAATTCATATGCATAAAATTTGTATAAGGGGCAGTCTTCTTATTGAATTGAGCACCATCTTCTAATTTCTAATAGCAACCCCTATTTTGACACAAAATTTCAAATTTATATCAAAATTTAACTTCAAATCCCAAGTTTCATGTCATTCGGTCCATCCGTTTCGGAATTATGAGTACAGAAAGTTTGGAGCTCCTAATGTTAAAGCAGTGTTTCTAACTTTTATTTATATCTTCCTAAATAATATTCCTTTATCGCTGATATTTTGTATCATGCTGGTATTAAGGAACCCAAATAAATTTTTTCTAACGTTTCATTTTTTTAAAGCTTTTAGTTTGCAATATTAATTATTAAATTAATATTCTAAAAAATTATGAATAGAAACCTTGATATGGTTTTAATAAAAATCGATTCAGGACTTTTAATATGATCATATAATATTTCAGTATTTTTCTCAGGATGGTTTTTTCACTGCCTAATTTTAATTTTGTCACTTTCGTGATTTTAGGAAGTATCTAAAAGTTGAAAAAAATTATGATTAAACCTGAGGAATGTGTAAATTCTGAAAAAGTCTTTGTAAATATCATTTATGTAAATTAACGGGACATTGGCTTCTACCAGTCACGTGTAGTATAGAGAACCAATGATCAATCTAATAATAAATATGGGCAAAACTGATTTAACGCTGTCTTAAAGGTTATTGCTAACTTGAGATAAGTTATTATTAACTTCTATTCTGAACTTTTTCTTTAGTAGTTAATTACTAAAAATAACTGTTAATGAATAAGTTTAACAATTATTAATAACTGTTAAAAATAACGTTAATTGTAAAATTAAACAGTTGATATTGATTATCATTCTTTCCAAATTTTAATTTTAATATCGACAGCTGTTGTTAACTGTTTACTTTGTAGTTAAGTTGCACAGCTATTTTAACTGTTGCAAGAATAACATCACATTTCTAATAGAAAAAATTAACAGTTATCGATAAATGTTATTGGGATACCAGGTGAAGCAACCTTCTTTTTCTGCTGTTGTAAGAGCAACGGAGTAGCAACCGGAGGGTTGCGAGTTCGAAACTCGATAACCAAAGACCGTCGTGTACAAAGGGGCTGGCTAGAATGTAAAATTAGAATGTAAAAATTTCTCAGATTTTAGTGATTTTGAAAATGAATTTTTTAATTCTGTAACAAAAAATTCTGCATAGTACTACCACAAACTATGTATTCACTTTAATCACCGTGTTGCGCATTATCAGGCACTTTAATGTAACTGATAATTTTCTAACTATTATTTTGTGTAAACACTGTTATTTAAAATCTTGGAATAACACGAAATATCTGATTTTTTGTTTGAAAACGAATATTATGTCTAGAATGAACCTTTATTTTTCGGTTATTTAAATACTTCTTTCAGGTAAGTAGGAAATTAACAATCCATTGGAAATTTTGCTGTTTATGCAAAATGGGATATGTAGACGGTCCTTTAGGCAAGGACTGGACAGGACATATCACTTTCGGAGCTCCCGCTGCAGTGCAGCTCATCTCCACATTATAAAAAGAGAAATTAATTTTAAAATAAATGCTATTTTACATAAGGGTGGGTGAATTTTAAATAAAATATCAATCTAGGGTGCAGAAGAAACTTAAGTGCTAATTATAATCATAGTCACAGAAGTTGTCATAACAACTGTGGTTTGACTATGATTAGAGATCAGTGGGACGAGTCCCTTAGTAGATTTGCTCAACGCTCGTAACTGAGCTGATAGCATGAGGTAAAGAGAAGGAAAGGCAATTAAACTTTAAGAAGAGAAATTACAGTTAAATTGAAATTAAACTAAGTGAGTGATACAATTAGTGGTCCTATCAAATCCATTAACACATCCAAGCTGTTGGTGTACAGGGAAGGTGTCGGAAGGGGTTTAGTTGGTGAGTGCATATACGGAGCTGAAGTCATAAATTTCAGGGTCCAAACGGAACACTCCACATCGGCGTTTCGGCCTTTGTGGGAAGGTGTTAAATTGCTGATGCAGAATGGCTCTAGGCCTTTTCTGAGAGCTTGCAACAGCAGCGTCATATGGTGTTAATGACTGTAGTGCTTCGTTTGGCACCTGAGGTAATTTGAGGAAGAATTTTAAGGTCCGAATGTATGACTTCGTTCCGGACATAGTACGAAGCATCCACAATCATACGGAGTGTATGGTTTTGAAAGACCTGCAGTCTTCTCATGTTTTTGGCACTTGTGGATCCCCAGATTCGGGACCCATAAGTGAGGGTGGGTCTAATGATGGCTTTATAGAGGAGTAATTTATTTGCAAGGGAGAGCCTACTCTTGTGAGCAATGAGCTGAATAATTTGGTGCTTGGCTGTCTTGCCGTTGCGTAAAGCACGACCGACATGATCATTCCAAGTTAATTTTGGGTCAAGGATGAGTCCTAAGTATTTGTACCTGCGAACCCAGTACACAGGTGTGCCAAAGAGAGAAATGGGGTATTTCCAGATATTCTGGGTTGTTTAAATTCATGTTGAATCCATAATTGTATCGAGTGTACCTCCTGGAGAACAGTATGCAAGAGCACTTAGAAGCGTTAACTTTAATACGCCAATTTGAGAGCCAGAGCTGTTGGTCCTGTACGTAATTTCTCATTCGCGACAAGATGTGGTGCATATGCAATTTTCGTGCATATGAATTTGTAGAGGACGTTATTCCCTATTGAATGGTAGCTTTGAATTTACTCTACTGCGAATAGTGCTCGAAATAAGATGGGGTAGTTCGGCTTTTTTTTCCCGCGATTGCACTTTCATAATTCATGATTTTATGGGGGCCGTCGTGGCTCAATGGTTATGCCACTGCGCTAGCAACCTTCGAGTTGCAGGCGGCGCAGGTTCGATTCATCACTGGGTGTATTTCTTCTGTGTCAAACCTTCATTGTGTGTGTGTCTATTACTGGATGTTGTATACCTTGTGTCTGGCGCAGCATGGCCAAATACAGCCCTTGCGCCATAAAACCCCAAAACCAATCAATCATTATTTTATGATTCAAAACCATTTACAAGAGGTATGCACAAGAAAGATTTAGTTTAAAATAAAAAAAAATAAAAAAGCAGAACAAAAACTATAACTCATGTGTTCACCATATAAAATTTTAACTGAACGAATAATTAAAGAAAGTTGAATATCAATTAATTTGTCATTTAAAATAACATACAAAAATTTAAAAACGTTTTCTTCTGACTCTTCCTTTCACCTGTCGAGCTACTTAGAGCTATGAGCTTTTTGAAAAAGTTTCACAGGATTTGCAGCACCCTGATGTATTATAGAGCCCGCTTTAGAATTGCGCTGCACGCCGGTTTAGAGAAATTCAAATTTGTTCAACACACAGCCCACACATCAGTCCACCGAATCACCGTTTACCGATTTGAGAAACAGCTTTCACACCCCCTCCTGCAACCCATTGAACGATATTCTCAGTCACTGCCTCCAGCAATCACTGCTACCAAATCACTTTTATTTTGATAATGAAGTAGCAGGTACAACTGTGATTCCAAAACATCGTCGATTGAGTAGCAGTTCTGTAATTCGCTTAAAATTTCTCTTATTTGTGAAATCTAGCTCAAATCCCCAAATTGGGTCCTTATCGTAAGGAATGGATCTTGTTTTTATGGTACTGGTAATCATGTTTGGTTTTTATACCCTATTTTTATCAATTAGTCGAAAAACAAAATGACACATAAAATAAGCTCTCCCTGTCATTTTGTTAAATAAAACATGAAATTTCTAATTTCATTGTGGTTTTGAGCAGCAAAATTTCGAGATCGAAGGTTGACTTTACAACTGCCTATTGTGGCACGTGCCGTTTAGCATGATTGTCAGAAGATTTTATGAAAACATTCAAAATAAAGGCACAATAACGGTGAATTGTTCCCCCACATTATCATTAAAACGTCATAAATTCTAACGATCTCGTGATGTTTGCAATGAAACCTATTTCTAAAAACCTAAAACAAACGTTTCGACATTTTAATACCTGTAAACTTTATAAATTGTGGAACGAAGAAAGGACGAAAATTAAATGTTATAAGACGCATGAGCCAACAGCGCCATCTAATGGGGCGTAAGGGCACCATACGAGCGTTTAGTTTGAGTTGCATTCTGTTCCATCAGCAGTCAAAACATTTTTCAATATCACTTAATCGAAACAAAATCTGTCTGTAATTATCAAACAATATCACCTAGTATATTCGAAATCGAATTTTTTATAAACGTTTCCTTCTTTACAATGAATAAATAATTTCCTATTCCTTCTAGTTTGCTCACTATAGATAGTTGTCAATACTTCTTGTATACATAGCTAGATTACATGAGAGAACAAACATTTATAAAACTTTTTCAAACATTTATATTAAACTTATTTTCGTATAATTACTAGGTATTTTTGTATGGTTTCGAAATTATCTAGAAGTTTCTTACAAAGCAACGGTCTTGGAATGGTGCCATGCACTACCTGCAAGTTTATACTTATTGCCCTGTCCCATCCGCATTGTCTGGCGTCTTCGATCGCAGAACATGAAAGATAATCAGTGTAGAGGATTAGTTGGAAATTGCAATATTTTTATTCACTGGGGACATAGCGTAGTTTTATCTTTCATTTTCGCAAAAGTATACATTCAATTTTATAGTCACCACTATAATTTTTAATTTTTTTTGTAGATATAATTGAACAATATTCTTTACATCATACTTACCTGGCACTGGGAATGCCTTGATCAACAAGGAGGCTTCCCCGAGCTGAGACCCACCATTGCACTTCGGTGGGTTGACGGTCGCCACATCCACAAAATGTGGTTGCTTGGGGTGCACAATTTTTGGTAGTGGGACTGCGTTCGCGCTGTCCCGTCTTTTCCAAGAGTAGAAACTTTCACTCGTGTTATGTGTCATAAGTTCTAACAAGTTAATCCGGGATGCCTTATGGAGGACCCCAACTTTGAAAATAAATAACTCGTAAACGGTAGAAGATTGAAACCTCAATATTTGAGTTACAAACTGCGTCGATAGATGGCGCTGCAGGCGGCATTACCATAACTACCCTGTGCATTGTGGGTAATGGCATTTACATCAAAAGCGATTCCAAATGTGCACCTTTCACACAACACACATGTCGCAAACGAAAGAGCTGGAGGAGGCTATTTTTCAAGCTTGTGTGTCGATTTCCGGTGACACACTAGAGTCTGACAATTTCATTCTTCGTTTGCGACATGTGTTGTGTGAAAGGTGCACATTTTGAATCGCTTTTGATGTGAATGCAACGAGGGATTGCATCACCCACTATGCACAGCATAGTTATGGTAATGCCACCTGCAGCGCCATCTATCGGCGCAATTTGTAACTAAACTTTTGAGGTTTCTGTATCAGATTTTTAGTTTTTTTAATAAATATACCACTGGTTTCAAAGTTAGTGGTCCTTCATGAAACACCCTGTAGTTCCGCACTATGTGTTGGGTCGAGCCCATGAGCGACGATAACGTGATTGACAAAAGGTTGGGAATCCGCAGGCCTTTGAGTTGCGTTAAAGAACGGCTTCTCAGCTCGAAGGAGCAGGCTTTCCCTTCACAATAAGCTTCTCTACGAAGCGATTATTCGGCCTATCCTCACCTACGATTCCCAAATCTGGCCATCGACAGGTACCCAAAATATGAAAAAACCGCAGATCTTTCAGAACCACACATGCGGATTATCACTGGAGCCCTTTATTATGTCCGGAATTAAGTCTTACATTCGAATACCAAAATTAAGCCCATTGCTGAATTCCTACAGCACATTTTGTATACCTTCTTCCAAATCTACCTCAGGTGCCAAACGAAGCACCAAGGGCCTTACGACCCGTCGGTCAAAAGCTCTCAGAAAGGACCCAGAGCTTTTCTGCAGCAAAATCTGCAGACCTTCCCACAGCGACCTAAACGACGCTGTGAAGTGTTTCGTTTGGACCCTGATGTCTTTGACTTCAATTCCAACAACTCTATCTCCGCTGCAAATTAATCTACATTATCCCATTATTGGATAGCATCAGATCACTCGTAGAGTCGGGCAGTTAGACAGGCTCGACTGGACCCCTAATTGTATCATAAAAACTCAATAGTTTATCTATTACAAATTTCTGTGAATATATCCTAACTTATGTAAATATATTTTCTAGAACTTAACAGGTGCTGTGGTATTGACTTATCAACCCGATGTTAAATATTCTATTTATCTGAAGACGGAGATCCATCGGCCCATATGCTTCTCATGACCACGCCACCCCTCTTGCCAACGTCACCAAAAGCCTGTTGTGTTGCTCCAGTATGACGTTAATTAAAATACCTGAATACCTACCTCAACAGGCTGTTAGTTCGAGTCCAGGTCATAGCATGGATGTTCGTAGTGATTCGGAAATCACATTATATAAGCCGCACGTCCCTGGTCTAAGTCCTCGTGTCGCTAAATATGACCGTAGAGCAACAAACGAACTATCACAGAGGCGAACAGTTAGCTATCATACAACTATATTATTATGAACATCTTAAAAGGGGATATTTGAACTGGCTATAATAGCTTATAAATTCGATGTAAGATATTAAACATGATAGTTGCTGAGAATTGTGATTCCGGCGCCCAATTCCATTCCTTACACAAAAAAGGTAAGACAAATGGTGATACTTCGTTCATTATTTTCAGCGATAGTCAATCATCTGTGTCGGATTGGCCCAGGAAATGCAACCAATCTGCAAGCCTTAGCAGGATCTTTTAAAAGTTAACAGTAAAACTCTCCTCCGAAATATACTCTCGAAAGAACTATAATCGTCGTTCCTCAGAAAGAATGTAACGAAAAGAGAAAAACACCCTTCCGATGAATGCGGGGAAATCATCTCCATACCACAAATGAATTCGAAAAAGCCGAGATTTCCTCCCTCCTTCAACAAACCAAATAAACACGGCGTAGTGTGAAATTTCACCAACAGATGGCTCTGCATGTACCGGAACTCAAAAGTGAGTTTCCGGTGAAATACTCTCGCACGAATCTTTCGACTCAATCCAAATTAATCGAATCTTCCAATGCTCCTGATTTTGCGTTCGTCATCCCACTGAGTGGGATCCAAAAATTATTGTAGGCCCATAGAATTGCTCCTCTCCACGGTAATCTTTAGTAAAAGGCGAAAGATTAGCACGATTATGAAGAGAAACCAGAGCATGCACGATGAAAGAAACAAAAACAACTTATATAATATTTATTTATTTAGATAGTGGTAGGTATAAATTCGTCAGACAAATTTGAACTGATTAGACTCACAGTTCGCACATGCTATGCGATTTCGAAATAGATAAATTAACATACAACTGTTTGTTTTTAATGGATCTTCCTGTAGAGCTAAGTATAAAGGGCGCTGGTGTCCCGGAGTGTACGTTTGATTCGGAAAAAGATGGGAATGTTATTTCAGTTTGTCACTCACAGAATTAATTATAAATATAAGCATTTCTCCTTTTCTTTTAATGGAACTTGCCGAATAAATTAATTGGAAATGGCTTCTGCATTAACAATGGCTCCAATTAAATCTCACGAATAACGTCGCTAAAGCTGCGAGAAATCAAATTTATTTAACCAAAGAATTTTTCTTTTGCCAGCAGATTGTGCAATATTTCTTTGAAAAACAGTTAATTTCACAATTTCTTCTCAGTATTTAGATTCCACACATTTCATCTACAAGTTGTTTTAAAATACAGTAAGATGAGTCGACCAAGATTAAAATATGTTTATTTTGTAATTTAGAATAAAATTCTCATTTCATGCAATAAATTTGTTCCCACTTCAGTTAACGATAGTGACGCAATACGTCTATCGACCAATTAGGGCAATGCTGTCGAGTACTTCGCATGTGTCAAAAGGCAGGATTGCAAAAATGAAGATGCTGTTGGCGAGTAAACACATTTTTTGGGGAAAAAATATAATTATTATTCTTGTAATTGTTTTCTTAACAAGATTTACTAAATTAGTTTGTTGCTCTGTGGTCATTTTCAGTTATATATGTATAATTGAGAAATATTAGCATTTTTAAAGCTATCAAAAACTGCAACAAATTTCTGAAACGTAAGAGCGCTCCTAGAATACGAATTTATAAATAATTTGTCCAATGTTTTTCGGAAAATCAGACTGTGAGAAGCCATAAAAAAAGATTAAATTGTAGATGTTCTACCCTTAAATTCGAAATAGAAGATGTGGAACACTTCACGATTTTGCGTGTCATTCGCAAGGGTCAATGCTAATCTTCTGTATTGTTCCAATTTTAGCATATGTATTGCCGAAGAAAATGCATTTGTTTATGATGCAACTCTATTATATATATATAAGACATAACTAAATATACTATTTTTGAGTGGTGGTTATTTTATGAAAAGATTTCGATTGAAAGGTATTTTTCGATTAAAACATTTCTTTAATCATAAAAATATATAGATTTGCTTTTAATATATACTTTATTTTATCTTTGTATCGTTATATTTACCCTTCTAGATGTACTATCTTCTACTTCTGTTTAAAACAGTTGTAACGCTCGACTTCTCTTGCATGAACCCCAGTATTGTTCCGATTTTAAATACGTATTAGCGTCAAAATAATAAATTAACATTTTAAACATTAGGGGTATTGGTATTGGTATTTTTCAATTAACGTCACACTGGAGCAACACAGCGGGCTATTTTAAACATTAGGGGAGAAAAATAATTGTACATAGCATTTATATCGTACAACTAGTTTCTCTGAGTGACAATGATAAAATAGGAACGGTATCCAGCTCTTGTGGCTGTAAAACTCGAGCTGTAACAATGAATTTTCAAATCCGGACAGCCCTACTAAAATTTTCTCGTCAATCCAATTAGCTGTGCTTTGAAATGCAATAGTTGTAAGTGATTATAAAGTAGCAGGTCTGCTTCTAACAAGGCCGTTGTAGCCATAGAGCAGAGATAAAGATAGAGAGCGCTTTCCCATTCCAGATGGTCGAAAAAGCTGTTCCAGAGTAACTTCACGTTTTAGCCCACGGTTAAACCAGATTTGGCTTCATATCACCATGTAATGTAAACAATCTTGGCGATATCTTCACCTTTTTGAACCAAATAAGCAGAAGAATAAACGAATTGTACTAATTTTGTTACAAATACTGCCTTCGTGATTAAACAGATAATTTCGACTTGAAGTACTCGAGGTACCGATTTTGAATCATTATTTAATAAAAGTAATTTTTTAGCATACCAATTTTTGCTACTTTGCTGACTTAAAATGTTTCCAAAGTAACTTAAGATTAAAAAAAAAAACAGTGATGCAGAGTAGAAAATTGATTCTAAAGTTAATGATTTTAGATCTCTTTGTTTTGTGAATATTGAAAAGGTTTTGATTTTAAAACTTGTAAATCGTAGCCACCACCAGAAAAGTGCCTCCACATTTTTCTTTGTCAAAGCATTCCGGTTCGAAATGTTTTGAACAAATCTTGAATTCGTCGCTTTAAAATTTTCTCGGCGCAAGGACTTTTCCCATTCCTTTCTCTTTTTTTCATCACGTGGAAAACTAAGAAGTTTAGAAGAAAAATATAAAGTCATGTTAATATATTGAAGTTTAACAATTCAATTAAAAAATTACATTTGCCAAAATGAATGCGTAAGTGCTCTTTTCCTTTATCGTGCATATTTCTTCATTTTATATTGTTATTAAAATATATTTAAAAATGTGAATACACTATTTAAAGTGCATGTCTACGAAATGTAATTAAAGTTTTGATATTATTCCTACATTTACAAAATCTACACATTTACTGCATAGTCTAATACTATAAGTAGTAAAAAGTAATTTTTGATTTCGATGGCGTAGGAAACATTTCTTGCAAGATGTGGGCCTTGCGAAAGTAATGCGACATCATTTTAAGCATGTTTTGCATTAATGTAACACAAATTTTAATTAGATTAGACGGCTAATTCAAATTAAACAAATACTCGTACTTTAAACAATCATTCAAGCAAAACTAATGAAATTTCTAAAAAGGTATCCATCAGCTCCTATTCTAAAAAGTTGATGCAATCGAATGAGACCATCTGCGTTACTTCAAAAATAAAAAATTCCTTAAAAAACAATTGTTTTTAAGTTTTTAAATTTAACGCAAAAGTACATGTGTATTGCTTCCAATTAAAATGAAACAATCTCTGCAAATCAAAATTCAAATAAACAGCTATCCGGAGCTATCACTCACTTGTAATCTATTAACAATATTAATCTTAAATAAATGAACTGCACAAATCTGCATACAAGAAACTACCAACGATTTTCTAAACACGCGATATTTGATTACTCTAGCGGAAGGCGCCAAGATTCGCCAACCTGCATTTTTGCGTTTAACCGTAAACATTCGATTTTTTTCGCAAAATGCATAATTTTAATGACTCCAAAACATTTTCTATCAGGTTACAGATATTCAAATTGTTCTCACGACATCAAATAATGAAAAAAAGTGTTCACAATAACGAATAAACATTGATTTTACTATGATGTGATGCAACGCTACTCTTTTAAAAATGCTTTAAATACTAAAAAAAGCAGATAAGTAAATAATAACATACCTGTGAAATGAGTAGGGTGATCCTTTAGTTCCTCTTTCCTTGCAATTGTATGCACAACAATATGCAACCATCAAAGTGTCAATTTGACGTCCCAATGCTAAATCCCATAGAGAGTGTTCTCCGAGTCCAAGAAACGTCCGCACGTCCGCTGATTTTATCGTAGAACCGGATTGCAACCCAAAGCGCTCTCTATCCTTATCTCTCCTCTAAGGTTGTAGCTCACTTGGTTTGCCCACCGCGCTAGCAACCTGCGGGTCGTAGGCGCCCCAGGTTCAATTCCTTCCTGTGCGTACTTCTCTCCTGCGTGTCAGTTAAACTTTCCTTGTGCGTGCATGTCCATTATTTGACGTTGTCTGTCTTGTGTTTGGCGCAGCTTGGCCAAATAGGGACCTTGAGCCATAATACCCTATCTACCAACCACCTCGCTTGACATGTTTCGTGGGTGTCTAACGGAGCAACCCGTTGGGTCATACATTTCTATCCCGTTGGATTTATATTTAACTATCAGAACACACGTAAGTTAGGATCATTTGAGGAGAGCAATCAATCACTGTAGGGGTAATAAGCTAAAGCTCCTCTAAACAGGGGAATCTGTTTTCTACACGATGCACACCTATTAGGGTTTGTAATTAAAGATCTACATTTTACAATTGCTTAAAAATCAATACTTGAAAAGTGTATTGATTCACAAAAGAGCAAATTTACTCTTTTTATTGATGCCTTCCTCATAATTTCTTTAATAAGTTGAATAAACACCTCCACAATGAGGCTAATGTAAAAGTTGCCACAATATTTTATTCGTTACTTTCCGTTTATGTATATTTTCAGATATTTCCTTAGTTCATTACCACAGAGTAAAACATGCGTAGCTATTTACTCTGTGGTTTCATGTTGCTCTTTTTTTAATTAATTTGTGGATGGACATGGCGACGAACATATTTACTACCAAATGGCTGACGAGACATTTTGACGAAAAGTACATTTCGACGGAATTGAAAAACCTTTTGAGGGTGGCAAAATACCATTTTTATCTTTTTACTGTTTCATTTGTTTTTCAATAACTGCCGGTGACAGGAAGACGGGCACAAATATCATGGGTTCCATTATTACGAATGATGATATCATAGCATGTGTAAGCCCTAATAAAATGGCGAATTTGGATGGTATTTTGTTTTCGTTAACCTATATTGTTCACCCAGCATCAAATCGAAAAACTATGTAAGGAAGTGTTACTAGAACAGGTGCGCCAAAACCGTATTTTGTTTGCAATATTCATAAGAATGTGATTGACTCTGGTGTTTGAAGGTTGATGTATTAAGTTTAAATATTAAAAGTTGGATTAAAAAAGTCTCAAAACAGGAAAATATTGGGGTTAAATAAACATTTTTTACGATGTTCCAGCAAAATAAATAATGTTTCTTTGCAAATTTTACTTTTACTGAGAATTGGTTTAGTCGCTTTTGCTAGAAATTAGATTATAGTAATGGCATCGTTAGGTTCTTTTTTCGCGAGATTTCATGAAATAAAATTTTGAAATCTTCCCTCCTGGTTTATAAAGGAGTACCCTTTTCCATTTCAACCGGTACTAATAAACTCTCTGCAAAACATCGAGAGATGTATATCCTTAAATATTTCTATCGATGTTATAAGTTGAGTCCTTTCCAATTCTGTGACTGGAAAAGTGAGAAATATATCGTTCTTTTAGTCATTAGGGAACTCCATATTTTCATACTCATAATTCAGAAACGGCTTGGTTAAATGACTTGAAATATGGCATTCGAGGTTAAATTTTGATATAAATTCTAAATTTTACACAAAAATTGGGTGTTTGTATGCAATTTAATATGAAGACAATCCCTTATACAAATTTTATGCATATGAATTTATAAAATTGATAGAAAACAATATTATTGGCAAAAGAAAATAGTTAACTTTAGATTTGAGTGTAATAAATACAAATGGATTCGGATGTTACCAGAGATTTAGAAAAATTAATGTTTTGCAACAGTTGCTCCTTTTGTGAATATTTCAGTACCTCCAGATTATCAAATGTAAGGAAAATTGTCTTGTTATGCATACGGTGTAAAAATTTTTTCTTCAACTAACCAATGTTTTAGATAAGAGTAATTAATTTAAATGACAACATATTCAATAAGATTTAAATGTTTGTTTCTGACAATTCAAATGAATAGGCTAATACAGAAACCACGAAACCAAAAATTTTTGGAATCGGACTATTTCATACATTGACCCTGCCTGCAACAACCCTTAGCAACACAGCATAGTAGGAATTTTCAACAATAGATGGCGGTGCTTCTGGAACATTTCTAGAAGGCCAAAATGATTTATTTTCGGTAAATTTTGAATAAAAATAAGATAATTGTTTTTTCAAATGAGTGAAATCACTGAAGGAAACATTCGATAAGATTTAAATGTTCGCGTTTGACAAATGGATAGGTATGAAAAACCACACGAATTTTGGAAACTGACTAGATTGCAAAATAGATTTGTATAGGGTCGCGAGATAACATGTGAAGATATCACATCAGTGAGTGTTTTTAGTTGGTTTAGGAAATATAAGGTGATGAAAAAAATGCTTAAGTAAAAAAATGGGACATAATTTAAAAGCAATTGATAGCAAAAAGCTTGCAAAGCAACATTTATGTCCATTTCTAACAACCACTCAATTTAGTTGCTCTACAATGCACACCGTTACCAATTTCTAAAACAAGCGTTAAGTATTAGAACGAATCTAATTTTTACAAGGTAACCACTCACATCGAGTACCAACCATCCTTTCGTCGTAATGACAAAATCAACAGCTTTGACACATATCGATTCTTCATATTTCAAACAAAAAACCATACAAAGCTCGGTGATGTCGAATCCGGGGTACTGGTGATTTATTGCCAAACATGGTAACCTTGCAGTTTTGATCCAGTTTTAGGGCAACCCTATGCAAAAGGTTGGTTTTTCCGAAAGAAAGAGCGCTTTTTTTTCACGAAGGCTTTTTTTAACGAAATTCCGATGTATTGTGCTCTATGATTGGTTACCGTTGTAAAATTTGAATTCTTTTTGTGTTCTATCATGTTTTAGCTTTTAAGAATGATTTTAATTGGTTACATGTAATTGGTTGGTAATGTAAAGGTTTTTTCATTAATGAATGGGGATTTGTCGTCGCCCAAATGAGGGAGTTTAGCGCGTTTACATAACCGCTTAAATGAAACCATGCCTCATCGGAGAAAAATGTTTTGTCCAAAATGTTGATGTTGCGAATAAATCTCAGGAACCATCGGCAATAATAAAGCCACTTCCTATAATAAATAATTTCCTCTAGTTTGCTCTATAAATAGTTGTCAACTCTTCTTGTATACATAGCTAGATTGCATGAGAGAACAATGAGTTGTTGCAGCACCCTGATGCATTATAGAGCCCGCTTTAGAGTTGCGTTGCACACCGGTTTAGAGGAAATTAAAATTTGTTCACACAGCCCACACATCAGTCCACCGAATCACCGTTTACCGATTTGAGAAACAGCTTTCACCCCTCTCCTGCAACCGATTGAACGATATTCTGTCTCTGTTCCAGCAATCACTGCTACTAAATCACTGTTATTTTGATAATGAAGTAGCAGGTACAACTGTGATTCCAAAACATCGTCGATTGAGTAGCAGTTCTGTAATTCGCTTAAAATTTCTCTTATTTGTGAAATCTAGCTCAAATCCCCAAATTGGGTCCTTATCGTAAGGAATGGATCTTGTTTTTATGGTACTGGTAATCATGTTTGGTTTTTATACCCTATTTTTATCAATTAGTCGAAAAACAAAATGACACATAAAATAAGCTCTCCCTGTCATTTTGTTAAATAAAACATGAAATTTCTAATTTCATTGTGGTTTTGAGCAGCAAAATTTCGAGATCGAAGGTTGACTTTACAACTGCCTATTGTGGCACGTGCCGTTTAGCATGATTGTCAGAAGATTTTATGAAAACATTCAAAATAAAGGCACAATAACGGTGAATTGTTCCCCCACATTATCATTAAAACGTCATAAATTCTAACGATCTCGTGATGTTTGCAATGAAACCTATTTCTAAAAACCTAAAACAAACGTTTCGACATTTTAATACCTGTAAACTTTATAAATTGTGGAACGAAGAAAGGACGAAAATTAAATGTTATAAGACGCATGAGCCAACAGCGCCATCTAATGGGGCGTAAGGGCACCATACGAGCGTTTAGTTTGAGTTGCATTCTGTTCCATCAGCAGTCAAAACATTTTTCAATATCACTTAATCGAAACAAAATCTGTCTGTAATTATCAAACAATATCACCTAGTATATTCGAAATCGAATTTTTTATAAACGTTTCCTTCTTTACAATGAATAAATAATTTCCTATTCCTTCTAGTTTGCTCACTATAGATAGTTGTCAATACTTCTTGTATACATAGCTAGATTACATGAGAGAACAAACATTTATAAAACTTTTTCAAACATTTATATTAAACTTATTTTCGTATAATTACTAGGTATTTTTGTATGGTTTCGAAATTATCTAGAAGTTTCTTACAA
This sequence comes from Meta bourneti, assembly GCA_933210815.1. Lineage (NCBI taxonomy): Eukaryota > Metazoa > Arthropoda > Arachnida > Araneae > Tetragnathidae > Meta > Meta bourneti. The sequence continues at coordinate 53,312,339 of OW119932.1, forward strand.
AGCAACGGTCTTGGAATGGTGCCATGCACTACCTGCAAGTTTATACTTATTGCCCTGTCCCATCCGCATTGTCTGGCGTCTTCGATCGCAGAACATGAAAGATAATCAGTGTAGAGGATTAGTTGGAAATTGCAATATTTTTATTCACTGGGGACATAGCGTAGTTTTATCTTTCATTTTCGCAAAAGTATACATTCAATTTTATAGTCACCACTATAATTTTTAATTTTTTTTGTAGATATAATTGAACAATATTCTTTACATCATACTTACCTGGCACTGGGAATGCCTTGATCAACAAGGAGGCTTCCCCGAGCTGAGACCCACCATTGCATTTCGGTGGGTTGACGGTCGCCACATCCACAAAATGTGGTTGCTTGGGGTGCACAATTTTTGGTAGTGGGACTGCGTTCGCGCTGTCCCGTCTTTTCCAAGAGTAGAAACTTTCACTCGTGTTATGGTGTCATAAGTTCTAACAAGTTAATCCGGGATGCCTTATGGAGGACCCCAACTTTGAAAATAAATAACTCGTAAACGGTAGAAGATTGAAACCTCAATATTTGAGTTACAAACTGCGTCGATAGATGGCGCTGCAGGCGGCATTACCATAACTACCCTGTGCATTGTGGGTAATGGCATTTACATCAAAAGCGATTCCAAATGTGCACCTTTCACACAACACACATGTCGCAAACGAAAGAGCTGGAGGAGGCTATTTTTCAAGCTTGTGTGTCGATTTCCGGTGACACACTAGAGTCTGACAATTTCATTCTTCGTTTGCGACATGTGTTGTGTGAAAGGTGCACATTTTGAATCGCTTTTGATGTGAATGCAACGAGGGATTGCATCACCCACTATGCACAGCATAGTTATGGTAATGCCACCTGCAGCGCCATCTATCGGCGCAATTTGTAACTAAACTTTTGAGGTTTCTGTATCAGATTTTTAGTTTTTTTAATAAATATACCACTGGTTTCAAAGTTAGTGGTCCTTCATGAAACACCCTGTAGTTCCGCACTATGTGTTGGGTCGAGCCCATGAGCGACGATAACGTGATTGACAAAAGGTTGGGAATCCGCAGGCCTTTGAGTTGCGTTAAAGAACGGCTTCTCAGCTCGAAGGAGCAGGCTTTCCCTTCACAATAAGCTTCTCTACGAAGCGATTATTCGGCCTATCCTCACCTACGATTCCCAAATCTGGCCATCGACAGGTACCCAAAATATGAAAAAACCGCAGATCTTTCAGAACCACACATGCGGATTATCACTGGAGCCCTTTATTATGTCCGGAATTAAGTCTTACATTCGAATACCAAAATTAAGCCCATTGCTGAATTCCTACAGCACATTTTGTATACCTTCTTCCAAATCTACCTCAGGTGCCAAACGAAGCACCAAGGGCCTTACGACCCGTCGGTCAAAAGCTCTCAGAAAGGACCCAGAGCTTTTCTGCAGCAAAATCTGCAGACCTTCCCACAGCGACCTAAACGACGCTGTGAAGTGTTTCGTTTGGACCCTGATGTCTTTGACTTCAATTCCAACAACTCTATCTCCGCTGCAAATTAATCTACATTATCCCATTATTGGATAGCATCAGATCACTCGTAGAGTCGGGCAGTTAGACAGGCTCGACTGGACCCCTAATTGTATCATAAAAACTCAATAGTTTATCTATTACAAATTTCTGTGAATATATCCTAACTTATGTAAATATATTTTCTAGAACTTAACAGGTGCTGTGGTATTGACTTATCAACCCGATGTTAAATATTCTATTTATCTGAAGACGGAGATCCATCGGCCCATATGCTTCTCATGACCACGCCACCCCTCTTGCCAACGTCACCAAAAGCCTGTTGTGTTGCTCCAGTATGACGTTAATTAAAATACCTGAATACCTACCTCAACAGGCTGTTAGTTCGAGTCCAGGTCATAGCATGGATGTTCGTAGTGATTCGGAAATCACATTATATAAGCCGCACGTCCCTGGTCTAAGTCCTCGTGTCGCTAAATATGACCGTAGAGCAACAAACGAACTATCACAGAGGCGAACAGTTAGCTATCATACAACTATATTATTATGAACATCTTAAAAGGGGATATTTGAACTGGCTATAATAGCTTATAAATTCGATGTAAGATATTAAACATGATAGTTGCTGGGAATTGTGATTCCGGCGCCCAATTCCATTCCTTACACAAAAAAGGTAAGACAAATGGTGATACTTCGTTCATTATTTTCAGCGATAGTCAATCATCTGTGTCGGATTGGCTATGATTGGTCCAGGAAATGCAACCAATCTGCAAGCCTTAGCAGGATCTTTTAAAAGTTAACAGTAAAACTCTCCTCCGAAATATACTCTCGAAAGAACTATAATCGTCGTTCCTCAGAAAGAATGTAACGAAAAGAGAAAAACACCCTTCCGATGAATGCGGGGAAATCATCTCCATACCACAAATGAATTCGAAAAAGCCGAGATTTCCTCCCTCCTTCAACAAACCAAATAAACACGGCGTAGTGTGAAATTTCACCAACAGATGGCTCTGCATGTACCGGAACTCAAAAGTGAGTTTCCGGTGAAATACTCTCGCACGAATCTTTCGACTCAATCCAAATTAATCGAATCTTCCAATGCTCCTGATTTTGCGTTCGTCATCCCACTGAGTGGGATCCAAAAATTATTGTAGGCCCATAGAATTGCTCCTCTCCACGGTAATCTTTAGTAAAAGGCGAAAGATTAGCACGATTATGAAGAGAAACCAGAGCATGCACGATGAAAGAAACAAAAACAACTTATATAATATTTATTTATTTAGATAGTGGTAGGTATAAATTCGTCAGACAAATTTGAACTGATTAGACTCACAGTTCGCACATGCTATGCGATTTCGAAATAGATAAATTAACATACAACTGTTTGTTTTTAATGGATCTTCCTGTAGAGCTAAGTATAAAGGGCGCTGGTGTCCCGGAGTGTACGTTTGATTCGGAAAAAGATGGGAATGTTATTTCAGTTTGTCACTCACAGAATTAATTATAAATATAAGCATTTCTCCTTTTCTTTTAATGGAACTTGCCGAATAAATTAATTGGAAATGGCTTCTGCATTAACAATGGCTCCAATTAAATCTCACGAATAACGTCGCTAAAGCTGCGAGAAATCAAATTTATTTAACCAAAGAATTTTTCTTTTGCCAGCAGATTGTGCAATATTTCTTTGAAAAACAGTTAATTTCACAATTTCTTCTCAGTATTTAGATTCCACACATTTCATCTACAAGTTGTTTTAAAATACAGTAAGATGAGTCGACCAAGATTAAAATATGTTTATTTTGTAATTTAGAATAAAATTCTCATTTCATGCAATAAATTTGTTCCCACTTCAGTTAACGATAGTGACGCAATACGTCTATCGACCAATTAGGGCAATGCTGTCGAGTACTTCGCATGTGTCAAAAGGCAGGATTGCAAAAATGAAGATGCTGTTGGCGAGTAAACACATTTTTTGGGGAAAAAATATAATTATTATTCTTGTAATTGTTTTCTTAACAAGATTTACTAAATTAGTTTGTTGCTCTGTGGTCATTTTCAGTTATATATGTATAATTGAGAAATATTAGCATTTTTAAAGCTATCAAAAACTGCAACAAATTTCTGAAACGTAAGAGCGCTCCTAGAATACGAATTTATAAATAATTTGTCCAATGTTTTTCGGAAAATCAGACTGTGAGAAGCCATAAAAAAAGATTAAATTGTAGATGTTCTACCCTTAAATTCGAAATAGAAGATGTGGAACACTTCACGATTTTGCGTGTCATTCGCAAGGGTCAATGCTAATCTTCTGTATTGTTCCAATTTTAGCATATGTATTGCCGAAGAAAATGCATTTGTTTATGATGCAACTCTATTATATATATATAAGACATAACTAAATATACTATTTTTGAGTGGTGGTTATTTTATGAAAAGATTTCGATTGAAAGGTATTTTTCGATTAAAACATTTCTTTAATCATAAAAATATATAGATTTGCTTTTAATATATACTTTATTTTATCTTTGTATCGTTATATTTACCCTTCTAGATGTACTATCTTCTACTTCTGTTTAAAACAGTTGTAACGCTCGACTTCTCTTGCATGAACCCCAGTATTGTTCCGATTTTAAATACGTATTAGCGTCAAAATAATAAATTAACATTTTAAACATTAGGGGTATTGGTATTGGTATTTTTCAATTAACGTCACACTGGAGCAACACAGCGGGCTATTTTAAACATTAGGGGAGAAAAATAATTGTACATAGCATTTATATCGTACAACTAGTTTCTCTGAGTGACAATGATAAAATAGGAACGGTATCCAGCTCTTGTGGCTGTAAAACTCGAGCTGTAACAATGAATTTTCAAATCCGGACAGCCCTACTAAAATTTTCTCGTCAATCCAATTAGCTGTGCTTTGAAATGCAATAGTTGTAAGTGATTATAAAGTAGCAGGTCTGCTTCTAACAAGGCCGTTGTAGCCATAGAGCAGAGATAAAGATAGAGAGCGCTTTCCCATTCCAGATGGTCGAAAAAGCTGTTCCAGAGTAACTTCACGTTTTAGCCCACGGTTAAACCAGATTTGGCTTCATATCACCATGTAATGTAAACAATCTTGGCGATATCTTCACCTTTTTGAACCAAATAAGCAGAAGAATAAACGAATTGTACTAATTTTGTTACAAATACTGCCTTCGTGATTAAACAGATAATTTCGACTTGAAGTACTCGAGGTACCGATTTTGAATCATTATTTAATAAAAGTAATTTTTTAGCATACCAATTTTTGCTACTTTGCTGACTTAAAATGTTTCCAAAGTAACTTAAGATTAAAAAAAAAACAGTGATGCAGAGTAGAAAATTGATTCTAAAGTTAATGATTTTAGATCTCTTTGTTTTGTGAATATTGAAAAGGTTTTGATTTTAAAACTTGTAAATCGTAGCCACCACCAGAAAAGTGCCTCCACATTTTTCTTTGTCAAAGCATTCCGGTTCGAAATGTTTTGAACAAATCTTGAATTCGTCGCTTTAAAATTTTCTCGGCGCAAGGACTTTTCCCATTCCTTTCTCTTTTTTTCATCACGTGGAAAACTAAGAAGTTTAGAAGAAAAATATAAAGTCATGTTAATATATTGAAGTTTAACAATTCAATTAAAAAATTACATTTGCCAAAATGAATGCGTAAGTGCTCTTTTCCTTTATCGTGCATATTTCTTCATTTTATATTGTTATTAAAATATATTTAAAAATGTGAATACACTATTTAAAGTGCATGTCTACGAAATGTAATTAAAGTTTTGATATTATTCCTACATTTACAAAATCTACACATTTACTGCATAGTCTAATACTATAAGTAGTAAAAAGTAATTTTTGATTTCGATGGCGTAGGAAACATTTCTTGCAAGATGTGGGCCTTGCGAAAGTAATGCGACATCATTTTAAGCATGTTTTGCATTAATGTAACACAAATTTTAATTAGATTAGACGGCTAATTCAAATTAAACAAATACTCGTACTTTAAACAATCATTCAAGCAAAACTAATGAAATTTCTAAAAAGGTATCCATCAGCTCCTATTCTAAAAAGTTGATGCAATCGAATGAGACCATCTGCGTTACTTCAAAAATAAAAAATTCCTTAAAAAACAATTGTTTTTAAGTTTTTAAATTTAACGCAAAAGTACATGTGTATTGCTTCCAATTAAAATGAAACAATCTCTGCAAATCAAAATTCAAATAAACAGCTATCCGGAGCTATCACTCACTTGTAATCTATTAACAATATTAATCTTAAATAAATGAACTGCACAAATCTGCATACAAGAAACTACCAACGATTTTCTAAACACGCGATATTTGATTACTCTAGCGGAAGGCGCCAAGATTCGCCAACCTGCATTTTTGCGTTTAACCGTAAACATTCGATTTTTTTCGCAAAATGCATAATTTTAATGACTCCAAAACATTTTCTATCAGGTTACAGATATTCAAATTGTTCTCACGACATCAAATAATGAAAAAAAGTGTTCACAATAACGAATAAACATTGATTTTACTATGATGTGATGCAACGCTACTCTTTTAAAAATGCTTTAAATACTAAAAAAAGCAGATAAGTAAATAATAACATACCTGTGAAATGAGTAGGGTGATCCTTTAGTTCCTCTTTCCTTGCAATTGTATGCACAACAATATGCAACCATCAAAGTGTCAATTTGACGTCCCAATGCTAAATCCCATAGAGAGTGTTCTCCGAGTCCAAGAAACGTCCGCACGTCCGCTGATTTTATCGTAGAACCGGATTGCAACCCAAAGCGCTCTCTATCCTTATCTCTCCTCTAAGGTTGTAGCTCACTTGGTTTGCCCACCGCGCTAGCAACCTGCGGGTCGTAGGCGCCCCAGGTTCAATTCCTTCCTGTGCGTACTTCTCTCCTGCGTGTCAGTTAAACTTTCCTTGTGCGTGCATGTCCATTATTTGACGTTGTCTGTCTTGTGTTTGGCGCAGCTTGGCCAAATAGGGACCTTGAGCCATAATACCCTATCTACCAACCACCTCGCTTGACATGTTTCGTGGGTGTCTAACGGAGCAACCCGTTGGGTCATACATTTCTATCCCGTTGGATTTATATTTAACTATCAGAACACACGTAAGTTAGGATCATTTGAGGAGAGCAATCAATCACTGTAGGGGTAATAAGCTAAAGCTCCTCTAAACAGGGGAATCTGTTTTCTACACGATGCACACCTATTAGGGTTTGTAATTAAAGATCTACATTTTACAATTGCTTAAAAATCAATACTTGAAAAGTGTATTGATTCACAAAAGAGCAAATTTACTCTTTTTATTGATGCCTTCCTCATAATTTCTTTAATAAGTTGAATAAACACCTCCACAATGAGGCTAATGTAAAAGTTGCCACAATATTTTATTCGTTACTTTCCGTTTATGTATATTTTCAGATATTTCCTTAGTTCATTACCACAGAGTAAAACATGCGTAGCTATTTACTCTGTGGTTTCATGTTGCTCTTTTTTTAATTAATTTGTGGATGGACATGGCGACGAACATATTTACTACCAAATGGCTGACGAGACATTTTGACGAAAAGTACATTTCGACGGAATTGAAAAACCTTTTGAGGGTGGCAAAATACCATTTTTATCTTTTTACTGTTTCATTTGTTTTTCAATAACTGCCGGTGACAGGAAGACGGGCACAAATATCATGGGTTCCATTATTACGAATGATGATATCATAGCATGTGTAAGCCCTAATAAAATGGCGAATTTGGATGGTATTTTGTTTTCGTTAACCTATATTGTTCACCCAGCATCAAATCGAAAAACTATGTAAGGAAGTGTTACTAGAACAGGTGCGCCAAAACCGTATTTTGTTTGCAATATTCATAAGAATGTGATTGACTCTGGTGTTTGAAGGTTGATGTATTAAGTTTAAATATTAAAAGTTGGATTAAAAAAGTCTCAAAACAGGAAAATATTGGGGTTAAATAAACATTTTTTACGATGTTCCAGCAAAATAAATAATGTTTCTTTGCAAATTTTACTTTTACTGAGAATTGGTTTAGTCGCTTTTGCTAGAAATTAGATTATAGTAATGGCATCGTTAGGTTCTTTTTTCGCGAGATTTCATGAAATAAAATTTTGAAATCTTCCCTCCTGGTTTATAAAGGAGTACCCTTTTCCATTTCAACCGGTACTAATAAACTCTCTGCAAAACATCGAGAGATGTATATCCTTAAATATTTCTATCGATGTTATAAGTTGAGTCCTTTCCAATTCTGTGACTGGAAAAGTGAGAAATATATCGTTCTTTTAGTCATTAGGGAACTCCATATTTTCATACTCATAATTCAGAAACGGCTTGGTTAAATGACTTGAAATATGGCATTCGAGGTTAAATTTTGATATAAATTCTAAATTTTACACAAAAATTGGGTGTTTGTATGCAATTTAATATGAAGACAATCCCTTATACAAATTTTATGCATATGAATTTATAAAATTGATAGAAAACAATATTATTGGCAAAAGAAAATAGTTAACTTTAGATTTGAGTGTAATAAATACAAATGGATTCGGATGTTACCAGAGATTTAGAAAAATTAATGTTTTGCAACAGTTGCTCCTTTTGTGAATATTTCAGTACCTCCAGATTATCAAATGTAAGGAAAATTGTCTTGTTATGCATACGGTGTAAAAATTTTTTCTTCAACTAACCAATGTTTTAGATAAGAGTAATTAATTTAAATGACAACATATTCAATAAGATTTAAATGTTTGTTTCTGACAATTCAAATGAATAGGCTAATACAGAAACCACGAAACCAAAAATTTTTGGAATCGGACTATTTCATACATTGACCCTGCCTGCAACAACCCTTAGCAACACAGCATAGTAGGAATTTTCAACAATAGATGGCGGTGCTTCTGGAACATTTCTAGAAGGCCAAAATGATTTATTTTCGGTAAATTTTGAATAAAAATAAGATAATTGTTTTTTCAAATGAGTGAAATCACTGAAGGAAACATTCGATAAGATTTAAATGTTCGCGTTTGACAAATGGATAGGTATGAAAAACCACACGAATTTTGGAAACTGACTAGATTGCAAAATAGATTTGTATAGGGTCGCGAGATAACATGTGAAGATATCACATCAGTGAGTGTTTTTAGTTGGTTTAGGAAATATAAGGTGATGAAAAAAATGCTTAAGTAAAAAAATGGGACATAATTTAAAAGCAATTGATAGCAAAAAGCTTGCAAAGCAACATTTATGTCCATTTCTAACAACCACTCAATTTAGTTGCTCTACAATGCACACCGTTACCAATTTCTAAAACAAGCGTTAAGTATTAGAACGAATCTAATTTTTACAAGGTAACCACTCACATCGAGTACCAACCATCCTTTCGTCGTAATGACAAAATCAACAGCTTTGACACATATCGATTCTTCATATTTCAAACAAAAAACCATACAAAGCTCGGTGATGTCGAATCCGGGGTACTGGTGATTTATTGCCAAACATGGTAACCTTGCAGTTTTGATCCAGTTTTAGGGCAACCCTATGCAAAAGGTTGGTTTTTCCGAAAGAAAGAGCGCTTTTTTTTCACGAAGGCTTTTTTTAACGAAATTCCGATGTATTGTGCTCTATGATTGGTTACCGTTGTAAAATTTGAATTCTTTTTGTGTTCTATCATGTTTTAGCTTTTAAGAATGATTTTAATTGGTTACATGTAATTGGTTGGTAATGTAAAGGTTTTTTCATTAATGAATGGGGATTTGTCGTCGCCCAAATGAGGGAGTTTAGCGCGTTTACATAACCGCTTAAATGAAACCATGCCTCATCGGAGAAAAATGTTTTGTCCAAAATGTTGATGTTGCGAATAAATCTCAGGAACCATCGGCAATAATAAAGCCACTTCCTATAATAAATAATTTCCTCTAGTTTGCTCTATAAATAGTTGTCAACTCTTCTTGTATACATAGCTAGATTGCATGAGAGAACAATGAGTTGTTGCAGCACCCTGATGCATTATAGAGCCCGCTTTAGAGTTGCGTTGCACACCGGTTTAGAGGAAATTAAAATTTGTTCACACAGCCCACACATCAGTCCACCGAATCACCGTTTACCGATTTGAGAAACAGCTTTCACCCCTCTCCTGCAACCGATTGAACGATATTCTGTCTCTGTTCCAGCAATCACTGCTACTAAATCACTGTTATTTTGATAATGAAGTAGCAGGTACAACTGTGATTCCAAAACATCGTCGATTGAGTAGCAGTTCTGTAATTCGCTTAAAATTTCTCTTATTTGTGAAATCTAGCTCAAATCCCCAAATTGGGTCCTTATCGTAAGGAATGGATCTTGTTTTTATGGTACTGGTAATCATGTTTGGTTTTTATACCCTATTTTTATCAATTAGTCGAAAAACAAAATGACACATAAAATAAGCTCTCCCTGTCATTTTGTTAAATAAAACATGAAATTTCTAATTTCATTGTGGTTTTGAGCAGCAAAATTTCGAGATCGAAGGTTGACTTTACAACTGCCTATTGTGGCACGTGCCGTTTAGCATGATTGTCAGAAGATTTTATGAAAACATTCAAAATAAAGGCACAATAACGGTGAATTGTTCCCCCACATTATCATTAAAACGTCATAAATTCTAACGATCTCGTGATGTTTGCAATGAAACCTATTTCTAAAAACCTAAAACAAACGTTTCGACATTTTAATACCTGTAAACTTTATAAATTGTGGAACGAAGAAAGGACGAAAATTAAATGTTATAAGACGCATGAGCCAACAGCGCCATCTAATGGGGCGTAAGGGCACCATACGAGCGTTTAGTTTGAGTTGCATTCTGTTCCATCAGCAGTCAAAACATTTTTCAATATCACTTAATCGAAACAAAATCTGTCTGTAATTATCAAACAATATCACCTAGTATATTCGAAATCGAATTTTTTATAAACGTTTCCTTCTTTACAATGAATAAATAATTTCCTATTCCTTCTAGTTTGCTCACTATAGATAGTTGTCAATACTTCTTGTATACATAGCTAGATTACATGAGAGAACAAACATTTATAAAACTTTTTCAAACATTTATATTAAACTTATTTTCGTATAATTACTAGGTATTTTTGTATGGTTTCGAAATTATCTAGAAGTTTCTTACAAAGCAACGGTCTTGGAATGGTGCCATGCACTACCTGCAAGTTTATACTTATTGCCCTGTCCCATCCGCATTGTCTGGCGTCTTCGATCGCAGAACATGAAAGATAATCAGTGTAGAGGATTAGTTGGAAATTGCAATATTTTTATTCACTGGGGACATAGCGTAGTTTTATCTTTCATTTTCGCAAAAGTATACATTCAATTTTATAGTCACCACTATAATTTTTAATTTTTTTTGTAGATATAATTGAACAATATTCTTTACATCATACTTACCTGGCACTGGGAATGCCTTGATCAACAAGGAGGCTTCCCCGAGCTGAGACCCACCATTGCACTTCGGTGGGTTGACGGTCGCCACATCCACAAAATGTGGTTGCTTGGGGTGCACAATTTTTGGTAGTGGGACTGCGTTCGCGCTGACCCGTCTTTTCCAAGAGTAGAAGCAAGAGTTGGGTTGATCCCATGAGCGACGATAACGTGATTGACACAAGGGTGGGAATGCGTTTGAGTTGGGTTAAAGAACGACCTCAGCTCTAAGGAGCAGGCTCTCCCTTCACAATGAGCTTCTCTACGAAGCGATTATTCGGCCTGTCCTCACCTACTATTCCCAAATCTGGGCATCGACTACTAGTTTCACGAATTTTATCTTCTCTGCTTTTACGAACTGTGGGACAAATTTTCGAGAGATATTTAGGGCAATTCGGAAATATACTTGGTATAGCAACAACCTTTAAATGGAGACGAATTTTATCTTCTCTGCTTTTACGAACGGTGGGACAAATTTTCGAGAGATATTTAGGGCAATTCGGAAATATACTTGGTATAGCAACAACCTTTAAATGGAGACGTTTCATGGAAAAGGTAGAACACTCATCAGTTTTTTTTTTTTTGTTGAATTTCGATACATTCCGGACGATATCATCGTTTTGAAAATGAAGTTCGCAGACTTTGCTGCGTTTTGATGGTGTAAAGTTGGCTCGTGGAATCGCCCTGAGCCATCTTTTTCTAATATTTTCATCCTCTGGAAAGGAGAAAACCGCCACTTTTGGTGCATCACCATGTCCATAATTTCCAGAGCAAGAAGGTACACAGCATCTAAAGGGCATTTTGGATAGCCTCGTGGTTAAGCCTAAAGAAATCGGTCTGGACACACGTTAAACGTGTTGTTTGACGAAAGCCTTTAACACCCTGACACTGTAATGTTCCACAAATGTTATATAACAATATTTAACTGCAACTGCACTTACTTTCCGGTAAAATAGTATAAAAAACCTAATTTCTTACGCTACATTAAAGGCAATCCATTAGCAGCCGGCCATGCGGCGATGATTGTTATGACTACTAATTAGCGAGTCACGAGATTGAAACGTCAGAGCGGTCTGGCCTTGTTATCTTGGTGGTAACGCTACTACTCAAAATATGAAAAACTGCAGACCTCAATATCGATTTTACGACATTGATAAATATTGTTTTCTGACATTGCTCAATATCAGTTTTACGACATTACTCAATATCTGCTTCCTAATCTTGATAGATATTTTCATTCAATATTAATCAGTATCCTTCTTACGGCTTATGTGATTGATTTTTTGGAGAACACACAAGATTACAGCCATCTGAAATTTTTAAGTAATAGATAATTTTAAAAATATTAATCATTAAAAATATCAGTACAATAATTTATAAAATTGAAGAACACATCAGTTTTAATATTTTAAATTAAAAATATGTTTATTACAATTTTTGTAACTAAAATTGTGTATTGTATATTATATAAATATCCTTTAATGATTATTGTTTAACATTACTAAACTTATTCATAAAATAGAAAAAAATTTGGGACGAATCACATACCGTAAATAGGATATGGACCAATGTTGAATGAAAATACAGTTGAACCTTGTTAACATGAACTCTTAGAGGGGAAGGTTATTTTCTTCACAATATCAGTAATTCATGTTATCTGTATAGAATTCAGCGAAATCAAGTTTGATAAGTGTGTTCACATTAACGAGGTTCGACTTCTTTCCTAGCATAAAATGGCTATACATCATTTTTACGTGAACAAAATTAACAAATTCTGCAAATTGACAAAATCTCCTCTTAAAATGCAAGTGAATTCAGAAAATAAACCATCTAATAAAACAGTTCTCTGAATTCAAAATGCTTTACTTTTGCAAAAAACCTTTTTCTCTGCAAGAGGAAAATTGAATTTGTCCTTCCCTAGAAAGTAATAACTTTCTTCACTGCTTTTAACGTATTACCATTTTATATTTCATGACATTCAAGGAAACAATTTCTAAAGCAATGCTTTTAGAAATTGTGGCTTACTTGGCTTCTTCAAACCCAAACAGGTGTCCATTATCAAATAAAATTTAGCATTTAAAATCCATTTTTCACCCTTTAAATGTACTCCTCGGTAGCTTGAAAATAAAAAAAGAATACATTGTACACGTACAGGTACCAGTTTTTACATGTTTTATTGTATAAGATTTTCAATTCAGAAAATTGTTAGTTTTAGAAAAATATTCGTCACAAATGTTAGTTAAGTTGCAGATAGCAGCTAATATTTTAATTTCTTTCATTTTTTAATTGACCAATGTTTTTATTTGGAAAGTTACATAACAGTCAGATGTGCATACTTTGTTATTGTTAATTAATTTCTCATAGAAATATAGGGCTATAACAATTTTAATTTTTGCCAATAGTATAATCTAGCTCAAACCAGTGAAATTGTATTACAATACAACTTGATAAACAATTACTTGGTATAAAAACAGGTGCAATTCTAAGAACTGGCACAATTATGATTCAGATTTATATATATAATTTTGAATTCTTCTCAAAATGAATTACTTCTTGAAACTGCTGTTATAAATTAATATTGTAGGAAATGTTTAATAACAAAAGACAGAAAAAAGGACACATACTGCTTATTGGCAGAAAGATAAACCAGAAACTCTTACAAAGTTAAGAGGAAGGGTTATTGATGACAGATAATTTCATTCAATTAGAATTTTCCATTACTTAAAAAAAATTCAAAATTCACAATTCAAATAATTCATTTTATTTTAAAGACAAGCTATTTGATGGGCGAATTCTTCGCCCATTCCATTCTGCCGCACCAGCTAAGGTTTGCTTTGCCAAACATCTCACAAATTTTCCTTGTCCATATATTTATACTTCATAGCAGCTACCTCTAGGAGGGGAAAAAGGATATTTAGCTTTGGTTAAGAAACTTAAGTTTATAGGTTTGAATACATTAAAACATCTACATCTATAAAGCAAATCTTCAAAATTTGTCATCAAAAATCGTTTTCAACCTTTAAAAAATCTTACACATACACAATCTTGTTACATAGACAGAAATTAATGTAAGCAAAATCTACATTCATTTGACTGAAATTTTACTCCAACAACAAAGTAGTACATGATTTTAATTTATACATTTAAATATCAATAAGTAACAAGAAATACGTACATTACTTTCTAAGAGACAAGTTTTATTACTACACAATTTTTCAAATTTATTTTATCATGCTCAATGTAATATTTACCAATTTACAGTATATTTAAGCTTACCTAAGATAACAGTTGAAGGCTAAAAAAGATTTTTTTCCTTTTCGTCCATACCCGCTGGACTGCATAGCAAGGTCTTGGGCCAAAATCTTTTGGTCAGTACAAAAGAGCAGGCTGTTTTGCCATTACCCACTCCATAGAGATAACGAACCTGAAAAATTTACGTTCAATAAATGCCTAATTCATAAAGCCTTTGTAATGATAATTAATTTTAAAATACAGGCAACATTTACCATGACTGATGACAGTTATCTGTCCTCTTTCAGTTTCCCATTAAAATCTTTTAGTTCTTCCTCAGTGGTGATGGGTAGCTCCATCCCAAATGGAAGAAAATCTAATGTAGTATTCTCTAGATTTCATTGTAGTTAGCTCCATTAGACGGTTAACTTTCTCATTTAACTCATTCATTTTAGAGTTCAGCCCCTCTAAGTACTTAAACATGTGCTGAACTGCAAAATAAAAATGATTTTTAATTTAAAAATATGAGGGAATAATGAAAGATCAAATACATTCGAACACTTTACATATAAGAATCCTAAAAACAGTATTTAAAGAGAACTAAATTTATAAAAAGTGAGTACAATAAAACTTGCTTAAAAGTTCTTGTTTAAAAAGTTTTACTGCATAATTAATAATTTGCTGACATTCCTTGTTTAAAAAGTTTTAAACGGTAAAGCTCAAAAGGTATATTTCCTTAAAACTTTCTTTCCTTATTTTCTAGATAATTTCCATCCAGAAATGGCCAACTTTGGGTTGCTAGTACCCCTTTTGATGAATAATTATCCACTTATGATATGAATAATAGAGTTGTGTGCAATTGATGAATTGCACACAACTCTAAAGACGACGACATCAATTTTTTCACACCTTTCCGCTTAAAATCTTGAGATTTCAAGCAACAAACTATTGTAGCTAGTCTAGCCACTGCATTTTAAGCATGAAATATGTGTGTGTGATCGAGTTTAACAATGACACATTAAATTTAATATTTTATGTGTTCTAATAAGCAGACTAGTCACATATAATCAATGAAAAGCTTACAAAGATACAGCTTTCAAACAAATGTAATCTTTTTTGTGGTAGATGTTTGAGTCAAGAATGAGGATTGATATTACCAGTGTGATGGGGTGTCTGTATTTTACAATAAGTTAACCCTAATGAAGTAACTATCCTGGTCTTTCAAATAGAATTAAATACAAAAGTACAGCAAAGAGTGATTTCACATATAATTACCACATACAAACAGAATCTAAGCAAAAGCAGTTTTTAATAAAAAATTACATAGAGCAGTCTGAGTGGTATCTTTATTTTTAGAAGTCACATCTTCAGTGGTTTGAGAAAATGCCTGTGAATCCACAATATGAGAAATCAATATTTTTAAAGTGATCGGTTCAGAATTTTAAACGATTAGTAAATTCAGATAATTTAAAATTAAAAAGCTTAAAATTCTTAATTATTTAACCCTGTCAACTGGCTTCTATCAGTCTATGAATATTGAATTCAAAAAATACTTTTTCAATTGATTGCATTTGGCAGAAAAGATCTTACACTACAACAGAACAAAGGTTGTTTGAAAAGTACAATAAGTATTAGTGGGCAATTCATCAAGGAAATTGTGAGACTTCGCCGGCTTTCCAATATGTTGGAGAACTTCAATGGATTTCAAATCCATATACATTACCCAAAGAGTGACGCTTCTGCATGGGGTTCTTGATTAAGTAATTTATTTACATTTGATTACAAAAAGATATTACAGCAAATCTCGTACATTTAAAGCGAAAGGACCCGCGCACGTCTGTACGCTTCTGCATCCGCCGGTCAGTCTCCTCTTTTCCCCTCCCAGTTCTCCCTTTTTCTTCTCCTCTGGCCCGGATGATCGTTCAAGGGCACACCACCCCTCGGAGACCCAATGGTTCCTTCCGGCCATTTTGACTTCAATATTTTTCAATTAGAATGCACATATAAAGATAGTGAAAATTGGGTATAAAAGGAGAAAATAGAATTCAGTATGGCTCATAGGAAGCGAAAACATAGCAAGAAAATGTTGCATAATTCAAAACCACATATTTTTAGAGTAAAGGACAATTTTAATGTGTTTAGGGAAGACAAGGCTTTGTTAAAACCATTTCCTTTAGGCTTAAGCCTTACAATCCAGCTAGTTTGTTTCAGCAGGCTTCACGAATCACGCAAACATTATGTATACAATTTTAGTTTGTAACTAACGTTAAGGAAGAAACTCAAGAGTAAACTAGATTGAGTAGCTATAAATGGCAAGCTGACTGAACAAAATTTAGTTTTCAGTTATACATTCCTTCTTCCGGAGTCTAAAATTAGCATTACTCTCTTCTCGCACACAAAAAAGGGAAGAATTATTCAATTATAGCACCAATATTTATTGCTCACAAAAAAGAACATTTAGAAATGTCATTTTAATGCAGGATACCATATGTGATACAAATGGCTTCCATTTTGTTGTGCAGCATAGTTGGCAAAACATCCTTAAATTATATTGAAATAAATAAATACTTCACTTTTAGAACGGATTCCAAAGCAAAACATGACAGGTGCATTGCTTTTCTGTGCAATACCGACATTCTGATGAAATATATGGAACATGCTCGCAGCTTCATATTTCTCCATAACGCTCACATCCATTCACGTTCTGGGGGTGTAAAATGAAAAGAAAAAATAGCTCCACGCTTTGGCGATTGAAGTTGGCAAGGTAGCCGTTGGCGAGAAGTTATTGCTTAGGAGCTTTCTCAGCTTTTACTGTAGAAAATTTCTCAACCAATCACAAATGGCTGGCGATTTGCACAGACATGACGCGCAGGAGCTAGTCTTTTCCCCTCCCAGTTCTCCCTTTTCTTCTCTGGCCCGGATGATTGTTTAAGGGCACAACACCCTCGTCCCTCGGGGACCCAATGGTTCCTTCCGGCCAACGTTCCTCCACGTGTTGGACGGAGAACGTCACACCTCCCTTCTGGTTTAAAATTGTCAGACCATTTGTCTTACAATTAAAAACCTAAACCAAATGGTAGCGGGTAAACTGGTGGCCTTCTAATCCCAGACGTCACCAACGAGCCAATCAAGAGTGCGTGTGTGTGATTGTCTGTGTCCCCAGTTGGCAAACATGCTTCCATATGACTCTCATGCATGAGTTCACAAACCAGGTTTTGATAAATTTATCAACACCCATAGATCAGAGAAGCAGGGGAAATGAATATGTACACAACATCAATATCAATAAACAAATTCTCTTATAAAAAAAACTTATCCTCCCGTAATAAAACCAAGATCTTAATGTAGTACACAAAAATGATAACCCAACTAAGCGTAAAAACACTGCACATCACAGCAATAACTTCATTAAAATAAGAATACTGCACATCCCCATAAAATTAAAATAAGTACTACACAACACAATAATAACCACTAAAGATAAGCATAGTGCAGATCACACACAACAAATAAAAGAGTAACTACTGCACATTACAATAATAATTTCGCTGACAGTAAAAATTCTGCACATCAGTGGTTTCATGTGCCCACTTCACCGCACAATAACGATGTCCTTAAACCATAAACACTTCACATACTGCAACACTTATCATTTCCCAAAGAGTAAATATTGCCATACAATACTGTCTCCTACAAGACACTACTTTAAAGAAATCTCAATTATATGTACTATTATTAAATAAGACCTAATACTTAAACACCCTATTCAAGCAATCGCTTAAATTGAAAAATTCCCAATATACTACATAATCACAATAATAATAGCTTCACTAAACTTAGAAAGATACATACACCTCAGCAATAATAAAACAATCTACACACTTGGCAATAATAATTTCACTAGTAGTAAGCACTTCATATATTACAACAATAATCACAATATTCAGCATTCATTTATCCAGTTATCCTTGATTCTGCAGGCCTGTAAAGACCCCCTTTAGCAAACCGATCAGTTTTCCATGTTATCAGCCAAAATTGGTATATAAATGAACTTTTTGCGATAGTACCACCACAAAAATGACCACCGTCTAATCCACCCTTTTTCTTGGGTACCAATCAAATGGTATAGCCCGTTTGTCATCCATTCGAAATTCACCCCCCATACTAGATCGAAGGTATTTCAGGGTCTTTCGCGCAGTCCCTACCTTCTCCGAGAACTCCAGTATCAATTTCAATCTACTCTCATAGCAAGCCTCCTCTCTCTCTCTGCCATCCCTCTTTATGCCTTTCCTCCACCCTGGTCTCGAGTTTTCTCACCTACCCTTTGATTACCCGTCAGTCTCAGAACGCGCTGTCAAACTTTCTGGTCTGCGATTCAAAGGAACTATTCGTTGACGAACCTTTTTCCTTATCCCAATCTCCTTGTGACCCAAAATATCCGTCTCTAGCCCGTACCGCTTTTTACCAATGTCCAAGAACGCCCTGGGCAGAATCTCACCCTCACATTTCCCCCTACGCAACTTTGGGGTTTCAACCACGGAGTGTTTCCCGCCCCCTTCTTCGTTCTCGTGGACTCTGTTCTTCTTCCCCTTCTCGGGGGTAACAAGATTCCTTGGCATGGTCTTTTGGACCTTACTTTTCTCCACCGTTGAGTCAGGCGGGTCAATCTCCTCGTCCTGCTCCTTTTGGTGACTTTCAACCACCCCTGGACCGCAAGAGCGTTACACTCCCTTGGGTTCCTCCCTCTCTTCTTCACCCAAGTACTTCCTTCTTTGATCCCTCAGGAGTCGAACGACTTTCGGAGTTACTAAGGCAACCGCATTTAAACCATCCACCACCGCGACATGTACGTTCACATGTGGTCTCAGCTTCCCTTCTTCCGACCACAAAATGGTATCGATATTAATGTCGCTTCCACCTTCGGGCCAATAGCGGGTTTCAAGTACATTTTACCCCCCGACTGTAGATATTTATCTGGAACAACCGATGCCCACAGGACCGTTATTTCAGCTCCACTATCAATTACTCCTTGGAACCGAACGCTGTCTATCCCTAACTCAATTCTTGGAAGATCCTTCTCTGATTCCTCGATTGGAATATCTTCTCAGTCGAAAGTCCCACCGCTCAGTTCCACGCAAACTTTGTTTAGGCCTCTTTTTTCTAGGTTGCTAATCCTCTCTGTAGCCTTCGGAAGGTGGCTTGTCTTAGGACAGAACCTTCGAACATGCCCCTCCTCTTGGCCATTTGAAACATTTCACCGTTTTCTTCCCATGAACCCCCAAGCAGGATTTTGTTCTGTCCTAGTCCTAACAAAACTTCCCCTATCTCTCGAGTACGGAATGCTCCTTGGACTGCTTGGCCGAAAAGGAGGTACCTGGGTCTTAGGCATCGCTTTTACCAAATTGTCCAGTTCTCGGGCTAACTCTACCATTGTAAACCATCTTTCTGCCTCCTTTAGAATTATGTGGGGCTTGATATGGGCCGGCAAACTTCCCTTGATCTTATCCGTAATCAAGAGTTCTTTCAGCTGTTCCCAAGTATCGACTCCCCTCATTTCTAAATATAGTCTTAACGCAGCTCCTACCCGGTAATCATACAGCAGGTACGATTCCCCCGCCTTCTTACTGCATGAGTCTAAATTCCTCTTATGCTGCAAAGGGTTTATACGAAACTGTTTCAACACCGTTTCTTTTATCCTCGCATAATTTTGGAAATCAGACTCCTGTAGCATTGTGCTTAACCCTTCGACATGCCCCTTTAAATGATGCAGCATGATCTTCCCTTGATGCTGTTCCGGAATATTGTATGTTCTGAACATCATCTCCGGTTGTGCGAAGAAAACTGGGGCGTCCCCGAGAATCCCCTACATGGTATTCAAGTACCCCAGAAAGGCTGCCCCTGTTCCCCCTCCACTCTCTCCTGATCCTGCCTCATTTTCTCCTCCTCTCCTCTGCATTTCATACTCCCGCACTCTCCTTTCATGGTCAACCCTCTTCCTTTCATCTTCTTCCCTCTTCCTTTTATCTTCTTCCCTCTTCCTTTCATCTTCTTCCCGTTTAATCCTTTCATTTAAAATACCTGTCATCAAACCCTTTACAAATTCCTCCTCGTATGCTTGTGATCCCTCTATTATTCTCCTTAGATATCCACGATTTTAGTATTCGGAGGAACCTCCTCCCCTAATTCCTCTGCCAGAAGCTTCATCTCCTTTCTAGCTCTCCCCAGAAATGCCATAGTGATCCCAGTGTAAACACAATCAACTATTACAATAGCAGTTTAATTAATTATATATATATATATATATATATATATATATATATATATATATATATATATGTCAGAAGTGGGATAGAACAGGAACAGTTGATTGACAGGAAGAGTTCTACTTTTTACTAACACAATATTTATTACGAAAATATTTAATTTAACATTGATGTTCAGAAGAAGTAACAATTTTTATCCACATAGGATTACTATGGAGCCACTAAGGTCTCCCGTTCTTAAGATGCACGATCAGCCACACAGGTCTTGCGCCATCCGAAAATTTCCATGTTCTGCCGTTAGAATGAATTACTTTTCCCCTCTGCTTTGAGCGTTTCCATCGCGACCAGAACGCACGGAACTCCAACCAATCAGGACATCGCTCTCGGAATACGAATATGGTTGAGTGTTCTAAGACGAATGGGGAAAGGTATATATATATATATATATATATATATATATATATATATATATATATATATATATAAACCATCATATACTATATTTTTCATACATACATATATGTGTTACCCCCTGTCTATTTAATGGCTCGAACTCCGGGATAATATTAGAAGGGACTTATCCCAGTACCAGAAATCCACAGAAATTAAATTCAAAATGTTTTTTAATTACCTGGCATTTTCCTTCAAAAGAACAAGTAAATGGGAAAAACCTTTTATCACTGCATAGAGTAGCGTATTCGTAACGTAATGTAATGGCGGCAACCAAACACACATAGATACAGAACGACCGCGTGACCAAACATGGCTTCAGTTCAAAAATAAATATCGGCCAATATCAGCTCAATATCCTTTCATTGACATCGTTTTCACAATGTCGCCAAATATCAATACAATATCAGAAAAAATAGAAATTTTTTGAAAAAATGGCTAAAACATTCCAGTATCATTCTTTACATTATTATTACATGTTTATTTTACTGTCTTCCTCATTAAACAACATCTAACAATATCGACAGATGTCGTAATTTCGATATTCGACATTCAAAATATTGGTAGAATGTTGGCCGATTTGTTGTGCTATCTGGGCATAGCATGGATGTTCAAAAGAACAGGAAGGTGATCGGAGTTAAGATCAGTGATAGTTTCAATTTTATACGGAAAGGGAATATTTTTAAAAAGAGCGAAATCAATAATAGAACCATGGAAGTTCGAATTACGGGAAGGATGAGTAGGGAGATTTGGGGTAATAATTTTAATATTTTTAGTATTTTTAATGTAATCAAGGAGCTTAACTCCTTTTCTGTTTGATTTAAGATTGTTCCAAGTTGAATGAGTTGCGTTGAAATCACCAGCAAGCATAACGTTTTTATTAGTTCTGAAAAGATTTTGAAGATCATTTGTAGGGAAACTTGTTCTAAGATCATGGCCGTTTTCATCTTTATGGCGAACATAAATAGAAGCAATGTTTATAGAGGGGTGTGCATCATCAGGTTTGATTTCAAAAATAGTGTTTTCAATTTGTGTGGCATTTATCGGGGGAATTTGATGAGTGATGTAATTTTTAATATAAATACAGGTGCAACCATGAATATTATGGTTGGAGGAATTTCTGGCAGTATTATAAAATCGGTAATTTGGAATAAGAACTTTTTGATTAGGAAGGAGGCGAGTTTCTTGGACCAGGAAAATATCAATTTTGTGTTGTGAAACAAAATTTCGAAGTTCCTGTGATTTGGATCTAAGACCGTTGGCATTCCAAAAGCCAATAGAAAGTGCTTTAAAATTTTTGTTTTTGAGAGTTGAATGTTAAGCAATTTTGAATATTAGTTATTGAAGTGGGATCTCACCAGAGAAATGCAGTATTGTTTAAAAATAATGAATGCTCTGTCAACGCTAGTAGTGGCATTTCTGAGTTCAGGAAGAGCATTTTCGAATGGGCATTGATCATAATAGAGGTGCTGAAATTATTTTCTCTAGTAAGATTTAAGACAGGCCATAAGGGTGTCAGTACATGAATTGTTATTACTAAGACCAGTTTGATTATTGTTAGGAGCAGCAGTCGTAGTATGATTTTGAGTAACAGCTCGTGCGTAACTGATTTGGGGTTGAGGAGGAGGGTCTCTGGAAAGGGCCATTTTCATTGGCTGTACGACTAAGCAGGAGGAACTGTAGAATCACCAAAATTATGAGCACGAGATTTCGGGCATTTTCTTCACCACAATTGCAGCATGAGTGGTTCAGATTTAGGACGAGGGTAATCTTTGGCTGTATGACAACCAGAACATCGGACACATTTACGATGGAGTGCAATTTTCTTAGGAAACTACTAAAGGATTTCAAAACATGAATACGAGCATTCCGTTGCTACAAATGGCTAAGAGATACTTTACAATCAATTAACCTATCAGATTCAGTCACAGTTCAGAATCACAGATATTCTTCAGTAGCAGTCACAGTTAAAACTGTCACTGAAATCACTCTTTGTAACATCTCTAGTATAGCATATCATCCCTAATTACAACTACATGATAAATTTGCTAACTTCCAATTACCTGTGTGAAAGCTAATCAAAAACACAGAAACCATTGAAATTCATATATCGTTAACATGAAATAAAAATGTACATACAAAAATAAGTATTATTATTCTACTGGTGACTAAAATTCAACTCAAATTACAACATATTCAATAAGATTTAAATGTTTGTTTCTGACAATTCAAATGAATAGGCTAATACAGAAACCACGAAACCAAACATTTTTGGAAAAGGACTATTTCATACATTGACCCTGCCTGCAACAATCCTTAGCAACACAGCATAGTAGGAATCAACAGCTTTGACACTAATCGATTCTTCAAATTTCATACAAAGCTCATAAATTTGTTACACAAAAGTACTCTTTTCAACATTTTCAGGGAAGCTTCTGGGACGAAGGTCCTCTATCTCCCGATCGAATGAAACATACAAGCAGAAAGGTGTTTGAATTTCCGAAGTTTCTTGAAGGTATGGATCACCAAAAGCTTCGCCCCTGAGGAGCGCCATCCACGGACAACACTAGGAAGGGTAACCGAACTAATCTGTTGATTCGTTTTTAAGGGCGCCATCTATCTTTTATTAAGCTAACTTCTCTCTTGTTGGATTATCTCTAGCTCTCTTCTTTCCTATCCTATCCCAATAAAATCTTTTCTGATTCCATTATACTTAATTATGATGAGGTTTTTTTTCTTTTAACGTCACACTGGAGCAACACAACGGGCTTGGTTGACGGTCCGGGATCATTCCCAAAGGGAAAGATCCGAGGACAACACCACGTAATTTTGAACCACGGTCAGATGACGAGGCAACACCTGAGCTGGCACTCCACTCTCCGAACTTCAACACCACGCCAACGTGGGGACATTTGAGGCCACAACAAATTTAACGTGTACCAGCCCCCTTTGTACACGACGGTGTTTGGCTGGATTCGAACTCGCAACCCTTCGGTCCGTTACTCTTGCAACCGGGCCATCGCGGCCCAATTATGATGAGGAGATTAGCTGCTCTTGTAGTTGGTACTCCGTATGATACGTCCAGTCCAGTCCTCTAACTTTCGACGCTTCCGTCACATGACCTACTTTAACCAATGGAAATGCATCGTCTACTGTTTTGATTTGACTTCCAGAAAATGTCGGACGGAGTCACTCATTTAGCAGCATGGAAGAAATTATTCATAAATGTGTTGAAAACTTTCTCTACTTATTCGAATTTGTGTCAGCCCATCAGAAAGTGTCATGACAGACTGGCTCAATTAAGTTTGAGAAATAACGTAAAATATGTGCCTTGTGTCCAATTATATTTTTCACCAAAAAATCTTTAGAACACATGTCTGCATGCTTTAACTCTGCGGAGTGAAGAATTAAGATTTCAGTCAAAAGAATTCATGGCTTGGAAAAATGCGGCTGGTAAAGAAACATTTTTCAGGTTTGTAAAGGGGAGAGGTGAAATAAAAGGAAATGGGATTTGTACCACCTATTTTCAGTGACGTCGGAATGGTGAATTTTCTAGTGCAAGTAAGGGAAAGAGAACAATTAAATTGATTGGTTCCAATAAAATTAATTCAACGTGCCCTGCTATGATGAAATTAACAGAGAATAGCAGTAGTTTTTTCGTTAAGTATGTCAAAACCCATGTTGGTCATGATAATGACTTGGGTAGAATGAATGTTGTTAGGGAGGAAAAAAAGATTGCTTTAAAGCTAGGAAATAGTATACCTATCAAGACAATTCTGGATGAAGTATGTGATTCAATTGATCCTCATTTAGAACCTATTCATATCTTAACTGGTACAGCTGTAGTCTCTGCCGCGCGCGGTGGCAACGACTCTTGGCGCGGCTTTTGGCGTAGTTATAAGTGACTCATGCCGGGTGATGGTAACCCATTTTTTTCTCGAATTTTCTCCTGGTTAGGGTTAACCTGTTTTTAGGCTAACTTACGGGACTGAGGGAGTAGTTAATCGTTTTTTTTGTTACGAGTTGTGTCGCGATAAAGAGCTTTTTTTAACTTTTTTAAAGGAATCGGGATTAATTAAATCTAAAGTTTCTTGCGATAAATGTAACGGGGATATGACTTTTTCAGTTAGGGTTACCCTCACCGGCATGAGTCGCTTATAACTACGCCAAAAGTCCAAATATTTAATCAATATTTGCAGTGTTTTTCTAGTCAAAATGTTGTTTAATTCAGATTTACATAATTCATCCGTACGTATGCAGTATATATTCAATGTTGGAAGATTTCCGTGGCGACATAAAAAAGTGCGCCAAACACGGCACCAAAAAAAACGCGTTGCCACCGCGCGCGGCAGAGACTACAGCTGTACCTCTTAACTAAACGAGTATGAAATATCCAAACTGAATATAATTTAAACTCAAATTAGTATTAGACAGTAATGATATTGAGAGTAACTAAATGGGTAAGTCTTATGCAACAAGATGAAAACTCAGCTGTGGTTTTCTATAAGCCACAAAATGTATGTCTTACTGAGTGTCCCAATTTAAAAATGAAGATTTTCTTTTAGTAATGAACGATTCCCAGAAAGGCATGTTAAATTTGTACGGCAATGATTTTATATGCATTGATTTTACACATGGTGTAAATGCGTATAACTTTGATTTAGCCACATTACTGGTTCTAGACAATAAAAGGGAAGGTTTTCCATGTGCTTTAATTTTCAGCAATGAAGATAGTATTGCACTCAGTATTGCTTTTAATGCTTTGAAAAACTGATCTGTTTGCATTTCTCCACAAACATTTATGAGTGATGACGCTGAAGTGTTTATAAATGCTTGGATATCAGTTTTCGGAATCCCATGAAACGTCTGATTTGCTCCTGGCATGTGGATAGAAGCTGGAGAAGGAAATTAAGTGAATTAGTTTCAAATTCAGTGGAACAAGTCACTATTTATCAAATGCTTCGATGTTTACTATCAGAAACTGATGAAGACGCATTTATGGTTTTGCCAGCTGAAACCTTGAAATTTCTTTCAGTGAGAAATTAATTTGGGAGCATGCTTCCAAAAGTATTATGCATGCCGACCTCAAGAGTGGGCCTTTGTATACCGTAAATGGGCTGGTATTAAAACCAACATGCACATTGAATGTATGCATAGGACGATAAAATATATATATTTGGAAGGATAGAAAAGTAAAACGTCTGGATAGAACAATCCATTTTCTTATGAAATTTGTCCATGACAGGATGTTTGACAGAATTATTGTGCTCTTGAGAAAGGCAAAATTAGCTCAAAAATGTCTGCTATACGAAACACAAATCTAGTTCAGATTGCCATGTTGCTGCATTGCAGATAGAAGAGTGGAAATGGGTTGTGCAATCACAAACTGTGATAGGTGAAACATCAAGTTGTCAAACCAGGAACATGGAGCAAGAAATGTGCTTTGTTCTGAAAAGAATGCAGATTTTGCCTGCACGAATTTCTTTGCACCTGCTTTGACAACTCTATTCAATGGAACATGTGCAAACATATTCATCTTTGCAGACAGTTGAAAGTTTCTTCTGATTCTTTACAAGGCAAAACCTCAGCTTTAAAAGGTGATGCATATGGCAATGATGATAGCAATGATTTGTGAATCTGACCAATCAGATAGAAAAAATGTTGAGCTTGCTTTACATGTTGCAAATTTAAAAGAGGACCAAATGAGTGAAACACTGGAAAAAATAAAGAATGATATTGCCCATGCATGCCATGTGTTTTTGACAATCGTGAAAAATCCCAAGCAAAAACACCTCGGCTAGCAATTTCCAAAGCTGTATGAATTACTGGTGAGTTCATGTCTTCCATTATTATAATCTATATATTGCGTGTTTGTATTCTATATTTGTGTTTGTATATTTACTTCGGATACAACGATAATGTTCTGTAGTGATTAGAAATGAAAACATGTGTATTTACTGTTGATAAATTTTTTAAAACAATCAAATTTATATTGTGCACCTCTGATTTCAACGTTTCTGATACAGAATTTCCGTTTGTTTTCAAAATCAAATTTCTGTCCGTTTATCATTGGTGTGCATTTATATGCTTTATTACCAAGTTCTGAATACATACTTAACTGTCCAAAGCACTCTGCACATGAGAAAATCCCACTTTTTATTTCTGCATACAATGAAAATCAGTGTTGGCAAATGCTGAGCATTTGTCTGATGGCATTAACTCATGGGCTCTAGTACTTTTGCGTAAGTCCACTACAACCTTTAATTGCTGTGTGCATACTGAAAATGTGAACACATGCAGTGTTCACATCCAACTGATCAGCATTGTAAACAACTTATATGGAGTCACATAAAACAGAAGGGTGAGAATCAGTTAAGCCAATCTGAAATATTGGCAGATGAACAGTTATGGACGTTAAGTCTTGAAAAATCTAAGTAATTTATCTTTGAATCATTAATCTTCTGTTATGCATACATGAAACAAGAAGACACTTGAGGTCTATTTAGTACATTACTCGCCAACATATGTCACTGTATTTTTTCAACAATTCAATTAACAAATTCTTTAAAGATAATGTCATTGAAGGATTTCATAGTGAAGTAAAATTTATTTCCCACCAAAAACAACTTCTAGCTTCACCTAAGTGATATTGGTAATTCTAGACCCACCGAGACAAAGCACGTTATACTTTTTACTTGAGCAGTTTTAGAAACCTCCAGTTGGTGTAGTCAAACAGCATGTAACTTTGCAAAACAAGATTGTCCTGTAGTTAGAAATTATCACTTCTTGAATTCAGCAAGCATAACTTCAAGTGTTATTATCTAAATTACATGGTCCTCAATTAACCTTTCTGGTGGTTGTCTTGACTTGGTATCTTATCATTAGCAAAGCCATAGATCTTGATGGACGAGATATCTTTTCGAAATCACTTGGAGGTTTAAACGGTGAAAATAATTATCAAAACTATAAGAAACACTCGAGTTTTACAGATCTATGTGAGAAAGGGTATACCGATAACCTGTCAAATTATAGATTATTATATCTTTTTTCTTGATTTCTTATTTGGATAATCAATCACTTCAAATACTTCTACATATACAGAAAATTGATAAGCATATTTATCAAAAAAAGATCCATTATTTTGTACTTGAATCACAACCCCATTTATAATCTACATTTTAGACAAGATTTTTAAAAGTGGGATAAGTTTGTTGAAAATGATTTGGATCATCGCTCATAAAAACTACTTATGGATGCAAAAATAACATTTGATACGTCTTATTCTTTGTTTTTGAATGAAAGTTAGGCATTTGAGTGGTACTTTTACTTGGTTAACAGAATGCCAGTCATTAGTGTATGCCAAATGTGTTAACTTGTTTATTTCATGTGACTTAAATTGTTTATCAAATATTGGCGTGAAATTTAACTAGACAAGAATGATGGGAATGGCAACCTTAACGAATCTATACAACTTCATGAAGAGAATGATTATTTTATTAAAAAGGTGGTGCAGCACTTGCATTTCCCTTGTTTGCATGACACCATTACCAGGATCATTAAAGTTGTATTTATGATTAGTTCCCAGGTGTTCGTATCCGGCATTTCCTGATTCATCTGCTTTCCAATAGTCAGTAAATTATACTTTCTTCTGCCACGTTTTCTTGTATGGCCACAATCAAAGTTTTTGTTCAATGGTCCGGCACAGCCACTGAAAGCATTCTTTCGATTCACAGCAAATGCCACAAATATGCACTGTGGTGGAAGAACACGACCACAACGAATATAAACAATTTACTACATTTGGAAGCTTAGGCACGCAATTATGACTGGTGCCCAGTTAACCGAAAGTACTGTTTGAGTTAAACATATTATCGTTTTTCTTGTGGCGGATTTGTATCAGTAGAAGTGGCGTCGACAGGGATTTTCTTTGTCAGAAGTAATAAAATCCAACGAAATGATAGTGCTGCAAACTACCAAAGGCCATGGGCTCACTTCAAATCCACTACCTTTAGAAGGCAAAGAAAGTACATATTTGTAACCTTAAAAAATTTCGGAATTCTGAATTTTATTTCCTGTGTCAACTAATTGCTTGTAATTTTTTGCAGAACAATATCCAACTTCATTTAAGTGATGAAAGCCCATTAGTATATTCAGGGACAGATATTCAGTATCCCGCCAGAAGATGCTGCAACACTGCAGTTCTCTTAAAAAAGGTTACTTATTATTTTCATGATTTTCTTAAAATATGGCATAATAAGTCAAAAATTACTTACACTTTTCATTCTACAACTTTATTAAATGAAGATAGGCGTACAACAGATATATTATTTTTCGATATAGTCTCCACCTTGAGCAATGCACTTGGTCCAGCGAGCCACAAGCTTCCGTATACCTTCCTGGTAGAAGGTTTTCGGTTGGTTGTGAAGCCACTTTTGCACCGCATCCCGAACGTCCATGTCTGAGGCAAATCGACGACCTCTCTAAGCTTCCTTGAGTGGTCCAAAGAGATGAAAGTCTGAGGGAGCAAGATCTGGGCTGTAGAGAAGGTGTTCGAGGGTCTCAAAGCCCATCCTGTTGATTGTTTCTATGGTGTTATGGGCCGTGTATGGCCAGGCATTGTCTTGCAGCAACAAAACTTTCTTTGAGAGTAGACCACAGCGTTTGTTTCGAATTGCTGGTTTCAGCTTATTGGCCAACAAATCTGTTAGGCTAATAATAAAATAAAATTCAGCCAGCTTTAAAAAAGTCCAGAAATCGGTACTTGAAAGAAGTCGATTGAAGACTTTAAAAATAAGTTATTTATTTAAACTTTTAAAAAGTACATTTCGTATGCGTATCTAGCACACGTCAAACATAACGAAAGAACATTCAATATAAAATAATAGTCGGGTCAAATGACCAAATCACACATAATCAACTCCATAATAAGCGAGTATATGTGGACAGCAAGCTAGACGTTCAAAGGAAAGTGAGAGTAATTCAAATAAGTTACAGTTTATATAGTACGTACATTTGCATATTTCGATCTGCTTGCCATCCACATATTTGAATATTATATCTGAAATAAACATGCAAGTAGTTCTCGAAATATCCGCATATTTGAACTGAAATGAAAAAGTACTTACACGGAGATTTGTTTACAAAAAGTAAAGTGGGCGTTTCGATTGGCTTCGTGGGAAACTCAAAACTCCGAATGCAGTAAGTGCATAAATATTAAAAACTTGTATATTACAGTTTTTCCCTAACAAAATCACTGTACCTTGCACTATTTACGGTAGTCCCCCTGTCCAAGTAGTCGTCCAGTATAGGGCCTTTTTCGTCTCAAAACAGGGTTAGCATCACCTTCCCAGCTGATGGCGAGGTCTTGAATTTTTTCGTTCTAGGGGATCCTGGGTGTTTCCACACCATACTCTGGCGTTTCGATTCAGGCTCGTAGTGATGAACCCACGTTTCATCAACGGTCACTATTCTGCTTAAAAATGCGTCGCCTGCCATGTTGAAGCGATCCAGTAAAGGTTGGCAGATGTCCAAATGTTTTGTTTTGTTTGCTGCAGTAAGCATTCGTGGTACCCATCGCGCACATACTTTACGAAATTTGAGTTCGTTGTGGATAATTTGATAGGCAGAACCGTGACTGATGTTTAAAGAAGATGCGACCTCATCTGTGGTAACTCTCCTATCTGCTGTAACCATCTCTCGAGCTTGCTGAATGTTGTGGTCGAGGTTGACTGTTGCCCAGCTCCCTCTTTTTGTGTTACACTCGTTCGGCCACTTTTAAACATTTCGATCCACAAAAAAACGCTTTTACGAGATAAAGCACTTTCCCTGTATTGTGACAAAAGTCTCCGGCGAATTTCAGAACCTTTCACACCCTCTGACCACAAAAATATGATCACTCCTCGTTGCTCCTCTTTGGTGCAATCTGATAGCGGAGCTGACATGCTTATGCTGTTGTAGCTAGACGACAACTGACGCGATCGTGATTAAATTCCGCACATGTGACCCACAGACGCGCCAAATCAACGCATGCACATGTGGCCGCCACCTATCTTTGTTTAATAAAATTGTAGAACGAAAAGTGTAATTTTTGACTTACCCTCATATTTCTGGTATTGTTTAAAATTTGTTGTCTCAAACAAAAACACAAAATTTAGAAGTTTTTTTATTTTATAAACATTGATTCAAATTGCTGTAATGCTAATTACCTGGGTACTAATCTAAATACCCAGGTAATTAGTACTGTACTATCCTAAGTGTATAAAGAGTGGTTCCTGTGAAGGAATGCTGGCAATATTCTATCTTATCAAGAGACCACACTTTCTGAGAAGTTGGCAATGTTCTTAGTGCTTTCCAAGAATATGCCAATTAAAGAGTGGGATCGACAACTGTCATGGAGATATGGGACGCAAACACAATAAGTTTGTAATAAGTAATAACACTGGGTAAAAAAAATAATTTAAAACTCTTTACATTTTTAAATATTTATGTTTGTAATTTAAAACTACAGCATCATTTTATTGATGCTAAGTTGCAATGCATTTTATGTACATCAGTTGGTGAGAAAACATTTCTATGTGTGTTTACAAAATTAATTATTGTACTGCTTCCTTCAATACATTTAATGTTTTACCATAGGTGACAAATAGATATTGCGAGTATGCAGTATAATTTTCATCTACTCCTACAATGTTTCTAGATACAGGTGTATGTAACTCCACAAATGCTCTGCTTCCAGCGAGTGATCATGTAAAATTTTGAAACATCCTTGAGTAACCAACAAATCAGGAGAGGTGGTCCTCATTGGCAATTGAAAGAACTGTCCCTAAATTATGATGAAACCTTTATTAAACTTGTCCTTGATCCTGACTGAGAAACTGCAAATGATTTTTCTGTAAAATTTCAAATTCGAAAATCGATGTGCATTCCATGTTTAAAGTGTTATAAAACTAAATTTTGATTAATCCAGTTTTCAATGTGTTTTGCCAATTTATGGAAGATTTGATAATCTTATTTGTACACCAGGATAAAAATCAATATATTGCTTACAACTGTTTTAAGCTAGTGTTATAAGCTGTAATGTAAAACATACTCCACTTCCAGTATAATCAAGTTTATTTTGAGTTATTCATAAAGTCAATAATTAACTTCAAGTGTGATTTTATGTTCAATAACCATAAATACCAAAATAAATATCCATAAGATTCATTTCATGACCAGTGATTATATAATTTGCATTTTGTTTACTTCATTCTTTATATTTCAGACTGCATTTTCTGATGAGAAGGAAGCTGAAGTTCTGGAAGATATCAGTTGCCCAGTCAATGGTGAAGGAACACCCCTGAGCCACCTGATACTAGTTTTTCAAACTTCATTGTTCATCCTTTTTTCAGTACTAGTTTTATGATAAAATTTACATGAAAACTTTCATAAATAAGATTGTTTAATATAATTGAAAGTCAAATGCAGAAAAAGAATGAAAGAATTTTTTGAAACACTTAAAGTGAATTTATTGACTAATTTTCTCTTAATGTCTCAGGTAAATATTAAAAAAAAGCACAACATTACATGCATCATTTTACAATTACATTTATTTTAAATGAATTATTCTCATCTGTTTTTACTTGCATTTTTTCCACCTATCCATATTATAAATTGTAAATATTTGCTCAGTGAAAGGCATTCAATCCAAGTACACCTAATTCTGTTTTTACACGATAGATACGTTCCTGAAGAATACGTGTAAAAAAAGACATTGTATCTATGGAAGAAAAGAAGATTGGTTCCGGATCTAAAAACTCAGTAAAAATAATTTAAAAAAAAACCCGTATGAAAATATTCTTTTTAAGCTTATTATTTTATTTCAACAAAATACACATGTAATATGTAGTGAAAATGAAAAAAATTCTTCATGAACAAATAAATCTGTTTTACATCCCCTGTCATCCAACCTGTACTTGCAGAAAATTCATACTTTCTGTATAACTGAGATGACTGCTTTTCTTTAATCTGTATAAATTCTTAGCGTTGTTTACTTGATGGCATTTCCATCTATTGATACTCTTTTTTGTGACTTATCTTCTGTCTATATTATCAGATCCTTTTCCATCTTTTCCTTGACAATATCTCTTGTTATGATGATGAATTAACACTTACTTTTGTTCCAGAAAATACAGACTTCCTAATTGCAGCTCATTTTCCTGAATTGTTCTTATGGTAGCTTATGTACACCAAAATGCTTTCCTACAGACATAGCACCTTGTCCAGTTGTAAGACAATCTAAAATTTGAATTTTAAGTTCCAAAGAAATCGCTTTCCTTTTCGTTTTGGTAATGGGTGAATTATGTGACATTATATAAGGGGCTACCGAAAAATATCTCAAATTAAAATTAATAAATAAAGGTATGGAAAAATTTGTAAACTTACAATTTATTGACTTTTGGCAAAATTTATAAATTTACATGTGCACAAATTTCACTATAGATTCTTTCACTTTGAAGTAGAGCTACATACTAAATGTCTTCCGAAGTACAATGCACGAATACGGTAGATGTACACCAAATTCAACAATAAAAACGTTATGTAATGTATCTAGAGGAAAGCACGCGTTTCAAAACACATACACTAGCTGTTATACATATAGAAAATAGAAATGATCTACTACGCCACAGATAAAATTTCGTTTTCTTAGAATTTAGGCAAAAAAAATTGCTAGAAATTGGATTGGACCGCTCGTGTTAAATCAAAATGACTCGCATAAAAAGAGAATGAAATATTTATTTTGAATTTGTGTTAAATCAAATTCGTGTAAAAACGTTCGTGCAAAAACAGAATTAGGTGTATTGAACATAAGTTACATAAATTTTCTTCAAATATTTTAATAGATAGTTTATATTAAATACATTTAAATTTCTATATGCACCCATTTTAGTGTGCATCTTTCTTGCTATTCTTGTACCCATTATCTGGTATATTTAATTATACCTATTTCTTGAAATTTTATGACATTTTTGCTATCTGTCATAAGAATTGGATAATACTTATAAGACAATTAAATATACAAGATACAAAAATCATGAAATAAAGGAAGTTACCAGATACATGTGTAATATAAATGAATTTCTCTAAATATATAAAGCATTCATAAATAGAGCATTTTCTTAGTGTAAGGAGTTGACACGAGAAAACGGCTATTCTTAATTACATGTACAATTAAAACCCTTAGTACAAAACAACATTTGTGCTCAAAACAAATGAATTATTTAATATACCATCGGAAAATTACTTTTAACAAATGTTTCGATGACAAAAATTAATTACTTCCCAAACAACCAAGATATGTTTTTGTTCATTGATGAAATTGAAACATAGTTTGCTAACAAAATATCAATGAAAATTAGGTGGCATCAATAGAAAAATAATCACTCGAGTTTAAAAGTCTTTTAGGCAGAAATGGATCATTCTTAGCTACTGAATTACTATTTAGCAAGTTGAATTTATTGTACCAAATCAAATGAAAAAATGTGCAGGTGACTCCAATTCATTGAAGCTTAATTTATTCTGTTTAATTTGAAAATAAATAAGCAAAAATGTTTTGTTTATATGTATGTGCAAGGCAAAATAAGTTTGACCATGTGTAGATTTAGGTTGATACGAGTTTTCAGTGAAACATTGGTTTGTATATATAACTACAATTATGGTTAGTAGTTGGCTGGATTAAAATGAGTACATCGGAGATATATTTAGATTTCAAAAACTAGGAAACCCCATCAGATATTAAACTTCATATTTTAATTCAATTTACATAAGCTCAAAAACTAAAGATTTCAAAACAAATTATTCACCTATCTGATTAAATTTATCCTAGTTTCAATTAAAAGACATTTGTTTTGGAAAGAAAATAGATTTAACGTTGAATTATATGAGTGTTCACCAACGGGGATCAGATTTACTGTACGGTCACCCTTGGCGCGATTTTTTCCACATTGGCGATAAATTTTTTTATATGGCAACCCCCATCCGACCCGACAAGGAATTGCAGCAACCCTATTGGACAACAGAATGTAGCCGCCATTATTTAATTTTCGTTCGACCACGTTGCACGTTTGCTTTTTTAGTCTTCACCTCCCATGTTCTTTTCGTGAAATTTTTGTGATGGCTGCTGCATGGGGAATGTCAGGTAAGTGCGAGAATGGTGAGAATGATGTTATGTGGTATGATGAGAATGTTAATTTAAGGTATTTGTATGGATTGGATAAAGGGAAGGAAACGTTTGAATTTTGTATGAAAGAGGGTTTGATTGCGGATAGATATGAGTGCTGTAAGTGTGGTAAGGATATGAAATTGGTTGAAAGGCACTATATAAGTGATGGTTATGAGTGGAGGTGTAAATATAAGGTGAAAGAACAAATGCATGATGTTAAAAGGAGTGTGAGAAAGGGTTCCTTTTTTGAATTGAGTCGAATGACAATGAATGAGATTTTAGTTCAGGTTTATTTGTGGGTGAGTCAGAATAAGGTTGATTTTAATATGAAAGAGTAAATGTTCTTCTAAGACTATGTGTGATTATCGTTCCTATTGCCGTGAGGTTTGTGTGGTAGAGATGATTGAAAGGAGTATGAAAGTGGGTGGAAGCTGCGTGACTGTTGAGATAGATGAGAATAAATTTGGTAAACGTAAATTTAATCGGGGAAAACGTGTGGAAGGTAAATGGGTCTTTGGGGGAGTTGAGCGCGGGACGGGTAAATGTTTTATGAAAGTTGTGGATGATAGGACGACTGATTCTTTGTTGAGTGTTATTAATGAGTATATTCTTCCGGGTTCGACAATAATTTCAGACTGCTAGAAGAGCTACGATTGCCTTTCTAATGAAGGCTTCGTGCATCTGAAGGTGAATCATAGTCTAAATTTCAAGGACCCGGATACAGGTGCCCACACTAATACCATAGAAGAAACGTGGGGAGCAGTTAAATGAGGTATACCGGCGAGCAAAGCCAAAAGTCAATTAGACTACTATTTAGCGGAATATGTGTGGCGGAAAAAAAATAAGCACATGTGCAACAAATTCATGGCTTTCATTGATTCGGTCATCCGCATTTACCCTCCTCAAAGAGCCGGCAGCCGCAGCATCGTCAGCGAAGTAGAGGCGGAGGGAGGTAGTGAAGGGGGCGAGCGATAGCGGCAAATGGGAGAGGTATGTTTATTGTTCATTATTAGCGATTTGGCCGCCATTTTTTTGCACAGGCAACATTTTTCACTACGCTGTTTTCTTTAGATCTCGCTCGTGCAAGAAGTCGCCATTTTGGCGAGATTTTGAAAACGTCGCCAAAGGTGACCGTACAGTAAATTTTTACCACAAACGGTACAATATTTTTTAAGAAATCGAGATTTTCTATTTTCGGTTAGGTTTGGAGTTGAAAGTTTCCAAAGTGATTTTCCTAACTCTCTCCTATGCGCTAACCTCTCCCGTGAAAAACAACCGTTTAAAGTAAACAAAGTATGTAGCGACATCTAGTGTGCGTGATAAAAAGCTGGTTATCGCGTTCCGACGGGAGCTCTCAGCGCAAGACACCTACCCGTTGCGTTTGCGTAGAGGCGGAGCCAATGAGCGACGATAACAACGTGATTGACAGATGGGCGGGATTATGCAAACCTGCGTTGCGTTCAAAAGGGACTTGGAGGATTTCGACGCATACGCAAGCGTCACATTACCTACTAGACGAATTTGGATTGGTCGAAGTTTAGCGAAAACATTGCGAAGCATCTAACTTGACCATGGCTACCGACACTGATATCTGCCAGAATTTAATAATGGAAGTCCTAAAAGTACCCGACATTGTTCAACGCTGGCCATGCGTTGTATAAAAATTTGATTGCCAAAAGAAACGCATGGGCAGCTGTTTCACAGGTTTATTAGAATTCCTAGTAAGTACATCTTTGCACTAATCTCTATTATGCATTTCTGTACCTATATTTTTGCTCCGTTGCATCAGTGATTTAAAGGAATATCTCAAGAAAAGAATATTCGGGAGCTCTAAGGTAACGATCAGGTATCCCATATTTGTAATCAGTACCGTCAAAATGCATTGACAAAATGCATCAAGCCATTTTTAAGTTGTCAAATTAAAGTAAGCGCCAAAATTTATTGACAACGGTTCAAAACACACTAAAGAATGATGCCTTTACCATGTGCCTCTTAAACTTTGGTTCAGCTTATTATCCCGACGATTCCTACAAATCCAAGTGTATCCATCGCTAACTGAATTCCTCACAGAAAACATCATTTCCCGTTGCATTTATCGCAAAAAAAATTTGATTTAATTAATCCTGATTCCTTTAAAAAAGTCAAAAAAAGCTCTTTATCGCGACACAATTCGTAACAAAATAAACGATTAGCAACTCTCTCATTCCCGTAAGTTTATCTACCACCAGAAAAAGTAAATTTTAAGTTTTGAGAAAATTATCTTGAAACTTATTAACTACACTAAAAACAGAAGCATCTTAAGAAACAATAAGATAACGGTATACCAAGATAACTAATAACACAAAATCGAACACAGTGTCAGAACTGAACAATCTATGCGAGAGCACTTGACCATGTCCGAAATAAATAGAACAATCTAGAAAAAAGAAGGATCTGGACGCTGGTAAGGTCGCCATAAAAACACGAGAACCCTAACCATAAAACCAGAGAAAAATTCGAGATAAAAATGGGTTGCCATCAGCCGGCATTAGTCGCTTAAAAGTGCGCCAAAAAACTCTCCAAGAGTCGTTGCCACTCCGCCCGGCACAGACTACAGCTGTACCTATACTTTCCTATGGGTTACCCGTACCTTAGAGCTTCTGAATATTCTTTTCTTGAGATATTCCTTTAAATAACTTTCATGCATCTTTTTAAAAATATACTTTCCTAAACTGAAGTCGAATTGACAGTTCAATGAGACAAACGTGAAATGGTATTTATTTTACAAATTAATTTGCTATTTAAAACGTATAATTTTGTAAACTATTTTTCATATAGGAAACTTCCGTTGAAAAATTAATTCCATTTCACTTCCTCTTTTGACCAATCATTGTCACTTTCTCAACCATTCAAAATGCGACACTTGCACTTCACCTGAAGTGCATGGTTGAGACAAATGTTCTTTTCCCTGTGATTGAGGTGCCTTCGTTGCTCAGTGGGTTTACCCACTGTTCTAGCAACCTGCTAGTTGTATGCGGCACAGGTCCTATTTCTCATTGGGTGCGTTTCCCTCTTCTGTACCAGTAAAACCTTTGTATATTGCTTGACTTTATCTGTTTTGTGTTTGGTGCAGCATAGCCAAGTATGGCCCTTGTACCGTTGAAACCCAACCAAACCCCCGAGATTGATTTTCAATTTTCCTAGAAATAGTGTTTAATGACGAAAATGCTTCGAGTCACTACTTCGAACAGAATTATCAACTTCATTAATTTTCTACTGATAGTATTTCTGTTTCAGTACTATTGTGTTCCTACTTTGAATGAATGCTAATCATTTGAATAACTAAACTGTCTTGTAGCTGAAGAATGCCAATCTAAATGGAGGATGCTTCAGGTCTCTTTCATTAGAAGGAATAAGTTAAAGCCAAGTGGTAGTGCTACAAGTACTCAAAAGCCATGGGTTCATTTTGAATCCATGACTTTTATCCTGTCTTATATCAGGCTAAGGAAGTAAGTATCTGTTGTAACATAAAAAAATTGATGCTTGTGCTGAATATTTGCTCTGGAAAACTAATACGTTGTAAATGTTTTGCAGAACAGTATCAAACTTCTCAATGGAAGGGACAGCAACGTCTTTTTTTATCAGATGTCGCGAGTGATCACCTTCAAATTTCTCTTTCACAACAGGTCAGAAAACTCAATATCTTAAAATACATTGTGATTAAACACTTTCATAAACTAAGTTTATTTCAGATTTGTTTAAAGTTTCCACAAGGACTACTTACTTTTGGTTACCTAATGACTGTTCTGAATTCACAATAAAAGCTTTGAAGTATTAACTGTTTTTTCCACAACTTGTATGAAATTTCGTCTCCCAGCTCATGTACTGAGTGGTTAATTATGTGTTAAATTATTAAACCTGTCTCTTACAAAATGCATGTGAACTATTTTTATGTGTATGAAGTATGTTTTTGTCTTTTATTGTGAGTATTTTGTTAAAATGTATTTATTGTATCACAGACTGTCTGAATGCCAGCACACCAGAGCAGACTGCATTGACACCACCCCCACTGGAACTTTCCGAAAGTATGTATGCTTTTCCTTATGTTATTTCTGCCTAGAAAAAATCTTTATTCATGCATAATAATTTAAATAAATATATTTAGTAAAGCTGATTAAAATCGAGGGTTTTAGAAGCCATCACTCAAACATACACTCATGTCCAAAAGTTAAGCATAATTCGTAAAATGCGAAAAAATCAGTAAATATGGATACAATTGTTCAAAATCACTTGTGGAGTATGACAAAGGTAAAACATTGCAGACGCAAAACAGTTCAGTCAACGTCGCCATACGCAAATCACCTGCGTACATCCGAGTGAGTACAAAAGAGCCTCGAGTGGCATGGCCAGTTTAGACAGAAATTTCGCAATTGCTGTCGTATAGAGCGTCATTAACAATCAATAAGGACGAAAGATATCACAAAGATGCCAACTGAACATGTTTGTGAAGGGATGAATTATTGGAATCAGGTCAATCCCAAACTGAAGCTTCTCAAACTCTGGGTGTGTGATATCCAGACTAGCAGAGGTTTCAAACCACTGGACCGATAATTGGTGATAACTGCTCGATATCAAGAACCATTCTGCCAGACAACTGGGTTTAGCCCTGACAGCCGCCACAGGAGCAGTTTCGAGCCAGACTGTTTACGGGAGACTCGGACACGTTTGTTTCAATGCCAAACGACCAGCGGTTAGCATCCCCCTGATGTCTGTTCAATAACGAGTCCAGATTTAGTCTGCAAACTGATTATCGTCATACAATGATCTGGAGATAATGTGGAACGCATTTTCACCCAGGAAACATCATGGAAAGACATTGTTTTCCTTCAGGCGGAGTCATGGCCTGGGCAGACATGCTGGACGGCCGCACAGACCTCCACATCTTTGACACTGGTCTGTTACCGGTTAAAGATATAGAGACGAAGTCCTTGAGCCTACCGTTCACCTGTTTCGAGGTGCTGTCAGTCCTGTTTTCATATTCATGGATAACGCGCCTCCTCACCGTACAGCCCTGGTTAACGCCTTCAAAGTGAAGATATCAACTGCATGCAGTGGCCTGCCAACTCTCCTGATCTGAATCATATAAAGCATGTGTGGGATGTGCTCGGGAGACATATTACAGCCCTCCCCACCCACTAAGCTCCTTTCTGGAATTGAAAACTGCTCTGTGAGGAACTCTTTGAGCACACAACTTGTCCATACCCTCATCAAAAGTGTGGGAAATTGTTGTGCAGTATGCGTGGCTACCAGAGGTTCCCACACACCGTATTAAACTTCAGCATCACATTGTTTTAATCATTCTATTTCAC
Organism: Meta bourneti; assembly: GCA_933210815.1. Lineage (NCBI taxonomy): Eukaryota > Metazoa > Arthropoda > Arachnida > Araneae > Tetragnathidae > Meta > Meta bourneti. Next base: position 53,352,886 of record OW119932.1, read on the forward strand.
TAAAGCTGACACTTGTATTATGAACCTTTTTCTTTGGATAATAAGTCATTATCCTTATTTTGCATTGTTTTCTGCTATGACCCTATTATATACCGCGTTTCCTTCTATTCTGATGTAGATTTTCTGAAATATTCACATAAACAGCAATTATGCCTAACTTTTGGACATGAGTGTATTTGCACGAATGTAACTTTTGATTGTTTTACTTCATCAATTTAATGGTTGTGACACCAACAATGTTATTAGTTCATGAAAAATTACATCACCATCATTTGACTTGCACAAAGCACACAGGTATCAATTGCCATGCTATTTGAAAGTAAAACATTTTTAAACTAATTATTTTCAATATTATCAAATGCTGTCTTGATAGAAAAGTCATTTGACTTGAAGTGTAATTTTGAAAGTCAAGTGTAGAAAGAATACTCATAACTACTTGTATAATTTCAGTTCCGCCTAATATTAACTTTTGTGTACAATTTAAAATTACAGGTGTATACCCACCCTCCAAAAAACCCCTGGACTTTTGGGAAAATGCTGTCATAGAGCTAATGAAATGGTAAGGTCACTGAGACACTCCGGATGGTCTGTTTGGCCAATTCGTTGTCAGGGCGTTGGAAGACGTGACAGATATGAACAAGAAGAAAAGAAGGCAATTCTCAATATTTATTCTGCAGAAAATCAGGGCGGGATAACCCGGATGGATGAGGTGTGTTTGTATATACACTATAACAAAAGATCGACACTCCAAGGAGTTGTCCAATTGTAATGAAATTTCTTATGCAGACATTTTGAACGAATATACACATGATTAAAATTTGGTGTCCAATGAAAAAATGAATAGTGGGAGCTCCAGCGCATCCAGCAGGTGTATATAAGGAGCTATTCTCAATCTGGTCAAAATTTCTGTTGCATTTCGACTGCAGATATCTTAACGTCGACTGTGACAATGCCTCACCGAAACATTCGTGCTCATTACGAGCATATGTCATAGTTCGAAAGAGGTGCTATCGGATTGGAGGAGGCTGGTTGGACGAATCAAAGAATCGCTCGACATGTGGCTCGAAGCGATGCGGCGATTAGACGATGCTGGCAAGAAGAACGGCAGATGTCACAGCACCGGATTCGTCATTAGCAACTATCCAACAAGTGACACACACTTAAAACTAATCGTGGAGCCTGTCATTCGGCCCTCACAACTCTTGACATCAAAGCCGCCTTTGACAATATGGACTGGTCCTTGTTGGTGGATATCCTCAATAAATATAAAATACCCTCTAAATACATAAATTTTATAATGACATATTTAAATAACAGAACAATAAAATATAATCACAATGGCAATATAATAGTTAGAACTTTAGTGAAGGGCTGTCCACAGGGCTCGGTGCTTGCACCGGCCCTGTGGAACCTGTATTTTAACGATATTTTGAATCTTAATTCCGACTCCTTATATCTCCAGGCCTTCGCGGACGACCTGGAGTTAATTACGACAGGCGTCACGCGGAGGTGTCTGGAATCTAATACCAATACAGCATTAAACGCAATATTAAATAAATTAAATGATTTAAAACTTCAACTATCCATCGACAAGTGCCGGTCCATCATTATTTCTAAAACTTCAAAATTAAAAAGGAAACCTATATTCAGGTTAAATAACATTAAAATTAAAATATCAACAAACTTAAAATATCTGGGTATTGTTATCGACGATGGACTCGCGTGGAGCGACCACATCTCATCACTTACATCTAGATGCCACGCAATAAGGGGGTCCCTATGTAAAGTTAGAGGCGGAGGATGGGGAGTCAGCCCCAGGCTCCAGAAAATTTGAATCCAGAAAAGATTATTACTTATGGAGCTGGGGTTTGGGGGGGCTCCCTCACTCTACGGCAGAAACAGAAGTTACAATCCTTACAAAGAGTTTTTCTGCTGGGGGTGTTGGGGGCTTATAGAACTTCCCCCACTGACTCCCTAAATGTCCTCTGCGGGATCCCCCCACTCCGCGTGACTCTTGAGTCGATATTCAAAAAATATAAAATACTTAAAAGGCGGCTGCCCAAGATCGAGCTGTCGAACATTGAAATAGACCAAAATATTCCACTCCTCACAATGAAACCCGATTCAATCATAATAGATTTTAAAACCAAAATCATTAATCCACATTACGAGGTGTACACCGATGGCTCCAGTATAGATGGCTGTATCGGGGCCTCGGTGTGCATCATCGAGAACAATAAAGTATTAAAAATTTTAAAATATAAACTGAAGGACCACAACTCCGTCTTTCAGGCAGAGTTGCTGGCCATATATAAAGCTATAGAATTTGCTTCAGATAACCAAAAAAGAGTAAATATTTTTTCCGACAGCTTGAGCTCCATCCAGGCCTTAAAATCACCTAACACAAAATCCAAATTTATTAACCAAATTAAACTAAAAATATCAAATTGTACTAATCTTTTTGGCCTGGACTGGGTGAGGGCACATGTGGGGGTAGCCGGAAACGAGCTGGCCGACATCTGCGCCAAGCTCGCAACAATTAGTGGCGAGGGTTTAGAAGCCCCTGCCCCCATTTCCTATTTAAAGAGACATATTAAAAAATTTACTATGAGCAAATGGCAGGGGCTTCACACTAACTCTGTTAGGGGCCTCCGGGTTAAGAAATTTTTCCCGGAGGTCGATATTAATACCCTCGTCACTAACCGACACCTTACCTGGTATTTTACTGGCCATGGCCCATTTATGGCTTACCTCCATAGGTTCAAGTTAAAAAAAATCAGATTTATGTACCTGTGGGGGCGTGGGAGATGCGGATCACTATCTCTTCGACTGCCTGCACACATTGGCACACCACATTACGAAACCAAATGATGCAAATGCTTCTAAGTGGTGTGCCAATATTCTGTCCAATAGGCAATCCATTTATAAAATTGGACAGAGTGTGCTGGCGCCCGGAGGGGTGACCGCCTCCTCCCCGCCCCATGACTGAGGCCTGACCCCTTTTTGTTCCCCCTTCCTATTTTTATCCTTATTTTATTCTTATTTTATTGTACTATTGACCTTTTTTATATTGTGACTACTAATTATTAAGTATAGATGTATTTTATCCAGGATGACTTTTTATATTGAGACCTATAACTATATATTATAAATTTATTTTTATCTGGCTATGTTATTTTGTGCTTATTGGTTTATCATATCCATAAATTATTTATTTCATCAACATATGTATTATTTCTGTGTTTATATTGTATGTACTTATTTATGTGGTTTTTTTTTATATCGTGTACCTCGTCCATGTAAACCGGTGGTGTGCTGGTCGTCCCTTTTATTGCTTGGCCCTGTTGGCCGTTATATGTATGTATGTATTTTTGCTTTAATAAATGCTCGACTGGGGTGCGAGGGGATTAGCAATTTCCCCTTCCTCCCAATGAAAGCTCTACACCATAAAGGTGAGTTGGGAGGAAGTGGGTCTGGAAGTGACCCACACACGTGTTCAACATGACCCTCAGCAGATGACTGAGAGAGCGGAATTAACGCTGACCTTTACGCCTGTACACCGTCAAGTCCGATTACAGTGGTGCAGGGCTCGATCAACTTGGAACTGCGCTGACTGGGGATGTAGTCTTTAGTGACGGGTCCTGTTTCCAACAGTGTTCTGACGACAACCGCAGATGTTCTGGAGACGTCCAGGGCAGCATCGGGATCCTGCCCACAACAGGGCATTGTGGTTTGGGGTGCCATCTCCTTTGATAGCAGGACCCCTTTGGTAGTCTTTTCTGGCACATTTACAGCACAGAGGTACGTAGACGACATTCTACGACCGGTTGTGTTACCGTTCCTTTTGCGACACCCCGAACTTACTTTTCAACAAGAAAAATCCCCGGTCGCACATGTTGCTATGAATTGTCTTCAAGCTTTCCCAACACTTCCTTGGCCAGCTAGGTCTCCTGATCTCTCCCATAGAGCACATTTGAGACGTTATGGGAAGGAGATTGCAACCATCCCGGAATGTTGACCATTTAGCTGTTGGAGACAATTTGGCAAGAAATTCCGCTGGACACCATCCGGGAACTTTTTCAGTCTATGCCATGCCAGGTGACAGCTTGCATCGAGGCCAGAGGTGGACCAACACCTTATTGACTTCCTCCCTTTGTAACGGTCAAACTCTGAGATAAATCATTCAATTGTTCCGAAATTTTAATCGTTTTTTTATGTATGTTCTTCACACATCCACCAATTTTCATTGCAATCGGACAACTCCTTGGTGCGTTGATTTTTTGTTAGAGAATATAAAATATATTTTGAAATTATTAAAATTAATTTGTATTCTCTTCAGATATTCCAATTGAATATTTTTATTTTGTTTGTGTTATATGTTAATTGTAATTTGTAGTTTAATTTCATGCATTGATCCCAAAAACTTTATAAACAAAATACATTAGTTAATGAATAAATAATATTGAAGATTATTAATGAAACTTATATGCAAGTTGTATTTATTTTCTATTGCTGGCGGGATTTTTTCTCAAACACTAATTTTTAATTTTTTATAATTAATGCAAAAAATTTTGTAAATGTGTCTGATTTTTAATTAATTGTATACAAAAATTTGTTAATGCATTTTAGAATACATTTCAAGTAATTAGACATAAGATTGAAAATAAAAAACAAATTGCAATCTTTATTTCATATTTGAACCTTCTAAGGGATTACAAATAAAATATCCACACAAAATATATGTATTTGATTCGAACCTTCAAGATTATTCACAATCTTTATCAAACATGAAAAAATTTGATATTTCAGCACTAAGTTTTTAAAGCGAATATATTTTTTCTTAAAAGTTGCATTTTGTGGCATATGCAATATAACTTGTTTTAAAATTTTGTCTTGACCTGCCACTATGATAAAGAATATTGATATGGATACTCTATCCACTGACCTTCTAGATCTGTATTTCGGAGATGGGAGGTACTAAGTTTGAGATCGGCATCTTGGTTCTTCATTCAGTTTTTAAAAGAAGCTATAACATGTATTATGCCGCAGGCGAAATGAAATTGTATATAATGAACTAGGGTATGAAATTGTCACTTGATGGTAGCTAATTAAATATTTAATCTAGATCCCAGGTAGGTGTTTTTATTAACGTTACACTAGAGCAACACAACGTGTTATTAGTGAGTCCAGGATCAATCCCAAAGGGAAAGATCGAGAGCAACACGTAATTTTGAACCACGGTCAGATGAGGCAACACCTCAGCTGGCACCCCACTCTCCAAACTTCCACAACACGCCAACATGAGGACATTTAAGGCCACGTACACGATGATTTTTTGGCTGGATTCGTAGGGGAGCCGAAATCATCCACCAACCTACACTGCCGAGCAGCACAAGCACATGGATTTAAATGTAGCAACTACCAACCTGCCATCTGAGCCGAGTGGATTGAAGCAGCATGGCCCAGAGAAAATGAGACGCTATAAGCTCAGTGGTGACACATTTCACATGCTGTTTGCTACCCCATTGGAACAAAATTTGCAGAGTGCGACAGACTGGTCCAAGCTCAACTCAAGTCTCATGAGCGCGTTGCAGGTGGCCGTGCTCAAGGAAGAGTTCTCTGACAAGGGTTGGGGTGCATTTCTCTTGTCAGTAAAAACTTTCAATGTGTTTATTACTTGATATTGTATGTCTTGTGTCTGGCGCAGCATGGCCAAATATGACCCTTGTGCCATAAAACCCAGAACCAACCAAGGGTTGATATTTTAATTAACGTCGCACTGGAACAACACACTGGCTCAAACCCGAAGGAAAAGATTCGAGGACAACACCCCGCAATTTTGAATCACGGTCAGATGACGAAATCAACACACCTGAGCTGGTACCCCACTCTCCAAACTTCCACACCAACCTGAGGACATTTGAAGGGATGGCAGATTTAACCTACACCTGCCTCCGTGTATACGACGGTTTTTGATTGGACTGAGGTTGCTAATCCGTTACTTTTCCAACTGGGCTAGTGGTCTGGCTTTAAAATAATGCATCATAGAAAGCTGTATGTGGAACAGGTTGAATTTCTGAAATTACCCAGGGAGTATTTTTCTTCTGAATCAGTAAAACCAAAAATATTACTATATTAAGGAGCTTCGAAAAGTGTGAACATGTAGACTAGTTGTCACTCGACTATTCTGTGAAAAATTGTTTGGGTAGGCCGATTTGGATGTTACCGCTTTGACGAAAAACATCTTATAAACGGGTAGATGTGTAAATGCGCATTTCAAAAGAATGGTGATCAAAATTGTGAAATTGCCTGTCTCAACAATGTCGCGCAGACTAATCGGATGATTAATCAGTGGAGGGTCATCTTTGGCTGTCCTGAGTAATAACCAGATGAATGTTTGTTTCCTCCAGCAGAAAATATTCTAAGGATCAGGTTACTAGTTTTGGTCACATGATCCTGGGCAAAAGACCAAGATTCTAGCTGTTTTGAAAGTTCTCTAGTCTTCCGTGACATCAGATGTACAAATGTTTTTCGGAGATGGATGGCGACTCAGTGTCAATAAGTGTTATTGCAAAATAACAGTACGCAACTGTTATTGAAAATCTTTAGTTTCTTATTAGGATGGCCAGTTGAATTGAATTTTTTATCAATTAAAATTTTTGGAACATCTCTAAAAAATTAAAACTTCTAAAAGAATTAGGAGTTGGAACAATGGCAGATTTAAAAGTGAATAAATGTTAAGTATAACCGTTCATTTTAATTTTAAACTTTGGGTGCCCTGCACTCACCAAAGAGAACAAGCAACAATGCAAGGAATGTTGTGAAGAGCTGAAACATTAGCGTGAAGATTACTTTCTTTTCAATGTTGTGACGGGAGATGAAACTTGAGTGTATCATTATAACCCAGAAGAAAAATGGCAGAACATGGAATACTGGCACCATGGTTCGCCAAAAAAATTCAAAACCCTCTGCATAGAAAATCTTTTAACTGTGTTCTGAGATGCCAAACACATTTACGGGACTTACTATCTGGAAGCTGGGTTGACTGAATTCTGTGTGTTAGACATTAAATCACCTTAGGAGATGTGTATGCCTTGTTCAACAATCCACGGAGCCAATAATTCTCGTCCACACACCTCTGGCAACCGTCGAGGCTCTTGTGAACTTGAAATTTAAACCCATTCCATACTTACACCAGATTTGGCGCTCTGCAATTCTCACTTTTTTTCCGCATTTAAAGAGGGATCTTAAGGGTATTCATTTCACCAGATGAACTGAAAGACACAGTAAGGTCGTGGCTCAAGGAAAGACAACCAGCATTCTTCATTGATGGGAAGAGACAACTGGTTCACCATTGGAAAAATATGTAGCTGTAAATGGTGACAATGCGGAAAAATAAATGCAGAAGTAATTTGACTCGTCCTGATAGGATTTCAGAACTTCGGTTATAAAAATGCCGAAGTCTAAATACTGAATTCATGATAGTTGGTTTGATCTATACCAATGGACAGTAGTGAACATAGACACCAAGGGAGTGATTTCCTTAGTCAACAACTGTCTAACAAAAACTAACAAAACAGTTCCATTCAACATGCTTTTAAATTTGTTTCGATTTCATTAATACCAGCTTATCGCAAAATTATATTAATGGAAATGACAATGAGGGCATAAGCGATTGCGAGGATAAAAATATGATTAGCATATAATGCAATACAAGACAGTCAAAGCAATTACCTAAAATCCAGTGTGACTACGTTGGATGAGATTAAACGCCAAAAGGGTATAAACTACATTTTAAGGTAACCCCTATACATTCATGCAAGAGCGTTTAGGTAACAGGTAGTAAAATCTTCACATTACTTCAGGTTTTTGTTGCTACTGAAAATCTCATCTTATATACTGTATTCACCATTCATTGTTCACCTGTTAAAAATTGCCGTTTATATTTTACAAATTTTGATTGGTGTTGCATTGCTTGTTTGTTTACAGCTTGACATTACTTAAATATTTCATTTGTTCCTTGTCATTGTATTTAAAAGTTAAGCCTAAAATCTTGATATCAAAACAACTGAATAAAACTGACAGTACAACTTTTTCTTGCCAAAACACTTAAATTTTTTTACCACATTGAGAAGCAAAGGCAGAATTTAATTTTATTTTTCGTACATCTCGCCATGTATTTTAAATAGAATTTTTTGAGAAATTCTAGAATACACATGTACTCTTTCAAAGTCTGAACACTTAAAAACATTTTACATGGACATTTGAGACACGTGATGTTGCAGGTATACAAAGTCAGTGACACTAAAAATGTCTTTTCCATTTTTCTTTAAATTTATTTGTCAAAACAGTATAATACTGAGTTCTTGGAAAATCTTACTTTGGCAGATAAAAATCCAGTTAATACATCTTTGAAGATTTGTAAAACTGAAAAACAGATTTTTTATCCTATTTGGTATGACCGTTAAGATAAAAATTATGACACATTCAGTACATGTAATACTATAATTCTTTAATAGTTGGAAGGTAAGACATTTAAAAAAATATTCACATCTTTTAATTATTTATCTGTAATGAGATAATTTTTTGAACAAACTATTTATTCTCACTAGGTTATCACAGATTACTACCCTAGAAGACACCATAATAAACAGACTGCCACAAAGAGCAATTCATAATTTATAAATCACATCTTTTATAAAGAGTCCATTCTTGTAACAATACATAGCATTTTTTATTCACAGCAAACAGTTGTTCTTTTCAGAGTAAGATAGATATATATATGTATAGAAACAGAAACATGAAGGCATAGTAACATTTAAAACCTTTTAGGATCGGTTGAGGCTAGCTTTGCACCGCTTAGCTTATTTCCAAATAAATTAAATGAAATTTCCTTTCAAAACAAATCAAGACTAGCAACAGAAATTCTAAATGAAAACAAGGCAGCGTGAAATGAAGAGAAGGTAAATCACTGGACAGTAATGATTCGCATGGTATTCGTGGCCCCAGCACCCTGCCTCCAGCCAGTGACAATGACTATAGCATCACCGCTTTTCAGGTAGTTGCGTTTCTTGCCAAAGTCCACAGCATATTGGATGCGGGCATCGACATCCTGTGTCCAATCAGCTAGTCTTTCAGCTGAAAAATTTCATTCCGAGTTAACATTGCATTACTGATAAAATTTGAGCATCAATAATGGTAATTAATTATCACACTGGAGTAACAACGAACTATTGGCGATGGTTCGAGATCAAATCCCCAAGGGAAAAATCCGAGGACAACACGTAATTTTGAATCATGGTCAGATGACAAGGTCAACACCTGAGCTGGCACCCTCCTCTCTAAACTTCCACACCAAGCCAATGTGAAGACATTTGAGGCCACAACAGATTTAATGTGCACCAGCCCCCAAGTCGGTTTTTGGTTAGACCGTGTTTCAAACTTGTAACCCTCTGGTTGCTAATCCGTTACTCTTCCAACTGGCCTACAGTGGCCCAATTCCCCATTGGAATCACATAACACTGGATCTAGTTGTGGCCAAACCAGGTCAAATAAGGCCTTTTAGCACTGAGAAATGTAATTTTTTGCTCAAATAGATCAGTATAGAATCAGATAAAAATCTCACCTGTAAAGTGAATAGTGGCAATGCCTCGGAAAAGATGGGCTTGCCTAGTTGTCAAACCCACTCTTGAGACAGCAATGATAGGACATCGAGGTCGGTATTTTGAAATCATGTGGGCAGTCCTATCAGGATTAAAGAAAGAAGCGTTTCAGTTTGGAAAATTTATGTTAATGCTTAAAATTTCACTATGCATGACAGTATAAAACAAAAATCAAACTTTTCTTGCTAGATAGCTACAGACTTGTGGAAAGAGCAGATCTCTCGGCAGGCAGACTATACTCTCATTCATCATGCATACTCTATTATGTTTCAATGTATTAATAATTATTTACTCATTAAAATGTTAGATATCATGATTATGAAACTTGTATGAAAAGGCAAGTTGTATTGAAGAGATAAAAAGAAAAAGAATGAAAAGAAAAATTTACAAGAACTTAAATTCACCATATTGTCAAATTGGATTATTTTGCAGAAAATTCACATAACTTTTAAGAAATTATAATAAAAGCTTACATAAGTAGGCACTCCATATTTGTTAGATAACAATGGTAAAATTAAAAACTTATTCTTACAGTTAACTAGCCCCTGAAGTTAACCACAGTTGAATTTTTATCTGTAAGTGGTTGTTAAGCAATTCCTCAAATGTTGAAGAAATATCTGACAAATATTGCATATACTGAAAGGTTAAATAAAATCCCACTGAAATACAATATAACCTTGATTATCTGAGGTAATGAGGACCAAAGCCCCTTTGGATAAACAGAAACTCTGATAATACAGATCTCATAACACAAAGTAGTCTGAAATACAGAAAAATTTACCTTGCTACTGATGACCAACTGTCTCCTCACTTCTAAAGGACATTTAAAAACACCAAGTTACGCTAATTTCAATGTTTGGTATACAAATATTGCAAGAAACAAGCAATCATAGGCAAATCATAAAAATCTTAAATTATGTCATCCTCGTAATGTAGCTAAGCATTTTTATGTTATTCTTAAACCTTCACTCTTGGGGGGAAAATTACCACATCTGCAATTCAGTTTATTAAACCTCAAACTATCTACATTTGCATGATTTTATATATCTCATTCAATACATTAATTTAATATATCATATTTCTTTTGAAAGTAAATAATAATCATAGAGTAGTGCATATCCCAAAGGCTAATATTTTGGAGGTATAAATCCTCAGACATACATTCTTTCATTAGTCCTGTCTGATTTGTCGAAATCCGCCTGCTATATCTACATGCTACTACTGAAAGCTTCATATATAAGCAAGGATTAAGAATATTAAAATATGTGTTATAGTACAATAAAGCTTTTATGCAATAATTTTACAATAAAGCTGGTGATATGCATTGAGTACCTTTTTGAACTCTTGGAAGTCTTTAATGTATGATAGGCAGAATTCTACCCACTAAAACAGCCAAAGACAAAGTGCACATACATGCTTCAAGCTTCTTTATTTAAAGAACTCAGAGAAAAAGAACTTAACTTCTTTTTTAAAAAACTCAGTACTATCGAATTTGGCTTGGATAACAGACATTTAGTTAATCGGAGATCTGATAATCAAGGTTTTACTGTTGATGCTGCTGGTGGATTGACATCCTGGAGGGTACTAATCAACCAAATGTCCATCTGCGAATTTTTATCTCAGATATGAGTCTTTGGGATATGCATTGCTCTATTGATAATTATTGTTCACTTTCAAAAGAGAAAGTGACCATATTTTAATCAATTTATAGAATGAGATATGAAATCAAATGCAAGTTTATATAGTTTGAGGTTTAACAAAACTGAATTGTGGATGTGGTAATTTTTCCTAGCAATGAAGGTTTAAGAATTACATAGGGTCAGGTGGAGTAAAGTGGATATAAAAAGCAGTGTTTTCAATTTCAAAGTAGAATGCAGCAATGACAAGTTTGAAAAGGTGGTGTTTCTTTGCATTATACAGTGGCTACCAAAAGTGTTCATACACTTTAAAAATTTGCAGAAAAAGAGCTGTAGCCTGGAATTGAATTCGGATATAAAGTCCAATATTTTTCATATCATCTCCATGTGATTCTGAATAAAACCTAACATTTAAAAAAACATTGACTCATTTTCCTTTTATAAAAATGAAAATGCAAGGCAGAGAAAGAACACGTCACAAGTGATCGTACACCGAAACATTTTCAAATAAATTTATAAATGAAATTATCGTCCATCGCTTTTTTTATTTTTGCATTGTGCTGACCAGAGTAAAAGATGCATAGCTATTTACTCTGGTGGTGACATTAAAAAAATCTTTGCCTACTTGCTTGCTAGTGCTCGTATTTATTATTTAAAAATGGCTCATAGTCGTAAGGAAACAACGAACAGCATTCAAAAATTGATTATTTTTCATCATAGTAATGATAAATCAGTTCGGAATATCTCTAAATTAGTAAATTTATCCCATTCTATGGTGCAGTATGTGATAAAACGCTTTAAAGAAAATTGGATCGAAAACAAGGAAGGAAAGGTCGTCCAGCAAAGTTAACTCAACGTGATCAGATTTATTGTTAGAAAATTTGTGAAAAATCCACGTTTGAGTGCTGTAAAAATTTCTACAGATTTTACTGAAAAAATTTCTACTTCAATTTCATCTGAAACAGTTCGACGAGTGCTCAGATCAGCTGGATTAAATGGGCGTTCTGCCTGAAGAAAATAAGTACGAGAAATAGGAAGCTTGGGCTTTTCTTCACAAAATCAATGATAAATAAGCCCGAAACGTATTGGAATCATGTCTTATTTGCAGATAAAGCAAATTTAACATGTTTGGTTCCGATGGGCGTATAATTGTATGGAGAAGAAAAAATGAACTTAGTTGGAACAGTAAAGCATGGTGGTGGAGGTGTCCTTGTGTGGGGGTGCATGTCAGCATCAGGGCTAGGTAATTTGGTATTTATTGATTGCATAATGAATCATGCTATTTATTTAAATATTTTAAAAGACAATTTAAAATTATCAGCCCAAAATTTAGGTATTGGAAACAACTGTTTTTTTTATCAAGATAACGATCCTGAGCACATGGCTCTCAACGTTCGCTTCTGGTGTCTATAATTGTCCACAAGTTCTGAAAACACCACCAGAGTCGCCGGATTTAAAATCAATAGAACACATTTGGAGAGAACTGGAGGTTAGAGTACGAAGACACGACATTAAAACGAAAAATGAACTAAAAACAGTAATGATTGAAGAATGGAGGAACATTGATGCAGAAATTACAAAAAACTAGTGAAATCTATTCCCAGACGTTTAAAAGCTGTTGTGGATGCTATAGGATATCCTACTAAGTACTAATTTACCGAAATATTACAATATTTACTAATATGTAGAGATGTTTTTAAAGTATACGAAGACTTTTGTGAGGTAACTTTTTTGTTACTTTTTGATTATTGATTTTCCAGAGTTTTTCTATGTTTTAAAATATTTTATGTAGTTTTGTTAAAGAACAAGTTATAGATATTATTAAAAAATTCCCATTCTGAAATATAAATTTTTATTAATGGATAGAGCAGTATTTCATTGAAATTCGCAAGTGTACGGACACTTTTGGGAGCCACTGTATATACATTGCATTATTTAAGAACATATTGCTTGTGTTTTATCTTCATATTTAAACCTATATTTTTAGTTAAGTGGCTATTTTTATACCTTGTTTTTATACCCACTTTACCCCATACCATGGGGTAAAGTGGGTAGCAGGTGAGGGAAAGTGAGTAATTCATAGAAGTAATAAAATCATTAAATGGTGAAAAAATTATTAACACAATATAATAATTGATTAGTGTATTAAAAGAACAATTTTTGTTGAATAAGCTACTATTAAATTAACTATTTATTCTATGAGCTACTATTTTGGTGACCTTCTAAATGCCAAACTTATAATACATAACATTTATGAATGCTGTAGCTCAAGATGTACTTGAACTGTTTCAGTGTTCATTTCACTGTAAGTAACAGTAAAAAATTCTACACAATTCATGTTAACATGTTTTCATGAATTATTCAAAATTCACGAAAACATGTTAACATGAATTTTGAGAAAGATAGAGGTTACATATCAAAACTGTCCATGATTATCAAATGTAGGTTTTGTGGCAATATTTGTATAAATGCTTCCAATATTTATTATGCCAACATCCTCCTTTTCTAGAAAATATACCATCAATTAACTCGATTTTTTAAGAAATCTTTCCCGACTTATGTTACTTGCTCAACAAATTGTTGAACTGATTTTTTGAACCTACATATTACCCAAGAACTTTGCTTAATATTGCTGCTGTCAATTTTGTTCTATGGTTCTTCAATATTTTCTTCTGGCTTTATTTTCAGTAAGAGCCTGAACTGATATTCTCAAGTTTTTTTCATTTTACTAGACCTATCTTATGTTTCTTGAAATAAATGCTATAGGATGCCAGAGCCTGTTAATAATTTCACCTAGTTTTCTGAATCATTTTCCTTTTTCAAAATGAATTCTGAGATCATTTCTAAGATCAGTAGATATAGGAGTTGAGAGGGTTGTTAATATGGCTAATTTCTGTTTTTTTAACAGTGAAAACAGTAACTTTATCTGGCATGTAAGTTGCTTGAAAATTATGTTATTATTTCCAGTGAAGCTTGATTCCCTTCATTTTGTGACAAGCTTACAACACATGTTGAACTTCATTTTGGGAAATTAATGCCCCTTTTTTATCCTTAAAATACTGCATTCCTCAGCCTGTCAATTTTCAGTATATAACCACTTTCCTTAAATTCTTTCACAGCATGGTTAAATTAATGATTCACATAACCGTTTCAATAGACAGAAATGTGACCTTAAAACATTTTGCAACTTGTTTTTCCCTGTACCATGATATTGAAATTCCTTTCCATGGTATTTTCAGTGGCACGGAAACCTCAACATCTAAGGGCTGTAAGGCACGACTTGTAATTGGGGTAGCCATAATATACCTATACATACGTATATATTATGGAATACTTATATACCTATTCATTGTTGCTGATTAAAAATTATCTTTAACATAAAAGAACCCCCCCCCAAAAAAGTTTTATCAATGTTGCCGCTAAGCTTAAAGATACCCATTTTACCCCACTTCATTTACAAACATCTAGCATTAAAAATAATGTTAATTTCTTGCCTGTTTATTGGAATCTGTTAACAAGTCCTTTATCTGGTTCGAGAACAAAAAATATATTAGTTTTAGAAAGGCATACGTAAATAGAAAGTTTCTCAGATAACAACAACCCACATGACTGAATCAAAACAAACAAGAGGCTACCAGGATCTTCTAGATGTTACCAGTAAAATGTTTTCAATTGAAAAATGTTTTAAAGAACTTAAATATATTGTTGTGAGTATTACTTTCCATCGAAACAAGGTTTATAATTAATGAGGTAGCTTTTGCATGGACTACCCACTTTATCCCACCAGACCCTATAAAAAAGTTTAAGTATATTACAAAGGAAGACACGTTCTACATGATTTCACAGATATTACCTTGTCAAGATACCCTTACAAAAATGTTTTTACAGTTCCATAGAATTATAGATTTCTACAAAGAAACAAAATTTTGTTTCTAGAGAAAATGAACGGTTTCTATAGAAATGTATTTCTATGGAATCAGAGTTTGTTTTCTGAAAAGTTCTATAGAGAATATGTGAATTTTATAGAAGGTCTATAGAAAAGTAAAGTCGTGAAACAAAAGAAACGAGCTCTTATAGAGGTTTCTAGAGATTCCTAGACTTTCTATAGGTTACTTTAGAGCTTATAGAAAAAAAAGACCATATTCTATAGAAATTTTTCATAAGGAAAGGCTTTTATTATTCAGCTGTGCTTTCTTGTAACATTTGAACACCAAGAATTGAAATTCACATCACTTCGTGTTTGTCCATTTAGAAATTTAACACTTATGACAGTGAATTGCTGGACCAATTTCACCATAAACGCAATTAGGACTTTATTGAATGTTAAATCTACTAAGATGGAAAGGGGCCATTGTTAGCGTAGAACTGGTTAATCTATGGCGACAGTTTTTAATACTGTTTTTTTTTAATTGGAAAATGGATCTTCCTTATAGTTTTCCCAGTCTGTTTGCATTTTTTAGTAATTTGCTCATTGTGGGTTTTAATGAGGCGGCTCTTTGAGGAGTGTTTTTGAAAGCGTACTATAGTTACACTAAAATCCAGCTAAATTTACTAGTGTTACCTTCCAGTAGTGGTCAGAACTATAATAGCTGAAGCCAGAGACTTCATAGCAGCATTCACAGCAGCGATGGCAACTGAAGTGGTTTGATCGGTAGGAATTAGAGTCTTCAACATCAGGTCACTAAAGACATTTCTGTGAAAAACTGCAGCCTCTGCCTCGCAGCAGATTGCATGCATCACTTGCACTGCAGCAACCGGGTATTCGCCTTTAGCAGTTTCACCAGACAGCATGACACAGTCAGCACCATCCAATACAGCATTGGCTACATCAGAACTCTCAGCTCTGGTGGGTCTGGGCTTTTTAACCATGCTTTCCAACATCTATTGAAAATATTTATTAAAATTTTACCTCCTGACGAAAAAGACATGATAAAAGACATTGGAACGGATTTTAGGTACTCAGGTAAGGGTCTTCACAAACAGTGATAGACAGTGGGTTTTCAATAGAAAAAAATGTGATATTAGATAGTTTATTTCATTTATTTATATACGTTTTTCCTATTACAAAGACAGTAAACTGTAATAGATTAATAACAAAATACTTCAACTTTGTACACCACAATACGACTGATCGTTAGGTTTCTGTTGAAGTTGAAAACAAGGTTGGTCATGGTTGAATTAAGCCGTCAGATGTTGCTAAGTCTAATGCATTAATTATTCATTTGAAACAAAATATTATACATTTTAGGACGTACTAAAAACAAATTGTAAAAAATGTATTTAAATTTATAACTAATACATTTTTATCTATTCTCTTCATCGAAAAAAGTCAGTACACCTGTTAGGATCAGTGCGTCTAACAGAGGGCTAGGCAAGACATTTTTTTTACAGCTGTAGATATCCCAATGCTGATTAGCAATTTATTATACAAATAGTTCATAAAACTGACAAAAACAGTTGAATATATTTTTAAA
This sequence comes from Meta bourneti, assembly GCA_933210815.1. Classification (NCBI taxonomy): domain Eukaryota; kingdom Metazoa; phylum Arthropoda; class Arachnida; order Araneae; family Tetragnathidae; genus Meta; species Meta bourneti. The sequence continues at coordinate 53,369,659 of OW119932.1, forward strand.
CCGATTTCTTACAAGTATTTTCATTTATGAATATATTATGTTATCATTCATAAATGAAACCTTTTGAAATATCAATCAGCGTTCAACTGTATATGCTTTTATTTATTGTCTCAAAATTTGCTCTTTTACCTGATATATGCAGAGAAATTCTACATTTTATTTTTTATCTAATCTTTGTATTTTGTTACCTTTAGTTTCAACTATTTATTTCCAACCTAAACAAAATATTTGCTGAACTTACTTGAGTAGCACAGATAACTGGTTTGCCAGCAATGTTGCATTTTGCAATCATCATCTTTTGAGCCAAAAATACTTTTTCGGTGGGAATTTCAATACCTAAATCTCCTCTGGCAACCATAATACCATCTGAGGCTTCAATGATCTCATCAATTCTGGAATGGGAAAAGAAATGAATGACAAAATGCGAACTTGTAGTAATTACTACTGTCCAAAAGTGTCCTTAAGGTATCTGTATATCTTCAGAGGCAATTTTTTAAAAATTATCATAGAACTTAGAAATACCATTTATGCAAAACGTCATATTTTCATTTTTCCAGTTTATAAAGTGAAAATTATCTCCTAAAAACATTGATTACGATATTGTTATATTTAAAGAGCTTTAATTGTTAACTTTAACATCAGTCATCCCTGAAAAAACAAAATGCAAAAAGATATTTAGGTTTACATCCTGCTCAATTTTTTAAATGCATATTTCTTAATAAGAATAGTTCAAACCCTGCTTTATAATATTCAGAACATGAATACAAAATTTCAAAAAGAATTTAATTGATGGATTCTTAGATATTGTGTTTTGCACAGTAACACTTAAAGAAAATTGCATTTCGAGAAAAAAGTTAAAACAATATAAACCTCCACGTAAAATATAGATGTTAATACTTTTTAAAAGTTTCATATCTCCAGTTCTAATGTCGTAGAAGTAAAATCCAAAGTGATTTGAAGAGCTAGAGTCAGTATAATATGTGAAATTTGATGAAAGTGGCTGTTTAAAGGTATAGATACAGGTATCTACCTTCTGATAGGAATTTTTGAAATTTGACTCTTGTGCACTATATAATAGAGTATGGCTAAAATCTCAGAATAACAAAAAATAATATATTATTATTTTTTTTAAATTTAGACTCAAAAGAAGTGAAAAATAGACAAAAACTAGCACCACTGCAAAACATGATTACTTAAATTAAAATTAAGATATTTCTATTTTATATATATATATATATATATATATATATATATATATATATATAAATTTTATTCTGAAGAGTAAAACCGCCTTCAGAGCATATGAACCACTCACATTATTGTAAACTAGTTCTTTAAAAGCTGTGGAGAGGTTTAAGTTCAACCAAGAAAAACTTTAAAAATTATAGCAATTCGTAACTTTTATCAATAAAACAAAAAACTAATCAATACACAATCATAGAAGTGATTCATTCCCTTCATCAACTCTTTCAAAGTATTCCTTCCAAATTTTATAAAGTTTGAAGAACGTTTTGAGTTTTCATGTTTTGCGTAAAAGCATAATCCTAAAATATCGATTTAGAGAAAAAGCTGAAAATATATTTCTATAATGAATCCAACCTTTAAATGGAAAATGAAGCTCTAAAGTGATCCTGATTAGTAAAGATCACCTTCTATAGTAATTAAATCAACTAATTTTTTTCTAATGTCCCTCAAAACCTTCCAGCGCTTCTTTAAAACAGATGTTGCATGGCACTTGGAATCAGATTCTGATGATCCAAACTTCTGTAACCTTTTGAAGTAAAATAACCAAGATTTTCAATGTTCTTCTTGGTTAAACCATTAACGCAACCCTCAAATTCATCATTGTACTGAATTACAACATTATAAGCCCCCTAATTTCAGTTTTGAGGCTGATAAAAACCTCCTTGGGAACTCGGCTACACCATTAAAACTTTCATTGGCATTTGGTGTTTTGCCATGCAGACACTTTTCTAAAACTTCTCTGGCGCAAAGCTCTAAATACACTGGTTTGACCATATTTAAAATATTATTGGGCAAACTAGAATGCTTGTTTTTATGGTTCTTTTCCTTTGCTTATGGCTCGCTGGTAATAACACCAACTGCTGTCACCAATAGGGCACTGGCCATGCATTGATTCTTTGATGATGAAGCACAATGAAAGAAAGCTGCAATTACATTTTGCTGCTGCATCATCTGCAAGTTGTCCATATTAGAGTGAATCGCAATCCCATAGTAATGATGTAATCTGTCAATAAAAACATCTGTTCGTTTACCTTTACCAGACAGACCTTTTCTTTTGCTTTTGAATTTTCGCAGATATGTACCTACCTGTGTTTGAATGTGCCCAATGCATTCCAGTTTCAAAACACTTTTTTCACCACATGTGTTTGGATAAACAAATATCCTTTGGAGAATCACCATAACCTTAGTATTTGGTGTACTTCAGTTTTCGTGTGCTCACTGACTTCTTGAATATTCTGTTGACACCAACAGTTTCCATCTTTGCGATTGATCCTTCAAAATAGCATTGGCATATACGGTCAGCTTTCTGTGATTCAAATGAAGTTTCTTTTCAGTTTTTGTAATCTTTTGCGAATTCTGCAGTAAGGCATGACTTCTAAATCGAGCACCTTTCCAATATCAATTGAAAGGGCAGCAACACAACTATTCAAAGTATACCCTCTATGCTGCCATGTTCCATCCAGACACCACCATTCCGTCTTGTCCCTGTACTAAATTTTAATTCTGATGCGGAAATAAACTGCTGTGCAGTGGGTGCTCTGAAAGTAATGTCCTGTTCTAGATGAAAGATTGTACAATGATGAACAATGTTTATTCAAAAATGAGTTTAAATACCTCAACACATATGATGAAAATGAAACAAAAATTTCTTACTTTTTAACACCTTCATGGTTTTCAATTTTAGGGATAATTTTGATATGCTTTCCCTTTTCTCCCAATATTGCACGAATTTCATTCACACCTTTAGCATTCCTAATGAATGAAGCAAACACCATATCTACCTAAAGAGAAAATTTAGCAATTAAAAGTCTGCAAAGAAATTTATAATTGTATAGAAAACATTTGAAGAAACTATTTTTCATCATTGTGAAAAATATGTATATCATGATTTATAATTTTGTATATTAGTAAAAAACTTACTACATAATATTCAAAAACATTAAAAATATTTATAACTTTCAAATAAGTTTTCATACTAGAAAAATAACAAATAAAATATCTTAAAGAAAAAATCAAAATGGTATTTAAGCCAGTGGACTGGTAAAACCCTGAATATGCGATTCTTAATTTATAAATTTCTGTAAAATTCTTGTATACAAAAACAATAATAATTCATACACATTTAGAAGAACCTATGTCCAAATCGATCTCAAGTCAAGGTTTAACTTATTCTTTCAGTGGCAAAAGCTTAACAGCCTTGAATGCACACAATTTTTAAAGTTTGAAATTTTTATATGAAGATTTATTGTAACAAGAATTAGAAATATTACTCATACCAAAAATAGTTGGTAGGTAGTTAATTAACATTACAATGCAGCAACACAATGGGCTGACGACAGTCCAGGATCAATCCAGAAGGGAAAAACCCGAGAACACCTTGCAATTTTGAACCATGATCAGATCAACACCTGATCTGGCACCCCAATCTCCAACTTCCACACTACGACAATGTGAGGACATCTGATGTCACAACCGATTTAATGTGCATCACCTCTCACTTACATGACGGTCTTTGGTTGAACCGAGTTTCGAATGTGCAACCATCCTGTTGCTAATTCGCTACTCTTCCAACCGAGCTACTGGGGCTCTCCCAAAAACTGAAATTCATTCGCATTTGAAACAGAATTGCAATGCAGTGTATGTAGTGGTTGAAGACATTAATTAAAAATAAATGTAATCTAGTACATAAAAATCCAATTATCTTAATTAACAGGTCGTTAAAAGATTTAAGAACAATCCTTACATCTTGTTCAATTCCAAATAACAGATCTTGCTTATCTTTTTCAGAGACAGCCGGCAAGTCAACTTCAGCACCAGGTAAGTTGCAACCTTTTTTGCTACCCAACATACCACCATTTTCAATTTCACATTCCACTGAATCGGCACCTGTATGAATATCAGGTAAGACTCAATAAATATTTTCTATACATTTTAATACACTTTCGATACATTTATTCAATTATAATTACAAAACAATCAATGATAATCACGAAACTATATTTTAGAGATAAAAATTATCCAATAGTTCTAAAAAATGTCTCCTACAACTTTTTCTAAAAATTAATAATGTATTTTTTCTAACACATTGTTCCTGCTGTTACATGAAAAAATGAAATTACTTTTCAAGGATATTTTGTTACTGTCACACAAGCGATAAATTAATATTTTCAAGAGATAAAATAGAATGAATGCCTGAAATCTAAGGAAATTAAATTTTAATGCAATGTTTTAAAGTAAATAATTATAAGAGAATACTAAAAAATTGCTTTTAAATCACTGCATAATGTAAAGCATTGTTTCCCAAAGTGGATGCTTCTGCCTCCCTCTGTGGGCACTGAAGAAATGTTGACCCCAGGGGAATAAGGGGCATTAAGGAGCAGTAGCGGGCAATTGGAAGACAAAAACATTTGTCACCTAAAAATGTTTTAAGTAAGCACTTATCTACTTGACCATGCAGACACTCACTACAATGATGCATTGTCACAAGAATTATACATTATAAAATGCAAGTTACAACTGATCGGTCTAAAATCAAGACAAGTCATAACAAGTGAATGGAAACAGGTATGTATTTGCAAAAACTTCCAACTTAAATTTTTTATTCTATTTCCATCATCCTCTTTTGTTGAACATGCATCTGGTGTGATAATGAGTCTTAACTAAAAAGAGGAACTGACTGTAAACAGTTGACCAAAGAAATTCAAGGTTGGTTTTGGGGTTTTATGGCACAAAACGCCATATTTGGCCATGCTGTGCAAGACACACAATATTAAGTAAGACACACAATGACAGTTTTACTGACACAGAAGAGAGAAATACACCCAGGGAGGAATGCACGCAACAGGAATCGAACCTGCGCTGCCTACAATTCGAAGGTTGCTAGCTCAGTGAACATACCCACTGAACCACAATGGTCCCGAAGAAATTTAAGGATGATGCTGACGAAAATAGAGTCTAATATAGACAAATTGATAGCACAATACAGATTCATTCTTTTCATTGGTGATTATTTTCAATTTTACTGATTTGTTTGACATTAATCTAAAAAGAATGGAGTGTGTTTGTACATTGTGTCCGTTATATTCCAAGAATCTATTTTGTTGTGAAAAAACAGATCCATTCATTACTTTTTCGTTCGAAGCATTTTTAAAATCTGTTTTAAGATGTATTTCTAGATTTTGAATTTGATGTTTTTCGTTCAATAACTAATGAAGGTAAATAATGGTTTAATTAATTAAAAAAGCATTTTCAATCATTGTATAATTTTGGGAAATGCTTGTTTTTAAATGACATACGAGGCATTTATGCATACTCTGGACTATAACTATGCATTCTGAGTAGCATTGGCACTCTAGACTTTTCTTTCTTACCAAAAATTTAAATTCTACAAAATGCTAAATGTGACATTTAATTACATTTGTGAAATTGGGTATTTAACAATTGTGTACCTTTTATTAGAGTGTGGTAGTTGTTACATGGGATGTGAATAGGGAATTACAATTTAACAAAAACTGAAATTAGTTAATTCAACCCGAGTAATGCCAGGTTATTCTGCTAGTTACTAATAATAGTGAGAAATGTAGTATTTATGTACAATTTAATTTTATTATTTTATTTTATAAACAGCTTCAGTTCCAAGTTGTTTTGTTTCTGAACTAGCTTATCGAAATTTTATTATACACACAGCTACATAAATATTTTGGTGAAATTGAAAAGTTATAGGCACAACTATTTTTGCACTTTATTATTATTTGATATTTTCCCACAGGGTGCATCGAAAAAATAGTTTTTGAAAAAGGGATGTTGAATCCCAAATGATTGGTTACATTGAATTTTATGGCTCAAGGTCCACATTTGGCCAAGCTGCAGACACAAGACAGACAACGTCAAGTAATGGATAAACATACAATGAAAGTTTTAATGACACAGAAGAGAGAAATACACCCAGGGAGGAATCGAACCTGCACTACCTATATGTTACAGGTTGCTAGTGCAGTGGACAAACACACTGAGCCATGAAGGCCCCAAGAGTTTGGAAACTATGATGTAAGGGAACATGTCAGCACCAGCATGTTGTATTTTCAAGTCACTTAATTTTTGTGTATTTTATCATTACGCAGGTGAATTCAATTTTATAAAATTACTAAATAAATGAGCAGAAAGTGATAAAAAAAGAAAAGGCAAAAGTATGAATTGGAGTAAAAGTATGAGTTTGCTGCAGGTAGTTTTTTTCTTAATGGTTCAGGCTTAATGGTTCAGGCTTAATGGTTCAGTACTCTACTTTGTTGCAATATAACCAGGGACGCACCCAGGATATCAATCTGGAGGGGGCTAAATTTTCATTGTAAGCTATTAAAGTGCCAATTTTAAAATTTCTTTGAAATTTTGAAGTTTCAGAGTGTTAATCAGATTAGTTTTAGAGCATATCAGAGACTAGTTTTAGAGGGTGTTACCTGGAGACTAGTTTTAGAGTGTTACCAAGATACTAATTTTGAAACTCTCAAGACGAATAGAAGCTGTATTGAAGGGAAAAGGTATCAATGTTTTAATGAACATTAAAAGTTTAAATTATTTTATCCAACCCTAGTAAATAAAAAATGGGGTACTTTTGTAAATGGGCTCTTTGAAAGCAATTAAATATTAATTGACTGTAAGGAGAAAAATATCAAAACAAAATCATACACGATTTTTAAAGCAATGAATGTATTATATAGGGATATTTTTTGCTTTTTAGTCTGGGAGAGGCTTAAGTCCCCACAGCCCCCTCCATATGTGCGCCCTTGAATGTAACATACAAATAATCCATTTATATATAACTATAAAAATAAGCACAACTCATTTACCAATTGATTTGACAACAAGAGAAATAAGTCCATCATCAACATAAATTCGACTTCCTGGTGTAACCACTTTTGTGATGTTCTTATAATCCATATAGAGAACCTCTGTTGAGCATTTTTCGTAGAATGCTTCATCAGTTGTAACTTTGACAATTTTTCCTTTTACCATTTCGACTTCAGCTGATGCACCCTAAGGATAAAAACCATTCAGAAATTCCCAAAAGTACAAGATTATTTATTTTAAATAAAAAATTAAATACAGTTGAATCCATTGAATGAACCTGTTTTGTGAAGTTCACTTATTGATTCTTTTATGGAATACTGTACTTCTATAAATTTCATTATTAAAACATCAAATTTGATTTTTGTGCGCTGTCTTAAATAAATCAGAGTGACTATAGTGCTTATAAAACTAAACATATTATGCAACTGTCATGTAAATGTTGAATGGTAGAATAATGTATAGCAAACTTAGAATAAAAATAATGGATAACAAACTTTCTCTATGATTCTAATAAAGGTATGGTCTTATTTTAATTTCCTTTAAAGATTTCATGTTGAAAATTAATTTTAATACATCTCTTAGAAATAAAAAAACTTGAATTTTTGCATAATATATCAATTAAAACTTTTGGATACTTATAAATACAGGCTCATTTAAAGGGCAAAAATTTAAAAATGGATTCAAACGGAACAAATTTAAGTTTAGGTAGTCAGTCTCGTGTATTCACAATGAAATTTTAAAATGCCATTTCAGTATTTTAAATGCAGAATTGGCTGGAAAGGAAACAATTTGATCATGGAAACATGTTAATATATTGCATTAAGTCATACTGGGGTACTTTTTAGATTTGGAAGCCTCTGAAAAATTGTATTGTGTACCCAAATAAGAGAATTACATGTAAATTTCTCAGTAATAATCTTTTGGAGAATATTCTCTAAGAGGAGAATAATCGAGAATTTCCTTCCATAGACAAAGGAAAAAAAAGAAGAATGGTGAAAAACAAGGTATTGTGGGTAAACTGTATTAACCTGATTGGTGGATAATAATTAGTAACTGAGAAAGGGATTGGAGGGAATATTTACACTAAATTTAATGCTTCTCACAGCATCATCACCCAATGGACCCTAATATTGGTAGCCCAGGGATTATATTGGGTTTAGAAATTTCCAAAAGAGAACAAACATCAAACTAATTTTAACATCAGTTTCATGTAATATTAATAACTCACCTAAGTTCATAAGAAAATATGCATATTCAGTAAAATAACAAAATAATGTGTATTGGGTATGATAATTTAGTTATATTAATTTTGCATTTGATGCTATCTTTGTAGTTGATTTACATGTATTATAAATTGTAGATTGCTTTTATGATAAAAAAACCTTGCAAGCTTTTAAAAAAATTAGCAATTATTAATAATTTCTATAAAACAGTGCTTATATATATATATATTGTGAATGATACATAAAATCCTCAGATTCATTTCTGCAATTAATAAATTGCAATTTCCTGAAAAATGAGGCATTAAATCGAAAATTCTTGAATATTCTCCAAATTTCAATGTTTGAAGAATATTCTCGTTCTCAAAAATATTCTTTTGAGAATATTCTTGGCTAACTATAACAGAAACACGAAAATACTAAAGTGATAATAACTCTATGATGGAAAATACAAGTATTTCATGCTGTTTTGCAAATCCGCATACATACATTTTTAACTATAGTTAGAATAAAACATTTACTGTGCTGTTCCAAGGCACTATGTTTCAGCTCCTATATCTGTAAAATTTTCATCAGGTACTCAGATGGGAAAATGACTAAAATCGAGTTTTTAAAAAATCTCATTCAAGACTTACCCCTTCCAGCAAACCAGTACGAATTTCAGGACCTTTTGTATCTAAAGCAATAGCTACTGGGCAAGATGCTAAACCTTCTTCTTCAGCAACTTTCTTTATAGCTTCTCTGGCATTTGTTACTGTTCCAGCATGGTACTGGAAACATAAATTTAATGCATAATATACATTATGCTCAAGAAAACATTATAATTCTTACAATTTGGTTATAAACAAATGATTGCAACACATATATACAATTGGTAGGTTGCACACAACCCTTACAAAAATTTTTAGTTTCATAGAACTAGAGATTTTTATAGAAACGAAATTTCGTTCCAATAGAAAAATATTCTAGATTTCTATAGAGAAAACGAGCTGATTCTATAGAAATATATTTTTATAAATTCTAGAGTTCTATAGAGAAGTTGTCATGAAACAAAAGAAATGAGCTTCAATAGAATTCCACATTCGATAGAAATTTTTATAGAAAATTTTCGTAAGGGAATATGCATTAATCCAGGTTGGTTCGTCGCTCTAGTCATTTTATGCTCCACAAGGGCTAATTAGACCAAGACCTATGGCTTCAAGAAGATTTCGAACCACTATGAACATGCATTACATGACCAGGATTTGAACCTAGAGTATATTGAACCAAATGCCAGGGCAGTACCTACACGGCTACCAGGCAGGCTGTGTCAGGAATAAGCAAAATAATATAAGTGAGCAACAAAAATTAAAATCAACATTAATTTCCTCAACAAGGCAGATATTAAATATATTTTCTTGGAAGTATTTGTCCTGATGTGTCAGTGTCTTAAAATTAACATTGATGCTGTTGGTGCTTTCATTATCAAACAATTTTGATTGGTTGGGGTTTTTTGGCATAAAGGCAATATTTGACACAAGAAAATTATTACTGACTCAGAAGAGAGAAATATATCCAAGGTGGAAAATGTTACGGTCTGATAAAATTGCTCAAAAGTGGATTATAGTAATAGGATTGGTTATTTTGGGGTTTTATGGGCCAAGCAGTAAGTTAGAAATTGAGATCGGTTGCATGGATCCATTATAAAGTTTTAGGACACACAAAGGGGGTAATATTTTTTTTTAACTTCGCAGTTTTTATAGCATTTAGGGAATATTTAGAAATTTTCTTACAATTTTTTCTCGTTTGACACTATAGATTGTGACCATTTTCTTCAGATTAATTTACTAAACATTTCAATACACTTTATACAACTTTGTCAATGTTAATTTTCCCTGATCTGTTTACAACTGTTTTCAACAGGAGAAAGATTAATGTTTCATACTTTCATACTGTACTCTCCACACATCTTAAAGCAGACAGCAAATTTAAGGTATGCACTGAATCCCAAAACAAGCACTAAATAAAACTTAATTTCAGTTTAGATTTTCCACCTGGTGAATAAAATAAAATTGACAGATGACAAAGCGAAATACTCACATCATATGTTCCATGAGAAAAGTTCAATCTCACAATATTCATGCCAGCTTTAATCATTTGAACGAGGACACCAACATCTCGAGAAGCAGGACCTGAAAATCAAAATTTAAACGTAAGACTTGCTTCTATATACCAGCAGTTAGAGGCATAGCTAAGGACCCAGAGTAGGATACTAATAGAGGCAGTAGTTTGAGTTTTATAGCGCAAGTGCTATATTTGGCCAAGCTGCGACAAACATCAAGTAAATGGGCATACATACAAGGAAATTTTTATTGACACAGAAGAGAGAAATACATTCAGGGAGGAATCGAATCTGCGCCACTAGAGCGCAATGGGCAAAGCCACTGAGCCATTATTTTCACTTTCCAACTCATCCGCAAAACGAAATACTATACATGGAGAGGGTTCATAGCAATTAGAAAATTATAAAGGGGGCTCATGTAGTTTCATACCCAAACATCCAAGCTCATCAATATTTAAACATCAATTAACACAAAATCATTATCCATCAGTCATCAAAAATTACCAAATGTATATGCATAATTAAAATAAAGCACAAGCAAAAAGGCACCGTACAGGGTTGTTTGCAAATGAAATCTGTGGATGGGCTGGTATTTGGAGAAAACTGCCAGTAAAGGAATACGAAGAGGTAATCAGTCTCCAAACTTTAAAAAATGACAAGATAAAAACAGGATGATAAAACTATATTTCTTCGGGAAATACACAATTTGTGGAACTTCCAATTACAGTATGAATAAACATCACTTAGTCTACCAGGGCCTTGACTCCTCTCCACAACAGGAACCGTCATGGTTCAGTTGGTAATCCCACTGCGCTAGCAACCATCAAGTTGTAGGCGGAACTCTACTGGGATGTCAGAGATAAAATAATGGGCTGAGCCTCTACATTAGCCATATTTGGTCATGCTGCGCCAGACACAAGACATACAATATAAAGAAATAGACACACTCAATGGAAGTTTTACTGACACAGAAGAGATAAATACACCGAAGGAGGAATGTACCTGACAGGAATCGAAACTTGCGCCGCTACAACTCGAAGGTTGCTAGCGCAGTGGATATACCCGAGCCACACGCCCCCCCCCCATTAGCCATAGGAACAGATGGTAAATGTCGGGTATCGCTATTTTGGTGGGACGAAAAGTCCACTCTCATCAAGACCGAAACAAGTGGAAAAATTTTATGATTTTCTGGTGGTTTACTTGTATCCAAAACTACCATGTAGCCTGATACAAAAACCTGTTCTACATGGTCACCAGTTCTGGGCAGGGGACACTTTGTTTTTCCTACTTGGATCTTTATTCACTTTTGTGTGATAGGGTGGTTTTGTCTTGACAAGGTATCTCGTCAATAGTAAAATTGGCCTGATCTCAATGGACGAGATATCTCGTCGAAAGCACTTGGAGGGTTAAATACGTTATCTTTGAACAGCGCTCAGCTACAACACATTTACTTTATACTTTAATAACTTTGAAAAAATTGTTCAAAAATTTGTAGTTTTCTAATTCAATGTTGCTCGAAAACGTAATGCTCAAAATACGTCTTTTATAATAACTTTATCACAAGAGAAAATTTAATTTGATGATTTATTCACTTTGGACGTGTGGGAAAATTTATTATAATATAGGGTAACATGATCGGAAATTTGAATATATAGATAAAAATGTGCAAGTCATACCTATGGTGCAAATAATGCCTGTGAGTCTGGGATATATCGGTGGGGAGTCGATATCTAAAGCACTTAGGTGGTCCAATAAGCAATATTCTTCTGCTGCACCAAGTTGGTGAGACTGCGTCTTCAAAGCCATCTAAAAATGGGCAAACAATGTTAAATATGAAAATACATAGAACAAAAAACACTAGTAGAATGCACTGGATATTTTAAACAGTGGAAAAACCTTATTTTCGTTAGTCTTCTGAGCATCAGCAATACTATGCTACTCGATATTTTCCAGTAGTGTACTGTTATATGATCTTCGATGGCCCCTTGCTTGCTCCTACGTATGAGCAGAACTTGGGGATATCCCCTGAATTGGCAAATCGAGGCGAAAAAGGTGCCTTGCCCACTTCTGCCTTGGCCTAACGAAGACAGAAGAGGAGAGCCAGCGAGAGGACTGGACTGGGTGGTTATTAAAAGGCCCGAGTGACCCGAACGTTAACTGGACGCTGGCCAGTGTCCATATCGACACCCATCCTCTGGCGAGAGAGCAGGTTCCACCCACTCCTCATCCGACGGAAAGCTCTGGTCTCTTGCCATAGTTCAGCTGATTCTCAGGCAAAGCTGATTTACTTTTAAACTGGACACCATCGGCAAACAGAAATAAATGGATTTTTTTGTAATTAATTGTGTAGTGTGCGATGAAAGTTAATCACAGCACCCAGAATGATTTGATAACCACATATTTTGGTTGAAAAAATCATAGAGAAGATTCTATAGGTCAAGAAGGTCAAAAATGATTGGAAGACAAACAGGAAAGACGGCAGGTTGCAGAACGGATGAACCCTCAGAGTTGACAGCAGTGATACATATTATTTGTAGCATAATTATTTCTTAGTGTTTATTATATTGATTGTTCAGAGTATTTATTTGAATGTGAATAAAAGATCGCAACATAAGAGATGCATAATTGTAAACGTATGTTTGATTGCCGATAACGGATAGCTTTGATAACTGATGTTCGATTATATGTTCTGTAATGTAATAAGTTGTTTATCTAATATCTTCCCAGTTCATATCTAAAAACAAATTTTACGTGGAAGTTGAAACATTTTTGAGTAAAAGTGTATACAATTAACTTATTTTTTAAAATTGTTTTTACACCTATGACAGAGTATTTGATGTTTTATTTAGACAAAAATAATATTTTTATAAATCCAAAATGCATTCTTTATTGATGTGTATCACGAATAAAATTAGAAGTTCTTTTTGTTTTATATAAAGAAAAAATTAACCCACTGAGGGGTTCGAACGCATATATCTGTTCTGCAACCTGCTGTATTCCCTGCTTAACTTCGGTGGAGATGTCGATTCCGGGGCACTAGCGATTTATCGCCAAACATGGTAACCTTTGTGTTTTGATTCAGCTTTATGGCAACCCTATGCAAAAGGTTTTTCGCGTAGGAAAGTCCACGTTTTTTTTAACGAACATACTGGCTTTGGACGCCATCTTGATTTGGCGACAAAAATTGCTTGGCGACAAACATGCCCCGGATTCTACATCTTTACCATAATTTAATTTAAAAAGTAATTTTTCTAAAAAAATTTAATTAATTTTTGCCACACATAAAAAGATTTAAATGCTTTTCCGAGATAATGTTATAGTATTTAAAAGAGGTGAGTATCCTCAGGTTTATTTTTAAATAAAACTAGCTACAAATCTAAGAAAATAAACATCATGACAGTGCGATTAAACCAGATGAGAAAACACATAAGCTACGAAGTACTTTGAGGTTTGCAGAAAATATTTCTCCCTATGAAGGAATTCAGATTTGTGTATGTAAAGTGCAAATGAACTCGAGTGATTTGAAGAAAAACATAAGAAACGTACGATATAAAACACATCAAAACAGATTACCGGCCGAGTATTCTCGTTACAACTTGATAAAGCGGAACTCAAGTTTGCAATCTCGTTCGTCGTCGATCATGTCAGATGCGTGAATGTTTTTGTAATTTTGCTTTTGTTACGAAAAATGTGACCAACTTTAGCTACAAGACAGAAAAAGATCGAACTGTTTTTAACTTTTGGTAAAAAGTTTTATCTTTGACTATTAAAAGAACTTTTAAACATTTTTCCAAATTATATCGCAAAAGAAAATGGATGTCTGGTTCGAGAAACGCTGGTGTTTAGTCCTAGGGTAAGGAACTTTGCTTTCTCAGACATGTCCTATCTGAGACTTCTTATAACTCAACTTACATCATTTTCTTATTTCACCGACATCCATATCTAACTCTCGGAAAATTTAGCCTCCAGATTCTTTAAAAAAATCGATTAGAAAATAATTTTCTCTTGTGTAGTCCAGTATTAATAGACGTAAAAATTTGCCCCACGTTAGGATTCATGCTTTTTCCCACAACCACGTGACACAGATCTTCAAACCAAGTGGCCGGAAGAAATCATTGACCTTCTAATGAAATAGACAGAGCATATGGGTGGAGTCGTAAGATCTCAGAAGGGTAAATCACGAGGGTTTACAAATCGACTTAGCCGATTGGCTATCGAATTGCAGACTAGTATTTTTGATCACGGTGGATAATCACTAACCATTCAATAATTTAGGACTCATAATTTCCCCCACAACCACTTGACAGATCTTCAAACCGAGTGACTGAAAAAAAAAGCATACAGCTGCACACACATACTCCGTCTATTTCATTAGAAGGTCATGAGCTCTGTATTGGACACACCCTCTTTACACCACAACCCTTAATGCGAGAAGCCTGTTTCCCTACAAGAAAACTCGACGAGAGGAAAAACAACTTTTACAGAAGTGCCTCTACTAACCGCGTAACATCTTAATAAGAGTTAATTATTTTATATTTAACAAACATCTTAAAAAACCAGCGGTGTCAACCTGGAGAACTTATCGGGGAGGGGAGCCCAAAGTCAGACACCAGATGATCAATTTGTATGCATTCGTTTTCGAAACTTATTTGTCCGAGTTGGCATTTGAGTCGATTGTTTTTGAACGAATCTTTTCCGTTCAATTAGGGATCATGGGTTAAAAGTAAACTTTGTGTTCCCACCATTGGCGTCTTTAAGGGCTCCACCACAAATTTCTGTGGATGTGGCAAAGGAAGAGATCCCAATCACTACGTCTTCGATTGCCGTCCGTCAATACACCATGCTACAAGATGCACCTTTTATTAATATAGTATTTTTTATTTTTTTCAATAAATGCATCCCGGTCCAACTTCAGCTTTAAACAAAAATACATTAATATAAATGTTTAATCGCTATATACAAGTATATGAATGTCTACTATTCGTATTAAAAATAAGTAACAGCATTCCCGAAATATGAAAATAAATCGGTATGATTGTTTTATTCACCAGACCCACTCGGTAAAAGTCAATATTTTCGGTTAACTATTCTGTGAAAAATTTGTCCTGATCACAAAAAAACGAAGTCCCCGAGGTAATGTGGACCGAGGCCATCTCATATAACTAGAAAATTGGATAATATGGACGAAGCCACGAAATACAGACAATTTACTGTAATACATGTTATTGCTACTGAAAGATTCATAAAGCAAGGGAAACTGTATCAAATTCTGCTCTGATAACACGTATACTCGGTTAATCGAAGCTCGGATAATAAAGTTTCTACTGTATTGAATTTTTATTCTTGAAATTTTACCCATGTTTACATGGGAAAAGAACGCGATTACTTTTTGTACAAGCTAAAATCACGGCGCACCGACTTTCAAAAGGAATTATTACGCTCTCTTGTTCATACGAATCGAATGAGAAAAAATTTAATAGAATATCGATTCTCGAATCGATTGGTATTGGAAAGGAGTATCGGTATCCAGGCATATAGTCATGCTCAAGTGAATTTCAATATACGTAACTTCAATACTGACAGTAAAAATTCTTCGATGAGTTCAGGTACGTGCTCAAATCTTTCTCTATAGTGTATTTCTCATGCAACTTAACGGGAATTATTTTTTCCGTCGCGAAATACACTTCGGACGATCATAATTAAATTTTTTTTTAAATAGGAATGGTAGTTTTCAAAAGAATAAAAAATCGAGTAGGCTGTGTCGGAACACGGCCTGCAATATTTTAAGTGAATACGTCTCGTTAGCGCATAGTATTTATGTATTTAAGTGCAGTAAATGAAACAAAGACAAATTCAGTAGCCAATTCAGTGTTTATCGAAAGCTGGCGAGTTACTCTAAAGTTGAAAGTCTCACCGGCCTTTTAGAAATACCTTCCTCTCGAGAATTTCGGTCGCTGGACATACCATCAGTTTAATTCAGATGAATGTTGGTAGGTTGGGCTGAGCTTTATGGCGCATGGATCATATTTGGCCATGCTGCGCCAAGCCCAAGACAAGACATCAAGTAATGGACACACCCAAGAAAAGTGTTACTGACACAGGAAAAATACATCCAGGTTTAAGTCATAGGTTGGTTGTTTTTAGGTTTTATGGCGCAAAGGCCACACTTGGCCAAGCTGCGCCACACACAGGACAACGTCAAGCAAAAATGTGAAAGGGGGTAAAAGGATAGGGGAATAGAATAGTGGGACGAAAACAAAAAAAAATCGCTTGGGTATCTCGGGAGCGCGACCCCGAGTTTACTAAAGACCAGTAAACCCCATGGGAAAAGAAAAGATCACTGGAGTACTTCAAGTCCGTGCAGCCCGTACACACCCTAAAGGAGATGTGCGCCTGAGAGCGGTAAGTTATAAGAATCGCACTTGTGCCGCCTACAATTCTCAGATTGCCACCGCAGTGAGCAAACCCACTGAGCCAATCCCCAGATGAAAAATGTAGTAAGCACCTTCCCATTAATAAATATTCACTCAAATCATTTACTAAATCATAGAATAGTAAGCGAAAAGAGCTTTCCTCTCTTTGAACTGTACACCATGCTTGAGATAAACACTGAAACCAGGGATGCACATGCGGTCCTCCGTTGATTTGCTGCTGGGCCGCCTCACCATATGTCGTTTTAACTTTAACAAGTCACACGACAGGTAATTTTGGTTAAATCTGGGGTAACTAGGATAAAGAATGATAATTTGATATCAGCCTTCAAGGTTGATTTTCAAAAAGTAAAACCGTTGTTAGATTTATTTAGCAATCATTTTGCCTGAAAATGCGCACGAATCAGTACAGCTCGAATTCATCGACATACAAACCGATGAGAACCTGCGAAGTAAATTTAATGAAGACAATTTATTATACATCTATCAATGTGTCGGATGAAAATTGTAAATCGTTGCTAGAAAAATGAATTAAAATGCCTCTTTGGGTCAGCATACATCTCTAAACAAACCTTTTCAGTCACGAATATCAACGAATTGAAAAACAGGAACAGCCTGACAAATGAAAATTTAGAATCAATTTTGTGATTGGCTACTACAAAAATCCAACCAAATATTAAAACAATGTTAAGTCAATGCAATGTCACGCAAATTAAATTCCTTATTTACTTTTCATTATCTTTCTTTGTAACAATATGTAATATAAATGAATATATGATAAATAACTTTCATGGTTGGTCCCATAAGAAGGGGAATCTATGTGGCCCTTGGTCTTAACAAATCTGTGCATCCTTGACTTAAATTCCAAAGTTCTACATTATCAGTGAACACATTTTAGCTTCGGGAATTATTTTTAGACAACGCATTTATCCGATGATTTTACCTGCACAGCAAAACTTATTCAAAAAATACTGACGCGCGCGCGCGCGTACCCTTGCTACTTCTTTCAGAGAACAAGATCAAACCTACAGGCAAGGAAAATATCGCGTCACTGCAGATTTGTATCGCGACTATCTCAGTCAGCAATTTACATTGAAGACTCCGGAGGCATGTTTAGAAAAATTAAATACCAGCTAGCAAATATTTTAGAAAAAAAACACGGAAAGTACTATGAAAAAAAGGGAAAGAAATCTGAGGCTGCGATCGACTGTTCTGATTTAAATTAGTAGCGTAGTCAGGATATTATTTCCTGGAAGGAGCGAGTTAAATGAAATTTTTATGCCAAATGAAGATTCTATCACACTTAAAGACTTTTTCATGTCACTTTTGGATTTGTTAGGTCGGACCATGAACTTCAAAAGGATTATTGTAAGCGCATAAAGAGTACACATCTCGGTACGTAGTTGAATTTACGTCGCATTGGAGAAACACAACGGGCTACGACGGTCCGGGAACAACCCCTAAGGGAAAGATCAGGGACACCACGTAAATCTGAATCACGGTCAGATGACGAGGTCAACACCTGAGCTGGCACCCCTCCCTCCAAACTTCCACACTACGCCAACTTTAGGACATTAGAGGCCATGACTGAGTTAACATGTACCCCCCCCCCCCGTTCACGGTTTGGTTGGATCGAGTTTCGAACTCGCATACATCCGGTTGCTAATCCGCTACGTATCCAACCGGGCTATCTGTGCCGGTTGGATACGTAGTGCACATCTCGGTTAAGATCCAAATGTATACGAATGATTCACGCTTGATGCAAATACTCAAACCGTTTTCTGGACTTAAACTTCTTACTTTGGTGTCGTTCAACAAACTGAGGACCGTACAAAGCTCTCAAAGATTTGAGTTTTAGGAGCCTAACTCGAGTACCCTTGATGGATACTCGACGCACTTGTACGCCTCGCCTGAGCTCGGGAACACCGCCACTGCACGTGATGACTAAAACGAGTAGCCTGGTCTGACAAAACACATTTTCAACTGTTTCGAGTAGATAGAAGGATTTGTGTGTGAGAAAACCCCATGAAGCCAACAAGGGATTGTACAGGCTGTTGGTTCTCTCTCCGTAATGATATGGAGTTTGTTTAGCTGGCATTCAATGGGACGCCTGGTACACCTATACAAATCTCTGACAAGTGAACGCTATGTGTGCATCCTTTCTGACGAGTTACATCCGTTCATGTCCTGCATTCATGCTGATGGGTTCGGATTCCCCCAGGACAATGCAACGCCACACAAGTTTAAGTACGTTAAATTATGCTTAGAACTCATCCGAGTTAGGGGTCTTGCATTCGCACCTAAGTCACCAGATCTCAGCGCTATTGAACACATCTGGGATGCCATGCAATCCCCTATGGCACAGATATCCTACATCTCGGAATGCAACAGAATTGTGGATAGCTCTGCAGGAAGTATGGTGTTAAATGCCTACAGAATACTTCCCCAAGTTCGTAGTAGGTAGATAGTTAATTAGCGTCGCACTGGAGAAACACAAAGGGCTATTTGCGACGGTTCGGGATCAATTCCGGAGAGAGATCCGAGGACAACGCCTCGTAATTTTGAACCACGGTCGAATGACGAGAACACCTGAGCTGGCACTCCACTCTCTAAACTTCCACACCACGCCATCGTGAGGATATTTGAGGCCACGACAGATTTAATGTGCACCAGCCCCTGTGTACACGATGGTCTTTGGCTGGACCGAGTTTCGATACTCGTAACCCTCCGGTTGCTAATCCGTTTGTTCTTCCAACTGGGATACCTCGGCCCCTCAGGTTTCGTGGTATCCATGTCCCGTCGTATTTCTGCAATTCTACGCTCCCGTGGAAGGGAGCGCTATCAAGTATATATATATTTGAATGATGTACTAGTTGTTTTGCCACTTTAGTGCAGAGTTTTATTTGTAGAAAAAACTATCAGAAATTAACGCTTTCGGGTCCTCAGAGCCCTCTTCTTGCTACGCCGCTGTTTTGAATTGCCATTGGGATATTTTTAATCTACGTGTCAAGAGTTTTTGTTTATTAGTTTTCGCTCTAAATACTGAAATAGCGTTGTGTACAAAAATAAATAAAAAGTACTATTTTTCAAACGTCTTTTTTAGATATGGCCGTAATAATTATTCTCGAAACTAAATTATGTTCTCCCATCAGTAGTGTAGAATTACATCATTATGGTTACGACTTTAAATTACTGTATGTTTTTGACGTAAGTACATACGTGATATCTAGAAATTTCAGAGTAATATTCCGTCACTGGTCGCATATGTTCGTATAATCACTTTTGTAAACTCAATGAGTAAATGAAATATTTTTTCGAGGTATTGAAGGTATTAGCCTCATTTCCTTTATTTATTAAAAGTGAATGACAGAATAGGGAATTTTAATCTTCTAAAAACCTTTTGACTACTTGCTGCAGTTAGTACTGATAGAACACTTACTTTTAGGTAAGAATAACGATATCTACCAAGCTTATAGTTAAGAAACTTTTCAAAGACCTTCACATTATTAGCTATGTAGTATATGCGCCGCAGATACTCGAAACGTTGGTTTTTATTGGCCATATTTGACAAGCTGCACCAAAACAGATATATATATACTCAGAAGGATTTTCGAATTAAATACTTATTTAAACCTTTTGGATTAATTTCATACCTTGGTAGAAAAAGGGACACTCCATTTTGAAAGATTTTGGTAAGAGCTGATTTAGTAATTTTTATTAGTGTTCAAAAAATACTTTCTAATATTTCGATACTTTCATAATGTATTAACAGGTGGACATTGGATATTGTAACTTTCATGACCTTGAAGTATGGATAGTGGCCCATTTCCTAACGAGGCACCAAATTATTCTTTGCCTCAAAAGGTCTGGTTTGTCGATCAACGGTCACTTTTTCCTACAAGGGAGCTTATTTGAAGGGGACCTATGGCTTAAAGTGGATACCGAACCACTACGATCATCCATGCAAAGACTGGGATTCGAACTAGGAGTCTGTTGAACCGAGAACCAAAGCGCTAACCACACAGCTACAAACCAGCCAACACCATAAAATCATAACACAGGATCAATAGATTCAGACACGATCTTAGACTTCTACTTATCCTATCGTCGGATAGAAGATTTGTTTGGTTTCACGGCGGCAATATTTGGCAAAATAACGCCAAATAAACGCAGGACAAAAGGAACTCCCCGATATCACCGGTGTGTACAAATACTACGGAAAGTCACTTTTCATACATAAAACGAAACAGAGAACAAAGTCTTACTTTGATATCTTGTTTGGAGCAATAGTATCCAATTGATCTTTGCGGCTTGGAGTTGTAGCGAAAGAGGCGAAACACACACTTCCTAAAGATACATCTTTGAAATGCATGAAAACTAATCATCAATAAAAAAGCCACTCAATCGAAGTCTCGATGTTATTGGATGGATTTTTAAAGAAAAACTGAAATTTTCTCACAAGGTTTTGAACAATAGGAGAAGCAAACCACCAGAGGGCATTTTTGGAGGTGTAGGTCGTTGATGACAGAACGTGCAGGGCTGATGCGAGGCATCATGCCAGAGTCGAGTAGAAGAAAAAGCAGCCGCCTTATTTTAGAACTTATAAACAAGCGGCTTCTTCATTTGGAAACAAGATCTTGATTACGGATGCTTTAAGTTGGTCTTATAATCTACACCATAAAATAATATACAGTTCCAAATTTCAGAGAATTACAAAGATTTCGTCCATTATAGGCAAAATATACGTTTGAATTCATGTCTGAAAACAGCCGAAAAAATCCGTTTATAACCCTCTTGGGCTTCGCCACCGGTTTCTGTAACCTGATTTAGATATGGATGACACATTCAGTTGCCCAGTCGCGAACAATTGAATTCAGTGCTAGTATTCGAAAAAACAAGCCAATTTCCATTGCTCCAACAATGCTTCCATTGCAGGTAGGTAGTTAATTAACGTCACACTGGAGCAACACAACGGGTTATTGGGGATCAATCCCAAAGGGAAAGATCCGAGGACAACACCACGTAATTTTGAACCACGGTCAGATGACGAGGCAACACCTGAGCTGGCACCCACTCTCCAAACTTCCACACCACGCCAACGTGAGAACTTTTGAGGCCACGACAGATTTAACGTGCACCAGCCTTACATACACGAAGGCCCTTGGTTGGACCGAGTTTTGAACTCGCAACCCTCCTGTTACACGAGCAGTTGGATTAAATGTTGTAGCGTGCAGGAAGAGAAAATGCTCGTTTCGAACCAACGTACCTTTAAGTCGTGTGTCTTGATTTAATTAACCCCGTGGAGCAAAAACTTAACGTAAAACGAAAATCAAACCTACTACGAAAGTTTACGAATGCAATTTTAATGTAGGTAGGTGTTTTAATTAACGCCACACTGAAGCAACACAACGGGCTATTGATAACGCAATTTTAAGGATATCTTGGTCAAATGAATTTTATCCGGCATTTTCCAGCTATTTTTAGTTTGATTCCTGTTTGTACTTCCTTCTCTTCTGCGTAAGTAAAACTTTCCTTATTGTGTGCATGTTCATTACTTGATACTGTTTGTCTTGTCAAGCATGTCCTAATATGACCCTTGTGCCGCAAAAACTCAACCTTCGGGTTAATTTTAGTTAAGCAATATCTAAACCCAACTTTTCAAGTTTTAAAAAACTTCAAAACTAATGGTTTATCCACTATTCAAGTTATTTCATCTCAAACTTTCAAATATCACTCATTTAGAAATTCATTTTACCCTCTTGAATATTGTTTTTAATTTTTTTCATTTACCTTGAGCCCTTTGATTTGAATGTTACGTAGATTACTAATCCAAGTTCGAATAACCACTCCTTATTTCACTGCGATTAACATCCCTAACGTAACAAACTCCCTGAAACAACACGATTAGAAACCAAGATTTGATCTTGGGTAATTCTATTGAGAAAACAACTGGTTTACAGCGATAAAACGTGAGCATTCGCAAACTATGAATGGGAATTTCTTTGGCTTAAGTTTTGAGAAAATCTTCCAGAAATACTTTCCTAATAAACACTATGTCCACGGTAGTCCAGTTGCAAAGTAGCGGGTTGGTTGGGTATTATGGCGCAAAGGCCATTTCCGGCCGCGCTGCGACAGGTACAAGACAGAACATCAAGTAATGGACATACATACAAAAGAAAGCTTTACTGATATAGGAGAGAAATACAACCTGATCCTGAGTCGTTTACAACTCACATGTTGCTAGAGCAGTGGGCATACCCACTGACCCACTACGGCCCCTGGTCAAGTCGCGCATAGCAATCAGAGGGTTGCGAGTTCGAGACTCGATCCAACCAAAGACCGTAGTGTAAGTGCACGTTAAAGGCTGTCGTGGCCTCAAATGTCATCACGTTGGCGTGGTGTGGCAGTTTGGAGAGTGGGGTACTAGCTCAGGGGTAGATCTAGTCATCTCGCCGTGGTTCAAAATTTCAAATGTTCTTAAAATAAGTACGTGAACAAAAATATACAAGGAAAGAAAGAGTATTTCAAATTTTCAGACAAAGTAATCAATAAATATTGATACCTTTATGGTTGAATTTTTTTATAACAATTTTTTGAAGAATTGTAGACTTTTGGGAACGATTTCGTATCTTTGAGTCAAAGTGGTGCAAAAATCGGAGGGGGTCCAAAGTTATAAACAAATTTATGCTGTATGCAAGAACTTAGAATTTTAAAGTTTAACTTTCTTAACTAAAGTTTAACTTTTCTAACTTTCTTTCTAACTAAAAGTCAACGTTTTATATTTCTAATCTGGACTGTTTCCGTATATACAGGGTATTTCAAAACTTCCTCACAAACTTTAAGGCAATGGTGGACTTTCAAAGCAAACTTTTCATAACAATTGGATAACAACTGCAAATGTACAACTGTTTTCTACTAAAAATCTATATATATATAAAGTTTAGTACAAAAATATTACGTCATTCGGAGGTTATTACATAAAACGAGGTCAAAATTATTGATAAATTAGCAGTCCCATAAGCATTAATTTTCCATATAGTCAAAATTTATATTTCACATAATAGTTTGTATATATATAAATCAAATTAAGTTTATTAGGTAAGTATTTCACTCAATTGTTTTAGTGCAATTTTTTTTCTTTACATAGGTTAAGTAACATTTTAAACGAAATTTCAGAATTTGGAAGCATGAATTTTTCATTTGCACTCAGGTATATACAAGACTTCAAGGATTATCCAAAAAAAATCAAGTAAACCAATTGAAACCATATGCGCAGGGAACATTTTGAAATCAAAAGAATGTTCCAAAATCTTAATAGGAGAAAAACGCGTTTTTGTACTTACTACATTTTCTACGAAACATTTTGATGTTATATATGCAACTCCGTCAAAAATGATCGTAAATGAAAAATTCTTTTCGCTAAGCACAGAATTTGATATAAATTTTAACGTAATTAAAAAAATCGATTTGGATGATTTTAGAAGTCTATTGTCTTAAGGGGAGATAGAATATGCAAAATCATGACTCAAAAATAACAAAAACCATAAAATGACAGAATAACCTAATAAAAGGTAACGTGTACAAATTACGAAAATGAATGCTTGAAAATGCCCTGAAATAAACACCATTTTTTTATGAAACGCATTTCTACTTACTCGAATGTTTCAGTTTTGCCAAAAAACAGACGCTAAGTCATCCAAATTTTAGGCCTATGTATATGCAAATGTAACGAATTGTGAATCTAGTTTGGATTTGCTGCCTCTTCAGTTCCCTGTCAGTTTTCGACTTTAATTTTAGTCATTAAGCAGGTGACACTATAGTTAGGTAAATACTTTCGTTAGTTATCCTTATACATTAAAATCTGCTTAGTTCTCAATTAAGTTTTCTTTATTTCCATTTCCGTTATTTTTAGATTTATGACTTCCTTTGTCTGCGCGTCTTTTTCCGTGAGCGTCGGACCTGAATAATTCCCAGTCTAATTTAACGTTAAAAAGTGATATCGTAATAAGTCTGAGATGAAGTCTGGGTCTTTCCAGCTATATCGGTATGATGACGCAAAAGACAAAACATTTCTCGATTCTTTAACCTGCTTTCATTCCAAAGATGTGTTTTCCAAAATACTAAGTATCTAATGTTATTTTTTCCCACTTGTCTGATCAAGAGTTCCTTAATGGCTTTAAGTAGGGTTACCATACGTCCTGGAGTCCAGGCCGGTTGTATGCTCCGATCAGATGGTTGGTAGTTTTACGTATGGTGTAAGGGTCATATTTGGCCAAGCTGCGCCAAACACTAGACAATGTCAAGTCAAAAATGTCGCGAAAGAGAAAAAGAGGGATTGGGGAACAGAGTAGTAGGATGAGAGCACAAAAAGATCTCTTGGGTATCCCGGGAGCTCGATCCTCGTATTTAATAAAGCCAGTACAACCCATAGGAAAAGAAAAGATCACTAGTCACCTCGGGCCCGTGAAAACCGTACACACCTAAAAAGGTTGTGCCCCTGATCAGATGGAAAACAGAAAAATGTCCATTCAAACTGCTCAAAAGCATGAGGGATTTGAAGAGAAAACAGACAAATCAGACGGAAAACGGTGATTTTACTTCCGGCTATCCAAATGCTCTTACACGATACATATCGGGGTTACTTTAAAATGTAGTTAAGCGCCATTTTTGTGACGCTTGGCATTTGATGTAATTTTCGCTGAGAAATCAACTATCATCAATTCGGAATTCATTCTTTGGAATTTTCATTTGTTGGTTGATTTTGGGATTTTATGGCGAAAGGACCAAATTCGGCTAAGCAGCGCCAAACAATATCAAGTAAATACGAGGAAGGAATAAAAGACAAATGCATAGAGACAAGGGTAAAATGAAAGGTAGAACAGATCACAGCAGTACCTCGAGGTTGGGAGGACCTTGCGCCATAAAACCCCAACATTCAATCCAATCGGGGTTGGGAATTTTTATTGGCGACATGCTGAAATCGTATTCGGAAAAACAAGCCAAGTGACATCACGCCCGGAATATGTACAGGAAGTCCGTTAAGCCACAAAACACTACCACCACTTCTTTTTAGCTTATTTAACTTAAGAGAAAAAGCCCCTCATATGCCTTATTCATAAGGGATGTGCTGGTGGTAGTTAGAACGATATTTGGTCAGAAATTGAAATGGTGAAAAATGCAAGAAAATGAATGTCCCATAGCAATTCTATATGAATTGGTGACTCAAAAGTTTGTCTTCCAACGGTATTACACGGCAAACTGAGTATAAAAGCCCCAAAATTTACCGCTTTAAGCTGAAGCCTACTCAGCCTATTTAGGTTACGGAACGGTAGAAATCCAGAAAGACAAAATTATCCAGTTCCCAACCTTACTAAGATTAGAATATATCCACCCGCGCGAAACGCGATTTAAACTTGTGTTCGCGCATGCGCAGGTGAGTGCGCAACCCGCAAATGATCAGTGTGTGTAATGAGCTTGGAGGGCAAATACCGTTTTCCAATGGCGGTCTTCCCAAGTGCATTATTCAGAGTTAAATAATAAATATACAGTCCGCTTTACACTTGTGTGTGTATTAGTTATAACCCCACCACTTGAACTCGGCCATAATTTTGAGATCAAATCAGGATAGGCCCTCAAAAATGTAACTTAATAGATGCATAAAACAGTAAATTAGTGTTTCAAAACGTTTACAAACTTTAAGGGAAGGTAGGGAACATAAAATTAAACTGCATTTGCATTCAGATGTGTAGTCCGCAAGAGCTACTGTGATTTGCTAGAGGGTGCTTGCTGTTTAGCAGCTAGCAGTTGGCCAGTTTGGGACATCGTTATAGAAGCTGACACTTTGTACGGATAATGTATTTCAGTTCTACACCTTATTATTCCCTCCAGTGCATAAGGACATGCATTTTTGTGAATGCGGTTTGATCTAATCTTCTATTTTCCAGGAAAAGGATGAATTACGCTACACCACATTAGTTTCAGTGCCTAGCGGTTTCTTTATGCTTCCTTTAGATGTTTGACCGCAGAGAAAGGTTGAGTGGTTTTTTATGGCGCAAGGACAGCAAATCTCAGGGTTGGTTAGTTGTTTGGGGTTTTTTATGACGCAAGGGCCATATTTGGTCAAGCTGTGGCAAATAACTTCAAGGAGACAGACGTACACAAGGAAAGTTTTACTGACACAGAAGAGAAATACACCCAGGGAGGAATTGAACCTGCGCCACCTGCAACTCGCAGGCTGCTAGTAAACTCACTGAGGCACGGCAACCCCATTGGTTATAAGAATCAGGAAAATTTCTATTGGCCAGGAAGGTCAAAACTGGTAAGTCATGCAGGGATTGGTTGTTTTGGGGTTTTATGGCGCAAGGGCCATAATTGGCCAAGTCATGCGGGGAATACTGTTGGTAGCAGAACAGATTTATACGAGTGAGCCTGCGAGAAGGTTAAATATGCTCTAAGACGAATGCCTTCAACCTTCTCCATCTTCATAAAATTTGAGTTTAAATTAACACAATTTTTAAAAGAATCCCACCCAACCCATTTTGCCCTAAACAGGAG
The DNA here is from genome assembly GCA_933210815.1 of Meta bourneti. Classification (NCBI taxonomy): domain Eukaryota; kingdom Metazoa; phylum Arthropoda; class Arachnida; order Araneae; family Tetragnathidae; genus Meta; species Meta bourneti. The sequence continues at coordinate 53,397,054 of OW119932.1, forward strand.
AAAGACCACAGCTGTTAATTATTCTTTAAACCTTCAAGTCGTTTCGACGGGATACCTCGTTCAAGATCTGACCAATTTTGATAATTACGAGATATCACGTCAAGATTTTGCCGATTTTTTTATGACGAGATCAAGATCTGGTCAGTTTTCTTCAAATGACGAGACATCTCGTTCATCAAGGTCTGGCCAATTTTGCTACTGACGAAATACCTAGTCGAGGCAACCACGAGGAGGTAAGGCCCAGTTATATAACTAAACTGCTGACCACCGTAAATGCAACACCCTGAAGGAAGCATGCAAATAATATGAAATTTACAACATGCATTAGCGGAGGTGAGATATGCAAATGATTAGAATTTCAGCGCAGACGCACATCACGCGCGCCTTTGGCGCCACTTCAAAGCGCTATTTAAGGCTTGGAGATTTCGACGATTTCAAGTACGGCAATTGTGTTTTTCTTGTGTTTTTTTCAAAAAAACGATCAATTATGCCTCGTAGAAAACAGCGATCATCTTTTGATCAAGTATCCGAGTTCGACAGAGGAAGGATAGTGGCCTACCGAGATTGTGGATTATCTTTCAGGGAAATCGGTAGTCGTGTTGGACGAAACCAAACAACTGTAATGCGGATATGTGATCGTTGGATGCAGGAGGGTACGACGGATCGACGTGTTCGATCGCATCCACCTCAGTGCACCACTTCACGTGATGACAGGCATATTGTGCGTATGGCAGTGACGGATCGCTCAGCCACATCACGAACCATAGCACAGCACATTCAGCCTGTACCGCATCATCCAGTGTCTGCGCGTACCATTCGACGCCGTTTACAGCAGAGTGGTCTGTCCGCAAGACGTCCATTGCTTCGTCTACCCTTGACGCAGAACCACAGACGTTTCCGCCGCCAATGGTGCGATGAAAGAAGGATGTGGACGGCAGAATGGAATGAAATTGTCTTTACTGACGAGTCACGCTTCTGTCTGCAACACCACGATGGTCGGATTCGAGTCTGGAGACACCGTGGAGAGAGGATGCTGAACAGCTGCGTTATGCACCGCCACACTGGTCCTGCACCGGGTATTATGGTATGGGGCGGTATTGGATATCACTCTCGCACTCCTCTAGTACGCATTGCCGGTACTTTAAACAGCCAGCGCTACATCTCCGAGGTGTTGGAGCCAGTTGTCCTTCCTTACCTTCAGGGCTTGCCCACAGCCCTATTTCAACAGGATAATGCGCGACCACACGTGGCACGCATTGTCCAAGGGTTCTTTGTCAATCGCCAGAATTAATTGCTTCCCTGGTCAGCTCGCTCTCCGGATCTTTCGCCGATAGAAAACATGTGGTCCATGGTTGCTCAACGATTGACCCAGAATACATCCCCAGCTGCCACACCAGATCAACTTTGGCAACGTGTGGAAGCTGCTTGGTCTGCTGTACCCCAAGAACACATCCAAAGTCTCTTTGAATCAATGGCGAGGCGTGTGGCAGCGGTGATCTCCAACAATGGCGGCTACTCTGGCTACTGATTTTGGCAGGAACCACACTTCACAGAAGTCTATAAATTTAATCATTTGATACTTGGTCAACATGTTATCTACAAAATAAATTTTGTTGTGATATCTCTTGTCTTTCTTGGTGTTGCAATTTGGGTGGCCAGCAGTGTAGAACACAAGCATGAGTCCGAATATTCAATAAGTCTAACACTAAATCAGGACTTCCAGAGATTCCCCACTTGATGTATTCTCTTCCGAGGCAGCAAAATTTTCCTTGTGTGTGTGTATGTCTGCATACTTCCCAGACCCTCACCAACGTTGTTTGGAGCAGCTTGGCCAAATGTGGCCCATAAAACCCAAGACCAATGAATCCAAAGCATGACTCTGGGTGAGTGCCAGATATAAACTTTTCAAAAACACTTTAGTCTTGAAAAATTCCCAGAGAACTAGAAGATTGAATAAACATTGAATGGATTTCACTCTAATTTTCGATTTGCATTCCATAACCTTCCAATAAATCCCGTTTCGATTCCCGAAATCACACCGAAAGAGAACAGGCATCCATCACACCGTTCTCTCGTGACCACGTGGCCAGATGAAGGTCAAACAAGAAATGTCGCTATCTCATCAACGCCGAAAAAGAACTTTCCCCATTCATTCGCAGAATGACACCGATTACGTGACATGAAAGAAAAGGATAACAAAACGGATTGTTTTTTATTAACTGCCAACCGAGCGCTTATCTGCGAAGGTCGGAGTTTTTTCTGTAACTTTCATTTTGTTCTTAACTATCTGTAACATTGTTAAGGATTGCTTCCAGATGCCTGACAAATCTGTTTTTATAAAAATGAGAGAAAATGGTGCCACATTACGACGAAGGTAGGTTCTCAGTGAGGGGAAGTTAAGGTTAGTGAAAGGTTTACTCGTATAAGTTTTCTAAGAACCACTTTAGTCATTCTAACTGAAACACAAAACAAGATTTTAATTAACGAACATCATTTACCCCATAACAATATCAGCAAGTCTATTTGGGATTTCCCTACAAGGTTATGGAAACATACGGTGCAATAAATGACTACTTTGTTGGAGTAACCCAATATAGGGCGTGCAATTGGTCCCCTTAGGTTGGGAAGGGGGCAATATGGAAAGTGTAGTGTAGAGTAGTATAATGTAATGTGTGCAGTCCGTTAGATAAGTTTAAAAGTTGTAAATATTGTCATTGCTCTTTCAATGCTAAACCTGTATATATAATAAATGTGCAAAGTAAAAGAAAAATTTCCATTGAGTACTTGGTAGGTTGAATTAACGTCGCACTGGAGCAATACAACAGGCTATTGGCGATGTTACGGGATCCATCCCCAAGCGCAAGACTCGAGGATAACACCTCGTAATTTTGAACCACGCTCAGATGATGAGGTCACTCCTGAGCTGGCACCCTACTCTCCAAACTTCCAACATTGAGTACTTGAAATATACATCTATTCCATGATGTGGCATTATCTCTTTCCTAGTACCAGAATTCGTCGTCTAATTGGTACTAGGGACCTGAGTAAAGTTGTCCGTACCAGACCCGTTATCTAATTGGTACCAGGATCCATCATATAATTGGTGCTAGGGCCCTGAGTACAGTTGTCTGTATCATGATCCGTCATCTAATTGGTACTAGGGCCCTGAGTACAGTTGTCCGTTCCAGAATCCGTCATCTAATCTTTCAGAATTCTTACTGCTTTCATCTGAAGAATTTCATTAGAACAGCGAGCTCTTCCCGAATAATTTTAACATTATGTTGCTCTTAGAGCTCTATAAAGCACATTTAAACTAAGCGGCAACATTGGTGAAAGAATCTTGAAGCGGTTGATTTTAAATTGTATCCATTTGTTGCCAGTTGCCAATATACAAATGAGGCCCCAATTTCTGTCCTAAATAGTCCTTTTCCTAAACTCAACACGTGTAAGCGTTTATCCTTTCCTTAATACAATTTTACACATTAATTATAACCAATGAAAAAATTTATTACATTTTGAACCTATAAAACCGAATGCATATTTGCAGTAGAAAAACTTCGCATTTCTCCAAGCCCCCTTTAGACCTCGGGTGCCGGTACAGGCGATCTTTCTATCATAGGGCCTTGCAGTTACCAGGGTAACCACTACATCCTGTTGCAATAGAAAACTGACCTACTAATATCAGGCACGTCAAAACGAATCTATAGTCTGTCTCGAATGGAGACAGCATTACGATGAATTAACTATTTACTTTAGCGGATGCCTACAAATTTATCTTTCTAGTTTCAATATTCAACGTGAGAAAAGTCAAGGCAAACTAATGAAATTTTATTTCAAGGCTGTCAGTATTATTCAATAAATTTAAAGGACATTTACCCGATGTTTTGGATACTTTTTCTTTTCGCTTTTTCAATGGCGATCATTGAAGCGAAGATAAAAAAATCTACCATATTTGGCGTACCTGAATCTTAGGAGAAGATAGTCTTAAATGGAGAAGATAATTTGCTTTCTTAACTCAAATAAGAGCTCCATCAATATGCAAAAATAATGATTTCCCAATTTAATTATTTTTAATACATAGCAAAAGATACAAAGTAAACATTTGAGCAGTGATTTTTTTTGTCTTCGAATTCAGTTAAGAAAGGTGGGCAGAAATTCTATGAATAATGTAGATAGTTAATTGGCGCCGCACTGGAACACCATAACGGGTTATTGGCGACTGCAAGGGATCAATCCCGAAGGGAAAGATTCAAGGACAACGCCTCGTAATTTTGAATCACGGTCAGATGCCGATGTCCACACCTGAACTGGCTCGATAGGTAGGTATTTTAATAAACGGCACACAGGAGCAACACAACGGGCTATGGGTGACGGTCCGGGATTGGATTTTGGAGTTTTATGGCGCAAGGTCCAAAAGCGGACAAGCTGCACCAGGTGACGGTCCGGGATCAATTCCAAAGGGAAAGATCCGACGACAATACCACGTAATTTTGAACCACGGTCAGATGACGAGGCAACACCTGAGCTGGCACCCCTCTCTCCAAACTTCCACACCACGCCAGCGTGAGGACTTTTGAGGCCACGACAGATTTAACGCGCACCAGCCTCCTTGTACACGAGTCTTTGGCTGGACCTAGTTTCGAATTCGCAAACCTCCGTTTTGCTAATCCGTTGCTCTTCCAACTGGGCCTACCGCGGCCATCTATGAATAATCATCAAATAAAATGTACCCATTACAAATAGTAACCATTGGTTACACGGTGTAAAAAGAAAGTCTACAATAAACCATATTACCTTCTTATCTTGATACGGGGGCTTTAGAGTTACTTCCAATTTAGCACCACGATTTAGACAATCGTTAAAACGTCAATTATCTACTTTATCGATAGCGTTTTCTCTGAGTAGCACTTTTTGCAGGCCCCGTTTTCTTTTTTTGCCATCATTTCCTAATTACAGGCTTCCCCAGCGTGGATTAACGTCAATCAGACTCAAACGGTAAGTAACGCAAGCTGTCAATTTGAGACCCCTGTGCCGTTACCTAGAGTTCGGTATCGCCATAGCAACTGGATCGTTCACGAGAGAATGACTATCATGCATGCAAATCGGTTGACAAAGGAAAGGGTCTCGAGATTTGATGACGAAGCGGTGAAGATTCCTGGGAAAGCCCATCTCTAGGGTATAATTTGAAAAACCGGTTGAGGGCCAGACTAATGGAAATGGAAACTTTCTTGCTGTTTGTAACACTTCATAGATTGGCATTTCTGATCCCCCACCAACGTTCCTGAGTGGTGTTGGGCCAAACAGGTTCACGTAAGTGTAAAAATTTTGATGGTCACCGAAATAACAGATGCATGTGTAGAATTTTTAACTAAACCCTGCAGGCGTAATCCATACTAAGGCTTAACTGTAAGGTGAAGTTAGAAAAAGCTGACGACCCTCGCAAAAAAATACCGAGATCCCACATTTGATACACGATCCAGAATGACTTGAAAGATACTTAAAACAGTAGTGTTAGTTGGTAGTTAATTAAAGTCGCAGTGAAGCAACACAACGGGCTATTGGCGACGGTCCAGGATCAATCCCGATGGTAAAGATCCAATGACAACGCCTCGTAATTTTAAACTACGATGGGAACACCTGAGCTGGCACCTCACTCTCCAAACTTCCACACCATACCAACGTAAGGACATTTGTGACCACGATATATTTAATGCGCACCAGCCCCCACGTACTGTCTTTGGCTGGACCTAGTTTCGAACTCGCAACCCCCGGTTGCTAATCCAGTACTTTCCTACTGGGATTTCCCGCGGCGAATTTGAAAAGTGGTTTTATTTTTCTGGTCGAAGGTCGGATACTTTTGATACGTACCCTTTCAGGAGTGATACATTGGAATTCTGGGAGAGGTTGGGTAAATGCTAGATTGGTTGGGTTTTTATGGCCCAAGGGCCATATTTGGCCATGCTGCGCCAGACACAAGACATACAATATCAAGTAATAGACATACACACAATGAAAGGTAGGTATTTTAATTACAGTCGCACTGGAGCAACACAACGGGATATTGGAGACGGTCCGGGATCAATCCCAAAGGGAAAGATCCGAGGACAACACCACGTAATTTTGAAGCAGTCAGATGACGAGGTCACACCTGAGCTGGCACCCTACTCTCCAAACTTCCACACCATGCCAACGGGAGGACATTTGAGGCCAAGACAAATTTAACGTGAACGAGCCCCCAAGTACAAGAGTCTTTCGGTTGGATCTAGTTTCGAACTCCCAACCCTCCGGTTGTTAATCTGCTACTCTTCCAACATGGCTATCGCGGCCCATGCATTATGTGAATACGGTTTGATTTTGTGTTCCTTGCCTAATCTTAAAATATTTTTTTAAATAAAAATGTATTCTATGTAAATATATTTTACATAACATCAGCATATATTTTAAATAAAATATTTAATTTTTGAACGATAGAAAACAAACTGCACATAACGGTACGAAAAAGTAACACATTGCCCGGGTATCCGTAGTCATCTGGAATCATGGTACCGGCAACTTCCTTTCCATTGGGAACAGGATGCCCATGATTTAAAAAATCGCCATTTAAGGATCCTTTGAATACATGCTTGTAATATGGTGGGGTTATGTATCTCAAGGATCCAGCATATCAAAATACTTTTGTACTCAACAAAAACTTAACTTTATTACAATAACAAAACAGATTACACAGAATTATAGCAATAAGGATTACACGCCCCTCAGACAACCGACCTAGCACGCCGGAGTCAGACGCTCATCTCCCCTTTAGTCGACTCCCTCTTGTTTAAGGGAGTATGGCGCGCCCCCTAGAGAGAAGGGATAACGCTACACCCCCCATGCAAGATTGACGTATCACCTGCGATACTCAATCTGACAATCCCATAAGGAATTGTACAAAAATGTTGAAATCAAAATACACAATCATATCAATACATATACAATAGTACTCACACGTTATGCACTACTCGACTGTCACTCCAAACACAAAATTAGTATCAACCTTCACGTAGTATGATATACCAATATAGATAAACAAATAATGTACACTGATTATAAAAATTGAAAATAAATGCACTACAAGCAATTACTGTGGCTATGAAATTATCATACCACAATTTAAAAAAACTCACATTTCACAAATTCTAAAAATATAATGACTTATTAACTAACGATTTAAACACATTTTAGAACACTAAAGGAACATAACACAATTCTAAGGATATGACTTATTAACAATTTAAACACATCTTAAAACACTACAGGTACATAACACAATTCTAAGTACCTAAACATATAATTGAAAATTGATCATTACAAAATGAAATTATTTTCCACTTCATCCAAGATTATAATTAAAATTTTACAATAAGCGTGAGAGTGCGTCAGCATGAGGCATTTTTGCACCTGGGCAATGTTTAATAGCAATGTTATACTTTTGTAGTGCAAAAGCCCATCTTTGCAATCTCGAAGATTGAGGAGCACTTTTAGTTAAGTAGGGTAAAGGGTTATGATCAGTGTAAAACTCTATTTCTGTTCCAAATACCCAAACTTCAAACTTTTTCAAGCTCCAAACGATTGCAAATGCCTCCCGTTCAATGGTAGACCAAGCCTGCTGTGCAGTGGTCAGTTTTTGACTGGCATAAGCAATTGGATAAATCTTATCACCACACTTTTGCGAAAGGCAAGCGGCTACACCAATTTGAGATGCATCCGAATAAATGATGAAAGGTTTATCAGGAACCGGAGAATATAAAGAGGGAGCCTCGATCAAGGCTCTCTTCAAAACACTAAAAGTGACATCATGCTCCTGAGTCCATGGAATGCAATCAGGAACTCTCTTTTTCGTAAGTTCCGTCAAAGGATACACAAGTTCAGAATAATTTGGAATGTACTCACGATAGTAGTTGCAAAGTCCTAGCACACTTCGCAAATTTTTCTTAGTAATAGGTCTGGGTAAATCTTCAATTACTTTAGTTTTCTCAGGATCGGGCTGATGTTTTCCGGACCCAATGACATGTACCAGAAATTTAATTCCCGATTTCACAAAAGAGCACTTTTTGAGATTTACTGTGAAATTCAGTTCTTCAAGTTTCGTGAGAATTGTATCCAAATGAATTAGATGTTCATTCCAATCCCTCGAAAAGATGGCTATATCATCGATGTAAGCCCGTGAAAAATCTCGGTAAGGCGACAAAGCCTTATTCATTACACGTTGAAAAGTTGCAGACGCATTCTTTAGACCAAAACTCATCACTTTGAAGCGATATTGTTGTCGATGCGTCTTGAACGATGTAAAATCCTTGCTGTCTTCAGCCATAGGGATGGCCCAGTATCCCTTCAGAAGATCTAGAGTAGAGATGACATTGGCTCTACCAATGGACTGGATTAACTCAGTGGCATCTTCCATTGGAAAATCATCGGAAACCGTGACTGAGTTGAGGGCTCTATAGTCTACACAAAGACGCATGCTACCATCTTTCTTGTTCACACAAACAATTGGATAGGCAATTTCGGCATCACTTTCTTCTATTAGATCAAGATCCAAAAGCTCTTCTATCTGCTCATCTACTTTCCCTTTCAGCGCTTCGGGAATGCGGTACACAAATGGCTTGTTCCTTTCGGCATTCGGTTTCAAGCGAATGCGGTGTGCACCCACCTTCGCTACCTTTACATTATCAGTGAAGAGTGCTCGATGCTTGCGAATCAACTCCATTAATTGCTCTTCATCTGCTTTCTTCAGATGACTCAACCTAGTTTCTGTAAACATCATCTCTGATTCATCTCTTGACAAACTAGGAGTGGGGTGGATTTCTCCGAATTCGTGCTCTTCTTCGAAGATAACTCCAACTGCAAGGGAACGAGGATGATATCTTCGTACCTTGTTCACATGAACATGCCTTACAGTTCCATCTGATAGTCTCACTTTATAAGAATGAGGAGGGCAGTGCTGCATAATTTCCCCAGGACCAGTCCATCTGGCGTAAATCTTGTTGTTTGAATCAGGAATCAGAAGGACAACTTGCTCTCCTGTAGTGAAATTTCGCACAGATGATCGTTTGTTAAAATAATCACCATATGTTTTTTGCTTGTGAGCAGCAGTCAGAGATGCACGTTCAGCAGCTTTCTCCATTTTAATCTTCATTTCTTGAAGATAATCAGCGGCTGACTGAGAGATGCTTGTTGGTAGGTGTATCTCACCAGCCCAGGAGGATTTGAGAACTGAGAGTGGACCTCGAGCTTCTCTGCCATATAGCAATTTAAAAGGTGAAACTCCTGTAGTTGTGTTCGGCACTTCTCGATAGGCAAACAACAGGAATGGTAGTTGTTGATCCCAACTTCTTGGATCCTCTCGAATTACGTGATGAAGCATTTCCTTCAACACTCTGTTCCATCGCTCTACTAAACCGTTACTAGCTGGATAACCAGGACAAGAAAATCTTGGACTCGATCCAATTCTTTCCAAAAATTCTCGCGTTAAGGACGATTTAAAGTTTGTTCCCTGGTCACTAGCAACAATTTTGGGTATACCAGTCCTCGCAAATATCTGTAGCAAAGCATCGCATGCCGCCTTGGCTGAAAGTGACCTAAGAGGTACAGCCTCAGGCCAACGGGTGTGCTGGTCCATCATACAAAGAATATATTTGTGTCCTCTACTGGATGGAGGCTCAATAGGTCCAACGACATCAATATTAACTACTTCAAAAGGAAGCTCCGGACGAACTACTGGCGTGATTGGAGCTCTTTCACCAACCTTTTCCTTTTTCCGAAGTTGACAACCCTTGCAAGTCCGGACAAATTCAGTAATATTTTTATTCATGCCCGGCCAATAAAAATTATATCTTATCCTTTCTTTGGTTTTCTTCATCCCCATATGGCCCCCGAAAACTGACTCGTGAGCTAACCTTAAAACTTTATCTACCCTATTGTGCGGTAAAACTAACTGTACCACTGGTTCATCGAGAATTTTGTCTTTGTGGTAGATTAATCCGTCGATTAAAATAAAATTGCCTTTATTTTGCTTTAATTCCTCGCGAACCCTTTCTAGAGATTTGCAGTTACTCTGCTCGTCTTTTAATTTAGCATGATCCGAGTAAAATTGAGAATCGTCTAAATTATTTTTATTATTTTCTGCGACCTCGCTCTTATCGTTTTCTTCCTCTCCACTAGACATAGCGTCCCCCATTTCCCTTTCGCTTGTCGACTGCAGAAAAACGTCTGCGGATGTACTCCCCTCTTTGAGATAAACAAATCCCTTGTTTCCTGTTCCGTCTGGCGTTTCGCTATTTATTGAACATAATGCCTCATACAGAGACGGTGGTATCAATGCCTGCGCATGTAATTTGTCCGTAAGCGCCATCACACATTCTATGGGATGCTTTAATGCGGAGTCGCTGTTAAGCGCAATCGCCGTTTTCACTAATTTGGCTTCAACCTTTTCGCCAAAAGCCGAACTCAAAATAACTTTCCCGAATTCATCGCTGTCCACGTTAGGGAGGAAGTCAGAATTTATGACCAACAGTTGAGTCCCTGAGTCAATAATACATTCTATCTCTCTCCCCTTTACGAAGATGGTGACATGTTTCAAAGGTTCAAGGTCAACCTGTGGTTTGAAGCGTTCCGAAAGAACCTTTGCTACGACAGCCCTCTCTTTCCTTTCGCTTGTTTTTGTTTGGGGGTACTTTTTGTTGCACTCCCGGGCCAAATGGTTTTCACCACAAATGTAGCATTCAATTTTCCTACTCATTTTGTCTTTAGGCCTTGGTTTTAACTCTTCGCGTCTTACATGGGGAGGGATATATTTAAAATCATTACGCGAGTTGATGTGATTAGTTGAAGTTTTATAACAATTAAAAGGTGTTTCGGCAAGCGATTTTCCTACCGAAGCAAAGAACATGTCGCATTCTCTGCCCATTTGTGTGGGTTCAAACCAACTTTGTTCTTGCTTTATGTTTATATGCGTGGCTGTTTCTCGATCAAGCGTTTGATATAACTTATCACTAACAATTAATCCCTTTAAAGAATTGAAATCATTCACTTCTCTTAGCTTACAATATTGTTCCCAATTTGTTGCTAGTCGCGATGCAAATTGAACATGAGTTTCATTTGCCATACGTTTCGCTTTTTGAAAATTCTGTAAACAGATCAATGGTGTCGGTTCAAATTCTCTTAGAACTGCACTTCTTAATTTATCGTAATCATTTATCTCCTCTTCTTTAATGTACACTAATATATTAGCGGCCTTTTCTCCTAAGAGATTCAACAGAATTTCCCTTTTGAATTCGTCGGGTACACTTTTGGTTTTGAATGCTCTCTCTAGTGACGCGAAAAATAAATTCCAACCCTCTGGCCTTTTCGGAACAGGGATTGTTAGTGTGCGAACACTACGAATGAAATTTTCTATTGAAAGTTGACTTACTACCTCAGGATTTACATTAACTTGCTCAGCCCTGCCAAGCGAACTTTCATATCTCAACCTCTCTAATTCTAACTGAGCTTCCATACTCAATCGTGAACTTTCTAGTTTTGCTTTTTCGAGATTTATTTTTTCTAACTCGATTCGAGCCTCTTGCTCTTCTTTGGACTTCCTATCCGCTATAACTGAATCTGCATATTGTGTTACGAATGTTTCATCCTCTACATAACTTCCGCTGTTCAAAATAAGATTTCTTAAGTCAATTACTTTCATATCTGGAGTAACTGTCTCGCCTATCTCCTCAGCGATTAACTTAAGATCTTCCTTTTTCGCTCCCCGGAACATTTTTAAAATAATAAATATTAATCCTAACCAGGCAATTAAAATAAATTATCTCATATACTGAATCTGACCAAACAGCAAAGCAAAAGTTGCCTACCTCATCGTCCTTGTTGTCCACTGGAACCAATCCACAAACTAAGACTGATGATTCAGATCCGGTCGTCACTGCGCCAATGTAATATGGTGGGGTTATGTATCTCAAGGATCCAGCATATCAAAATACTTTTGTACTCAACAAAAACTTAACTTTATTACAATAACAAAACAGATTACACAGAATTATAGCAATAAGGATTACACGCCCCTCAGACAACCGACCTAGCACGCCGGAGTCAGACGCTCATCTCCCCTTTAGTCTACTCCCTCTTGTTTAAGGGAGTATGGCGCGCCCCCTAGAGAGAAGGGATAACGCTACAATGCTCTTTTAACCTTGTGTATCTTTTAGATTCAGATTTGGCATATACATCCTCTACATACACAGGAGACTTGTGACTCATTAGAGGAACAAACCAGATGGGATCTAGAAAAAAATGTCTCAATAAAATATGTTCCGAATAAAGTAGTACAGTTGTTTTCTACTGAAGTGTCTAAAAATAAGAAACTTTTTATGACGGCCTTGGACGGAATCTGAACGAGTTGATTACAATTTACAACAGAATAACTACTTAAACTAGTTGGTACTACATATGGTTCACACTACATAAAGCTGCATTTTATTTGAGCTATTTTTTACAACAAATGAGATGCTTCATTAATGCATTCAATTTTTGAGATCGTTTAATTTGTGACACAAGAATTTAACCCGTTTTCAGCAAATTGAGTATCTGGGGGTTCTGTTTCATGAGGGTTAGTACAAAGTAACAGTTCAGATCATCACATTGCTTCTCTGATAATTTTTTAATGTTTCTATAATGAATCTTTTGTACACTTGTAAATAGAAATGAATTACATACGACTACAACTATTGCACAACCACCTTTAATTTTCTGGAGGAAATAATGAAAAAACTCGCAATACCACTACATCTTGCGTCATCAGTAGAATAAGACTTCTCGAGGTTAAATAATAGGTGCAATCTAATGTGTTTCGGGTGTATATATTTTATTCAGTTTTCTGTAAAGGAGTATGTTTTAGGTGAATTTCGAAGCAACGGGGGCGACAGTTGATAGCGTAAATCAGAAATTTGTAGGTTGGTTTTGGGGGTTTTATGGCGCAAGGGCCATATTTGGTCATGCTGCGCCAGATACAGGTCATACAATATCAAGTAAATAAAAGTTTTACTGACACAGAAGAGAGAAATGTACCCAAGGAGGAAAATTTGTGGGAGACCGTTCGTTTTAACCGTGATTCACCAAACGAAAAACATTCTCGATCTTTTATTTCCCAAGAGGTAAAGCAACCAGTGTATAGTAATAAACACCTGAAGAATAGCTAATTAGGATTGACTGTCTATTGTTCTCGACAATACACAGCATGCTTCATGATTCAACTGTGTGCCAATTATGTATCTTCCTCCAAAGTACAATTTACGCAATGAATCATACAATAGGATAGTCTACAAGTGAGTCTCGTCCATTAAAAGGTCCTAAAGTGGAATCTGTGGACCACCAGGGGCCCACTGAAAACATGCAATGTTTCACAAGCCAACATAGACAACCCTTTCAAGAAAAATAAAATATACCATTACTTTCTCCGATTCTATTTTGTTCTAAAATCTAAATTTTAGAATCTAAAACTATTAGATTGGTTGGGATAGGTTTTATGGCACAAGACCATATTTGATCAAGTTGCGCCAAACAACGTCAAGTAAATGGACACGCAATCAGAGAAAGTTTTACTGGCACAAAAGAGAAAAATACATCAAAGGTAAGTTATAGTAATGGAACCTGCGCCGCCTGTAACTCGTGGTTTGTTAGGTCAGTGTTCAAACCCACTAAGCCGCGGCAAATCCTGGTCTGTTCGGTAAAGGGTAACACGTTTTCTAAGTTCAAAAAATATATTTTCACTATATAAAAATTGTAAACAAGTGTGTGAAGGAAAATAGAAAATTGTATACATTTGTGTAAGAAATTTACTTGCAATACACATTTGATTTGGGGGTCCCCATATTCAAATAGATTCTAAATGCATACGTGAAGGGTTCAGACTTGTTATTAAGGTTATAACATGTATAGAAGAGACTGAAAGAGGGGCATCCACCTGTTACTAGGAGGTATATTATGGATGTAACAATCTCAATTCACTCTCCTATTGAAATAACGGGACAGCGGTAACAGTTGGTAGAGTTGTGGACTAGCAACTGAAGGGTTGCGAGTTCGAAACTCGATTAGATCTTCGTTTATCGTGGGACTGATGCACGTTAAAATATGTCGAGGCCTCAAATATCCCCAGGTTGGCGTGGTGTGGAAGTTTGGAGAGTGGAGTGCCAGGAAAGATGTTGAACTCGTCATCAGACTGGTTCAATATTGCGAGGTGTTGTCCTCGGATCTTTCCCTTCGGGATTGATCTCGGAACCCCAGTTTGTAGAGTCGCGGATTAGCAACAGGAGGGTTGCGAGTTCGAAATTCATTCCAACCAAAGACCGTCATGTACGTGGGGGCTGGTGCAAGTTGAAATCTGCCGTGGCCTCAAATGTACTCAAGTTGGCAGTGTGGAAGTTTGGAGAGTGAGGTGCCAGCTCGGGTGTTGACCTCGTTATTTCACCGCGGTTCAATATTCTTGACGTTGTCCGTATCTTTCTCTTCGGAATGGATCCCGGAGCGTCGCCAATAGCCCATTGTGTTGCTCCAGTGCGACGTATACTCAACTACCAGCCTGCAATTTGAAATTTGCGTTTCACAAAACAAAAAGATAGGTAGTTAATTAACGTCGCACTGGAGCAACACACCGGCTATTGGTGACGGTCTGGGATCAATCCCCAAGGGAAAGATCCTAGGACAATACTACGTAATTTTGAATCACGGTCAGATACACCTGAGCTCACTCCACTCTCCAAACTTCCACACCACGCCAAAGTGAGGACATTCGAGTCCACGACAGAATTAACGTGCACCAGCCCCCTTGTACACGTTAAACGTAACCAGCTCCGTGTCTTTGGCTGGATCGAGTTTCGAACTCGCAACCCTCCGGTTGCTAATTCGTTCCTCTTCCAACTGGGCTACAGCTACCTCTATCACAAAATGAAGCAGAAGAATCAATTCAAATGCCGGCTAGGCAAAACCGATATCCTCAAGTTCTTCGCTGGCTCGTGCGAAGCATAAAAAGAAGCGGCTATTTTTAAAAACGGAAATGATGAAGAGTTGAGGTCGTGGGTGACTCACTCAAAGTCAAACACCAGCCACCCGTTTCACGTGAACACCCTCTCCCCACGTGCCTAGGTCTTCCTCTCCCATTTCATTGCAACAAACTAAGGTTGGTTGGGGTTTTATGGGACAAGGGCCACATGGCCAAGTTGCGCCAGATACAAGACAAAATGCTCTAGTCAAAATAAAGACTGATATAAAATTCATCTATTACAACTTTGAATTGAAACTAGCCAATGAATAAAATCTTATTAAAATTCACAAAACCTATGTCAGGGATGAATAAAAACAAATTTTAATTGTGAGGATTTCCCAAAAGGTCTTTTAGGGTTGGATTTCAAACTCCAAATGGGATTTGTCTATGGTTATTAAAAGCTCTACACTCAGTCAAAATGCGTCGAACAATAAAAATAGAATGGCAAGTTGAACACAACGGAGCATGTTCTCCGATCATTAAGTGTTTGTAAAATGGGTATGGCGAATGCGAAGGCTTGTTAGTTGTACTTTCCTATTCAAATTTGTATTGCCGAATCCTGTGATAGATGCTGTATATAGTGGAGATTATTTTGCGATTATTTATCCCAAGAATCTTTCTGGGTCCTGGGTCGAAAGGCTCCCTATTCGAATCCTGAATAAGGCATGGATGTTTGTCCATCCCGCATGACTGGTTATGACCTCTGTGCCTAGAATACATTGTAAAAATGTGAAGTGTAAAGTGAACCCACTCCCCGTGGTGCGCCATGGTAACACAAAGTGGCTCATAAATTCGCCCTATTATCCGGCATTAGTTGTTTCCCGAGAAGCGTGATATATTGATGGGGTTACTGTACACCCCAATTAGAAGCAACAGTTTTACTTGCATCCATCCCATGATTTCCCAAAGGTTGAGCTACTGGAGATCCCATACAAAAACATGAAGAATTTATTTTAGGTTAGTTGGTTTTCGGGTTTTGAGGGCCATATTTGGCCATGCTGCGCCAGACACAAGACATACAATATCCAGTTATAGACGAACACTGACACACAAGAGAAATGCAGTTTTACTGACACACAAGGAGGAATGCACCTGACAAGAATCGAACCTGCGCCGCCTACAGCTCGAAAGTTGCTAGCACAGTAGGCATACCCACTGAGCCACGACGGCCCGTGTTGGTTAGGTTTCTATGGCGCAAAAGGGCCAGATCTGGCCAAGCAGTTCCAGGCAACACAACGGGCTATTGGCAACGGTCAGGGATCAATCCCGAATATCCGAGGACGCCTCTTAATTTTGAACCACTGTCAGATGACGAGATCAACACCTGAGCTGGCACCCTACGCTACTACCACACCACGCCAACACGAGGACATTTAAAGCAACGACAGATTTAACGTGCATCAGCCCCCACGGCAACAGATCGAGTTTCGAACTCGCAAGTATCCGGTTGGTAATTCGCAACTCTACCAACTGGGCTACAGCGGTTCCAACAACAAAGGACCGAAAGAGATAAAGCATGAAAAATTATACCCTTTTAACCTTCGTGGATTTATATCAGCAAACGCAGTTTCCGATGTACACGTGCCATTTTCCCCATAACAATGATTTTACTTTGTCCTAACGTAACACAATGGAAGGGCGATGAATACGCTTTTTTTTACTTTCGAAATTATACAATACACACGCAAAGACACGCCACTTTACTGTATACTGTATTCCAAATACGGAATTTATAGTTGGTAGGATGAATTTTATGGCGCAAGGACCATATTTGGCAATATTTTACACACAAGATAGACAACGTCAAGTAACATATATACACACAAAAGTTTTAATGACACAGAAGAGAAGGTAGGTAGTGAATTAACATCGCACTGGAGCAACACACGGGCTATTGGTGACTGTCCGGGATCAATCCAGAAGGGAAAGATTCAAGGACAACGCCTCGTAATTTTGAACCACGGTCAGATGACGAGAACAGCATCTGAGCCGGCACCCCACTTTCCAAACTTCCACACCACGCCAACGTGAGGACATTTGAGGACACAACGGATTTAACATGCACCAGCCCCCTTTGTACACGACGGTCTTTGGTTGGATAATTGTTCAGCCGGAAAGAATATGTATGCAAAATTCCATAGCTGTAGCTAACATTAATTTGCTAGTTATTAAAATTTTTCCATCGAATGTCAGGCGTGAAACCGACTAACTTTAAGATTATAGTCCTTTTTAGGCTGTTTTTCATGACTAGTATATTTAAAATGCTGAGGTCTTTTTTAAAGTAATAGATTTTAAACTTTGTTTTTCATTATGTATTTGATAACTCTGTGCGTTGATTGATAATTTAGAATAGTTGATTTTTAAAAGTTTGATAAAAATCAATCTGAACTGTTTTACTGTTTTTTAGTGTCTGCCAGAAATATTCGCAACAAAATTAATGCCAGTTGTATGTGCAAATCCATTCACAAAATTGTGAGAAATACAAGGGAAATAATGGTAGGTAGGTATTTTAATTAACGTCACACTGGAGCAACACAACGGGCTATGAAAAAATGTTTGAAAAAAAATTTAATTTACAGATGTGAATTTTAAAATATCATGAATTTTTAATTACTATTTATGCAAAAAATGTTTTTTTTCTGCAATGCATATTTTATGTTTTAGGAATAAAGTACACTAAAGCATTTTGTAGTAAATGTAAAACCAAAAATATTTGTTCAAAAGGTACTGGGTCATTCCATGTGAAATGAGCAAAAATCAGAAAAACCTGTGGCCGTAGGGTGACGGATTTTCATGAAATTTGCTACAGCGATTAAGTTTATGCATAAATAACAATATCCAAAATATTTTGGCTCAAAATGAAATATTTTGGAAGTTTATGGCATTTTAAGGACTTGCAAATTTGAAGAGCAGTTGTGAAATCGCTTGATGTTGCATGTTTGAAGATCTTTCTCAAAACTACTTAACGTAGACAACAATATTTCATATTTTTGTAATCTATGAATTCTCTTTTTATCTATTTGAAAACAATTTTAAACATCATATTTAAGCTAAAAATTAGTAGCGAAAAATGGAAAATAGTCGATTTTGATAGAATTAAAAAGGTTTCTATGGGCTAAAGGAATTTAAATGCATCGTTGAAATTCATACCAGATACAGTGCTAGGTATGATAAAACTACTGCTGAAGTTTGGAAGTTGACTTTTATTTCCTTCATCTTACAAACAGCAAAGAAAAATTATAAAATGATGGTTTTCCACTTAAAATAGGCACACAAAATGAAATGAAGGACAGCTCTGAAGAAAACTATATTTAGGAAAAATATAGTTTAATATGTCTATTACTTGTAAAAAAAATTCAGGATTGTATTTTGAGTCCCAAAGCAACAATAACGAAATTAGTGAAACGCAAAAACACGTTCTTGCCCTTCCAATCAATTGGCGTCTAAAAGTTTCGTCGCCAAACGACTATTCGGGTGTTCTACGACGGTTACCATATTCCATCAGTATCGCACTAACTGAAAATGTTTATTATCGCCAATCATAGCATTTCCTTCCCATTCTATGCATATTACTAGTTTCAAATGCCAACAATGAAATGGAAACAATGAAACCCCAAATCAACAATGAAATACCAAATTATTTGTAACTTTCGAAGGAAATTTTAAAAGCAAGACATCAAATCACAATTAAAAAAGCTAAAACATTTAAAACCTTTACTTGATTGTCTTCAAATTCACTTTCAACCTGATAAAGATCTCTTGTTCAATTTCGGAGTTGCTCAAATTGAAATTTTCCTGTGCTGCCGAATACTTGAATACTTTATTTACTAGTGATTGTGATAAATATGGAAAAAGGATTCATGAGTTATGCACATTTGGGAGAATCGAGTTTAACAACAATGTTAAAAATTTTTTTACTCTCAAAATTAGTGTTTACCTGACTAATAATGCTTAATATTTACAAAACGCATTTAATATTCGCAAGTAGTAGCATTTAATACTTACGTTTCCAAAGGAAAAAGCAAATCGAAAAGACTTCTTTAACAAAATTAACTTTCCGCCTAATTATTTCACTGATGGAAACACTCCTTGAATTAAGCAAAAGACTAAAAAGAAATTTCATGGGAAATCTTGCACGTGCACCATAATAGTAGTCATATTTCATTCTTATACCGCATTTCTTATATAATCGGAGGTTAGATTTCATTATCAGCTGCGATAAAAAAGTAAAATTTACTTCTAATTAAAAATTTTCCCGAGACAAAAATAATCATATTACAATTATGAAAATTTCAGGACATATAATAGACATCTTGCTCTTTTACGTTGAAAAGTCTTGATATTCTTGGAGCTTTCCCAGTGAAATATGCAGTTTTACAAATTGAAAAATCGTTTTTTTTTTCCATAATTTTTACTTTTAAATGCTTTTTATCTTTATAAAGGAGTAGAAATACAATCACCAAATTATGCCACGCTATTTGTTAGGAAAGGATCTTCTCATTAAGAGTAATTTTTAATATTGTCTTTCCATTTCTAGAGATACCAGAGCAATTTGAAATTTGTAGCAAATTGGCAAAATTTCTATTTTCGTCGATCCCTCAGATTCAGCAATGACGGTTATTAAATTATATTCTGACGTTTCCTCAGAGACCTTTTTCTGAAAAATGCAACGATATAAAAATTTTAAATTTGTGTCAATAATTTATTGAAATATAGGGTCGAAAACAGGCCACTTTAAGTGCTAGAAAATCTAAATTTGTGACCTTTAAATGTGAATAATTAGCAAAATATAGATTTCTGAAACCTAATATTTTACAATTGGTCATTACTATGTGACCTATTTAAAAACTGATTTTCATTAAAATCGGTGATGTCAGCCACAGCCGATTTGCTCATTTTGCATGGAATGACCCTACTATGTCCTCTTAAACATTCTGGAGCTCGAGATTCATGACAAACACTTTCTCAGCCACTCCCGAAAAGATTCTAGGCGCACGCTTGATACTCTCAGATTCCACGAAATCCATTTATTCAATACCACTACAACAGGAGAAACTCCATATCACCGCGTATCGGTTGAAGTTGCTAGAGATAATACCATGCTATAAAAAATATTTCTTTTGTAGCAGCAACTTCCTCACGCTGCTTTCCGTTTGTGATAAAAACCTTCATACTTTTAGTTTCTAACAATCTTTACAAAAAGCACACTAAGCATGGTCACCCACGTTTTAAGTGATGGTCTACAACCCGCAAGTTTCTGAAGATTTGAAATGAACAACTGTCTCGGGAAATTAAGTTAAAACACGAAACGTGTTAATTAAGTATCAAACAGATGTTGAAGATATTGCTAAAATATTCTATTTTTAAAATAAAAACTGAGTATCTTTTTAATAAGGTTTTCATGACAACCCAGCAACGACAGATTCTGATGTTTTTTTTACGATTGAAACGGCTTGGCGACAAAATTTTGAAATTGGAGTCACTAGGAAAATTGCCCCAACCAAAAAAAAAAATGATTTTTTTTGCGTCCGCAATCTGTCAAAAAAGAACTAAATTTTCGTTGATGTTTGGCGAATTTTCAAAAAAAGTCGCCAAAATAAATTGGATAGCAATCGAACCTACGCCACCTACAGCTCGCAAGCTGCTAAGAGTGATGGGCAAACCCACCGAGTCACGGTGGCCTTTTGGGGGGCAGGTGCCAACTATAAAAGTATTGGGGCCTCAGGAGGTCGGGCCGCCTCGTGATATGGGGATGTAACAATTAATCAGAGGCAGAGTGATTCTGCATATTTGGTTATCAATTGATTGAGACAATGATTTTCCGTAAAGCTAAATATAGAGGGATTTGACATCGACCCCCTAATGAAATAGACCGAGCATGCGGTGAAGTTTTATGTTCGTTCTACCGATCGCTCGATTCGAAGATCTCTGGGTAGTCAAGTAGTATTGGGCGAAAGCAGGAATTCTAATGCAAGACTACTTAACGGGCGAGACGAAAAACACTAGTTTGCACTCCGATATCCAATCGGCTCAAGCACGTGACCGAGGCTTCTTACGACAGCGATTCCACCCACATGCTGTCTATTTCATTAGAAGTTTAAGTTTGATGTTTCGTATCTTGGTATATTATTCCAATAGTTTCATTAGGTAGGTAGTTAAGTAACATCGCATTGAAGCAATAATACAATACGACGAGGTCAACACTTGAGCTGGCACCCCACTCTACAAACTTCCACACCACGACAGATTTAACGTGCACCATTCCCTTTTGTACACGACGGTCTTTGGTTGTATTCGAACTCGTAACACTCCGATTGCTAATCCGTTACCCTTACAGCTAGGCTACCGCGACCCGACACTTTCATTAAGTCGCTTATATTAAAAATTAACGCCATACACCGCCCAAAACGGCATTAAATCAAATTTCGTAACCGAAAGTATTTTTACTTTTCCAGGATTTTGTATGTTTGCACTGGAGAATCTTATAATATTGTGTAATATTTATTTCTCAAATTTGGGGGTGGGGCGGTACTATACAACTATTTGTATAAGCGGCTGATGACGTTTGCAATGCGAGTAAATATGAATGACGGTGCTTTTTATGCCTGAAATAACAGTTCGAAACAATATACGAGAATTCGACAGGTATTCGTAGAATTAAGCACCATAGATTAAGTTCTAGTTGACAAATTGGTTGGGTTTGTTTTTATAGCGCAAGAGCCACATTTGGGCAGATTTCGATAGTCCATCCGACATTTTAGCCTCTTTAATTTAACATCGGACGAGGTTTATGGTTACATCACGAGTAACAATTTGAAAACATTCGGGAGCGAAAATAACATTTTGCGATTCTCTAATCTCGAACCTAATTATAGACGTAAAATACAGTGCATTATATATATCAGATAATTATTTTTAATGTAAATAATTCATAACTCGAAAACAGACTTGGTTTTTAGAGAAAACTTGGCTGTTACAGTGAGTACTTAAACAAGTTCCCGTCTATTGTAAAAAGAATATAAGCAAGAAAAATGTAAGTATAGTACGCAAATACTACCAAAATATTGATTATTGATGGTTATCTAATTTAAAGATCTGATATGAAAGGAAAAATAGGCTATAAGTCATCATATTCGACAAGACCTGTCAGTCACTGTCACGGTCATCAGTCTTAAGTATAGTGCAGCTCGACGAGAAGACTGTCGACCTTGAGTCAGCCGTTTTTTTAAAAGGTGTGAAACCTTGTTAGAAGGCTGCCATACGCAAAAGCATGAATAGAAATCTGTCTGTCGCAACTCCGGTATTCGCAACCTTCCGGTTCCAAATCCGTTGCTCTTCCAACTGGGATACCGCGGCTCAGTCTTTTGTTTGGAGCAACGTATCTAAATATTGCATCATAAAACTCAACTCAACCTCATTAGTACGATTTGTCGCTCCAGGGTAGCGGCCTTCTTCGGTTTGATCGGATCAAGACAACGGTCTTTGATTGGTTTTGGGGGTTTTAAGGCATAAGGGCCGTATTTGGCTCTGCTGCGCCATACAATATCAAGTAATAGACATACGCATACAATGAAAGTTTTACTGACAGAAGAGAGAAATACACCCAGGGACGGTCTTTGGTTGTACCGAGTTCCGAACTCGCAACCCTCCGGTTGCTTATCCGCTGCTCTTCTATCCGGGCTAACGCGGCTTCTTTCGGATTAGTAGCTTTTGAGACGATTTTTGCTTTAAAAGGTATCCCAAGTCACCAAGGTTGAAAAATAGCAGTCATCTTTTAGTCGCCTGTGGCAGCCCTGCAACTTAAACTGAGTGTACAAAAAGAGGCTTGCACATTTTAATGCATTATCTAATAACGAGATTTTAACCTAAATTACCTTCGCGTGACTTGTTAAAGTTAAAGTAACACATGGTGAGGCGGGTCGCAGCAAATCAACGGAGGGCCGCATGAGGCAAGAAGTCTGCATCCCTTGCTCTAGCATATCCGGATGGCGTCTGCGAATACGGTTTGATTTTGTTTCCTACCTCCCCTTAGAGTTTATATAGGAAGTTTTAACTCACCGTATTTCACTTGTCAATTTGAAATGGGTTCATGCTTTTATAAAATACTAACTTTAATACCCGGCTTCGCCCGAGTTTTTGCTCATACAGACAAACCAAAGGGCTGGAAGCCCAGTTGGTAGAGTCGTGGATCAGCAACTGGAGGATTGCGAATTCGAGACTCGATCCAATCCAAAGGCCGTCGTGCACGTGTGGGCTGGTGCACGTTTCATCTGTCATGGCTTCAAATGTCCTTACGTTGGCGAGCGTGGAAGTTTGGAGAGTGGGGTGCCAGTTCAGGTGTTGACTTCGTTGTCTGACCGCGGTTCAAAATTACTAAGTATTCCCTTCGGTATTGATCCCTGAACGTCGCCAGTAGTCCATTGTGTTGCTCCAGTGTGACATAAATTCAACTAACTACGTCAGACAAATCAAGTTGCACCTGTTTCTTTAGCAATTTGGTAGCATCGTCGAACAGCCTTTTGAACTTTATCCGTAGCCGATGTTTGTCTTTTAACCTCTTTCGATTTCTTGGCTCGTGACTGCTTTTGACGTTTTGTGTTGATAGGTCTCTTGAGTAATGTTTTAAAATTTTATATATTGGTTCTAAGGTAACAACGTTGACTAGCTGAAAATAGTTGCGTTGACCTTGAAATTCCAGACAGAAATAAGCAGTACAAATCTCATGACTCCAGAGCTCAGAGTTTTTGTTGCATCTGACGAACAAATTTTCGGCTTAAAAGAGACAGCAAATTTCCCGATTTAATTTCTATCGTTTGTCCAAGTTTGACAGAATCTTTTAAACAAAAACATTAGTCTCCATTTAATCACTTTTCGCGAAGTGTGATATGTCTAGGTGATTCGAAATTCTTTGGCTAAACTTCAAAAGGTAATAGGGTGCATTAAAATAAACATTTGTTTTGGTCGAGGAATGAATTTGGATGTGCCCTATCACGTTTAAAAGTTTGGTCAGAATTTCGAATCGTCCTGAATAGCTTATCTGAAACCAAAATGCTGTGCAGCTAAAATATATTGACAAGTAAATGAAATCTATAATTGGAATGAGGAAGATTGCATAGTTTGACAAGTCAAAAGCATTTCTTATTTTCTTCCCCATCTTCAGAGTACGATGTATCGTTCGATACGTCAATATTAAGGTCATTAAGTACGATATCCAAGGTCGATTCAGACGAGTAAGTTGCCGGCAGCCTTTAAGCAATGCTTTTACCTCCGTTTCCAGTCTTCCACGAGTTTGTCAAGACAATTTGCAAGTTGTCATGGTAATTTTTGAACGATAAATTGACGAATACTACCATACTTTGATAAAAAGCTAGTTCGTATTGGACAGAAAAACCACGATCCATCAATGTGAGCTAAATTTAGTATCAAGTTAGGTTGTAAATGGCATTAAGAGGTCACACAAGTGCGTGGAAACAAAGCACCAATGATTCTCAAGAATCAATGCATAAATTCAAGTGATTCGTATCAACGAAACGCATGCAATCTTCAAACGTTTTCCCCAATTTTCATACTGACAGTACTCGTTTTTGATGCTTGAACCCTTACGTTTGGTTGATTTGGGTTTTATGGAGCAAGGACCACATATGACCAAGTTGTGCCAAACACAATGTGGACAACGTCAAGTAATGAACTTATACAGGAAAAGATTTACTGATACAGATTAGTTGTGTTTAAGGGCGCAAGGGCTATTTCACCAAGCGATACAGAAGAGAAAAATACTCCCAAGGTAAGTTACAGGTATCCAACCCGTGCCGCCTACAACCAGAATAACTCGCAGGTTGTTAGCACAGTGGACAGAGCCTTGATCCCTTACGTTGGCGAAAAATATAAAAAGCTAAAATCACTGAAAAAATGGATTAAGTTTTTTATAAATACATGAGAATAATAACGTTTTTTTAATAAAATATGCGAACTACTGAAAAAATAAAATGAATTCTGGCTGGTTTTCTGTCCAAACTTTCCTTCACTACCCAAATCAACTATAACCACGGCACCATTTTTCACCGTTCGTAAGCCTTCTCATACCTGTTATTTCATCTGAAAAATTTGATTTTTCGAAAGAAATACGTCTATGTGATTTGAAATCACCTTAAAAATCGCAACGAGTGATTCTATTCATTCAAGCATCAGCGAAGCGTGAATTCTACATATTGATTAATCTTCCTCAACTGTTTAGTTAGAGAATGGGACAGAAGCCAAAATATTACCTGTTGATTCCCGATTTCAAAACTTTTGTAAGTAGACGATTTCGTCGTTCCGGTTTAAAGACAGATCTTCAAATTAACTCGCTAACGCGCTCAGAAAAACCGATATTTCTTACAAAAACATTACAGGTATAAAAAGTTGTTTATCGTGTGAAGCATAGATTCGTAGTCACTAAAGATGTTCTCAGAAACCCCACTAACTTACAATAACTGTCAACATTTGACATCTGTTACATCACGTGATCGAAATGACATTCATTCGCTTTTAGTAAAGATAATGTTTGATAAATACCGTTCCTTTCCCAAAACATTCCATTGTTTTTTAGTTTCCTATGAAGCAACCGAGAAATATTCACGAGAAAAAGATTTAACTAATCGTAAGAAATACAGAATCAATAATTTAACAAGCTCCCATAAATTTTGAGTGCATAAGTCTATAGAAAGTTAGAGCATAGATTATAACAAAAATGCATGACTAAACATGAGGAAAATTAAATACTTGCTATCCTGGTTTTAACAAAGAATCCTTTGGATCAAAACATAAATCACCTACTTATCAGCAATCAAAAACTATTTTTCAAAAATGATGAAACAATTTCGTATGTATTGCAGACAAATATTTTTAATTTTTTGGAAAAAATATTGATTTTATGTAACACGGATTGTAAAGAAAATACAAAGAATATCCATGAAGATACTGAGAAATTTAAATGCCGCAGAATATTCAAGTAAACTTATTCTTAGCTGCAGTTAAGAATTGCACATTATTCAACCATGTTCGCAATTTAAAAAAATGAAATTATTTAATTAGAAATATAAGCGCATATTTTTACAACTAGCACTACTTTTAGAAACTATATTTCATGACACCGATTTTTAATACATTTTTCGCAATTTGACTTTTTTTCTATTTTGGATTAACTATACAAATATACGAAATCAGAATTCCTAGACATATTTGCAATATTGAATACATAAACTACTAAATACATAAACAATTCTTAGTTTACGAATTTTATAAAAAAGTTCTTGAAAATAAATTACTAAGAATTGTTCAAACATTTTCTTATTCTTGAAATAGTTTGCCGCCAATCGAGCAGATATTTTCGTTCACATATTATTTTGACAAATCGTTTTCACTTTCAGAACTGAATTTTTTTGACAAGACACAAATCAGCGATCCAAAATCAACAAATTTTCGCATTGACAGTAAAAAAAGAGATGTCGACTGATTACCACCCCGATTATCATCTCATCGGTATTAAAACATGTAAAACCGATGACTGACAACTTCCAACCGAAAACTAAAACACTTTCCGAAGACCGGATAGCCGGTTAAAAATCTTCGAAATCCAAATTCATGAACAAGGAATAAAACTCAATTACGCGGTACAAACACGTGTATAAATTTATCACATTTACCTTTAATAAATAGGAATCAGCTGTTCACAAAGCAAATAGACTATTACTTGGAAGAGGATTCGTCCTCTGCTGCTGTTCTCGTGGATCACGAAGGTAGGACAAACACTCCGTTGACCTTGCGCCGACGTCCTTTCCTGTCTCGCGTGAATTTCAGCCGCGAGAGGGCGCTGCGGGGACGGGAATACACAGCCGATCACGTGATGCTCCGTGCGCAGAACGTGAACGGGGGCGCGCGAGTGATTTCTTCGAGTGACAACTCGGCGCGAAGGAAAAACGAAAAAGAAATTTTCGGTTGGGTGCTTGAAACACTGAAAGTGAAATTGAAACGGGGCGTTCACCTCGGGGAAATGTTTTGGGGAACACATGGGCGATCAAGTCTTTAATTGACAAAGCTTTCTTTCCGAAGCGAAACTTGATTTTTTGATTTAGTTTTGTTCGGAAGGAATAAAAATCGCCAGTCAAAACATCAAGGTCACCAATTTTCGTTTGAAGGATATGAGACCAGTAGAGTAGCCTGTATTTCGTTTCGAAGGGCCTGAAGACAGAAACATTATTTTTTGTCGTGTGAATATCTAAATTGCACGACGGTATTTAGGTGTGTTTAAAGCGTAAAAACTCCAACCTTTTGCACTCGAATGTCGCTGTAAAGGAGGAAAGAAAATTTTAATTACCCGAGTACAAAAGGTTGATCAACAGAATTGTAAAGGTGTTAATTCCTTACAGTAAAATTTGAAGAGTGGGGTGCCAGCTCAGGCGTGACCTCATCATCTGATCGTGGTTCAAAATTACGTGGTGTTGTCCTCGGATCTTTCCCCTCGGGATTGATCCCGGACAGTCGTCAATAGCCCTTTGTGTTGCTCCACGCAGTGCGACCTTATTGTAAAAACGTGCTGTAAAAAATGGGTAGGTAGGTTTTTCAATTAACGTCACACCGGAGCAACATAACGAGCTATTGGCGACGATCAGGGATCAAACCCCGAAGGAAAAGATCCGAAGACAAAATCACGTAATTTTGAACCACGGTCAGATAACAAGGTCATACCTGAGCTGGCACCCCACGCTCCAAACTTCTCTCAAACTTTAAAATCTAGTTTTTAAAACTTCTCAATCACTTCTGAAGCCACTGATGCAGTATTTAGATACAATGAGTTAGTGAAATTCCATTCATAAATTCACAAGATAATTCCATAGTTTTACACTAAATTTCAAGGTAATTTATTAATCATTCTAGCATTCACAATTTGACAATTTATATGTACGAGGGGAATGAAACAAAAAATAATAAAAATTTTCCCAAAATGAAAACTGGAGTCATCTGTTCTTTTATAAGACAAATTTTGTTTTGTTCTATTTTAGCTGATTGATTGTAGTTGTGGAATTTATAGTTTAAGACCAACAAACTGGAATTTTATTACTTGTATGAATTTGATTCGTTGAACTTCTTATTCGAAGTCATTGCAAGTTTCAAAAGGAATGATAAAATTGCGAGAAAGTTGAAAGGAAGGTAAGTACTATTTTAATTAACGTCACACTGGAGCAACACAACGAGCTATAAGTTGAAGGAAAGCAAATGGTTGGTTTGTGGTTTTATGGCGCAAGGGCCATATTTGGCCAAGCTGCGCCAAATGCAAGAAAAAGTGAAGTAAAAAATGTGGAAGGGGAAAAGAAGAATTGGGGAATAGAGTAGGACGAGAGAGCAAAAAAAAAAGGCCGCTCGGGTATCCCGGGAGCTCAACCTTCGTGTTTACTAAAGACAGTGAACCCCATGGGAAAGAGAGAAAAAGATCAATTGAGTATCTCGGGCCCTTGAAACCGTATACACCTAAAGGAGATGTGTCCCTGAGGGCAGGAAAGCAAATGAAAATTTCAATGATGTGGATGAAGGTTGGATCGTTAAAGAATACAGAAAAAGCGATGTTAAGGGTTCTAAAACTTGACGTGTAAAGTTCTAAAGAAAGGAAAATCACAGAAACAATCTGAATATCATCACTAGAAACGGATTACCCCTTCGTTAGTTTGTTCCACTGGTCCCGACAGGTGCACTGTGAATTCTTTTTCAATGTTGCATGCTGATGTAATGTTAACAGGTATTTATACATTTAAACCCATTTTTACAGTTATTTGTTTTTAAGTATGTCTTTAAATGCACTACGGTATTTTTCAGATAGGTAGGTATGTATTTTTAATTATCGCGCTGGAGCGACACACGGGATATTCGTACTTTTCAGAAAATGAGTATTTAATGCGTGTGAAACTGGGGATAGAGGTAGGTAGTTAATTAACGTCCTACCCAACACAACGGGCTATTGGCGGAGGTCCAGGATCAGTCCCGAAGGGTAGGTATTTAGGTATTTTTTAATTAATGTCACAGTAGGGCAATACAACGGGCTATTGGCGAGTCCGGGATCAAACCCCAATGGAAAGATCCGAGGACAGCACACGTAATTTCGAACCACGGTCAGAGGACAAGGTCATACATAAGTTGCCACCCCACTCTCCAAGCTTCCACACCACGCCCATATGAGAACATTTGTGGCCACGGCAGATTTAAGATGCACCAGCCCCCTTTGTACACAACGGTCTTTGGTTGTATTCGAACTCTCAACCCTCCGGTTGCTAATCCGTTACTCTTCCAACCGGACTACCTCGGCCCCAATCCCTAAGGGAAAGATCCGCTGAGGAGAACACTTCCTAATTTTGAATCAAGGTCAGATGAGAACAACACCTGAGATGTCACCACACTCTCCAAACTTCCACACCAGGCCATGGCGCAGCTTGTTCGCTTTTGAACTTTGCGCCATGAAACCCTAATCACCTACCTACCATCCACACCACGCCAACGTGAGAACTTTTGAGACCACATGATTTAATGTGCACCAGCCCCCATGTACACGAAAATCTTTGGCTGGACCGAGTTTCGTGTAAATGGTGGGGAAAAACGTCGAGCACCTCACAGATGCATCGAGGGCTTCATGGAAGCATCAGTAGGTGCACGTACACAAACATTGAAACAGCCGCCAACAAGAAAGTGCACTTAAACTTAGCAGAATCGCACTACAAATTTCCTTCTGTAACAATTTTTCTTTGGAAACAATACTAAATTTAACTTGACTACAGACTAAATTCAACTAAGAACACTCGCGGAACTTGAAATCCACTGCGAAACATAACGAAGGTTCCGAAATGGTTTGGTTACCATAGTCCATAGCGTATTTGGAGGGGAAACTGGATTTTGTGGAAATAAATATGATGATTAGTGCGTATTGACGTTCTGAAAAGAAATGTAAGGAAAATTAGGAATGAAAGACATTTGCTTTTATAAAGACAACGCTCCCAAGCATTATAATTGGATTTTGAGGGGTGCTAGTTGATTATAAAAACTCCCATCTTATGAAAGCACACTCCCCAAGCCACAGATTTTAATAGTATGTTCCGTTTTGAATTTCGGAATCAGAAGTATTCAGATTATAGTTGGTGTACTCAATTGTTCCATAAAAACACCTTATATCACAAAACAGTTTATTTACAGCTCTAATATGTACACTCTTTGCTTTAGATCACAAAATAACACTCAGAAGCATTTATGGCGTAAATAATACGTATTATTTCTCTCTAAAAATACGACAAAGGAACTCAGAAGCCATTTCTCTGCGTACATAAAACACAAACTAAAACTAGACTGTTGCCATTCGCAACTTACTAAATATATCAAAACAAAGATAATAATCAGGTAGAGTATCAATCCGACATAGTATTGAAAATTTATGGAACCATTTAGAACAAAAAGTTCGAGAGCACATTTCGAGCAAAAGCAATTCACAACTAGCTTCATTGGAATCTTGGGCCAAAATTGTGCCAGCACTTTTGTAAACGTTAGTTGAATAAATGTCAAAATCAATGACAGACTGGAGTGTTCAATAGAGGCTATTCCCTAGTCATCTCGGGAAAAAAAAAATTACAGAAAATACTGTGTGATTTGACAAAAAATGTTGAACTATTTTTCTAGAAAATGGTAATAAAATGTTAAGTGCGAGTGAAAATATTTTTGTCATATGATCTGTTCTGAACAGTTTTGAATAGGGGACTTCCAACTTCCTCTACGAAACACAATCTGAATTTTTAATTTTGCATTGAGTTGCATATTCCACAGGAACGTAAATATTTGTTGGATGAAATGAAACATCCGTTCACAGTCCTGATGGTTTCGTTAATGTTTTTAATATAAATAAACGAATTTAATATTTCAATACTGCAAGTCTAGTATTTTGTGTTGAGTGAGTTTCGCTTCTTTCTATTCGCACGCTTTATATTCGGTACATTCTGATTTTAAAGTCACATTGAAAGAGAAAAAGTTTTCAATTTTATAATGTTGACGTCTCGTTTCAATAAAAGTATCGTAATTGTGTCGTCGTAGTTTGAAATTTTCTCATATCGACGAATTTTAAAATATATTGTTCTCCTTTTTTATCTTTACACCTGGTAACCAAAATGTGCTTTAATTTGACCTCATTCCCCGTGGTAATGGGATCCTACTCAAATTCGACGAATTTTCCTCAAAATTTAATGACAAGCAACATAATGTTAGACAAATTAAATTCTTAAGTTAAAAACGATTCCAATCCTAATGAATTTTTGACGAATTTCAAGACTTCTCAGGTTTTAGTAGCTCAGGTTCGATTCTTGTCAGGCTCGATTCCTCCCTGGGTTTATTACTTCTGTGTCAGTAAAACTTTCATTGTGTGTGTATATGTACATTACTTGATGTGGTTTGTCTTGTTTTTGGCGCTGCATGGCCAAATGTGACCCGTACGCCATAAAACCCAGCCAACCAACCACCTGTGTATATAAAATATCTAGGAATTCACTGTCCGGTTTTCATTTTGAGATTAAAAAAATGTAATGTGTAATTTAGTTTTCCTTTTCGTTTCATTTCTTAATATAAATTCTGTACATAATGGCAAATGATACTTTGTCATAAAACAAAATTTTTCAGAAGAGCGGTTTAAATGGTTTTTTCTACTCCCTCAATTAACCAATTATGTTTTTAAAAGGCAGATCTTTGTTTTGAGACAACATAGTATTGTATACCATTAGAAAGGGCAAAAAAGATTGTCGTAAAAAGTCTATTTTTGGGGTGAAGGGGGTAATTGGGCATATTGTCATATGCGACCCATGTCCAGGTAGGTATTTTAATTAACGTCGCACTGGAGCAATACATCGGGCTATTGGCGACGGTCCGCGATCAACCCCATAAGGGAAAGATCCGAGGACAACACCACATAATTTTGAACCACGGTGAGATGACGAGGTCACACCTGAACTGGCACCTCACTCTCACAGAATTATAGATTTGTGAATGCTAGCATTAAAAAGTACCATAAATTACCTTAAATTTTGCTTACAACGTTTTGGAATCGCCTGAGTCGTTCCGAGTTTACCAACAGGTTTTACCAATTTCACTAGCGTGTCAGGTTTTCACTGTGACTCATTGTATGTGAGCTTCTGGTTATAATTTTATCAGCATAAAACAAATTTCGGAGACAGTACTTTCAAATTCAATTTATAAAATACTAGAGGATAACCAGCCAATTTTAGATAAATTAATTATCATTATTCCTGAAAAAATTACCCTGGAACGAGCTACTTTGTAATTGTACTTTAAAGATTGCATATGCTTAGTGTCTGGAAAGAAAGGTGATTAAAATGTGCTATAGAAAAGTGTTTATTACATTATAATTTTATATTAATTATATTTTACATTAGATATAATTTTCTTCTCGAAGTCCGGAATAGCGATTTAACCAATTATTGAAAAACACGTATTTAGTTCCAGTTCCAGCGAATTAGGTATTTGGTATTTTCAATTAACGTCACACTGGAGCAACACAATGGGCTATTGGTGACGGTCCGGGATCAATCCCAGAGGGAAAGATCCGAGGACAACACCACGTAATTTTGAACCACGGTCAGATGACGAGGCAACACCTGAGCTGGCACCCCACTCTCCAAACTTCCACACCACGCCAACGTGAGGACATTTGAGGCCACGACAGATTTAACGTGCACCAGCCCCCTTTGTACACGACGGTGTTTGGCTGGATTCGAACTCGCAACCCTTCGGTTGCTAGTCCGTTACTCTTCCAACCGGGCCACCGCGGCCCTTCCAGCGAATTAGGTTGGTTAGCATTTATTCTAGTTCATTGGTATAAGAATACCAAACTGATTGATTACTGATAGACTCATCTTCTTATTTAAATGAGAAATATGGAGAAATGGGCAATTGCTGATTGGTGGTCAAGGACTGATTGGTTCATCCTGTTATTTTATTTAAAAAATATATGAAAAATGTCATGCGCGTATTGATTGTTATCCAATAAGATTTAATTTGAAAATCATATACCAACAGTTTCGGCAAGGCCATTCCTGAGTGGTGTGCAAATGCATGCCTAGCATACCACAAGAATGAAATAGGGGCGGCCACGAAAGATAGGGCGGTGTAGTCTAACTTTAAATATACATATCCAGCAACAAATTTTCCAATATTAATAATACATTCGTTCTTTCTGGGTTCTTTTGCGATTATAAAAAACATACTTATAAATCTTTTTGCATATTGAATTCTTAATTTACCTTAGAAGATTAAGAAAACACTTATCAAGGGCAGGATATAATCAGATGGAGAGCCCAAGGGGCTCGTATCCTTCCCGAAGGTGATTTTGTAATTAAAAAGTTATTAAAAGTCAAAAATATATATATGTTGGAACTAGTTATATCACAGAAAATCAGTTTCTCGAAAGTCACATATACGTCTAAATATGTCACTAGTTTGAAATCAGTAGAACATTAAA
This sequence comes from Meta bourneti, assembly GCA_933210815.1. Classification (NCBI taxonomy): domain Eukaryota; kingdom Metazoa; phylum Arthropoda; class Arachnida; order Araneae; family Tetragnathidae; genus Meta; species Meta bourneti. Next base: position 53,430,653 of record OW119932.1, read on the forward strand.
AGCAATGCTAATTAGACCATTTAGGGAACTGGTAGAAAGAAGACTAGGTCAACTGTTTTGTGGTACGTGTTTGATGACAGGTGATCTTTTAGAAAATCAAATGCTTTTGAGAAGAGGTATGGTTACTCTGAGGTTTGCACGTAAGGCAGCTAACATCACAAGAACGGCCCTGACTTTCGGGTGCTTGGGCCCCATCTGGCTACGCCACTGTATGAGGTCTTAACATTCCGTTGAGACAGCGATTTTCAGCCTGTGTACTGCAAGTGTAGCACTTGTGTGGCTTGAGGGTGGTGAAATGGTTTAAATTGTGTAAGATTTATTTTATTTCAACGGTTTAGTTTTCAACTTTTCACAAATGTGTTCACAAATAATTTGAAGTGATACCCGTATAAATAATTGTAAGTATAAGTATTTGTTAGTTTATCATAAATAAATTATTTCAAAAATATTTTTTAGAAGGCCACTTTGGAGCAAAAAGGGTAGATAACTACTATTTTGTGTGTCAATCAAAACTATACCTATTTTTTTGTCAGATTACCAAAAGTATATATTTTTAGTGTGTCACGGAATTTTAATAATTACTTTGAGAGTCATGATAGCAATAAGGGTAGGTAATTACTTTTACTTGGTTTGTAAATCAATCAAAATCATACCTATTTTTGTCAGATGGTAAAAAAAAATACATTTTAGTGTCACGGAATTTAGTAATGTGAGTGAGTAAATTTAGTAAGTTTGTGAGTCATGAGAGAAAAAAAGAGTATGGGTAATTACTATTACTTCGTTTGTAAATCAATCAAAATTGTACCTATTTTTTGTTAGATCGGCAAAAAATATATATTGGAGTGCCACAGAATTTTAATAATTAATTTATACGTGACATGAGATGAAAAAGTTTGAAAATTGCTGCGTTAAGGTATTAGATTTAGTTTAGATCGTCTACATTTCTAAGGTCATTGTTGCAAGAAGATTAAGTAGGCTGTGCTCCGTTTCATAGCTGAACATGGGACTAAATAAGTTTTTGTAATTGGAATGTAATGTATTAAACCTAGGAAATTCTGATTCGCGCATGATATCGGTTACAAGGGAATCCGAAGATTTAATTTCCCTCAATATAAGAACCTTCTGACATGGTAAATCCGAAAAACTTTTCTATGTAGCGGTAATAGCTCTTTTGAACATTTCGTACCTTCTTGAGGAAAGTTACTCAACTTTTTAAAAAAGATACGTTTACAGGAGAGCTAACAAAACCTCCGGAGTTGCTTTAAAGTGCTCCGGAAGCACTTCCACCTTAAAGATTGAAAATCACCAAGGTGAAAGGGCTATCTGGAATAAAAATGGGAATTATCACATGCCCTCGACATTGCGTAGGACTTTCTGCGACAATTTTGTAAATTAATATTTTACTTTTCAATAAAATTGCTAATTTATTATTGATATGCAATTGATTTCAAAACAAATATTAATAATAAAAGTATAATTATTATTTTATTTTTCAGATTATAAATTATTTCGTTTGCTTTGGTATGTTCTTTTTGTGTTTACGACGAGAACTCTTCCCGTCACAAGGTTGCACCTGTCTGTTCCTGTAGAAATGAACCTTATCCTCTTTTCATAGGGAATGCTTGAAGAAATGTATTCAAGCGTTTCAACATTGGCACACTTTTATTGGCAACTTAGATGTGTATTTGTTGCCTAGAAGATCTATGCTAGTAAATACCTCATTCCGTCGCCAACTTTCACCAAAAATTACACAAAATTAAGACATCCGCCATCACCCCTAATCAAGATGAACGAGCCCTGTTTCTCGAGCGACCGACAACCACCCAGACTTGGTGTCGGGAGCAGTTCTCGTGGGACAGAACTTGAGTCCCACTGTAAGTCAGACCAGTACCTGGTGGCCAATACAGAAAGTTGAGCGTTACGAAAAAATGGGCATCGAGTTCTGCTAATAATTGCTATATTATCAACGCGAACAAAACATCCCAGTGTTATTCGATAGCTGAGAGAAGGAAGACTTTTTAGTGACTTTGAGTTCGCGTGCAGCGATAAGGGGCTTTCGATGCACCGCGCAAACTTCAAATCAGTATAGCTCGGGATTGCGAAGCGTTACGACGTCGAAATCGGTCTCAAACGAAAGCTAACATCGAGCTATGTCAATTTAAGACTTTGGAAGTGAAATCGAGTACACTGTCGGTAGTGAAACTTCGGATACTAGTTGAAATTTTTTTAAATTTCACGATGTCGGCATATACTCGTCGAAAAGCCATGCAGAAATACATCGAACGCAGTCTACGCGGAAGAGCAACTCGTCAGCTTTCGATGAACACTAAAGTGATTGCTGAATTTGACTCTCATTTACTGCATCCAAATAAATATGCGCCAAAGAGACGTATTCACGTAAAACTTTGCTGCTCTCTGTACCGACACAGCCATATTTTCTTTGAAATGGTCATCCCTGACAACCAAAAATATTCAGCAATGACTGAATAAGATGCGAGAGGTAAGAACCATTCAATTGTAATCAACACGTAGGATGATGTATTCGAGTCTCGTATCTTTTCCAACCTGAAATAAGGTAAGAATGATGAGTAGTGCAGATTTCGCATGAATATATTTTGAGTTTTCGTGAGCTTGCCTTAAGCATCAAGAAGTGATTCCCTTTAACCACAGGCAAAAGGGTGAAACACGGAAAAGATCCCACTAAACAATACACAGTTTAAAAAGAGAGAAACTCGTTTTCAGAAACCCTTTGTGCACGGGAGTCAACTCCTAGGACCCAATCCCCTCAAACTGCCCAAACCTGAGGTGATAATTGCTTCCAATATAGGGTAGACACATGTGCAGGGGAACTTGACATTATTCAATTGGTAGTATGGCTACTATAACAGATGGTAGGGGCACCAATTCCTAAAGTCCAAACCCTTTTGACCTCCCAAACATGAGGGGATACATACACACATAAGATAAAGGACTATTCTGAATTCGTACCAAGCAAGGTCACCTGATCTCAATACAATAGAGCATGTTTGGGATGCTCACAGACGTTGCATTGCAGCCTACACAACACCACCACAAACCGCACAACACAAAGACGTGCTCCAAAGCGGTAATGGAACTCATTTGCCACACGAACTCTTAGACAGCCTTATGGGAAGCATATCCGCACGTTGTGAGGCCTGCGGGTCTGAGAGCAGCACATTCCCTATTAGCTTGCTTTTAACAGGGCAAAAATATTTTTCTCAATAATTGAAACATACAATGTGCGTTCGCTTAAATATTTTTTTCATTTCTTTATTTCCCAGTAGCAGCACGAGGAAAGTAGGTGTTCTTATTTTATCCCACATAGCTTGTGGATTCAATGGAATATTGGATTGGAATAATGGGTGGAATATTCATTTGATGTATTGATTGAGTACACATACAATCCGAGTTGTGTACTTGATCTCAAGGATCCGCTTATAAATCGTCATCACGAATGGACATACACACAAAGAAAGTTTTCTTCTGACACGGAAGAGAAAGAAGTACACCCAGGGAGGAATCGAACCTACTCCGTCTACAACTCGAAGGTGGCTAGCACAGGGGCCCCACTGAGCCACGACGGCCCCATTAGAGGTAAAGCTTTAATTTGAGGTACTTGGCATGGGATTCATTTCGGATTGCATTATCCTTTATTTTTGGATATGTGTGTATTTCCAATACACAGATAATATGGCTAGCCACACATGCAGGATAATCTGACCTTATTTAATATGCCATATGACCACTACAACAGAAAAGTAGGGGCTCAAATCCTTTTGATCTCCCAAACATCCGATATACAGATAGTATGATTATGAAATGGGCAAACAAAATAAAATGTTCCGAAAACAGATAGATATGCAGAAACTAGTTTTTCCTAGCCCCCCCCCCTAGGGGACCTCGTTAGCCCAATTGGAAGAGCAACGGATAAGTAACCGAAGGGTTGCGAGTTCGACGCTCGGTCCAGCCAAAGACCGTCGTGTACACGGTGGGCTGGTGCACGTTAAATCTGACGTGGCCTCAAATGTCCTCACGTTGGAGTGATGTCGAAGTTTGGAGAGTGGGGTGCCAGCTCAGGTGTTGGCCTCGCCATCTGACCGTGGTTCAAAATTACGAGGCGTTGTCCTTGGATCTTTCCCTTCAGGATTGATCCCGGACTGTCGCCAACAGCCCGTTGTGTTTCTCCAGTGCGACGTAAATTAACTACTTACCTTGATCCCGAAATTTGAAAAGCTACCTACAATAGACTCGCTTTATAACGACCCTCAGTTTAACGACTCGATGTGATATAACGATCAATTCAGAGGCCTCTGCAGTTTTCCTATGAGAGGGATTTTTAGGGTGAACAAACCAACCGGCCTGCCCAGATTTTACTTCTGCTGTCCAAATGTTAATTAACTACCTACCTCAAAAGAACGGGGTATAAATTAAGAATTAGACAATGTAGTTTCTTGGAATGAATTCGCATTGCATGATTGTACCAGTCTTAAAATCTAATTTGGATCAATCTCGTATTGTCTCGTGAATCATTATATTTAACTACAACAAATGAAAACCTTTTCCATAGGATGGCAATCGAAATGGAGTTACTACCTTGAATTAATGTTGCTGAAATCGTAGCCTAATTTGTAAGGCGTCAAATTGTTTCAAATCAGGTACAGGTAACCCCCGTATAACACGGGAGTTATGTTCCAAAAAATTGCCGTGCTATACGAAACAAAGAACTAGTACGAAAAGGAAGGTTAGGTTCCAAAAATTAAAAAACATGCTATTATATTTACATAATCAAGATAAATATCTTTATTAAAATTTTCTTAAGAAGTAATACATATTAATATGAATTAAACAATGTTTTCTTCGTCATCACTAAGCACTATTAACCGAGGGTGTTTTCTTTTTGGCAAGATATCCTCATCCTCTGAGTGACAGCCACGAGATCAGTGATGCCATTTATTTTTTAAATCCTTTATTTCTCAATTCCGTTTTCTCCCTCGCTCCAGAACGCTCATTAACTATGCTAAGAATCTTCCAGAAAGTTACGTCATGCCATGTCATGTGTGTCCGTCTAACAAATTACAGATGAGCTAGTTTAAAAACAGCTAATCAGGAAGTCCAGCTCCCTTGATTGACAAGACCATCTCCCCTGATTTGCGACCCCCTGAAAAACTGATAAAAAGCGTGGAGAGGAAGAATACGCTCTTTTTTTTTCGCCTCAGTCCAACGACTTTCCAGTTTTGCGAGAAAGAAACGCGTTAAGCGTTCTTGCCATTTTTTCTTTTTGATGACGAGCGGGGATCCCCGAGAGATGCCATGTCTCTTCTAACCTAAGTTACTTTTTATTTAATTTATCTCGAGATAATATCCGCGCGTGTAGTTCTTAGGATATTCCCATGCTACATCGTTTAAATTAAACTTTCATAATGCCGTCCTTTTCGCATCGTTGTTCCAATCATTCCATAAAAGCACCGTGTTATACGGGGATGTTCCCAATTCTCGAACCGTGTTAGTGAATCCGTGCTATAAAAGCACCGTGTTATACGGGGGTTACCTGTATTTTGCTTTTAACGATTCAAGGATCCAGATGATAAAGGTAGACAGTTAAATTTTAACGGGCTGTTCAGACGAGTCAGTCCGTTACTCTCCCGAACAATTTCTCAAGTTGAAGCCATTTATTGTCTTTGTGACTGTAGAAGTTGAAACTGGTGTATATTTGCTAACACCTGAAAGCAGCTCAGAAGTAAAGTTCAAAATTATAAAGGTCTCCTGTGAATTAAATTTCTATTGAACAAAGAGGCAATATTCAGTTCTGTTCCATTCTATTCTGGTCGTCAACTCCGGGCGTGATCATGCGAATCAGTCACGCCGAGAAGTGATGCTCTGTTCACCTTTACGTCATCAACTGCTTATCGATAGTGATGCTAGCAGTAACACAAAACGTGTACGGAAATGACAAAGAATTTTGATAACTATCACAACTAAGAATTGATTAGGGCATGATAAATGTATTGGAATCAGTACAGTGCAGAGACCTCATTAAGGGCAGGGATTGAAACTATATACAAGAGGTAGTTTTTTTCTAGGTGTGAAACTGTAGCAACAGTAGCATAAATTTTTTTTAAGTAGTAGCAAAAATGTCTCATCCTAAACCATATTTTAGTAGCAATTTTAGTAGGTCAGATGCAAAATGCATATAGGTTAAAACACAAGACTGTCTAGTTAAGTATGAAACAGACATTGAAGATCTCACCTAGAAATTTAAATTTTAAAATTAGAAAGGTAAATGTTTTCCTAATAAGGTTTCCATGACAATCTAGCCAGCTCAGATTTCGATGTTTTTCTTTTATGGTTGCCACGGCTTGGAGTCAAAATTTCGAAATTGGCTTCCCTTGGAAAATTCCCCCTACAAAAAAAAATTTCCCATCCACTATTAGTTAAAAAAAGGGTCTAAGTTTTCGTTGATTTTTGGTAAATTTGGTTTAAAAAAAAAAGCCCCAAATTTAGTAGCTTTTGAGATGGTTTTGCTAAAAAGATACCCCTTCTAACCAAGATTGAAAAATAGTAAAAGTTGCCTAAATAGCACTAGTCGGCTGTGGCAGCCCTGGGAATATTTATTATACAAAAATTTTACACATTTTACATTTTGTTGCACTTTTACTGCTTAATCAGGTAAAGGAACTTTAAATTACGGTCCAATATACAGGGTGTCCCAAAAAGGTTGTTCCGCAATTTATCTTTTTACCATTTGGAGATAGGTAGGCAATGAAATTGCAAAAGTACACCAAATAAGGTAGGTAATTAAGATATGTGAATAAAATTATCACGTGATAACAATTTAAGCGGATTCAGTTTTTAATTTTTATATAACCCCTCTAGATAAAAATCCGAGATAGCAAAAATGTTCCTTACCTGCATCCCTATCGTTAGCAGAAAACTGCATTTCTGTAGGTTGAACAGTAACGGCGGCATAATGACGCAAAAAGTTGACTTATACCGCTTGTGCACAGCTGTTCAAGCAGTCAGATTAGGGACCGTATGCACAATGCTAAAAAACACTTTTAGGTCAGAAAGTGCAACATTGTGCAAAGTAATGTAGTATTGCAACTGCAGATGAAAATCGCACTGAATAATAGTAGACAATGTAATCTTCAATAAAAATATTGTAGAAAAAATGGTTTAAATAAAAATAAAAGGAAATTTATAACGCATGTTCAAAATGTTTTCCATCTGCAGCAATGCAGAACTTAGCTCTTCATTTTTGGCCATCGTTCTAAATTAGATACGGCCCCCTTAAAATGGAAACTCTTGTATCTCCGTTACTATTCAACCTACAGAAATATGGTTTTTTAATAACGATAGGGATACAGGTAAGGAACATTTTTGCTATCTCGGATTTTTATCTAGAGGGGTTGTATAGAAATTAAAAACTGTATCCGCTTAAATTGTTATCACGTGATAATTTTATTCACATATCTTAATTACTTACCTTATTTGGTGCACTTTTGCAATTTACATTGCCTACCTATCTCCAAATGGTAAAAAGATAAATTGCGGAATAACCTTTTTGGACACCCTGTATATTGGATTGATTGATTGAACGATGTAGGCGGACATTGTTTCACCAATGCGGCTTTCAGCAGAATAATCCGCTTTACCATTAGTTACATGGATTAGGAAGGATTATTTATACCAGCGAGTTTCAACCACTTCCATCTTACTACACACATAAACTAATAACTAAAATCCCACGCAAACCACACAACATAACATGCTGATCTGACAAAAAAGTATAATTTTGATTGATTTATAAAAAGACTATGATTACGAACTTATTTTTGCAAATAGTCTTGAAGCAATTTATTTATGATACTTTCAAACAGAAAATACTACTCAAAATTATTTATACGGTTATTCAAAGTACCTGTATTACTTGAAATTATTTGTGAATACCCTTGTCATAAGTTCAAAAAACGAAAAATCATTTAAATGAAACGAGTTTACACAATTTAAGCCGCTTCACCATCCATTAGGTACACATGTGCCATTCTTGATGTACCCCGGTTGAAAACTACTGCACTATATCTATAAGACAGTGGTTCTTAACCTTTTTAGTGATTGGCACCCTCTTGAACCTAAAAATAAGTTCTCGCACCCCCTTGAAAAATGTGTTTCGCTTTCTTTATTTAGGAAATTACTTCTATTGCAAGATAATTTTTTTATTGAAAAATAAACACATACATTTACATATACATACAAAAAATATCTCAAGTTTTAATGGCTACGTCGTTGTTTATTCATAATAATACTTTTGAAGCGAGGCTCCTTTTTCGAAAGTGCCACGCGTATGTCATCACTTGCATTTAAGCGATTTCTGGCTTTTGTTTTTATGTGCAAAAGTGATGAAAATCCCTTTTCACACAGGTAGGTGGAGGCAAATGGTAAAAGTGTCTGCAATGCTGCTTTTACCATCTGTGTATAAGGTTCTAACTGAATTGTTATAAGTCCAGTATTTCGAATCCATTTGAATACGTGCATTGGCTCATATTTCAATACGATCGTCTTTTATTAAATCACTGTCGTCCATCGAAACTTCTCTCGCACCCCTAGGGGTGCACACACCCCAAGAACCACTGCTATAAGATATTTAACAACAAAAAATACACTACATAAAGAAAAGACAAGTTATTGGCGAAACATGTAGATATACACAATGACATTAAAAAAGGATAACACAATTTGTAAAATTAGTTGAAATTAAATAAATTACAAAATATATATATGCAAGAATCAAAAGCAAAGCGTCTTTAAAGATTATCTATTCTAAAATATGGGTAAAATAAATTACTAAGAAAAACTTATTTTGAAAACTCAATTTCTCAGTTCTCACTCATATAATCAATATCGGAGCTGAAGAATTCCACACTATGAGAATTTTATAGTGACAATGTCTGTTAATGGTAGTATTTAAGCACCACTGAAAAAATATCCTTATTGAAGGCTTCGCAACTTGCCATGGACTTGTGAGGTTACATTCGAAAAGGTAGTGAGTGGGATAACATTCAGGACCACAGATGCACAGTCCACTTGTTTTTTTAATGGAAACGTTCCAAATACGCAGAAAATGGCCTGCGAAGAATTAAACTAGCTTAGCTGTGTGGAATTTTGAAACTTGTGTGGATTCTTGCACTCTGAGCTCTGTAGATAGAGATTTCATATGTTACGTGGATCGCTCAAACGGCAGGTGCCAGCGCGCCAAAACCCTACATTTTGTTAGGGTTCGAAGTCTTCCCTCCTTTCGTTCCTCCTATAGACACCCGAGGAACAGTTTATTAAAAAGTCACTTAAAACCATCTGGACGGAAAAAAATCTTCCAGCTGGATAGGTTAACAGTTTTACGATCGAAGGTCAGTGGAAGATCTACTGGTGTTGATTCCTCACCCCCAAAGCTGTTGCTATGGAAGTTACAATGCACTCTACGCTAACAACGAAGTTTTTACACCTCTAGAATTTAATCGTGTGGTTATAGTCTACAGTCCCCAAACGAGAAACTCTACTGTTATGTAGGGTTGCTAACTTAAATATATTCCAAACCGAAAGATTTCTCCGCAAAATATATAAAGTAGAAGTCAACTTAACATGATTATACAGAACACATCGACACACACACTTTCTAATGAAATAGACGGAGTATGAGAGCGATGCTTCATGCTATTTCATCCGATCGCTCGGTTTACAGATCTATCACGTGGGTGCGGGAAAAAAGCATGAATCCTAACGTGGGTCTAATTATTGATTGGCTCAAATGCAGCGTGATTAAAAGCACTCTCCCTCGATAGCCAATCGTCCCAAGGCGATTCGTAAGCCCACATGACTTGCCTTTCTGAGATGTAACGACAGAGACTCCGCTCCGTGTATTTCATTTGGTTCGCGATCGATCGCGAAGGGAAGGATCGAGGACAACACATCGCAATGTTGAACCACGGTCAGATGACGAGGTCAGCACTTGAACTGGCACCCCACTTTCCAAATTTCCACACCACGGCAACATGAGGTCACGACAGATTTAACATGCACCAGCCCCCACGTACACGACGATCTTTGGTTGAATCTAGTTTTGAACTCGTAATCATCCGGTTGCTAATTCGTAAATCTGCTAACCGGGATACCAAGGCTCTCTTATTTCATTAGAAGATCGATGGTTATTCATTTCGATCGGTTTGATGATTTATCACGTATTTTTATAGTTTGAATATCGTATGTGCCGAGGTCGGGATGACTGCTTAAAGTTTCCTGGCTTCTTCAGGACGACTCGTAAATGTGGGCCAGCTTTCCAAAGTCATCCAGGAAAGCTTGACCCCCAGATCACAGTGGATGCAATGTGGCAGCATCTACCGTGGGGTTCTCCTAGTTAATAAACCAATTCATGCTGGAGGATCATACAATCCATAAACTGGCATTGGGGGAATATTCAGTGAAATAAAATGAAAACAGTAAAGTGTTTTTTAATTTTAAAATAAGCCATCCATATTTTCAGTGTACGTAATTTTTTTCATTATTTATTCTAAGATAAGGTAGTGGTGTTTCAAGAACAATATTTTGGTGGCGTAAAGGTCCCCACTTTGTACTATAAAAACGTATTATCAAGTTAGCTCACCTGAAGAAGTTACATATTTCCTATAAAGCATTTTCTTCACACTAATATATATTGAGAAAGATACCCATCAAAGGTACTAATTTTTAAGCAGGACATATTTATTTAGCAATATATCAAACAATATTTTGTGACGAAACTCAAGAAATCCAGTCGAGCATCGGATTATTTCCTTGACAAAATCATGCTTCGAATCTTGGTGCATTTTAATTGTTCCAGTTTTCCCAAAAGTCCAAGTAAGTCATTAAAATTTTAACTTACTCAGGACTTTGATTTTATTATCTCTGAATAGTCTTTTTTGTTCCACCACACATTCCTCATTAATGAAGACTAAAAAATTTATTACTAAAAAATAGATTTCAACGTAAGCGAAAACTAATTGCTTGAAAGAGCGTTGTTTTTAAATTATACAGGACTAGATGATGGAAGACGGCCCTTGCGAAACCTGAGAATCTAGGCCAAACCAAGATAGTATACAAGTACAAAATACTAGGCAGGCGGATTTAAAAATTAAAAAAAGCGCTTTTAACTATTGCTTTGTTATCAAGGGCGGAGTGACTTCTATAATTTAAAGTGGAAAAATTTTAAACGGCTTATACCATGAAATGTACATAAGTTTTCAATTGAATTGTTTGTTTTTCATTTATTTATAATCATTTTCAATTATTTATAATTATTTTAATTTATATTAGTTTTCGATTTTTAATCATTATTTTAATTGAAATTTTAAGATTTCCATTGCCTATCATTATTTTTAATTAAAATGTTAATTATTAATTATTTAAATTCATAAAAGGTTTCTAATTGTTTATCATTTTATTTAAATTTAAAATTTTAATTACTTTAATTTATGTTCGTTTTCCATTGTTTATCATTATTTTTGATTAAAAATTTTAATACTAATTATTTTAATAAAAACCGTTTTCCCAATTGCTTATCATTATTTTAATTAAGTATAGTTTTTAATTTATGAAAGTTTTTAGTTTCCTATAATTATTTTAATTACTAATTATTTAATTTTACAATCGTTTTCAATTATGATCATTATTTTATCTAAAGCAATAATTTTTAATTATTTTAATTTGTAATAGTTTTCAATTGTATGTTTTATTAAAAATGTTAATTTGTAATTAATTCATAATAGTTTTTCAATATATCGTAATTTTAATTAAAATAATGATAATAAAAATAATGACAAACAGCGGAAAACGAACAAAAATTAAAATAGTTAATGTTTTAAATTTTAATTATTTTAATTTATGTTCGTTTCCGTTATTTATCATTATTTTTAATTAAAAGTTTAAATATTAGTTATTTTAACTTATGACCGTTTTCAATTGTTTATCATTACTTTAATTAAAAATATTAATTATTCTAATTTACACTAGTTTCTAACTATTTTAGTTAAAATGCTAATTACTGATTATTTTAATGAACTAATTATGATTAGAATAATGCATTCAAACTTTTTTATTTGTCTATAATCATTATAATATTCACTGGGTGGAATAAATAGGCCAAATAAACCTCCTGAGAACCAAACTACCAATTTCTCGACATCTTTCAGTTGTCATAAGATAATAAAAAGTTTGTGAATTTTTGTAGGAATATATTTTTGCCACAAAGTGTTAATTTCCTAAATTGAGATATTTACTTATTTGTAAGTTATGAAGGATTGTAGGCTGATACAGAATTAATAGAAGGGCCAGTTAGAAGCGATAAATGACCAAACCGACCACTTTTTCAGTGTTTTGAAAATTTTGTAAATTCTGAGGTATATGTGTGAGCAGGTGGCCATATTTTATTAAATGATTGAAAATCCTAGCTCGCTTGTGTGTAAAAAGCTAAAGGCTAAACATGAGGAATGAAGAATCAGATACAAAAATTTCATTTACACGCTTTTAAAAAAATTTTGAAATTTGAAAAAACTTAGGTAATGAAAATTTTTGAAGAGAGAATTGAGTCTTGTTGAATTATAAAAATGGATGAGATTTAAAATGCCAATTGTACGTAAAAATGCAAAGATATTTGAATGACAATTTTTCCGAATCATTTTATAAATTTAGAATTGTACTTTTCAATTAACAATTTGACACAACGATGATTGAAAGACGGACAGTTAATTAAAATATGATGAATAGTGACGGAATTAGAGGACTGACACATTGGGGACCCTCTTCCAATAAAGATGACGATGAGCTAGTATGTCCGATGCGAATGCAGGAGTAGTATAAGCAGGAGAGAAATGTTAGTGAGTCCGTTTTCATTGATTGAAAAAATTGTCTCAACTATCACACAGCCAATGTGTATGCCCGTCGCTCCTGTTTGCATTATACTGTATACTGTACATAGTCAGTAATCCTGTTTGCATTATACTGTATACTGTACATAGTCAGTAATACATGTCAGTATGTCAGTAATACATCTATGTAATTACTTCGAATAGTATACTTAAACACATTATTTCACAAATTTATTGAATACGTAATCATCAAAACAGCAGTAGTAAAGAAACACTTTTGCAGTAATCAAGCAATATAATTAAATTAAAATAAGCTAAGGGTAGAAGAGATAGGTAGTTAATTAATGCCGCACTGGAGCAACTCAACTGGCTATTGGCGACGATCCGGGATCAAATCAAAGGGAAAGATTTCAAGGACAAAGCCTCGTAATTTTGAACCATGGTCAGATTTCGAGGTCAACACCTGATCTGGCACCCCACTCTCCAAACTTCTACACCACGCCAACGTAAGGCCATGACAGATTTAACGCGCACCAAGCTCCTGTACCCGACGGTCTTTGTCTGGACAATTAATAAAGGAAAATAAATATATTATAGTAAGCATAAGTGCATAAAAATGTGTTCTCGGAATAACGAATGTATTGTTTTTATGCATGAGCGTTTTATAATGAAAAAGAAATGAAAAGATAACCCTCCTGGTGGTATAGTCTCAACTAGGTATCTCGTCTTTAGCAAAACTGACCAAATCTTGATGAACGAGGTATCTCGTCATTAGAAAAAAAACTGACTAGATCTTGATAGCATCTTTCATCACAATTGAAATTTATCTCAGATAATTATCACAGGACGATAGTGTTTCAATTTACATGAGGAGCCATTGCTTTTCATCCATCCTCCAAGAAATTCAATTTTAAATCTGCTTTAAAATTCTTTTCATGAAATTTTGGATAAAGCACAAGATATGCCTCTCAACCTTCTAATGATCATTGGAAGGTCGTTGAGATATGCAATGTAACTTGATCAATCCGCTTAATTAGCTGGCTCTTTTTTGCTCCAAGCCGGTGACTTTGCTTAAGGTCGTATTTTGAGGTATAAAAAGCGTTAACATAAGAAATTTGATGGTAGGCATTTTAATTAACATCGCACTGGAGCAACACAGCGGGCTATTGACGATGGTCCGGGATCAACCAAAGGGAATGATTCGAGGACACCACGTTATTATGAACCACTGTCAGATGACGAGGTCGCACCTGAACTGGTACCCCACTCTCCAAACTTCCACACCACGCCAACGTGAGGACATTTAACGTGTATCAGCCCCCTTTGTACACGACGGTCTTTGGTTGGATTCGGAATAACGTACTCTTCCAACCGGGCTACCGCTGCCCAGACATTTGAAAAGAATATGCTTGCGAACTTTAAAAATATTGAATGCTTTTGTAGAGAGAAAAGGCTCCTATTCAGTAAAAATTCGTACAGGTGTGTGAGCTTACCCACCCAACCCCACAGTCATCAATACACACTTTATTGTATTGGTATTTACTCTCAAATATGATTTTTTTTGGTACGCACCGTGTGAGAGAGAAACAGACATGATAAACATTTTCCATTAAAAAAATTTCTTGATAATCCAGAAAAATAATTTAATAAACATAAATTTAAAATTTACAGCGAAATGAACCTCTCATACTTTCATTACATAAAATGATGCGATTTAATTTTATGAGAAGGATCGAAATAAAAAAAGTTTTAGAAATAGTTCTTTTCAAATTGAAAAAAATTGAAGTCTTTCAAAAGAAAAAATTACCTTGTGTTGAAAAAATATTTATTTATTGATAAATAATTTGATCTTTAATTTTCCAAAATTCAATTTGAATATTTAAATACGTTAATTAGATAACTTTCAATTCAGTTTGCATATTCTTATTTAAAACAATCCCAATAAATGTTTTTTGTTCAATATTACATTATTACTTTACGAAGTATGTTTGATTGCATTATACAGCCTATCATTGACCATCATTCCAAGATATTTTGAATTTATTTTCTTACTATTATGTATTATATTCTACCATTATGTTTTTGGAGGTGTTGATAGATTATTATTTTTGAATCCTAAAATTGATTCCGCTTCCTCAAGCTGATAAAATAATCCGCTTCCTCAGCACACTATACCGTTACCACCGAGATGTTATCTCGGTGGTAACGACTATACCCATTCCAAGCATGAATGTGTTTAGGTGCTTGTATAGGGTTGTGTGTATATAAGATAATTGGAGAAGTTAAAAGTCAGTTTCTGTTGTTGACTCAAAGCACAATTTTTTTAAAAAGTGCTCAAAATTTGACTTTAGAGTCAAATTTTGAAGTCGATGGACAACTTCTCCACAGAGGTACAGAGCAAAAATAATTAATGTTTCTGTATCGCCTTAAAAAGCAGCTATACACCCCACCATAGTCTCAGGCCCTAAATGGGCTTGAAATTTTGAGGTCCTCGTAGGAAAGAGTGGTTAAAAATCGCACAGATAACTAGAAACAATGATATGAGAGAAATGGGCAAAGATATTCTCAAAAACAACGCAAATTCTTCTTAATTTGGTACCCCTCGTTTTAGAAGCTATTGTACAGGCAAAAATATGTTAAAAACTTTTTCTTTTTATTGTGTTTCTGTACGAAATAGGCTGAGGTGTATACTCAATTTTGTGACAGAATTTTATAAATTTGACATTTAAAACCTATCTAAAAATATTATAGTAAACATAGCATTGTTTTCTTAGCCAATATATTTCAAAATGCATAATTTACCATTCCAAAAAAATTAATATATTATTTATTACAGATTTATGAATTTTTAAAGAAATCTCGTCATGGTGTATTTTTAATTTTTGGAACCACTGTATGTATCAATACTTCAACGTACGTACCATAGATGACGCCACGAACTATACACAAAAAGATCTAAATTGGAAAAGAATTAAAGATAGAATTGTTATCTCACAACTTCCGTTTCTAATTCATTCCCTTCTTTCAGTTTCAAATTAACAATTTTTAAATCCAACTTCAATGTTATTTTCGTTGTTTAATTTTATACATTAGGGATCAATAAAACAGTTCAATGAATCGCTTAATACTAAATTCTTGATGCTGATGGCTGATCGCCTTATCTCGCCAAATTGATGACGTCAATGACACCACTATGACGGCTGTGCTACTATCATCAAACCTTGACTATGCAATTTCGAAACTGGCGCCAAATGATGAAAAATCAAGACTCTCAACTAAGCAGGAAATTAAAGCTTGGGATTTTGGCGCTTGCGCGTTACTAAGGCAAGTTTATTATATTGCAGGGGTGGCTGTAGGCTGTTGATATTGATAAAATTACTCAGCTGCCCAACGAACTTTCTCTTTTCTCGTCTCTATCCCACTGCAATAGTAAGCGCATTGGAGGTGCTCTTTCACAAGTGCTTCAGGAATTTAATTTGCACAGTATTCATAAAAAGAATGACATCAAATCGAACTCTAAACTTTGCACCAGGACCTGCAAAAGTGCCTGAAGAAGTAAGTACATTCTAGAATTTTTATGAATATTTTAAAATTAAATTTGTTTTTTAGAGTACTTAATTCTGATAAGACTACACGTTTTTGATATTATGATTCGTTCTTATTTCGCAAACTTTAGACTGGTATTTTATTAAAATTGTATAAAAATGTTGTCTTGTTTCATACAATCATGATACGTTCGCGTATATTTTGTTTTTATTTATTAGATTTCATGCAGACTCAATTTCATGCAGTGTATTTAAATAACTTTATGATTTTTGTGCAAACACATGAGTGCTCAATCCAATTTGCATCTACTCATTCCATATGTAGTTTTTATTATCTTGCTCAATCAATGTTTATCATCATTGAATAGCTGTTTAATTGTTCATAGATGATTTCTTGAGACGAAATCAAAAATTGAAGTAATTTTTGCATTGAGAATATTTTTGATGACATTTACGAAAATTTATGGGTGGAAGTTTATGTTGTGGTAATAAATCATTGGGATCTCATCACCACATTACAAATTTTAAGCTTTTCATTACTGAATAATTTATTTAGGGAGTGATATCTATCGTATATAGGTACATTTATACTTATTTTAGTACCTGTAGGTTCATTATCTCAGCATTTTTGAAGTGCCTTTTATTACAGTACTATGCTTTTTATATAACTACTTATTAGTGTAGATATGCAGTTTCATTCAATCTATTGGGTCATCCGGAAAGTTCTGCGGTTTTTCAAATCGAAGCGCGCTTTCTTATTATATTACCATTTTGCAACCGCTGATGAGGAGTGACCTTGATTGAAGCAGATGTGTAAATTCGGTCTTTTCTGCTTTCACTGCATAATTCTAGCATGTGTTTTGGCACAATTTTTGTTTCACTGCAGTGCTAAGAATGGAGAACCAAAAAGTTCATTTTCGTCATATTATGCTCTTTTATTTTAAGAAAGGAAAAAATGCTAGTCAGACTGCTCGTAAAATTTGTGCTGTATATGGACAAAGTGCTGTTTCTGATGACACAATTCGAAGGTGGTTTGATAAATTTAAGTGCGGAAATTTCAGCCTCGAAGATGATGCCTGCTCTGGACGATCATCCTCTGTAAACGAGGACCTATTAAAAGATGCCATCGCTGAAAATGCATGTTACACAGTTCAGGAACTATCACACAGACTAAATATTCCAAAAAGTACAGTTCATGATCATCTGAAGAAGATTGGGTAGGTAAGCCACTATGATGTATGGGTACTCCATACTTTAACACAACAGAATATGCTTGCTCGAATTTCGGCATGTGATTCTTTGCTAAAAAATGAAGAAGTTCCTTTTTTGAAATGGCTCATTACTGGAGATGAGAAGTGGATACTATACAATAATGTTACGAGAAAAAGATCATGGGGTAAGCCAAATGAACCTCCCCAACTAACATCGAGAGGGGGCTGCATCCCAAAAAAGTAATGCTTTGCATATGGTGGGACTACAAAGGAATTGTTCATTATGAATTGTTGCCACAAAATCAGACAATAAATTCGGAAAAATACTGTTCTCAAACGGCAGTATTAAAAGCAGAAATCGAAGCAAAGCGGCCAGAACTGACCAATCGTCGAGGTGTTGTCTTCCAGCATGATAATGAATGTCAGACAAAGACTTATTGAGTATGGCTGAGATGTTTTGTGTCACCCCCATATACACCAGACCATGCCCCCTCAAATTTTCACCTCTTCAGGTCACTTAATTCTCTGAACGGCCTGGAGTTCAATTCTTTGGAGACTGTCAAACAGCACCTCGATAGCTTCTTTACAAATAAGCCTAATGACTTAAAAAAAAGGAATTTTCCAGCTGCCGGAAAGATGGCAAAAAGTCATAGAACAAAATGGTGCTTATGTGATTCAATCACATTTTCTTAAGTTTTTGTACTGCTTCGTTGGTATTTATCATAAAAATCCTGCAGAACTTTCCGGATGACCCAATATTTTAATAGCCTTTGAAATAAAAATGTTTTAATGGAGACAGAAATTTTATAGGTTTTGTACTTCAAAATTGGTAAAATGTTTCAAAAACTAAGCAATATTTTTATTGTGTCCTGAAAAATTTTCAAAGAAATCTGAAATTTCGTTTTTTGTCTCTCCATTAATATGAATTAATTTAGAAGTTGCTATATTTTTAAACACATTTATTATTTTTAAATTGCATGGTAGTGGGTTAAATTTGACTTTAATACTCCCTTAAGGTGACTGTTTTATTTGGGCAGTTCACATTTATTTATATATAAATGATTGGATTGAATTTCTGGTTTTATAGCATAAGATCCAAAAATAGATTAGCTGGTCCAAAGGCAAGATTATAAAAATTAAGCAATGGAAAGCCTAATGTCGAAGGCCCAAACTGAAAAATCTTACATATAAGAATAATGTCAAATGCACAAAGGAAATTTTCTTGCACAAAAAGTTGGGAAAAGTTGACTGATGTTAAATTTAAAAAATAGATAAGATTGGTAACACTAATGATTGTATAAATGCCACGATCAAATCTTGTAAATCTAAAATTGTACTACAAAAAATCTAAGACATTTCAAGACTTTGCATTCAATCAAAATATGATGAAGAGTTAAAGGAAATGAGCATGAATTACGTATGAGGCTGCTCTCTTGGAAACGATGAGTTAAGTGAATATATATTGAATTCAAAGGGACTTAAAAGGTTTTTATTCATGCACAATTTACTTAAATGTAAAAGTCATAAATACATGTATTTATGTCTCAATTATGCAACATTTTCATATGCCCTAGAGAACCAATACAATGCATGAAAACACTTTTTCAGAATAAATTGATTTCTTGTAATGTTGGAGAATGCAACAATATTTTTCAATGAAAAATATAAAAAAACATTTCTTACAGGTTATTCAACAAGCCCACTCTGAATTTCTGAACTATAAAAATTCTGGCTTAAGTGTAATAGGTAAGCATCCTTTTTTACTAAGTTCATCTTTAATATTTTATTCAATGTCAAAATATTACATTTTTATGTTGGAAACAATAAACAATTGAACAGAATAAATGAGAAAATCGGAATATTTTTCAATCAATTCATTCAAAAATCAAAATCTGTTTACCAAATTTGACACAATCGTATGTGCAAATGGGGATATGCATAAAGATAATAAGATAAAGATAATTTGATCTATTTTATTATGAAACGTTAATAACTGAGTTCTGGATAAGTACTCATTCAAATATTTGATTCATGCAATATGGAAGATATTTTTATTGAATATAAATAACAAACACAATATAGAAATAAAAATTTATAAAATATCGCAATAAAAACTTATTTTTTCCAGATATGATTATCACTATTTTGCGTGTAACGATATTATATGTAATTCAACAGTAAAACAAAAAGTGTATTGATAGTGAAATAACAAATTGTAAATGAACTTTATTATCTTATCAATTATTTGAGATTCAAGTACCCTTTGTAATTTAAGTCTGCAAGTTGTGGCAGGAACTATATTATGTAAATGAGTTAAAAGCATTCTTAAATGCATATTTGCCCATATTAAGATTGTAAAATTAAGAATTATAATTAAAGTTTACCATGAAAAGTGATTCACCTTTATAAAGCCTTTATTTTATATGTTACCTTTATATATTTATTATATCTCCTTTATAAAGTAAAAGTTAGTTCATGTAGAGATGTCAGTTTCTCCTTAATGATCTGGAGAATATCAAGAATTTTCTTTTAAAGGCATAAAAAACACCATAAAATATATTTATGAATGCATAAATGAAAAAGTTTAAAAATGTAACATTTCATTCTTTAAAACCCATCATTCATCGGTGGCCAGTGTCTCCAATGCAGAGGACGGATGTCAAACTGACCCGCCTTCGCATTGGGCACACGATTTACTCATCATCATCTTTTGTTGGGCAACCCCCCCTTTTTGTTCTTCAGATTTTACTGTTCATAATATTTTAATTATATGTCCTGCTTTTAATCTTCATCACCAAAAATTTAAAAAAAAAATACATTTTTAAACTTAAAAGACTTGGTTGGAGAAAATCCCCATCCAACCTTTTCACATTTTTATGTTCAATTGGTTTTTACATCTCATCTAATTTGTTTGTAAATTCAAAATGACTCATCAATCTATTTTTCAAATTCTTTTATAATTCAATCTTAAAAATTTCACTTTCAAATTTTATGCATATGTAAATTAAATTCATTAGTTATGCTGCAGTCAATGGTCTTGTTTTCATCATCTGACTATTTGTATATTTTTATTCTCATGTACACATGTTTTAAATCTATCTTTTATCTTTGTCTTGATTTTTAAATATTGGGTTATATTCTGTCTTGTGTTTGGTGCAGCTTGTCCACTTTTGGACCTTGTGCCATAAAACCCTAACATCCAATCCAATCCTGAGGCTAACAGAAAAAAGTAAACATTTAAGTTATTTTTGTATTCAGCATTTTACTAATTTTACTCGAAGTGGGAACTTTTTACTTTGACAATATGCATAGTTATTTTCAAGTTCACTCAAAGAGTTAGTTTTTTAATCTATTTTCACACACACATCCAATAAGCTCAATGAATGCACAACTACATGCAGAAGTATTGGGAATGAGTTGCTTATCATATCTCTAACTTCACTGTGGCAGTAGTATTAGTAATATGAAAAATGTATCATGATTTTCAATAAAAACAAAATTAAATAATTTCCATAAAACATTTCTTAAGAATATTGTGAATGACATAAAATAAGGTTCATTACTGCAATCAATAAATTGTAATTTCCTATAAAATGATATTTGAAATAGAAATTCTCCAAATTTTTTAATGTTTGGAGAATATTCTAAGAATATTCTCTGCTAAAGACTATCTATGTTCACATACTATAACATAAACATCTAGCAATCGATATTTAGCTGAAGTACGTAGTAGTCGAATTAGACCATGTAGCAAAAAATGACTGAAGAGCGACAAACTAAAAACTGAACTGTGCATTTTAAAATCAGCAATTAGAATTCAATTATGGTTAATACTATTCCAAAGGATATCTTAAACATTTGCATGCCCAGGAAAATTTGAACATGAATTAATATGTAGTATATAATTTCTACAGGGTTCTAAAGAGTAACTGCAAAATTTGATTCAAATCGATTACATGATTATACATTTTTATTTCTGTATTGACTAATATTTATGTAGAAAAAGAAAAGTATTTGCCATGATAACATACCATCTGGTAAACAGCATTTAACTTGTTTATTGAATTGTTTTGTTGGGCTCTTTCTACCAAGTAACAGAGATAATGTCCAGTTTGCTAATTTTTGATAACACCAGATTTAGTAAATTTGATTTATTTTTAAAATTTGTAATTCCTACATCTTACAAAAATACTTTCCAATGTTTTGATTCTTTCTCTATATTGATTGAAGGAAGACATTGGCCTTTTTTCTATTATAACTTTCATTACCTTGAAGTGATTAGTGGACATAACTCAAAATCATAAAATTTGGACATTGCCTTTTTTCTACCAGGGTACAGATCTAATATTTAACAATTGATCAAATTCAGTCTCCCAGTTGATTGGGACATAGCATGAGTTTGATGAGTGAGATTGGTACACTTAACAATTCTGAAATCATACTGACATTTTCTGCCCACATGTTCCTCATATATAGCTGTTGAATGGATCCAGAAACAGTGTTCATGAGAATATTTCAGACAAATGTGTAGCATCAAATTTATCGTACATGCTTTTTATTTATGATCGAAAATAATGTTGCTTTAAAATAACCGAAACAGCCTGAACCCAAGATCTTGCAAGCCATATAATATATGATATTCGCTTTTATATCCATACCTCACAGGAATCTGCAGTGTAGTGAGTGCCACTTTTACACAACCATCTGCTCATAATATATTTTTTCATAGTAAATTTAAAATTTCAGACAGCCTTAGTAGCAAGAGACTGACTAGTGCAATTATAGCACTATAGTAATATAGACTGCATTAGAGTAATTATAGCACAGTACTTCACAGTGCACTCATGTCAGTATTAAATTTCTGATGTAAGTTCATCATCTAGCTCTGTTCTATTTCCATTGCTGAAACCTTATCAGGAACTAACTTAAAGAACGAGATAAAGTAATCTGAAGAACATCTTCAAGTTTCCCCATATGTATTTATTATTCAATACTGAGTTTCTTGATATATTTCAAAGTAAAGAACCGTTAATGCTTTGAGTAGATAAAATATTTTGATAAAAGTGAAGGTCAATTGAAATTTTTTAAATCATTTTTCTATTATAAAGTTATCTGATGAAATGGTCTTACTTGAATCGAGATGCTTTATCTCCTTAAGTTCCAATATAATCTCCAATCTCATAAGATAACTGAAATTTGGTATTGATATCTTCAATCCAGCAAAACAATCCAGCTTAAATATTTTGATATCTTTTGGAATTTAAGACTCAGCTTTTTTATCTATTGATTAATTGAAAAATATAACCAAGAAAGCAACACAAAATCGTCGATTCTAAAATTATAATTAATTTTTCAGAAAGATTTTTAAAAGAAAATTATGTTCCAGCTTTTGTGTGTGTGCAGATACTGTGTTCTGTAACCCAAATTTCAAACAATTTATCGATAAACTAAACCCAACAATAGAAAGAATGCAGAAAACATTTTTGCATGTGAGATAATATGCTTCAGCCAAAGATTTGGTACATTTCAGTACATTACTTATACATCTTAGTACCTTACTTATACATGTTCTTATGGAAGCTTCGTTATTAAATCCTGTAACCATCAACACTTGTTAAGTTTTCCATTTTAAAGATATATTTTGTTCTTAAACTTTAAATGGGAAAGTTAACATTTTTCAACTTAATTTGGTAGCAAGAAACTTTACAATCAATCCAAAGCAGTATAAATGTTTTTACAATTCATAAAACCAGTATAATATTTTGAAAAGTCGTTTTTTTTATTTGTGGTATAAATTTACAAATGATTATATCTTAGCTTTAATGGAAATAAAGAAAATATTTTGGTTAGGGACTAGTAACAATAATGGGGAAATTTCTGAATTATCATGTAAAATATTGTTTTATATTGTAACAGTGCAGCAAACTCAAATGTAACATAAACAAAGTAGAAAAATGACAAAAATTTGTTTTAAAATAAAATTATCTTAAGTATTATGCTTCTACCTTTTCTGGTGAACATGCATAAATCTTATGTCAAATTTGATATAGGAAAGCTATTTTTCTCAAAATAAGAAAATTGGCGCAGAATAAGTTGTGCTAAAATTATTGGATTTTCTTGTTTCAGATGTAAAATATTAAAAAAGATTAAACTCATTGGTAAATATTTTGTATTCTATCAAAAGTCAAAATATATTTGACATTATTAGATAAAAATAATCTGTTGCAGTGGGGAAAAATGGTGCACTCATTATTTTTCCATATTTCATGAAAACTCAGTATTAAAGAAAATGTTCCTTTTCTTAAAGCATATTTGTTATAGCATTTAATAATGTTTATGACTATTCTGAGTTACATATTGCATAGAGCTATAAGTGAAAAAAATAAATTTAATACCACTTTCTAAGCTTATGCTTGGCACAGTATAGCCAATCCAGTTTTTGCTTCCATAAACCTATACCCAAACCAAACTTTTCACTTAGTTAATGGTAGACCAGGTTTGAAGTTTTGTTAATTTATCCCATAAATAAGTCTTTGTCAGTTAAAAAGTACAAGGGATGTGTTTTTCTTTCTTCTATGAAAGCAACTTTTCTCTGTTTATCATAACATGAAGACTTGCATGAAAATTCCTGAGATGAAATATAGCTGGAAATTGAAATTAAAACACAACTGGAATGGTGTATATTGGTCAGTATTGTTGAATGAATTGAAATGCGTAATGTTAGAAAAAAGCTTTTAAAACTCCCTACTTCGTCTTCTGCCATTGTTAAGAAGGGATTTTTCGTTTTTTTGAATTCTAGCCTTTTTCTCACTGGTGGATTCTTTCCTTTACTCAATGCAGTAAAATATCTAGATTTATAAAAGCACGTATTTCAATACATACAATGGATTACAAAAGTATTCATCCACCTCACTTTTAACTATTTTCTTGTACTTTATAAAATGAATTTAAAATTATTACTTAATATTTAACTACATAAAAATTCTTTCCATTTTAGTCTCCTGTTCAAATCAATAAAATAATTACGAAAAACGTTTTACTTAAAATATTTAAAATAAAACATTTATGAAATCAGATTAACAAAAGCATTTTGCTGTCTTCAATAAAATGCACAAACATTAAACAAAAATATGAAAATCAATGTCTAAAAGTTCTGCATTATTCCTACATGCTAGACTACTTTAAATGTAAACATCATTGTTTGTGCCTGATATTTGATCAAACTGTAAACAATTTTACTCTTCTACTTTTCAATGGATTTCACTCTTTTATGACAAAAAACGGTAATTTCAGATTTTCTCATGAAGGTAATGATAGGATACAATTCTTTAAATTGAGAAAAATTTTATGTCATTTTGATATATTTACAGTGACTCAAAAAAGTGTTGCGACCTAACAAATATTCAGACATTTAATTAAAAATCTAACTATTACATCAAAATAAACGTTTTTCATTTATTATCTGTTGAACTTTACTGAATGGACCCATAAAGCTTAAAATTAAATAAAAACATTTTACTCTTTATATTAGTAAAAATAGTGGTAAAGTGTTGGGCATTCTCTGGAAGCTGTAACAAAGAGGTATATTTTAGGAATTATCTGTTGAACTATATTTTAATAGACTAAATCCGAAATGGGTAACTTCAAGTATTCATAATATACTATTTGAAATTATGGGTCCGAAAAAAGATTTTGTTAGAAAACTTATAATTTATTTTCCCTTGTAATGGTGGAAAATCTGAGATATATAAGAAATGGGGGTTGAATGCAAGTGCGATTACTATTCATAATATAAGTTTCAAGTATCAAAAGATGAATTGAAAACAAAATGCGAACTGGACGTCTAAAATGTCGGGCCCTCAGGGGCATCTCCTGTATGTATGGGCTTCACGAACCCGAGGTACTCGAGTGATCTTTTCTATTCTCGTGGGGTTTACTGTCTTTAGTAAATACGAGGGTCGCGTTCCCGTGATACCAAATAATCTTTTTCTGCTTTCATTGCTCTATATTCCCCAATCCCTCTTTTCTTTCGCGACACTTTACTTGACGGGCTTGGCTAAATGGCCCTTTTGCCATAAAACCGAAAACCAATCAACCAGATGGTTGGTAAAGGTGAACAGAGGTATATTATGAAGAATATTCGTCATATCCGTAATACCAGACAAGTTAAAATGACCTTTGAACCCCAATAAATGTTTAACCCTCTAATACTAAAATTATAAAAAAATTCGACTCTTGATCGAGTTGAGAAAAAGCCACGCACATATAAACTGAATCAAAGTGCTTTCACAGAGCAAAGTGAAATCACTTGGGGACTTATATCAATCGGCTCGAGAATTCTGTAACGCTATGATACTTATAGATTTATCTGAATTTAATATTTTTAATGATGGAAGCCAAATACGGAATAGAAAAAAAAACTCCCACAATAAGAAATATGGTATGAATAAAATAATAGCTTATGGTCATGAGCTGTACTAATGTTTTCTTGGTGGTGGAATCGACATTTGATGGACTGTATGAGTCAAATTTATGTACTTAAGTATACTGATAGAAACATTTAGTAGCGATGTCGAATCCGGGGCACTAGCGATTTATCGCCAAACATGGTAACAGGTGTTTTGATCCGGCAAGGTTGTTTGGGTGTTTTGATCCAGTTTTATGGCAACCCTATGCAAATGGCTTTGGACGCCATCTTGATTTGGCGACAAAAATTGCTTGACGACAAACATGCCCCCATTCAGATTTCCTGTGGAAATGGGGAAATAGAACCAATAATTTGTGAAAATCATTTAAAATCAATGCCAAATAGATTGAGAGAAGTCGTCAAACTTAAGTTGCGCCCTAAAAGATTAATTTTATCATTAACTGTTTTAAAAGCTCGTTTAATCCAAAGTGCCAAATACTTGTTCACCATTATTTTTATTATGAACCTAAGGTACAAAAATGTCAGTTAATGAATTTCTTAGAGCAGAAATTCATTAACTGACATTTTTTTGGAGACACTAAATGCTTATGATCATGAAGATGAGAAATACATTGTCATGCTATAACTTGTTTAAACGATAGATAACACTTTCAAAAATGTTAATATTTTCTTTTTTTACCTTAAGTCTTTAGCAGTTGTAGAGTAAAATATTTTCAATATCGGTTAATGAGTTTTTCTGCTCTAAACCGCCGATATACAGAATTATATGTAGATATTTTATATAGTGAAGATATTTTACGTAACGAAAAAATAGTACTTAAAAACAAATAGATTTTTTTCATGAAATTATCAATAGTTGGTTGTGCCCCCATAATTTTTTTAACTCATTGTATATACCAACCAGACCTTTGTGTGCAAAACACTACGTTTTGGGTTTTTGTCATGTTGGACCAAAATCTACTTTAATTCAAATTTACCTCCAAAAATGTTCAAACATCAATATGTGCACATTGCACCTTTAGTAATAGATTCAATAGTATCTACAGTTGCCGACATCCCCTCATATTATTCAAGTACCTACGCTTTGCGTTTGACAAATTACATCCTTCACATTAAAAATTGATTTAAATTTACAGGTGCATCAAGAATTTTTTATATCTTTTTGCTGAGAAAATTCTTACCTTACTGACCATTCTAATAAATCACCTGGATTTGTCCTAATCGCAGCTTTCGTGTAATCTTTTAAAATAGTTGGAAATTCTTCTGGTATTGTGATTTGGTCATCCAGAAAGATATGTTCCATTATTTAAAAATTTGCCATTATGAGAAACGAAATACGAATGTACTTAATTTCCTTCAATTTCTCTGAGTATTGCTGCAGATGTGATTACTTTTTTGCAATGTTGGTCACACTGCATTGAAATTACGTTTTAAAAATTGGCAATGATTTTGAAAAGAAATACATAGTTAAATTTTCCACTGTTTTAATCGTCCGTTTTTCGGCACGACGAAAATTAGTTTGTTATTTTTATTTCATAAAAGAGTTTATTCCATCGCTGTGTTAAATCTTCAAAAAATTTTTTAAGTATGCTGTTATGCTCTGGATTCAACCCAAAATATTCAATGTTTTCAACCTTTGTATGCTATTTTGATAGCATTCATTAACGCAGAATTCTAAGTTTGAGGAAAGAAAATATTCAAAATAGTTTCGTGAGCTTTTTTCTAAATGATACGTCGTTCATCTTTGCAGAATTAAATGAGGTTAAGCTTTAGAATGCTGAGAAATTTCTTTAACTTAAATTCAGGCAGTTAAGAAAGTCGCTGAACTAATTTTGGAAGTGGAACTCCAACTCCAAAAAAATGTCATAACTTTTTATTAATGAAAAAATACGTATTTTTTGGGGGCAAGATATGCAAATTTTTGATTTGTACAGGGAAAGGCTAACTAAAGGCGATTTCTTTGTAATTTTGACTCGATTTTAACGTGATATGTAATTCCAATAAGTTTTTACCATTTGGTATCTTTCTCTGTAAGAAATAGTTTGTTATTGTGTGTGTGGAAATTTGCAATTACAAATATCTATGCTAAGAAATCCACGAAATTCGTCATTCAACGAAATCATTCTACTCGTTTGCTAAAAAATATTCCCAAAATATCTGTTCTGATTTATCGCTTCTGCATATTCTGCTAAATCTATAAAGATACTTGTTTTTTGAACTTGTTGAAAAGAAATAACGTAATTCATTGCATTGCTGTAAATGTCTACACTGCTCATTGATGAAATACGGAATCGTATAGTCGCAATAATAATGTTTTGTTTTAATCGTATCCCAAATGTGAAGTGGATATCTTTATTAAACCAATTCTGAAATCAAACCACCTATTTTAATGAAACCGTTCGCTCAACATCGACCTTCGATGACACGCAAACAACGAGAAATTCTTTTAGTATTTGACCTTGATCCTGGAGTGCGCTGAACTTTTTGCTCAGCAGTTTTTAATAAAATAATTTGAGTGGGTGGATAAAAGCGGGAATAAATTCTAAGTCATTGGCAAATAAACGGAAGTTCCATCTTATTAGCGAAAATATTTCCGTTTCCAATATTTTCTCTTCGCGTCGTATTTTCCGATTCGTACGATACCTTAGGAATTTTGCCTGCATCATTTTCCAAAAATCGGTAGTTGACAGACCCATAAAAGTTTGATGGAATCGGTTGGTTATTTGAGGCGCAAAGGCCAGATTTGGCCAAGCTGCGCCAAGCATTCGATGGAAGATTTTTTGATTATTTTTATACTGGTACTTTTTTATTAAAGACTGCATATGTGTGTAGAGGAAGAGAAATTTATGTTTCTGCAATTTCATTACAGGACTTCCTAAGGTTCCGAATTCCCGAAAAATAGAATCAAATTCAGTCCAAAAAAATTACATTTTTCCAACTTGGGATCCTGGAAAATTTCGTTCAATCCTTGAATTTTACCATAGATATTGTTTTAAACAATTTCCTTACAACTAAAAATTCGCAATTTTTTTCCTTTTTATCTTTTCCTTCCCTTTGTTGAAAACAACAAATTGATTTAATAATTATATTTAAATGCTCTTGCATAATGAGTTTTACTTCAAAAAATTTTGCAGAACATTTGAATTTCATGGTCTGATGTGTCAATTTTATTTTTGACAATAAATTTTTGTTAACAAACAGGTCCTAGAAATTGTTTGGGAAATTGCAAGTCTTAAATTGTTGATAAGTACTTTTAATTTGTTTTTAGTAAAATAGTGAGAACTGTGAAGGGGGAATTAAATGTTTGGGATGGCATATTTTTATTTTATAAGTGTCAAACCATAGAGTCAAGTTTACAGATGTAAGGAGCCTGCAAAGATACATAATTAAAAGGAATTTAATTTGACACTTCGATTAGACACCTCTCTCTCTCTCTCTCTCTCTCTCTCTCTCTCTCTCTAGGTTTTCAAAAATTAAAAATATTTTTTCCATTTCATGCCTGAGTAGAAAAATATCTGGAAGTTTTCACTTTTGAATTGAACAAATTTATGTAAGAAATGAATGTCAAAAAGTATTCCAATGCATGAATATTTTGAATGAAAAGGAATTAAAATTGTTTAAAGCAAAAACACTCGGAGACATTAAGTATACATTTTTATACGTCAAAGTTTTGAACTTCAGTGACTAATGACCATGTCTATTGTATTTTTTAGAGTTAACTCACAGAGGGGCTGATTTCACAAAGCTTAATGATGAGGCTGAAGCTACACTTAGAGAAATTTAGTAAGTGCATTTAAGTTTGATCTCTCACTCTTGTTCTTTACTTTTGGCAAATCAATCTGCTGTTTGCATTGTAAAATGTGTAGGTCAATATTCTGTATTTGAATGCTCCATTTTTATTAAGCTGAAACATTTGTGCTACATTTCCAATTTTTTGTAATTTAAATAAAAATTAATTTTAACATAATTTTAGCTCAGGTTTAAAAACTGGTAATGAATTACTGGTTTTGTAGATTGGTGAGAATAACTGTTACTGAAACAATATTATCTGATGTCTTAGGTATATTTTATTATTTTAGCTTTATTTTTAAGTTTATACTTTAGGGATCAATTTACAGGATGGCAGTAGTCGCAAATGTCATCCTAACCAGTAGTGATTTGCTTTTCCAAATACCCCTCTTTGCTCAATAACTTTAGGGACCTCTATTGACCTATTTTGGACCTCTTATTTTAATGTATTCAGTTGGAAGTAAAAACTGATTGCTTCCCTGTTTAAAAGAAATTTTTGGTACATTCAGTTAGAAGTAAAACTGATTGCTTCCATATTTCAAATGAATGTTGGGAAATAAATAAATTGTGCTGTAAATTTTTGCATATATTGACATGTTAACAAAAATTTGTCTTATTGTCTTCATCACAACAGCAATTGCTGTCCTTTCAGAAATGTGCTTTACCCATTCCTGTCATGAAAAGCTCTGCTTGAAAGGCTATATTGCTTGATATAAATCCATATAGTTTAATGCCTAGCACTCAGATGTCACTTGTATGCAATCTGAAATTAAATGTAGATGTGTGACATTGGTAATTCCCTCAGTGTAGCCCCACCCAATGCTTCTAGATCGAGAAAAAATAATTTCTATTGGTATTATCTAATGGTATTGAGAATTTCTGTTCAAAATTTATTGGTAATGAAAGTTGGTATTTTGCTGATCTTAATTTAAAATTGACTTATGGCAACTTAACTCAATTTTTGAGCAACTGAAGATCCTCTGATTATTTTTCATTCTTGAAAATTACATTTAATCTCAAATTCATGTGTATAAAAGAAACATGTTTGGTTTTCAAAAGCTGTACCGAATATTAAGTATTGCAGTTTTATAAAAAGGTATTTGTATTTATAATAGAATGATCTGCTAATATTCAAGAAATATGCAAAATTAAACTTAGTTTTGAGCCATAATTTAGAACTCTATAGAAGTTCTAATTTTGGCTTAGATCCTCTACTATTTAACAGTATTAAGTCTATTTGAATTAAAAAAACAAACTTAATTTTGGATATATTCATTGAATTTTAAAATGAAAATTTCAAATGCATTCAAAAATATTTTTCTACTTCTGATTTGAGGAGCTTTGAGGGAAATAATCAAACATTAGATTCTTTTTATTAGTTGATTATTTTGTGATGAATAGTTTTTTTGTTAATTTTGATTTAAAAATATTATTTCTCTCTTAATTAGTTTAACTTAAACCTTAATGTTCCATTTCTGATGATATCAATATTTCTTCAAAACAAAGTAGTTTTTGACACATGAATTTTGTACAAAGCAAAACATTTTATGATTTCCAATCTGCATTTTTCTAACTTGAATGTATCTGGTGACAGTTAATTTGTTAAATTTAACGCTTAAGAATAATTTTTTTTTTAGTGACATTCCATCAAATTACAAAGTCCTGTTTATGCAAGGCGGTGGTACTGGACAGTTTGCCGCTGTGCCTTTAAACTTGTGTTCCTCTGCAGATGATGTAGTTGATTATATTGTCACTGGTACCTGGTCATCTAAAGCAGCCCAAGAAGCTGAAAAATATTGTAAAGTTAACAGAGTTCTACCCAAAACTAATGTCTATACAGGTATGTTGATTTTATTCACCATTGTGTTTTTTCATGGGTCATTCCTGTATTATTTAATTTCTTTCTCTAGTTTAAAGTTCAAAATTTTCTAAATGCTATTGGGACATATTTAACATAAAATCTTTGTAAAAAAAAAATTTAAGATTGATTATTTTATTCACTTTATTGTAGGATTCTATAGCAATTTTCATTTTTGTAAATTATATAATATATAAAAATGACAATATTATAATATATAATATGTTTGTCTAAGATAGTTTGGATCAATCTGAAATTCCTTCTGCAACTGCAAAGCAAAGAATATATTCCCTTCCTTTTCAGTACATTTCTACTAGGGATTTATTCTACTTAGTGACTTTTAATGAATTAAAATTTCCTGTTAATCCTAATTAAACATTTTTATTCTTTTAAGCCAATGTGCAAGAGTTTCTTATATTATCTCGGCTTATACTGCAGATTCCACATTTTCGGGGGGGGGGGGTATGGTCTCGTAAGTAGACCTTGGGGTCATGAAAGTTGAATTCCTTATTAATCAGTGATGGGGACTAAGTGTGAAAACAGGAAGAAGTGTTAAGAATTAAAAATACTAACAGGTATAGTTCAAATTCATCAGTACTTAACAATTCACATTTTTTATTACATGTAATACATTTTCTCACTGTTGTATTCCTTATTTTTCCATTTATTGATATTGCTTTTGCTTTTATGGATTAATTCTGTCTTTATCGATTATTATAATTCTGTTTCAAGGTATTCCAAACAAGTCTGAGTGGAAGCTGAGCAATAATGCCAAATATGTATACTACTGTGCAAATGAAACAATACATGGTAAAGTGACTTTCATTTTAGTTTATTATTTTTTTAATTTTACATTTCACTAAAGAAAGCTGAAGCTTAAGTTTAAAATAAATGTCTTGGTTCAATGGAGAACCTTATTAACAATTCAAGCTGCATGCCTGAACATACTCGGAAAATTCAGTTAGAATACAATCCAAAAAAATTCCCACATTGCAATAGGGACAGACTCGAAATAATTGGACATATTGCACTGAACCCCAGAACATCTCGCTCCTCAAAATATTTCGGGTATGCCACCCACTACAATAAAATCTCACTGAACTGTATTCGAGCATACCGCTAGAGGGTTAAGACACTTTTTGACATAAATTATCTATAATGTAAATTGCATTTATAGTTAGTTCCCCAAGTATATAATCTTAATTTCTGAAGACAAATTCAAGTGATACCAATTTTCATTTACGATGAACATATTTTGAAGACCCAACCATTCATGCTATTTACTGTTAAGACAAATTAGAACCAGTTAATAGCAAATTCAATTCAATCCCCAGACCCTTGAAGATTTCAAGTGTTGAGTTTAAAGAGGATGCATGATCTTTGATTTTCTTTTGTCTAGATCACTAATTTATTCTGTATCAATTTTCTTAACTGGTTTAATTATCCCTTGCATAGTACATGACCATAGAGTGACAGACCAACCAAACTTTAACCACAGAAAAATAATTTGGAGAAGCAGTAGAATGTTGTGAGTTTCACTTCATTTGAACTTGAAGACTTGATTATTTAAAATAAAAATGTTTTAGAACAGACCCTTCCAGCATATTTTACCAAATTACTCAATTATATTTATATTATATGATTTAAAGTGTTTTTCACTCTCTTGAAATTATTTTTCAATATACATTTTTCTTCGAGCTTTTCTATTCTGAGTTTTCAAACCACATTCAAAAACAAATTTGATTTGCCTTGTTAAGTTGATTTTAACATGAAATATTAGTAATGTAAAAAGTAATTTACCATCAATTCAACAGGTTTTATCCAAAACTAATAGCTTGTATTTATATTTAATATTCTTGTAGTAAATCCATATAAAAGATCAAATCTGCCCTTTTTAGGTATTGAATTTGATTTTGTACCTGAAACAAATGGAGTGCCTTTAGTATGTGATATGTCTTCTGATGTACTGACCAGGCCCCTGGACATCTCTAAGGTGACAATTTTGATAATTTATTCTACTAAATAATTTTGCCTTATATTTTCACTTAAATCTTGAGTATTTTAAAGTGTGAATGCATGGCTCAGCTTTGTGAATATATTCAGACTTCATAGGTACATACTGCATCACCTTTTGAGAAGTGCTTGCAGGCTGTCTCCGGTGACTAAAAAGGCGACTTTTGCTGCTATTTTTCAACCTTGGCTACTAGGGATATCTTTTTAAGCAATACAATCTCAAAAACTACTTTCAAAATTTTGGTGACTTTTTTTGAAAATTCTCCTAAGGTCAAAAATTGAGTCTTATAAATAGGGGATGGAAATTTTGTTCCGTATTTTTCTTCAGGGAGCAGATTTCAAAGTTTTGGTACCAAGCCGTGGCAACCACAAAAGAAAAACATCCGAATCTGGTTGCTAAATTGTTATGAAAACCTTAAGAAAATATTTAATATTTTTTGAATTTTAAAATTTGAATTTCTTGGTGAGATCATCTTCTATTTCATACTTACTAAGCACATTTTGTGCTTTAGCCATTCACTTTGTTTCCAAGCAACTAAAATAGGGTTTAAGAGGTGACTTTTTGCTACTATTTAAAAAATTTATTCTACTAATGCTACTATTTTGCAAGTTCTTTGGCAGTCCTGTGTTTATTTTCTGCTGTTTAAAAAGTATAATTTTTGGCCTTTAAATGGATTATGCCTAGAATATATCGTATGTATGTGATGTGTAATGTAACCCCCTACTCTAATGCACCATGGTAACGCAAAGTGATTAAAAATTTCCCTGGTTGGGCCTTAATGAGTAATGTTCAACATACCGAGCCTTCGAAAAAACCCTTAAGAGTATACTTTTTGTTATTTCTTAATTTAATGGTCATACTTTCTCTGAATAAGTAACAGTGCTTAGTTCATATATTGACTTGGTAATTTTCTTGTGTTACAAATTCTGTTAAAAAATTTTCAAAATGAAAACCATTTTTTTCATAGGTAATTATTGTGAATATGTACTTTGTGTAGACTTAACCTTGATGCGTTTTATGCCTTGATATTTTTCTTCTGGACCTTGTGTCATAAGTACCAAATCCAATCCTGTAACATGCCAGTTTTGCATTGATTCATATTCCTTTGCTCAAAAATAGTCTGTCAAAAAACTAATTTTCAAAATTTTCCTTTTAAACCTAACTTCAATCAAGGTTCCCACAAGCCTTAAGAAGGCCTGATTTTCCATTTTAGTTTTTAAGGGCTCTTACAAAACCTTTATAATTGTTGAAAGTCTGAAAAAATTGTAAAATATTTTACTTTTTACATGAACACAGCATACTTTATTTACCTGCATTCAAAAACTAAGATCAATGATACTCGTCCAAGATCAAGTGTCACCAAAAATCAATTGCATATTATAGGTTAGCTAAAAATTGGTGATTTTCGATATGGGGTTCATGAAACCCAAACAGCACTTGTGAAAATTTCTTCACATGTACAGTCGCTGGTGCAGTATTGCGATCTATGAAATGCAGTTTAAAAAAAAATAAAAAATAGCCTTATAAATGATTTAATTTTTCTTTTTTGCTTGAAGAGTACAAATCCTGTAAATCTAAGAAACTTTGGTATTTTTCTGTTATAGTTTGGTGTGATATTTGCTGGAGCTCAGAAAAATGCTGGTATACCTGGTGTAACATTTGTCATTGTGAGAGAGGATTTATTGGGAAATGTCCTACCATGTTGTCCTACCGTCATGAACTATAAAATAACTGCTGATAACAAGTCCTTATACAATACACCTCCAACGTTTAGGTAAGTGGTAAATACACAGAATATCCATTAAATACTTCATTCAGACTGATCTATTCATAACATAGTGAATCTAATTGGAAGATCAGACAATTAATGTTTTCAACAATTAGTGAAACTACTCATCAAAGATATTGTATACAATATGTCTATAATTTATTCATTTGATTAGGAAACTCAATAGAGAAATTGACTGGCAGGGCTGCCACAGGTAACTAAGCAAAGGTAGGTAAGCAAAAAAGGTGACGAATCAAATTACTAAGAACGTAACAATTTAGTCACAAGAAAATGTAAAAGCTAATCAAGGGAGAATAAGAACTAAAATGGGGTAAGCAAAAAGCATATACTAGCAGACCTGTGCATAACATCTGCTTAAGTTTCTTAATTGCTAATACCTATTGATGGCAGTGTTACTCACATTATTTTCATGCCTTACTTAAATCCATATATAATGAATATAAGCATCAATATGTACATTTCATACAACCAATTTAAATAACATTAGTCAAAAATATAAAGGCATTTTGTTTATATTTTCAACTGTACTCTTACTGGTGCTAATCCCTATTTTCAATAAAGTGCATGGTAAGTTCACACCTCAGTCAGGTTACCATAATTAGTTTCTGTACGTCCACTTCAATTGAATCTCATTCACTTGACAAAGACGATTTGATATTATTTGACCTCTAAACCTATTAAATCTATTTTGGGTTGGTTGAGATATTTCTTTTCTGCTAATTTCTATCTTCCAGATATCTCGTTGCCTCCTGCAATCAGACTGCTGAAGAATTTTTCTAGAGTGTCAAGAGCTTTTTCCTGTACATCTAGCAATATGATGCAGCTCCTAACTCAAATTAGGCATATTTAAACATAGTAGTAAAATTGGCAAATTAATCTCGTAGCTATTGGTTTTATGTTTGATTTCATCCATTTGTTGTGATTTACCAATATACAAATAATGCCAATTTCTGTGCCATGTATTTTAGTGAAATATATAAAGATTATGATTTTAAACACATAAAAAGGTTAAGTTTGTCTTGTATTTGCATCTTGGCCACTTCTGGCTCTTGTACCATTAAAATCCATTCAACCAACCATTCTAGTTTCTGCCACACTTAAAATTCCTCAGTAAAAAAGAATCAAATTAAGAGATTCAAGTAAAAATAAAAGCAAATCTTGCTAGCAATAAACTTGAGGTGTTTGTTGAAAAACATGCAAAATGAGCCTAACAAGGTGTTAAAGTGCTCAACTCTAGTTAGGCAGCGTTTGAGATTCTTTGTATTACCTTTTCGTATTTAATCCATAGCAATTAAATGGAAAGAAGCCCACACAGAAATTAATTTATTCTGCTAGCTGAAGATAAAAATTTCAGCTTATTTCCAGATAAACTCTTGGTAAAATACTGTAAAATGTGTATAATTCGAAGTAAGTTGAAGGGACCACCAAAAATATTCGTATTCAAGAATTCAAATGAAAGTTTATGGATTCCATGATTCTGAAAATTAATTTCAAGTAATTAACAAAATTCTCATATTTTTAAAAATTGATATAATGTGCTAAGTAGAAACAATGAACAATGCTTTACAGAAAAATTTTAACATATATTTTGTAAAACATAAACATAAAATAACTTGTCATAAAAGAAGCATTTTTTGAGTAGAAGGGTTTTTATTTTTTGTCAAACATTTTTTTAAATTTGCAATTTGTTTTGTTTGTAAACATCCTAGTTAATGTTTTGCAAACACTCCATTTTGAGCTGGACATAATCACAATAAAAGTTGGTAAAATTTCTTCTATCAGCATACAGTCACTTCTAAACAATGCAAGAGAAGCATAAGAAATAAATAACAATGTATTATGTGATAAGACACTGATAAAAGTGGGCAGTAGGATCGAAGAAATGTTTGGAGGTTATACGTATATGTGTATACATGCACTGGATGTTTTCGGAGAAAGAATGAATCATCACTAAATTACCTTTTCTTCTGCCACATTTAGGGAAAATTGAACCAAGCTTGTTATGAAAAGTGGTTTTTTAGAAAAATATTCGAAATATCCTAAAATAACTTCAAATTAAACTTGCGGCTTTACATTAAAATTATTGAAAAATTAAAGTGGAAAAAAATTCGAATTAAGAAAGTTTGAATTATCCAAGTTTCACTACTTTATTCCTAAACTGTAAACTAAAGGATTCGTTTGATGCTAATATGAATATTCCTTTTCCAGTGTCTATGTTCTAGGACTGGTATTCAAATGGGTGCTTTCTAAAGGTGGTCTCAGTGCCATGGATTCTACTAGCAATGCAAAATCTAGTCTTGTATATGACGTTTTGGATGCTTCCAATGAATTCTATCAGTAAGTGTTTTATTATATATATCTTAATAAAACTGAATTGCTCATGTACACCTGCGGAAAGAAAATCAAACCACCCCTCTTTATTCCGGGTTCCACAAGCCTTAAAAAGCTTTAAGGCATGGTTTTTCATTTTACTTTTTAAGGGTCATTAGAAAGCCTTAATATTTGCTGAAAGTTCTTAAACTTAACTTAAAGTCTTCATTTTTATAAGAAAACATGTTAAAATTTGAATAAGTATTTGACAATTCCAGTTGTATCTAAAACTTACTCAATACAGTCCTGGTGTATATAATGATAAATCTTCAATATCGTCTGTTTAAATTCTAAAAATTATTATGAATGCAGAAAATTTTATTTGTATAATCTTGTTGCATGAGGCTTAAAACACTGTTTAATTTACAATGCAATGATTTTTATTTTATCATTATAATCATATTTCTAGAAGTCTATATGCTTGAAAAATACTGAAATGTCATTTAATGCTTGATATTTTGTTTCACCTGCATTTAAAAACGAATGTCTACATGTGATACTCTTCCAAGGTAGTAATAAAAAATCGATGGCATAATGTTAATAAAGCTAAAAATTCATGTTTTTAAAAGTCCAAAACTCAAACCTAGTACTCTTAACAGGTGCATTATATGGCTAAAAAGTTATTTTTGAAAAATCAGTCATTAAAGGACTTTTATAAGGCTCCAGATGAGAACGTTCACATCTTTAAAATATTTTTTAAATGATTTCCAAGCTACAAAAAATACCATCATTTTTAAAGCTTGAAAATTACAAAATTGATATCAAAATATCTATTAAATCTATATCAAAATTGATTTTAGATTATTTTATTCCCCTGGTTAACTTCACACAAAATATAAAGTCAAATCTAGTTTATCTGTTGCTGCTCTGCACACATTGTTGTAGCTCAAGAAAATACTCTTTAGTGTGGCAGAAATTACATCAATAGAAAATATGCACAAAAATAGTTATACTATTTCTTTAGATAGGGATATGGGTACTAGTATATTAATGGAATAAAATTGAGTTATAGATTAAAATAGGGCTAGATCACTTTATAAATAAGACTAGTAGTACTTAAATAAATCTTTTTTTGGCAGCTTTATCAAATGACTTGCAAAATATCTTGGATTTAGTATTTACTAATTTCTTTGTCTCTAGTTCCGTAGTGAAGAAGGAAAGCAGAAGTCGAATGAACATTCCATTTAGAATCGGAGGTCCTGGCGGCAATGATGAATTAGAGAAAAAGTTTCTGGATGAAGCTAAGGCTCATAACATGCTATCTTTAAAAGGACATAGGTATGTATTTTACTGACATAAAAAAAATACCTTTTTTTTAAAATTTCAAACCTATTTGACATTTTTGTATTTTAACAATCATAGATCCTACTATGAAGTAATGAAACGAATTTTACCCAAAAGTAAACTGAATAACTCAGATCTTTGAAAATGTTCTCACAAGTGGTGAATTTTTGAGAAATTATACTTGAGATCTTAACTTAATTTGATCATACATGTTTACAACAAAGTGGACCCTTGTGCAACAAAAGCAGTTCGTTAGTTCTTGAAATACTACAAATGTATCAGAATAAATGTGGGCTGTTGTAGCCAGGTTGGTAGAGTATTAATTACAGGTATTAACAACAGGTGGGTTGCAAGTTTGAAACTCAGTCCAACCAAAGACTGTTGTGTATGGGGGCTGATGCATATTAAATTTGTTGTGGCCTCAAATGTCCTCATGTTGACATGGTGTGGAAGTTCTGAGAGTTAGGTGCCAGTTCATTGTTGACCTTATCATCTGATCGTGATTCAAAATTATGGCATGTTGTCCTTGGATCTTTCCCTTTGGGATTGATCTAGGATCTTCACCAACAGCCTGTTGTGTTGCTCCAGTGCGATATTAATTCAACTATCTACCTATCTCAGAATAAATGCTAAATAAAATTTTGCATACAATTTTAAACTGGAATACTAATGCTATTAGAATGAAATGCATAATTGTTTTTATATTATGCTTATTTTAAATTAAATGCTTAACAGCATTTGACATTTTTTAATTTGACAATCATAGTATCTACTATGAAGTAACGAATCGAATTCGACTATAAACTGAATAAAGTAAACTGAATAGCCCTTGCATCCTAAAAACGAACCAGCCTAAAGAGGGAAGTTTGTTCGCTTTTTATAACAACTCGAAAGGCAAAACTAAAAAGAAAAATATTGTGATGTCCTTTTTTTGACTGGGCTGTCTTTCACATGCTCTTACTGTTTAGCTTGTACGTTTCTCTCTTCTGACTAATTTCTATGTAGCTTGGACATCTCACCTGTGATTCCACTGTCTGCTATTTGCAATTCATGTCGCCCTCAGGGGCATACCTTCTATAGGTTTGTACGGGCTTCACAACCCCAGGGTACTTGAATGATCTGCTCTCCCTTTCATCTTTCCCAACCCCTTGTGCTTTTTCTTCCTCGTTGTTGCCTCTTCGTAGGTGAGGGCTCCCCTTGAGAAGCTTTTTATCACTGTTGCCTTCAGCTCCTCTTGTGGATTATATCACCCATGTGTTTGCCGCGCATGGATACCTGTGTCCCTAGAAAGGAGGATCCTAGCAGTTGGGGGGCGATATACTGACCCAATACACTGCTTTGGCCTCTGCTTCAGGTAAACGGGAGGTGCATTGCGTTCTCCAATGTATCAATCGGCAGGTGGATTGACTTCAGTCATCTGCTAGGGTTCAAGTGATCGTTGCAACAACTAGCTCCTTTC
This sequence comes from Meta bourneti, assembly GCA_933210815.1. NCBI lineage: Eukaryota > Metazoa > Arthropoda > Arachnida > Araneae > Tetragnathidae > Meta > Meta bourneti. The sequence goes on from OW119932.1 coordinate 53,471,311, forward strand.
AAGGCAGATATAGAGTTGTAATGAGAACGTATAGGCTTGGCTAGCACTGGTGTAGATGTCTACATTCCCTTGTTGGACTCTGTGGTGGGCTGTACTGTTAGGTCTGAATTCAAATTAATTAAACATAGAAAATAAAAATGATAATCTTTCTCCTTCAGTGGAGTACCAAATTATCGAAATTGATGACAGCAACACATTCTTTATAAAAAAAAAAGTAGAAGGAACTCTGAAGATTATCTCGGCAATCTTCATCCACAAGACGATTCTTGGTATGGTTTGGGATGTCAAAACTATAAAGAAATGTAACAACAGTGATATATTAGTGGAAAAATTACATCTCAAAAACTAATCCAACCCATCATAAATTTGAAAAAGATAGGAGAATATGAGGTTACTGTTTTACCTCATTTTTCACTAAATCACTCCCGAGGTGTCATCTCAGAATCGGATTTGCAATTTGACTGAGAAAGATTTTTTAGAGGCACTTAAAGACCAACACGTTTGCCAAATCCGAAGAATAACATTTCGTCGTGACGATCAAACCTTCCCAACAAAACACATTGCACTTACTTTCAAGGTCCCTGTTCTGCCTAAATTTATCAATATCGCTTACCTTAGATGTTCTGTCAGTCCATACATACCCAATCCTGTGCATTGCTTTAAATGACAGATTTGGCCATTCCATGTAAAATTGCCGTGGTAAAGAAACCTGCACATGCTATTCAATGGAAGGCCATGATAGTAAAACATGCGAATTTACATCAAAGTGTTTATTGCAAGGGCTATCATCCATCCTATTCCTGCACATGTCCTCATTGGATCAAAGAAAAATAAATTGAAACCATCAAGATTACTCAAAGTCTCCTTTACCGAAGCCAGGAAAATCGTTACCGATAGAACCCCAAGAGCAGGCATTTCTTACTCTACAGCAGTAAAAAAGTTTCAAAATCCATAACTACACCCTCTAACTTTTGATCAACTCATTAGTTTTCAACCCAAAACAGTTAACCAATTTATCTGAAAAAACCATAGACAATACTAAACCAATGAATAGTTTAATCCCTTCTACTGGCTCCAAAATACCAAAAGTGAACAATCTCCAAAAAACTTCTAAGTGAATTGAATCATGGAAAAGAAAATATAAAGATTCTCGGTCAAAAAATATCCCAAGGAGGTAAGAAAGCAAAAAGATCTTGGGAAAATTTTAGATAATTTTCGATGGAAAAAAGACGATTTGCTGGATTATTTGACTGATGAAGGTAACATACAAATTAATGAGTTGGATAAAGCAGTAACCTAAATAATACGGCTATAAACCTCATTTCGTAGAATTGTCATGGTTTCCGAAGCCATACTGATGACATCAAAACACTTATTAACTCATTTCAACCCTCTTGTATTGGATTACAAGAAACATCTGACACCTGCAGTAGAAACAAAAATCAAACAGTATAGCTTTGTAAGAAAAGATAATATACAAAATGAACGTGTTATAGGAGGAGTTGCATTAATGCACTCGCAATATTTTCCATCCAGACACAGATTTAAATATCTCATTGCACAAGCAACAGCTCTACAAATTCAAATAAAAACACCAATTACAATATGCACCATATATCTTCCACCAAGCCAAAACCTTCATCAGAGAGAACTTGACGAGCTTGTCGACCAAACTTCCTTTACCTTTTATAATTTTTGGCGATTAGAATGGTCACAGCTCTCTTTGAGGAAATAGCAACAATGCTCGAGGGGTACAGATACAAAAATTTATTTCAGACTATAATTTATGCCTTTTAAATGATACAAGCAATACTTCCACCAACCGACTAAAACTTTTCATTCCATAGACCTTGCAATTTGTTCCCTTTCTCTTTTCACAAAATGGAATTTTAGTGTTGAGACGGATTTGCACAATATCGACAATATAGAAATATTACCTAAAGTAGATGAACCTCCACCTTGGAGGGACACAGCTATATCTATTTTAGATGATATTAGCAGATAGCACAAAGAAATAACATCTCCACTGGTCTATTTACAACTATTTTATTATCATAGACAACTTTATCTTAACTTTCACACTCTTTTACTGATGGTTCTAAAAATGGAGAACATGTCGGTTCTATGGTAGTTTTTAATGAATCGGCTGTATCTGTGAAATTACACAAATACTGTACAGTTTTTACTTCTGAAATTAATGCTATTTATGACAAAAAATATTGCTGATTCACAGGAAAAAAGTTGGATTATTTAGACTCCAGAAGTTCAATTGAGGGACTTGCTAATATTTCAAGATAGCCACCCATTGGTGCTGAGTTCAATTAAACTATATTTTAAATTGGCTGACCAAGGTTTCAATATTTTTCTGTGCTGGATTCCAGGCCATGTGGGTATACCAGGGAATGAAGCAGCTGATAAAGATACCCAAACATCCTATACCATGATAAGACCATCCGTCCCCTTCCAAGACGTGGGTCATACCATCAAATGTCCATCAAAAATTAATGGCAGAATAAATGGGATATACAAATTCAAAATAAATAATATTCCATTCAACCATATGTAGAGCTTTAAACCTAATAATTTTAGTAGAAGACTTGGAAGTAAAACTGACAAGACTTCGTATAGGTCACATATATTTAACTCAGGCATTTGCTACACTCAGAACCAGCTCTGACATGTCCAACGTATGATTTAGTCCTATCTGTTGGACACATTTTAAGTGTATATCCTGATTTTAATGCTATTAAACTCAACTACTTTGCTACTTATCCCAGTATTAAAGACTTATTAAGTGATCCTCCTCATCCAAATCTGTTTTTATTTATATCAGACAGATTTTTATAATTTTATCTAAAAATGATTTAAAGTGTTTTTTACTATTTTATCTATGTTGAATTTTGATTATTAGTATTGAATTTATGAATAAATGACGATAAAAATTTATTTGAGATTAATTAATCGATAGTTTGGCGTAGCTTGGCCAAACCTGGCCCTTGTGCCATAAAAATTCAATCAATCATTGCAAGTCATGTCAGGTCTAATCAAATTGCATTTTTTTAAGTCAACCACTAAAGCCATTACTGCTTCATTTTAATACAACATACATGTGCATATCTGTCAAGTTTCCTTGTCCTCTGGACAGAAAAGATATTTTCTGGATTTTTCTTTGGGGGGATGAAATTTTGTCGCCAAGCTGTGGCATGGAAGTAAAACTTTGGAATCAATGGTTGCTAGATTGTCATAGAAACCTTTTGCTCTAATTTTCTAGACAAAAACGTACAAACGTGCCTCTAAAATACTGAAGAAAAAAGTTACTTGTCCATTTTTGCATATATTTGACACTGTTTTGTGTAAAATATAGCCATATTGGTTTTATTGAGTTCGAACACTGCCCCAAGCATATAACAGTAGTAAAGAGCAGTGTTACATTTTCTGTTTTGTATTGCTTTCATAAAACCTGATTTGACAGTTTCTTTCGATTATTTTTGTTTCAAGAATTTAAGCATTTTTCATTTTTGAGTTGCTTGTTGGTTTTAAAATCATAAAAATCTTCCAGATTTTTCCTCTTGGAGGTTTGCAGGTACGCATAAATACAAAATCGTTCGTATGATTATTTTGTACAGGGTGGGCCAAAAGTCACAAAGGGGTTTCAATATATAGAAATTACTTTATTTTTTGTTTGAATTTTACAATATGCAGAATCTTATACAGTACCTATAAGATATAAATTTACACTAGGTGAGAAATATCAAAATTTTAAATGTTGTCCATTTTCTGTTTCGCACAATTGTGCCCTTTCCAAGACTTTCTAACCACTTAGTGCTTCAGGTTCCAGCGCTCTAATTTCAGTCTGAGTATTGTTCTTCATCTGTTGGAGTGTGAGGCTAGTTAACATAAACTTTGAGATAGCCCCATAGGAAATCAGAAGCTGTCATATCTAGAGAACGTGTTCATTACCAAGTGTGGTCTGACTGTTCTTGGAAGGTTGCTTACTGAACCTTGTTCCTCAAAATGACCAAAGGTTTAATTATTGATTTGCTTGGAGAATCTTCACGCAATAATGGGGACGAATATGCTTGTTGGGTCAGAATTAATGATCGGTGTGTTTGATAGTAAATATTCACAATTTTGTTTGCTATTTGGTAGTGAATTTTTCCATGGTTAATCCCCTAGGTCCTAAGAAAATATCTGAAAATAAAATTTATTAAAACTTCAGACCTCTTTGTAACTTAGTCCATTCTTTGTTGTATTCTCTTAAGGGAAATTTTCTTTTTTTTCTCACTAAAATTACTGTTTGGATAATTTTTACCTACGAGAGAAAACTAGTCAAATAATCTCAAACTTTGTAGGCCTATTGTTTCAGGTATTAAAAAAATAATTTTCATCAAGAATCATGCCTGCTAACTTTCCTCGACCATGACGCTGCACAAATTTCCATGTTTGCTGGTTGTCATGATTTCTCAACTTCAAGAGATCATCCAAGAAAAAAATTTAACAATGGTTTACTTCATGCACATGTAGCCTATCATCTGAGAGATTAGAAAAATTAAAAAATATATATTTGAGGAACTTGGTAACTTCTCAAATACGAAATCATTGTTTTAAAAATTTGACCAAAGCTTTTGCTATACAAATATAAGAATGTAACAGCTTTTCTGGGTCGTCAAACTGTAAAAGAATGTTTGCTCAACATAAAGTAAAAATTTCAAGTCAATCAATCCAATAATTTCATGGATATGCCAACTTTTAGTAGAAAAGCTGTTCCAAGTACACGTTTGAAGTTTCAGTATAGTTAACAGAAAGCATATTCCAGTTCTTATAGTATTTTCCTTCTATCTGCTATATCAGTGTAATTATCTTTTGATGTCAAATCGTTGTAAATCGGCATTATAGAATTTACATCTTTAGGAAGTTGGTCAGGCTCCAAATTCTACATATGCACACTTCTGTTAATGGCTTATAACTGGGCCAATTTTACGAATTTCGACTAATAATTTGACACATACAAGACAAATGAATAAAATATGTGAAAAATACAAAATCTGATATTTTTCACAGAATAAAGAATATCCCCTTTAAGTAAAAATATTTATTTTTCAGGTCTGTTGGAGGCATTCGAATTTCACTGTTCAATGCAGTAACCCTTGACGAAACTCAGCAACTTGTTGAATTGCTTAAGAAGTTCATGGCAGTGCATCAATCTTAAGGATCTACACAGATTTTTATCGTATGTCAACATACACATAAATTAATGTGTGGAGTAATGCTAAAATTTCAGATCTATTTTCTTTTAAATATCTTATATTAACGAAAGCTCAAATTTTAGATATTTTTATGCATTATTTTTACATTTTACAATCTGTATTTTACTAATCTTCTTTACAGTCTATCAGAGATTTATGCAATTTCCATATTTTACACTTTTTTTCAATACATCTCTACACATTCCTTTGTTTTCAATAATTCTTAGCAAAGAACACTTCACAGAGCTGAGGCTTTGCTTTGATCAACTGCTGAAAATTGTTAGCTTGAAAAATGAAATCAATGGCAATCTGTTAGATTTAACTTTGAATGTGCATTTGAACTTAAGATTTCTATTCTCCATAGATTTCTCAATTTTGTATAAGGACTTAGCATAGAAAATGCTGAATGTAAACCATTTAATGTTTAAATAGTTATATTAGATATGTTAGAGTGGTATAAACGTCTTCTGGACTCAGCTTGTTGTATGCAAATTTTGTTACTGTTTATGCTTTGAAGATTTATACAACCTGTTATGACTTATCTGAGAATCGACTTTTGTCTTCAGATTCTTGATAATAATAAAGAAATATGCTTTAGCATTTGGTGGTAATTTTATTTAAAAAGAAATATTCAGATAATTGTAAATAAAAGATGTAAAATTTGACACAAAATGGAAAGCACAAAAGAAATACGACCAGTATTTTATACACTACTTGGAATAAGTTTAATTTTAGTTCAAATTCTAAAAATATCTTCCCAGGTTTTGAATTCTGAAATGACTGATTATTCATTTTACTTCCAAGGAGTACATAAATATTTTATTTGAATTTATTGTAACAGCATGAATTGATTATAAATTTTTCCGAAAACGAAATTTCACACACCGTCAACTTGATTATTTTGAGTGATTTTGCACACTTTTCAACTTTAAGCCTCAAAATCGTTGGTTAGTGGACTTCCTGGTTGATTTTTTTCAAAAACTTTTTTGCATTATATTGCTTTGTGAAATCTCTTCATTCCTCAGGTGGGAAATGCATGTACACCATATCAGATGTGGGGATACTTGATTTGACAGCTCTATCTGGAAACAGGCACAATTTTTCTTAATTATTTGTTCTCAAGCATGAAATATCTACATCACCATCTTCTCTTAGTGGTGATGTCTCTCTCATCTTCTCTTCACTTATACCCTATGTTTCAGATTTCTTTCCCAAAAATCTTAGAATCAGTCTTCAATTTTAAATGTTTTTGGTGTCTAATTCTCAACACTTGTGGTGTCATTGTGTTCCTGAGAGAACGTCATCGTCTGAAGTGTCAGACCTGGTATAATTATGCACTGAAGTCATTTTCATTACTCCTTCCTCTAATAGTTTGCTGCTAAATTGTGGATAAAGGAACTGGAATAGAGCTGTAAGAATTGTTGCAATCTAGATCTGTAGCTGAGATGTATTGCCTTGTGTGAACCTCCGTCGTATTTTCTTCATGGTGCTGACGATTGATTGGGTTTTATGGCTAAAAAAGGCAGGGCTTTCTTTTTGCGGTCTAGTGACAACTTTTAAATGTCTTCAAAGCTTGTATTTTCAAAAATTTTGGCAAGTTTTGAAAAATTCACCAGAGGTCAACGAACATTTAATTTTACTAGTACAGGATGGGATAAAGTTTTTGGATTTTTCTTAAGGCAGAATATTTTCTAATGGATGCCAATTTCGAAGTTTTGGGGCCAAACTGTGGTAACCATGAAAGAAAAACATCGAAATCTGGTTATTACTGCGAAAGCCTCTGAGAAAGTATTAATTTTTTTAATTATTTCAAAATTTCTTGGTGAGATCTTCAACGTCTGTTTTCATGCTGAATTACATTTTGCATTTTAGCCAATTTATTTTGTGCCTGAGCAACTAAAATAGGGTTTAAGAAACTTTGCTACTGCTTTTAATCATTTACTATTTCACGTGCTTTGGCCCTGTGCAAAGGCCATGCTCTGATGGCAGACTCGGGTCTTCGACATTTCAATAAATATGAGAAGCGTGTTGCTCATGTACTTGTCCATCCTGTACTGTAACACCTATAATTCGCTGCAAGATTGCATTTCTATTGAGACGATTCTACACTTCCTGAAGCCGGAATATATGTTTGACATAAAACATGATTAATGTTGTGAATATAACCATTAGATATAAGGCAAATAATTATGAAGACTAAAAATCTGATGGGCATGGTCAGAGTTTTTCTGAAAAACAGTGTTATTTTAACCTTTGTTGCATGCCCAATAGATATATCCAATCGATCTCACCTGGCAATGTTAAGTTGTGCAGATGAAAGTGAAAATACTTATCCCGATTAGCAACTGCATCTGAAAATTAGCCAAGACTGACAAGATGCTAGTCATCGCTTCAGAATCCATTATAAAAGGAAGTGTTTGTGTCTGCAGTGTCCAGACGAATCTATAGCACTTACAATCATGAAATTCGGCACACAGGTAGTTCTAAAGGTGACTGAATGTCCCTCGAAGCCCAAATTTTAAAATTTAATCTAGAAAATTTTTTAATTAATATTTGTCAGTGGAGGGGCATGTAGCCCCTTTACTGACATATCTGTAGACCGATATTTATCGTGCATGCTATCTCTTCACTAAAAACCCCTCCTCACATTGAAATGATGGCGTAGTGGGTAAAGTGACGTACTGAAGTTGCGGCTTAGGAGGGAGACCTCCCGAGTTCGAACCCGACTGACGGATAATCTATTTTTTAAAAATTGTAAATATACTCTAATCCTTCCAATTTTTCTGTACTTTTATTTTTTGAATTAAACAATTATTTTTTAAAATTTAATTGATTCTATGCAGCTTTATCAATCCTGAAACTGGTTTCCGTTTTGCCCTTTTTCGTACCACCAATGAAAAGCAAACCGCTGAAGCTCCACCCCCTACATGTTCGACTCCAAGTGCCATTAAACAAATTTCTGCAACTCAGTTAATAAATTACATGAAATGAAGTAAGTGTTTATTACTGTTTAATTTGGTTTTGATTTCACTAACATTGTGATTCATTTAGGTTGTTTTTCGGAATCAGTGAGGTGACATAACAAGACTTAAAAAGTATAGCGTTATATTTAAAGATTCAATCACATTTTTATTTCAGTAGTGGCTTTTTTATAACTTACTTTCGAATTTGTATAATTTCTGTATTTGTATAATACAAATCTATCGACATTACATGTAACACAGATGAGGCTGTGAACTACACAATAGTTTTTGAACACATTGGAGCAATCTGGAGTACCAAACAATTTTTGAACACATTGGAACCATCTGGAGTACCCTCGCACATATTACAGGTAGAAATTGTGTCTCCGGTTTTGCTTCTCAGCCTCTGAAGCCATGACTGGACATGCTGCAGGCAAAGGCGTATTCATTCCTAGGATCCCAATCATCTCTTCGGATCTCCTATTCCAATTTAGACTTCAGATTCTGTTCATTTAAGTTTCGCCATGAGCATCAACAAGGCACAAGGACAATAGTTGAAAGTTTGTAGGACTCGATCTCATTAAACCGTTTCTCCCATGGTCAACTGTATGTGGGTTGTTCAAAAGTTGGAAAAGCCGAGAATCTTTACATCCTAGCTTAAATGGAAGAACATTCAACAAAGTGTATCATGAAGCTCTAAGCAAGAATCAGTGAGGTGGAAAGAATGAGGCGACATGTCTGGTGGTGGGACTCATTCTTAAAATAGTTTTTTCTTTTTAATGTTTTCAGAATCAGTGAGGACAAACAAGAATGATGTCCCGGGCAACGCCATGCGGGTACTACTAGTATGTTTATATTCCAGAGAATTGCCAAGAGACAACTAATGGATAACTACTACTTGTCCTTGAACTTTTTTGAAAAGTGGGTAGTCACCCCAGTTGACCTTACTTTTAAATTAAAAGTTAATTTTATTTCTACCAAGCAAGTTTTTCCCACCCCTTGTATATTGAGTTTATTTTTAGCACTAAAATATAAAATTTTTTTCAATTCAACTCTTTGGACGGAATAGAATTTTTCAAGCCCACAAACCTCACTATTCAGTTTTCTCAATGAAATTTAACATTTTAAAACTGAACACTAATGGCAGTTTTTTAATATAAAAACATAATGGGAATTACGTTTAGTTTTCACCACATTTATAGTTAGATTATTTTGCATGTCTCTATTTGAATAAGATGGCTGAAATCACAATATTGATTTACACCTTTACACATTAACCTGCACTTTTCTTAGCCTTTCTAAGTAATGAGAAAGGTCTGAACCCTGAATTATAGTGGGCATATAATTCTATCAAAATAACCAGACCTTTAGACTTAGATATTTTATTACTCGTATTTATTTGGCATCAATTATTTTATATTAATTATCCATGCTTGTAATTTATTGATTCTGATGCATTTTCAAATTAAGATCAGTGAGCAACTTTTCCCAAGTCATTCATAATTTCGTTCAGAAATCAAATACAAAAATATCAAATTGTGTCCTTTTTATTATATAAAAATATTTTACAAGCTTTGCACTGATTTTAATTGTAGAGAATCTATTAAAAATAAGTTGGCATGCACAAGCATCATAAAATCTTTAAGCAATGCAGTCATGTCTCAAAAACATTAGAATGGGAAATTCAAAATATTACTATCAAAAGCATTATTTAATTTGTACTGTGAACGTTTTAAAGCAAATTTCCTCTTGAGTAATCACAATTTGTACTCTTATCCTTAACAAAGTTAATATAAATGTTATTAGTATATAGTATATTGCAGAAAATTATAAAACATGCAAATTCTCTTAGCACATATTAATCATTTTAAAAATATTAAAACAAACTTTTATTGTAAGAAATTACAGTGCATTTAGCATTTGAGCAATTAAACAATATCAACAATCTCAGATCTTTCAAAAACATATAACTAAACACATTGAGATAAATGCACACCTAATTGCACTTTGAGATGGCACCATTGTCCTATTTTCACATCTATTGGAATTTACGGACAGTGTAGTTTTGCAAGACTAGCATAACACACCATTACTTTCATATATTAATTTTCAACAAAGTAAAAACAATATCTTAAAGCTCTTCAAAAATTCACTCAAACTATACTTTTTATAACTATTTAAAATAAACTTTTAACTAAGTTATTCCAAAAAGTAATGTTTTTAGAAAAATGAATCAATTAAAAAATCTTAGGCAGTTAAAAGTGCAGTAAATTTGAAAATAAGTTAAAATTCTCAAAAATTTGTAAGTTATTCTTGCTTTCCTTTAAAATATATTAATAACTTACAAATGTAGTTTAAAATTTATTTTTCTGAAGTACATGGTTAATCAATTTTTTTTAAAAAGTGAGATTTATAAAACATTTAAATTTTGAGCTTTATTTAAAACCACTATTGTTGCATTTAAAATCAATAAAATTATCACAGCTTATCCTTTTTTCCCAATTGGGATCTTTAGAGAAATCAGAGAACAAATATGAATTTTGTTATTTTATCGATTATATTTTATTTTTAAATACTGGTTATAGTACATATTTTGTCACTACTTGAGGATAACTGTCTAGGTATTCATAGAAAAATAAGTACAGTGATCCCTCTATAATCCGGTCCCTCCAGTAGTCCAGTGTTTTGAGAAGGGCGGGAAAGGGAAACAAGTCACTGCATGTAGGTGTCAGTGATCTTGTTTTTTGTGATGACGTTTTTTTTTAAATGAACCTCCACTAATCCGGCAGTCCTATGGTCTGATATCTACTGGATTACTGTATTGTTTATCGAATTTTAGTGCTGGATAGAAGATGAAAACGTTTTCAAAACATTACTTTTTTGAATACATTAACTAAAAACATTCAACTTCCACACAAATGACATTCCGTATCACACAAAATATACAACACAATAAGCTCAGATAAAAGATGCTAAAAAATATTGGAACAAGGAGTATTTTTGCAAAAGAGAAAAAAATCCAATACATCAGCTTTATTGACTTTGTACAAAAAGGAAAGTCATGAAATCCACACAAATAAATGTTTTTCAAAATTTCATACATATAAAGTATTGATAAACTAAACTCAAAATTGTTGGACTCTTGAGAACTAAAAAGGGAACTCCTCAAAACTTACCTAAGATAAAACAGTGATGTAATGGTATACGATAGAAAAGGAATAAAACGTTTTCTCAGCACAATTTGAGAATTAAATCCACAACTTGGTATGTTTTCTTTTATAAAAATTTAAAAAAAAAATCAGCATTTTTTATTTTCACCCTTATCACAAAAAGTAACATTTCTCAAATTCAATCTGCTTTGACAAGGAACAAGTTTGACAAGAGATTCCATTTTGATAAACCAATTTTAATACCTCAAATAACAAACGTTTTAAATTTATCATCACAAATTGAAGGAATGTCAACATCACAGTTTTGTGCTGAATTTATCTTGCAACCTTTACTACAATACTACCATGAAAAAACTTTAAAATCTCACAACTAAAAGCCTTTATATTGAAGTAGTTTACCTATGGCTGAATGAATGAATTTAATTTTGCAACAAATTTTCAAACACACTACTTTGCAATATAAAATCTCACATCTCCATGAACCATTAAAACACAACAATGTATATATTAAATGATTGAAGCTAAAACTTTTTACCAACTTTTGAACATGAGTTAATTGCAATTAGCATCATACAAAAGTTTGCCTTACAATTGGAGAACTATGGTTGGAATTGTATGAGTTCTTGTGGACATGGTCTCCACTGCCAACAGCCTTTTCTTCAGGAATTGGCGCGAGTCCTTTGGCTCGCCTTAATTCTTGAGCTATCATTATTTCATTGGTGATGAAGTTTTCGTGACGGATTCTTTCCATCAACTTCTTCGGAACATCGGGTATGAGCCATCGAGTGAGAGTTGTAGTCATCAAGATCAAATTCTAATGTAAAATAAATGTTTTAGTTAGAAGAGCAGTCAAAACACTAGTGAAATGAAGTTAGCATGAAGTTTTAAAAGTAATAGCAAACTAAACCCTATTTTAGTTACTCAGATACAAAATGAATTGGCTAAAACACAAAATGCCCTTTGGAAAATTTTCTTCCTGAAGAAAAATCTGAATTTTCCCCATTTGATATTAGTTTAAGAAATGACTATTTTCATTGACCTTTGTTTAATTTTCAAAAAGCTGCCAAAATTTTGAAAATAGCTTGAGATGCCTTACTTAAAAAGATGTTCTTAAGTTTGAAAAAGTCATGTGGCAGCCCTGTATGCATTGATGTTAATAATAAAACAAGTGAAGGGTACAATGCAAGTTGTTTATAAATTAGCAGCAGGTTGGTTGGGTTTTATGGTACTAGGGCCATATTTGGCCAAGCTACACCAAACATCAAGTAAATGGACATACAGATAGCTTTACTGACACAGAAGAGAGAAATGCACCGAGGGAGGAATTGAACATGTTCCACCACCAACTTGTTAGTGCAGTGAGCAAACCCACTGAGCCATGGAAACCCATAGTAAACAGCAGGATTAAAAAAAAGAAACACTGTGATAAGCATATGATTGAGTTTGATGAGTTGTTTTCGACGTCACTAAATAAATTAAAACCAAGCTCAAGTGGTTTTGACTTACATCATTTTACTAGACTAAAGATTTGAATCAAATTAAATGAAAAATAATTATTAGTTCATCATGATTGTTTTTTCATATACTAAAAGATTGTCTGAGATCATCAGTATATATACACTAATTAATAATATACTCTACTAGCAATACACAATAATAACTATCAAGTATAACTTATCAGACTGGCAAGTACCAAACTTGGAAAACAAAACAGCTGAAGAAATGGTAGCCAAAACAGATTTTGATTGATCAGTGAATCGCGATTCTACTTTATATTAGTTTTTCATAAAAATGATCCTGCCTTTTTATACATAAAATCAAGATTACAATGAGATATTTTGCAATAAATGTTATATACAAAAAATAGACCTAAAATATTGCAAGAGAAATTGATAGAATTGTATTACTCTACATTATGAGAAAGCATCCCTTAGAAAATGGAAAGGATATTTTTACAGATAGGTTATTCAATACAAACTTGTATTTAAACTTGATATAACTCTAATGACAATGAGATTTATTTATTTACCATGGTTACATAAAACGAAATAGGAAATTCTTAAAAATTATTGGTTTCTTCAGAAAATGAAAATACTCAGCTGTAACGTACGCTATACCTCAAATCCTAAAATGTAGATGTCGCTACCTTACAGGTAGACTTTGGCGTGAACTTCCCTAGTACTGTCAAATTTTGCTCAGAGAGAGTTTGGATTTTGTCGAGAGCAGACCATCCCGGTCTGATGCCCAATTTTGGACTGTGTTAACTATTTTTTTTCTCTATAAATGTTTTCTTTCAATTGTTTTGTACTGTGTAAGTACCATTTTTGTTAAATGTAATCCGTCCTTTGTAACTGTTATTTCTCGTCTAATTAAACATGTTCTAAACTTTACCCCGAGATTTTCTTTTTTTCCATTACTTTTGGTTTAACACCAGTCATTACATTAATGACAGTTACACAGCTCATTTATTTGAAGATTCAAATATATTTCTCAACAAAATTCCTTTCTATTAATATGAACTTTTTAAAGCTAGGAGTACAAATGCTATATTAGGTAGATCTGTTATCTTTTGAAGTCTTAATTTCTAAAGAATTTTAACAATACATACAGGTCCTGGTTTTCACAATACATACAGGTTTACTAAAACCAACACTTACAAAATAGGAAAACATCTTACCTCAAATAGTAAAACAAAAGCAAATCTCATAGCCAGTAAATTCCAATAATCTTCATTGTACATGTATTTATACTCTGAGTTAGGGGGATATCTGTGGTCACGGTACCTGGAAAGAAAAAGTATAATTCAGTTCATTGTAATTTAAATTCTAAAATCTGCAACTATTTAGATTAATTTTTTATAAAACATTTGTTGAATTATATCAGAAGATTTTGTGTAGAAAGTGGATATAAATAATAATACAAATTCCTCTTGTTAAATGAAATTGCACTGGTAAGAAATTTAGTTGATTTAAACCACAATTCACTTTTGTCAAATCATAAGTTACAGAAGAAACTTGTTTATTTGTATGAGTTATCTGAAAATTGGCTCATCCCTAAGACTTTTACTCTCGTGGTTCTTCACACAGCATTAATTATTTTTTGACTTTACTTTTGGACAGCTGCATACTTTGGTATTTTTCCCAAATGTGCATACTTTATATTGGGATATTGTTTAATTCAAATTCAATATTTAATCAAAATCAAACTTTTACCAAATAAATTGTTTAAGGAGATTCAATATTTATTAATAAAATGCAGTAAAATATCAGTTGGTTGGTTTGGGGTTTTTTTATGGTTCAAGAGCCAAATTTCGCCAGTAAAATATCGTTTTTTTTTTTAAATTTCTCAATGCATTAGAATTTAAAACACTGAAATTAACATTGAGTAAAAAAAACAGGAAGCTTTCTTTCACCTCACTGCTGTAAACCTGAAGTTGATACCATTTCTAACTGTATGCCTTCTGAAACTTGCAGCAATAGAATGAAAACCTGTTTTTATTCTCTCAAAATGTCAGTAGGTTTTGATTTGTGCTGCCATCTTTGGTAAAAGAAACAAATGCTTAGAAAGTGTTAGAAGCATCCATACCAATTAAAAAGGCTTCTAAATTTACGAGGCACATTTGTAATGTTTACGAGAAAATTCTGGTAGACACACTGAACACATCCATAGCAGTTCAAGGGTTAATGCAGTCTTTAAAAAATGACTTATTTTTTTACATAAAAAAGTGTTAGATAAGCATCGTTGAAAAAATGCATAACCAACTAATTTATAAATAATGATGTGCATAATAAAAATAATTAAGAGAATAAATCATGTACTGATTTCAGTAAAATGTGAAATTGCACCAAAGAAATACAGGTTCTTTAATTTTCTTCTGTTTGGCCTATAAAAAGGAATGTTCTAGCATCTCATCAGAAAACAGTATGAAAATTAGCATTAGTTCTGATACGTGGATGGGGCATGATGAAAGTTTGCAAAATCAATCAAGTTTGTTAAAAAGTGTCGGCTGCATTTGAAAACAAGAAAAATATTTTTGTATCGTAAGTTCAATTCTAGAGGTTAGAATTACTTTATTTTCCTTTGTATGCACATAAGAGTTCATTAAAAGTACAGTAGAAGCTTGATTACTAAAGCTATAAATAAAGCATGAATGTGCATATTTTATCCTTGACTGGTCTGGCAGACAGAAAGCTGCTGGTCACAGGAGATTCTTATAATCCTTGCTTTATGAAATCTTTCAAAAGCAGTAGTAGTAACATTCAGTGCAGTAACTTTTTCAGTATTTTGTATAGGCTACTTTGTGTAACTACATGTATATTTCCAAGATTGCCTGGATCCAAATTACCTAGGATAATCAAGGTTCTATTGTACTCTATTTTTAGCAGTACTCAGCTTTGCACTGTTTCATTTAAATAACAAAGATATAAAAACTCATCCATTATTTGGATGAGTGCCCTGTATTAATGGTCTTTAATTGTACTGTGGAAAAATAGTGAACACATGGTCTAATGGCCATCATTTGACAATTAAATCCACTTATTGAACATTTATTTTACAACTGACATCAAATATTTTATACAACTTCAAATATAAAGACTTTCTCATGAGGCTACATTTTTCGCATATTTTTTGTGGTCAAAAATGTTGCCAAGGAAGAATGTGTAAACGCACTATCTTTAGGCTTAGCAAAAAAAGTTCAAGAATGAAAAGAGTGGACTGCAATTTTAAGATTAGTGGAAAATGAAACATTTTAATAAAAGATTTAGATTCATAAGGAAATATGGGAAAAACTAAAAATTGTTGTGTTCAAAAACGAACTGAAACTTGAATTCTTCAAATTTACAGGAAAAGGAGAAAAAATTTAAAAGGAACAATGAAAACAAAGGACAATGAAACAGAAATGGAAAGAAAATTCCAAAAAATTCTAGAAGGCAAACAGGAGGGAAAAGTAAGTTTAAAGTTTGCCATCTATATATATAAAATAGGATGTGTGTGTGTGTGTATGTGGGTATATTTTCTATACAAATCTACACCGTTTGACCAATCCACACCAAATTTGGTACACTTATAATTTAGAACACTGCGGTCAGCATAGGCTAACTCTTAACCCCCGTTCTATTGGCCCTGGGGGGCTAAAAACTATTCGAAATCGCAATAGAAATAACATTGAGCATAGATTGATTGCTTTAGGCAGCGATGGTTGCTTTACCACTGTTGATCGAAAAACAATTTTTTCCGAAACAAATTAAATTACAGTATTTATGTTTGAACTGACTTTTTAGTTCTTCCCATGATGTAAATAAATTATAGATATTTTATTGATGAAGGGGGAAAGAATATTTTAAAATATTTATGTTTGCAAGGAAATTCAAGGAAAGGTTTTCAGGAGTTCAAGGATTATTTTCAAGGAAAGTTGGTGTGTATTTCGACCAACTTTCCTTAAATAATTTATCGAATACGTAATGATTTGTAGAATTCTGTTTCACGAGGCTTTTTAGGTAAGGCGTGTAACTTATTTTAAAATGTCCGGAATAGATACATGTGAATCCTCCGTTGAAAGCAGTGATTTTCTTTCTGAAAAATTCTGTAAAATCGACCTTCTGCTTTTTCAAAAAATTTTATCTATTCAGTTTAATTTGTCTACACCGATTATATTTATTTCTAAACCAAGCACCGTTATTCCGAAAAGCACAAACGAAAAACTCATTGATCATAAAAGCGTAATTTTGCTACTCGGTATCTGGCAGCACCAGAATTAATGTTTACTTTTTTTATAAAACTTTGTAGAACTTTCTAGAAAGTTGGGGAAACGGAAACTTAATTGGACTCATGGTGGAGAACATTCCAGCACCCACTCGATTCTTAGCTGGTCGTATTTAAAGGAAGCTAACTCGGTAAGTCTTCCAGTTTATCATCTTTCAGTGAATCTGGCAGTTTTATTTCGCTCTTTTGATTGTATAAGTGTTTCCTACTTTATTCGACAGTGATAGTGTACATTTTGGATTTATATTTCTAAACGGATGTAAGTACTACATAATTTTAAATTCGTTTTTTCGTTAATTTTAGCTTTTTATTGTATTCTATAATAGATTTCATTGCTCAGTGAGATGTGCCTTTTGCTTAATTTTTTAAATAAGTTTAATGGGATCAGAATTAATGCTTTTTTTACACCAGAATAAAAGTTTATTTTTAACATGATTTAGAATTCTGTGTTTGAATATTTTGATTGACAGCTTTTAAGTAAGGCATTAATTTTTTTTATTTGTGTTAAAAGTTTGATATTCTCCTAAACTGATGTAAGTACTTCACAATTTTAAATTTGTTTTACCATTCAGTTTATATTAGTTTTTTATTGTATTCTATAATAGATTTCATTGTTCAGTGAGTGTGCCTTTTGCTTATTTTATGAAATAACTTTTTAATGACAGATTTCACTGCTCTGTGATAGTGTGCCTTTTGCTAATTTTATGAAATAGCTTTTCTTTGTATTCTATAATAGATTTCATTGCTCAGTGAGAGTGTGCCTTTTGCTTATTTTATGAAATAGCTTTTTGTATTCTTTTACAGATTTCTTTGCTGTAGCAATGCCTCCAAGGAAGCGGAAGGCAATCGGCCAAGTGCAGTCAACGGCTAAGATGATGAAAAATGAGCGTAGACAAGAAACTTCCGAGGAGAGGAATAGAAGACTTGCGATTGCGAGAGAGAGAGCTACTACATCTAGAGCAACAAAGACGGCACAACAGCGTGAGACCCTACTACAGGATAAGAGAGATAGAGCAACTACATCTAGAGCAACAGAGACGGCACAGCAGCGTGAGGCCCGACTACAGGATATGAAAGAGACAGCTACTACATCTAGAGCAACAGAGACGGCACAGCAGCGTGAGG
The DNA here is from genome assembly GCA_933210815.1 of Meta bourneti. Lineage (NCBI taxonomy): Eukaryota > Metazoa > Arthropoda > Arachnida > Araneae > Tetragnathidae > Meta > Meta bourneti. The sequence goes on from OW119932.1 coordinate 53,489,578, forward strand.
CCCGACTACAGGATAAGAGAGATAGAGCTACTACATCTAGAACAACAGAGACGGCACAGCAGCGAGAGGCCCGACTACAGGATAAGAGAGATAGAGCTACTACATCAAGAGCAACAGAGACTGCACAGCAGCGTGAGGCCTGACTACAGGATAAGAGAGATAGAGCTACTACATCTAGAGCAACAGAGACGGTACAGCAGCGAGAGGCCCGACTACAGGATAAGAGAGATAGAGCCAAACGATCACGGACTGCGAGCCATTTTAGCTTAGCACTGGAAGGATTTCACTACGATTCACATAAAGACTACTCGATGCATGCAAGTGTTACGATCGGGAAAATGGAAATGGTTTGTACTTACTGTCAAGCCAAAAAGTTTAAATCAGAGTCTACTGGTATTTGCTGCAAAAATGGAAAAGTTAAACTTTGCCAACTGGAACCACCACCACAAGACCTTTTGACTTACACATCAGGAGATACGTCAGAGTCGAAGCATTTTCTAAGTAACATCAGAAAATACAACTCATGTTTCCAAATGACATCATTCGGCGGCACATCAGTTGTTGGACAGCCCGGATTTCCGTCGACATTCAAGGTGCAAGGGCAGGTTTACCATAGAGCGGGATCGTTGCTTCCGCTGCCAGATCAACCACCAAAATTTCTACAACTATATTTTATTCAAAACGAACAAATGGAAACTGATCAGAGGTGCGCCTACATCTCGGGAACAAGACGTCAGATTGTGTTAAACTTACAGAGGATGTTTCATGAGCACAATAATCTTATTAAAACGTTTGAAACAGCATTGGAACATATGCCAACAGATGAATATAAAGTAGTCATAAGAGCAGACCGAAGACCAGCAGGCAAACACGAGCGACGCTTTAACTCTCCTCAAGCAGATGAAGTCGCGGTGGTTCAGGAGATGAGTTTCATCAACGGGATATCGTTATTCAACGACGAGGTGAATCATTGCAGCGTATTTCGGAAACACATCGATCTTACGATGCTCTGCAGTACCCAGTAATATTCCCCCATGGTGAAGATGGATATCAATTTAATCTGAGGCAGATCAACCCAAGAACAGGTGAAACAACGAGCAAGAAAGTTTCAGCGATGGATTTCTATGCGTACAGATTAATGGTTCGAGATACTGGGCAGAACCACGTATTGAACTGCAGGCAATTGTTTCATCAGTTCATCGTCGATATGTACGCTAAAGTCGAGAGTGAACGTCTCCTTTACATTCGTCTAAATCAACGTAAACTGAGAGTTGACGAATATATTCACCTGAGAGATGCTGTGGCAAATGACGGGAACGTTGAAAACCTCGGTGCCTTAGTCATACTACCAGCTACATTTACAGGCAGTCCCAGACACATGCACGAATACACACAAGATGCTATGACGTACGTGAGGACGTACGGGAGACCAGACTTATTTATCACCTTCACCTGCAATCCCACTTGGACGGAGATCAAGGAGGTTCTTACCAATGGTCAATTACCCAGTGAGCGCCACGACTTGATTGCGAGAGTATTTAAACAGAAGCAGTTGAAACTGATTGACGTTATAACAAAGGGCCATGTATTTGGAGTGCCGAGATGCTGGATGTATACGATTGAATGGCAAAAAAGAGGGCTGCCACACTCGCACAATTTGATCTGGTTAGCGGACAAAATTCAGCCCACTCAAATCGATGACGTTATATCTGCCGAGTTGCCAGACCCGGAACAAGATCCCGAACTTTTTGAAGTGGTAACGAAAAACATGATCCACGGACCGTGTGGAAATCTCAATCCCATTTCTCCGTGTATGAAGGACGGAAAGTGTACCAAGAAATACCCTAGAAAATTCATTAAAGAGACACAAACTGGAAATGACGGCTATCCCCTGTACAGACGGCGGGCTCCGGAAGATGGAGGGTTCACGGCGAAACTAACGATACGCAGCAACACGGAAATAGAAATCGACAATAGGTGGGTTGTGCCCTTTTCGCCGCTGCTGTCGAAAATGTTTCGGGCACACATCAACGTGGAGTACTGCAACAGTGTGAAATCGATTAAATATGTGTGCAAGTATGTCAACAAAGGTAGTGATATGGCTGTTTTCGGTATCAGCGACGAGAGATCGAACGATGAAGTGACGCGGTATCAATTGGGAAGATACCTCAGCAGTAACGAGGCAGTTTGGCGAATACTGGGTTTTTCGATTCACGAAAGACACCCTACTGTTGTTCACCTCAGCGTCCATTTAGAAAATGGTCAGAGAGTTTATTTCACAACAGAGAGCGCCCCTAGAGTGATTGATCAGCCACCAAACACGACTTTGACGGCATTCTTTCAACTGTGTCAGCAGGATTCTTTTGCGAGGACTTTGTTGTATCCTGAGATACCTCGATATTACACGTGGAATGCGTCGAGGAAAATTTTCTGTAGGAGAAAAGTTGGCCAGCCCGTCCCTGGACATGATGCAGTCGCGAGTGACGCCTTGGGTCGAGTGTACACTGTTCACCCCAACAACGCCGAATGCTATTTCCTTAGGATGCTTCTTCACTCGGTACGAGGACCTAGATCTTTCGCAGAGATGAGAACGGTAAACGACGAAGTATGCCAGACATTTAGAGAGGCCTGTCAGAAGTTGGGTTTGCTGGAAGGAGACCAGCACTGGGATGACACGTTGCGAGAAGCCGAATTGATCTCCCTACCAGAGCAAATCAGAAACCTGTTTGCTATAATATTGACTACATGCAGTCCATCGAATCCAAACACTTTATGGGAAAAGTATAAGGAGGCCCTGAGTGAGGATATACTCGCCAAAGTCCGGAGGGAAACCCCGACATTAGAAATCGCGTTTGGTCCGGACATTTTCAACGAGGCTTTGGTTATTCTTGAGGACAAATGTGTGGCCATGACAAATAAAACATTACTGCAATTGGGCCTGCCTGCACCAGTAAGAGATCGACGAGACGTACTTCGCGCAGATTACGTGCGAGAAACGAACTACGACGTCGAAGAGCTGAGTGCATACGTCGCGGACAAGAAGCCACTTCTGAATCGAGATCAGAAAAACGCATACCAAATTATCATGGATCAGGCAGCAAAACAACAAGGTGGTATCATTTTTCTTGATGCTTCTGGGGGCACAGGGAAAACATTCTTGATTAATATAATACTGGCCGAAATCAGGACTCGGGGAGAAGTTGCTCTTGCCATCGCCTCTTCGGGAATTGCGGCGACGTTAATGGAAGGAGGGAGGACGGCCCATTCTGCACTTAAGTTGCCACTTGACATCGCCAGGCAGGAAAATCCTACCTGCAACATAAGCAAGGCAAGTGGTCGGGCGCAGGTGCTCGAGACTTGCAAATTAATCGTGTGGGACGAATGCACCATGGCTCACAAGAAAGCTCTCGAGGCCCTCGACGTCACTCTGAGAGATCTGAGAGGAAACGACAACCTGATGGGAGGAGCTCTGGTACTCCTCTGTGGAGACTTTCGTCAAACTCTGCCCGTCATCCCGAAGTCGACGCCGGCCGATGAGATCCATGCATGTTTGAAACATTCGTTTTTGTGGAGACATGTGCGAAAGATAACTTTGAAGCAAAACATGAGAGTACATCTGGGGGATGAGAGTGCTCAAATTTTCTCAGACAAACTCCTGGAGATCGGAGAAGGCAGATTGGCAGTCGAGTCTTCTGGCAAGATTAAATTCCCATCCGATTTTTGTAATCTGGTGTCGTCCGTCTCAGAGCTGATAGATGCAGTCTATCCGTCTGTTTCCCAAAACTATCACGATTTGAACTGGTTGCGAGAGAGGGCCATTCTTTCTGCTAAAAATGAAGACGTCCACGACATAAACAATCAAATACTTGTCATGTTACCAGGCGTGGTCACTGAATACAAGTCCATCGATACCGTAGTAGATGCCGATGAGGTCGTCAATTTCCCGCCAGAGTTCCTGAACTCGCTTGATCCGGCTGGATTGCCACCACATCGTCTTTTACTTAAAGTGGGATCTCCGGTTATTTTACTGCGGAACCTCGACCCGCCAAAACTTTGCAACGGCACGAGGCTGTGTGTCAAGAAGCTGCTAGGCAATGTAATGGAAGCGACTATCTTGACAGGAAAGGGAGAGGGTGCAACAGTTTTTATCCCACGGATACCACTCATTCCGACGGATCTCCCTTTCGACTTTAAGAGATTGCAGTTTCCAGTAAGACTTGCGTTCTCGATCACGATCAACAAGTCGCAGGGGCTATCAAGTACTGCGGAGTGGATTTGAGATCGCCGTGTTTCTCCCACGGACAACTTTATGTTGGTTGCTCGAGGGTGGGTTCACCCAAGAATTTATTTATTCTTGCTCCCGGAGGTGAAACTAAAAATGTTGTGTATAATCAAGTTTTGTGTTAAATTTATATTGCAGTGAATTTGTAAAATATTTTACTTTATAATGCGTGTACTGTACTTATACTTTTAGAACCTGTTAATATAATTACTTTGATTTTACACTATACATTGATTTCATTCCTTTTCCTGTCCAATAGAAGATTGGGATAAATACCCGGGCAAAGCTATGTTGCCGTTGTTTGAGCATTACTAAATCTAACTTTTAGTTGATTGTATAAGTATTTCCTACTTTATTTGACAGGTGTAATGTGCATTATTGAATTAAAGTTTATTATTTTATTTCTATATGAATTTTATACTTTTACATGAATATTTGTTTGATAAAAAAAGGATATTTAAAATATTTCATTATTCATAATTTACATTTTGTAATGAAACACGAAAAACTTCAACTCATTAATCATAAAAGCGTAATTTTGTTATTTTAGATTTGGGAAACCAGAATTAATTTTTATTATTTTATAAATTTGATTTAGCATCCCGTGTTTGTCGATTTGAGTTAACACAGCGAAATGTTGCAGTCATATTTGAGCATTACTAAATTTCATTATCGTCTTTATCAATATTTTCAAATATCTTTTTTCGAATTGCTCTGTTTCAGAATACACTCAGGCAGTCGAAATTCGACACTGCGTATCATTCGTTTTTTAGAATTCTGCATTTTTTCGTCGGAATTTCGTTTCTGTTCGTATTTATGTCTTAATCTTTTAGATATTGCAATATATTCAGGAATTAAATGCATATATTTGCGTCCGAAGTATATAGTAGAAGTTATGGAAAAGTTAAAACGTATTTTCCGTACAACTTAAATGATTGCATTTTTCTGTGAAAGAAAAGTGATTATTCTAATTCACTTTTCAAGCAACATTTAACTATTTCAACCCGAGCAACGCCGGGTAATTCAGCTAGTAATCCATAAAAAAGGGGGTTGCCAACACTTTCCACAAAAAAGCACGCCAAAAGCACTGCCACAACAGCTGTATCAAATAGTGTAATAGCTCAAATTTATTTTAAATTTTCTTTTCATAAAGCAGGTACAATTAAAATGTTTAAAAAATGTATGTTTTTAAGCACCTACCTGCAAATGTCTACATCAACAGGTTCCTTTGAGCCCGGTAAAATTAATGGCTGAGGTTGAACATTACTTGGAAAATCTGAAGTATTGAAATATGAAAGACTGTAATTTACAAAACCATGCAAGGAATTATCTCCAGAATAAGCAAAGCGATAGGCAACTCGAGGTATCATGTCTGATGTAAAAGCAATGATGACACCCTAGTAGGAAAGTTGGAAAATAAAAATTCAATATGCAGTTATACAATTCAATTATGCTTGCATTAAATACAATTTTTTGCTTGATTAAAGAAATTGATTGCCAGGCTGCATTTGTGCATTGAATGTTACAGAGCATTCAGATATTCTATTTTATTCAGGTTACAAATTCAATATAAAATCAAAGCATATTTTGTTAATTCTGATAAATATTCTTTATAATTCATATACCTTGAAGTAATCAGAATGATTTATAAGATAAAAAATCGTACATGTTTCAGACTACAAAACTATTACTAACATGAAAAACAAAATTATATCATAAATACAGTTTAAAAATAAATAGCTTACATTTGTCAGAACTGCTAGCTTTCCAATAGAATCAAGTATCCTATACCATATGCCTGTTATAAACAAAAATGAAATATCTAAGGTAGTGCAAAGGGAATATAAAAATGTTTCATTAAAATATGTATACATTTTGAAGAATAATCTGTAAAAAAGAAACATTGTGTAAGAATACAAAATAGAGATTTACAATCTGAAATTGTAACATTTTTATGAAAACGTAAAGTTTGTTACTCTTAAAATATTTTGGATAAAACTTGGGAAAATTTGATGCATTAAAATAGGAAAGAACAATTTACAAAACCATGCAGAGTTATCTTGCATGCTTTATGAGACAGCCTGAACAGGCTTACTAATAAAGATTTTAGAAAAGTAACCACTACGATTTTATTATTAAGTCAACTTCTCTATGAGATAAATGTGTAGTTATAGATGAATTACTTTGGAAGAATCTTTTTGAATTTAAATTTTAACATATTTTAGAACATGCTTAGGTTTTGATGAAACAGGTGTATGAACTTTGATAAAATTCTAAGCCTATGAACAAAAATTTGTTTGCTGCACTGTCAACTGGGGTGGCTTTGCCCAATTTTTTGTAAGAGTCACCAGGTTAAAGAAGTTAGCTAAACTGCCACCAGAGCATTTTATTCAACTTTCTAAGATGCAATGTTGGCAACACTGAGGTTTTGGCTCCAGAGATACCTTATCAGTTCACACATGTTACTTTTTAATAAGAACTCCAAATGATTGAATTTGTTAGTGTTTGAAACTTTCGTTTGTGCAGTCTTCTAAAACTTAAGGTAAGTCAAAGTTGCTATTTCATCTTGTGAGGCATGTAATGAGGATTAACGACATGCCATTTTTTGCAAATGTTAATTAAAGGAAAAAAAGGATCGGCAAAGTCGACCCGTGATTAGTGAAACAATTGAGGCCACTTTGCCCACTTATAATTTAGGGAGAAAATGAAGAAACCACCCCACCAGGTCGTTCTGTTGAACTTTCCAATGTCCCATACAATGTTGGAGACTTTATTATTGTGAAATTTCTGGGGAAGAAGTCGGTGAAATATTATATGGCAAAGATTCTCAATATTTGCGGCGACGAAGACTTAGAAGTCTCCTATTTGTGGACATCAGACAAAGGGAAGACATTCAGATTCCCAAAAAACCGGACGAGGCAAGCGCCCAAAGTCAGGATGTCGTTACTAAAGCTGATCCTCCATGGGAAAGGGGTGTTTCATTTTTCTCATGATTTTTCGTTTTTTGAAGTGGTTTGCATTTTAATATCTATTGTTCAAGTTCCTTAATTGTTCATTTCCGTGTTAATTCCTAGTCTGAATTTTTTTTTCATATTGAGTTTACTAGAATATTAATGTTTCATTCATGTTTTTGAAGTTTATTAAATGTTTTTGCGAAAAATAAATGCTTCTTGTTTGAAAAAAAAATTACTCTTCTATAATGATCGTTTCAACACCCCAGTGGAGTGTGATTGCCCCAAAATGATTTTTCTGCCATTAAATACAGAAGAATCGTAGTTGGGCAAAGCTGCCCCTTTTGTAGAGGTTACTTTGTCCATCCAATTTTCAATTTTTTATGGACTTGAGAAATACATGTAAATAAAATTTAAAATCACTAATGGCATCCACTACCCGTCGCACAAATCGTAGGAACAATTTGTTTCTTCACAAAATTAAGTCTGGAATACCAGTAATTTAAGTGTAAAGTTGAAAAGTGGGCAAATCCACCCTGGTTGACGGTATCTCAAAAATCATCACAGAAAATTGACTCAATCTAAAGCAAAATAAAACAAATGCATTCATGCACTGAAAGTGAGAATAATGTTATTCAAAATTTCGATTTTATTCTATGGTTGTAATATTAATGACTTTCACATGAACATTAATTCTTTCCACTAAAAGTGGTTTTGATTATTAATACCTAATGGACCAATAAAAATACATAAAAAGTATTGACGACGGAAAAACACTGAAACTAAAAATCCGCTATTGGCAGACAATACTGCTTTGTATTTATTCATGTTTATTCTACTCCTTGCCAACATTGTGAACTAAAACTGTATAATCACATCCAGTAAACGCAATGGAAAATGCAAATTAAAGCATGGCAAATAGTGGAAAAATGTGAAAGGAAATAGTTTTTATTCTGCTTTTATAATTTACAAATGGATTGGTAATTTAGAAAATATTTTGAAACAGTTTATGACAAATAAAAAGAATTAAATTACACACCAGTTTCAAAAATTAGAAGTCTTTTTGAAGAGGGAGACCTATACTATATTTATTATGCTGTCAAACTTAGAATAATTTTTTAATGCTCAATAACTGACTTCTTTGGGCTTTAGCACTACAAGGGGTGAACTGGCAGTTATCTGTGAAGGAAAACCTAGTGGGTCCTAACAGGGACGATCACCAAGATCTATGTGCTTACAAACTGGATGGCAGACAAACGCTATGATCCCTATACCAGGTAGGCAATATTTAAGAATAAATAACCTGAACTTTATATCCAAGATATGTTCAATTTGATCAGGACTTACCAATATTTTTTATCCTAACACCAACAGGTCTTCGGTAGGAGCAAACTAGTTTGTGTGCATCAAGGCGAATTTCTAATACGTTATTGAGCAAAGCAAACAAGGGAGCCAGAGGGAAAGCAGCAACAAAGATTGTCACGAAGCCAAACTGTAAAACTGAAAGAAAGCATTCAGTACAATGAAAACAAAACAGAAACATACACAACTTTATGAATAGATAAGCAAATAGTAGCATTAGTATCACAAATTTTAAAAAGTAGTAGCCAAAAGTCTCCTCTCAAACCCTATTTTAATTGCTCAAATACAAAATGAATCAGCTACAGCACAAAATGTGCCAATTAAGTATGACACTGAAAATCTCACCAAGAAATTTAAATTTAAAAGCTACATATTTCTTAATGAGGTTTTCATGATAATCTTAGAAACCAGATTCCAATGTTTTTCTTTCATGGTTGCAAAGGCTTAGCACCAAAACTTTGAAATTGGCCTTCCTTGGAAAATTTTCACCCTAGAGAAAAAATGTTTTCCAAAAATCTGAAAAATATTTTCCCCATTCAGAAGACTGAAAAACCAAATGTTTTTCCTGAAAACTTCCAGAAAAGTTGTTAGGTATCAATATTGTTCCTTCACGGATTTCTACATGGCACCAAATACTGAATTTGGTATCATTTGAAAATTTCACATTGAAAAGAAAAACCAGGAAGATATTTTCTGTCTGGAAGACAGGAAAAAAGTGGTTTTACAGACTGGAAAATCCAGAAGAGCTGACATATATGACAATGTGTTGCATGGCAACTGTGGAAGTACCAGCCAAATCCGAAACTGGTTATATCATGTTACAATTTGCTAGTGAGTATTCAATAAAATTTAGAGGTAAGGAAAAAGATAACGCCATTTAAACCAAAACTTACTCATTTCTAGGTACTCAAAAAACAAATGTGTGGGTCCCCATTCTGCCAGAGCATAATCTTCTTCCCATCTAGGAGTTTTCTGCAGGGCACCTGGCTTATTCTGCCTGCGTCTCTTCAGCTGGTACCATTGATACAGCCATGTAAGCCAACTAGTCATAAGTAAAAATGGTCAGGTCAACATGGCGATGCAACTGGATCAAGATAACATCTTGACATTTTTCTTTTAAACAAAAAAAGTGGAAGGTTTTTAGCTAGAAAGTTGTAGTTAATCTATAATTTTAAATCCGATCTGCGATATTTTCTATTTGTGAAAATATAAATGGCTGAAATGTATTATTTTATAACCTAGATAAAAAATGAAAATTTGTTTCCTGTAAGTCTAAAATAAAGTTTTATAAAGAATTAAACAAATGACAAGATTTAAAATTTTAATAGCTTTGGTAACTTTTCCAACTGGAACAAAAATTTCTGTAATACATGTGTTTCTTTATCACAAAATATCAAGAGAGCAATATTTGAAAATGTGATATTTACATTTGAATTAATAATATTTCTAAATATAACTTTTAAATAAATTGATTTGCTTTTCATGTTTTTGTAGAAAATTCAGTCTTGGCCCATCACAAAAGTTATTTGAAGTTCATTTAATTTTAAGTTCTTTTCAACTAAAGCACAATTTTTTTTTGTCAAATTCATTTTCCTGAGAATTCCATATTTTATTTTTTTTTCACATATTTTCAGCCTATCAATCTTGAATGTTATTTATAAGCGTGAATCTAAGATTGCTCTAGAATACTTTTTCCTAACTCCACTTTAATTTTCTCAAAGTAGCTTGCAGAACAACTTTTAATTTGAATCATACAAAATATAGGCCTTTAGCTGAATCCTAAGGTTTGCAAATACTTGAAACATTCAAATAATATTTCTTTAATTTAGTGATAAATGATGTGGTGATGCTGATGTTATAATGAGAAATAAAATCTGAGTTTTGAGTACAACTTGGCTGTTTAGCCATCAGTAAACTTATCTTAACCTTCCAACAGGTGCTTTCATTTACGCAAAAAAAGTTACATCTCTGATACACATCCTGTTTTAACTCACATGTAAGGAAACATGCAAGTATTCAACAAAACGTAGCTGAAATATTTTTTAACATATTTAATTGTGTATCACATTTTAAGAGGAACCGCCCGTTTCTCAATCATAAGTGCGCCTAAAGGGAAGTTAATCATATACAAGTTGGAATTGCAAAATTAGTTTAATATTCATACCTTTTCTTAACTAATTAGTACTTTGTCGTAAGTTTTGTCTAATTATCCCTCAAGTAGTAAAAATGACTGTAGAGCAACAACCAAACCTTAACCAACTAGCAATTTTAACTGGTATTACCTTAGAGAAAGTGTAAAAATAGCGGATAGTGTGACACAAACAAACCCCATGCATTTTACAGTGACAGATGGTATAGCACTTGATACATTAGGAATACTGAAACCTTCAATCAAACTGTAAGTAAAAGTAATCAGTTAGTTCATTTGCAGCAAGTGAGAAAACTTTTAAACGTTTCTTATTCTCAACTTTTGTTGACTGACTCAACTTCATGACTTTTAAATCAATTTTATGATTAAGTACGAAAATTTGGTAGGAAAGATTCTTTGAACTATTGGCTCAGAAAGTTTTCTACAAATGAATTGCAATGTGATAATTGATGTTTATCATTGCAATGTTCATTAACTAGGAACATTATTAAAATGTAATCAGAACTTAAAATGTTTTTTGAGTAGAAGCAGATACAATCTAACAATTTTAAATTAATTCATAAGAATGAGATAAAAATTTTATTCTACATACTAAACATCATGTTTTTATACAACACATAAAGACTCAAAAGTTTAACCTAAATAGAAGTATTATATTTTCATTGTAGAAATCAGTACTATTGTACAAGATTCTAAATCCCCACTTTGATACAAATTAAAAGGACTTTTGAATTTGAAAGCAGAAATTTTCTAGAAAGTAGCCATGGATTTTAAGAATGGTTATTCACAATTATTAGTCTTATCTTGAATTATTAACAAATCAGTATTTAAGGGCAATAGTTTCCTATAATGTACAATGATAAGTGAAATGTAATAACATCAGGACTGCCAGACAAAGCACTTTTGAAATAGTAGCAAAATTACTCTTCTCAAAGCTTATTTTAGTAGCAGTTTTAGTTGCCACAGCAACTACATCCTTTGTGCAGGATCTTCCAAAAATGCTGTGTGTAGTAGAAATAAAGAAGTATTTGGGTGTACAGTCGAGGAAATCCCCCTCGAACCGCCTCCTTTATTTCGAGCACTATTCAGAGAGAGCAAATTCAAAGATATCATTCAATAGGGAATAACATCCTCTAAAAATTCAAATGCAAAAAATGTATATAAGGGGACATCCTCATATTTAATTTTGAACAAACAAAATTTCCAATGGAAACACCATGTTTTAAAGCCTTAATCAGATTCTGCATCGTTAAATTAATCTAAATATGAAATTCCATGATTTCACTATCTTTATGTCCGAAAATATACAATGTTAAAGTTGCTGTCAATTTCAGGAATCATCTTCACATTGAAAATCGCTATTCGTAAATTGAGATTATTTGAAGTTGTAACTACCCAAATTTCAAATTTGAACACTATTTTCAAACGTATTTGTTAGCGCTTGCAAACGATCCGAGAATTATTATATTTATTATGCAAGTGAAAACGATTCGAGAATTGTTATATTTATTATGCAAGTGCAGACGATTCGAGAATTGTTATATTTATTATACAAGCTTGTGATATTGTGAAAGAATTGTTATTGTACACGAATTTCAAATTTGAACACTATTTCAAATGTATTTGTCAGAGAATGCAAACGATCCAAGAATTATTATCCGAGGTTTGTCAGACGTTTTTTAAACTTTTGGCTGCCCCCTAAAATGGCCATAAGGAAAATTCAATGTGACAAAAACTAACCATTGGAATGAGCTGCCATTTTGCATGGTCATATTAGAAATCCTTCTGAATCGATTCCCATCAAAATATAGTAAGGTTCCAATTCATAATTTTTCAAACATTAATTTAATAATTATATTGTATACTAAAAACTATTTTTAAAATAAAATATTAGGTGGATTTTGTTTGGGCTGTTTAACAGGAACATGGTACAAAATATCAGAGCTATAGAAATATTATTTAGGAAGATATCCATAAAAATCTAAGAAACTGAATTAACATTAGGAGCTCCAATCTTTCTGCCATAATGGTAAGACCTAATTACATGAAATTTGGTATCTGAAGTTAAATTTAGATATACATTTGAAATTGTGTGTCAAAATCGGGAGTTTCCATTGGAAAGTATGAAGTTGGTGCTCAAATTAATATGAAGACGGCTCCTTATGCAAATTTTATGCATTTGAATTTATAGAAGACATTAATTTCTGTCAAACACCATCTTTGAATTTTCTCTACTGTTAAAACTGCTTGAATGAAGATAAGTGGTTAGTTTTTTTTTCCGCGACCGTACCTTGGTGCTTAGTTAAACAGTTTACACTTTTAACAGAAAAATTATACTTTGTTAGATGCCTCATTGAAACAATTACAATTTTTATATTTACAAAACTTTTGACACCATTGGAGTGCAGTAGATCAAAGTTATAAAAATTATTCAGAAGGCATGAATTTGGACTGAAACAAGAATTGTGCTATTGGTTAAATGGGGGACTTAATTTTCATTGACAGGGGGTGGAACTTTCAAAACATGAATCCATAATTTTCAGAGTCGTCAGAACTTTAAAAATAGGACCTTTTGTCATGATTTTGCTTAAACAGATATCCTTATTCGCCAATGTTGAAAAATAGTAGCAGTGTTACCTTTTAGTTCCCTGTGGCAGCCCTATAACTTCTTATGTTGAATGCTAATATCTGTTTCTCTGCAGTCACTATTCAGAGATGTATTACAATACGAAATAATATAAATATATATTAATATGCACTAAAGTCAGATAATGCATGCAGTCAGATAACAAAGGTTGGTTGTTTTTATGGTGCAACGCGAAACCTGGCTAAGCAATATTTTTCCATCAAGTAAATCAGATAAAAAATGTATACCAGTGGTAAACCAGATACTTACGGCATCATCACTTCCATTAGGTTATTCAGAGCTTGTTTACCAACCATTATAATAGCAAGTTGTATAGCTAGTTCCATTAAGCAACCGCCTGTTCCACACTATAAGTTAAATAACATTATTCTATTAACCTTTCTTATAAAGCACCAAAAATTAGATAGAAAGTAATTGTATTTGTGGGTAACATTTTTCATTAAATATCAACTTAAGAGAATATAATCTAAATTAGCATTCATTTTAAATAAAAGTTCACACACATGCATGGCTCAGTTGAGAAATAAGTTAAATAGATATTACAAGAACTTTCACATACACAGTGCGTCAAATAAGTTTTGAGACTGGGTCTGTAAAAAGAAATGGAAACAAGAAATTAATACCTGTTTTGGTTTTTTATTCAAAATAGGACCCTCCGGCTTCAATGCACTTTTTACAGCGGTTTATTAATGAATCGAACGCCTGTTGTAAATCACTTTGTGGAATGACTAGCAAAGCACGCGTCGAAGCTTCTTGTATGGTCTAAATATCCTCAAAATAACACCCTTTTAACTTCATTTTAAGTTTTGGGAATAAGGAATAGTTACAGGGTGCTAAATCAGGTGAATACGGTGGATCGTTCAACACACAGACATTATTTTTTGCCAAAAATCGACGAACAATAAGGGAGGTGTGACTGGGTGCATTGTCGTGTAACAAACACCAACTGCTTTCAGTCCTATAGTCTGGATGAATGCGACGAATTCTGGCCATCAAACGCTTTAAAACAGCTAAGTAGTATTGACCTGTAATTGTTTGTCCATTTGGAACAAATTCTTTGTGGATAATACCTTTACTATCGAAGAATGTAATGAGCATTGTTTTGATTTTGGATGGAACTTTTCTTGTTTTTTTGGCTTGCGGTGAATTTGGTGACTTCCATTCCGCACTTTGTCGCTTTTTTTCTGGATCATATTGGAAACACCAGGTTTCATCACCTGTAACAATGGACTTCAAGAAGTTTGGATCGTTTTCAGCTGCTGAAATGATGTCTCTGCAATGTGCACTTATCATTACTTTTTATTCAGGGGTTAAAGTGTGTGGAACAAATTTAGCACATACTTTTGTTTTGCCCAAATCTTCATTCAGGATGGTTCGAATTGTTTCTTTGTTGATGTTTAAAGAGTCTTGCATCATTCTCAGTGACGCACAGCGATCGTTTGTTACGAAATTTCGTACTTTTTCAATAACTTCAGGTGTCCTAGATGAAATTGGTCTTCCACTACGCTGATCATCTTCTACCATATCTCTTCCGTCCAAAAAACGTTTGTGCCACATAAAAACATTTGATCTACTTAAACAACAGTCACCATAAACTTGTTTCATGAGTTGGTATGTTTCCGAAGCACTTTTACCAAGTTTTGCGTTAAATTTAATTACAGCTCTTTGCTCCATCTTAAAAAATCAACATGAAAAAAATTCACTTCTACAATGAACGCTCGCCTTCTCCCATCTACTTAATGAAATGCACACAACTTGTTGGCAATGTGCCAGCAGACGATGGACGTTATGAATCATGCGCATTTAAACTCACAGCGCCATTACAACCAGCGCTCTGGGACGAGTCTTAAAACTTATTTGACGCACTGTGTATATTACAGTAAAATATTGTGGAGCATTATATGTAATGTTATATAGCACCAATTTTATTGAATTGTACCAATTTTGTTTCTTGAGTTAAAAATTGAAAACCTAATCACACTAAATTAGTATTTTAAATGAAAAGGAATTGGGATGAAAAAACTGGAGACGATAAAAATTGTTCCAAAAAGGATAAAATATAAAATGTACAAATTCTTGCCTCTTCTTGTCGAAGGCCAAAGAGCAAATTGTAATCACCAGGATGACCAATGAGCCTACAGAAACAAATAATTGCACTTTGGTTATGATCTAGAAATAGGACAATAAAATTTAATTGCATAAAAATCATAACAGCAATTGTTAAAAAATTTAAAATTAAATAATCTTTATCTTTAGAAACTTAGTTAATTAGTCAAAAGATGGATAGAAAATTGTGCTGTTTGTTCGAATCTATATGCAATTTATAATATTTTACAAATTTCTTGTGCTAAATAAGAGAATATTATATCTTATGCATACTATTGTTATTGACAGGACATTGATAACTTACTTTCCTTTGAAAAATGCAATATAAAAAATTGAAGAATAGTAGTTCACAAACTGAAGAAGGAACATTTTAAGAGTGAGACTATCATCAAATTCAGTTTGTGTGCGATGCAATTCTAAAAGAGAAATCAATAATTATTCAGTCAGCTGTCCTAAAATAAATATTTCACTTACTTAAATAAAACAATAGTTATTATATTGGGGATAAGGACAATAAAGAGCACATAGGCATTTTAACAGGATCAGTTTTACCCCAGCTGATTAGCAAAAGTAACCCTAAACTAATGGGAAATATGAGTTATTCCATGTCAAACTGCAGTCCACAACCTGGCCCTCCGACTTTTTAAAAACTATGCTTTTTTCTTGCAATAATTTTTTTATTATTTATATTAATTTTAAAATAAAAACATTGAACAATTTTTCACGATTCTAGAATAGCTATCTCACTCATATCTCCGTATTTAATAGATCAAAATCATACGCATATAATATATATTATTTGAAAGGTACACATGTATCTACATGATTCTATTTACTTCAAATTTTTTTTCTATGAACCAATGCATGTTTCAACTTGAAACTTTCAGGAGCAAAAAGGGTAGTGAACCTTAAACATAAAGATTTTAGAAAAATGAAAATATAAAAAACCCTTTTGTAATTAAAGGTCAAATTGAATGACATTAAAATCAAAAAGGTCATTTACAGTGCTGTGTAATACATCATTAAGGTTGCACATTTATCTACAAAATAAGCCCTAAGTGGGACTGATTGAACAATTAGACCAAACGATACAGGTTTTTATGGATACTGATCACATATTTAATTTGATTACTTGGTTTACTATCAACCCATACCTGTCCAAAACTTGAAAGTTTCAGAGAGCAAACACTAATAACGTACCGTGAACATGTATTAAAAAATTGACTATACTTTTTGTAATTCAAGGTCAAAAATCAAACTGAATAACCTTGAAACAAGAAAGGTCACTCAGAAGGTCATGTTATACATTATTAGAAAGGTTGAACATTTATTAACAAAAAAGCTTTAATTTAGTCTGATCAACATAAGATCCTGATATATGGGCAAGTTAGTAATTCTAGAACCATGAAAATTACCCAATTTCTCAAATTTAAAATTAATACAAATAAAAAACTGCAGGAGTTAAACTGTCACAGCACAAATGTAACTTTAAATACATAAAAATTATTTGATAATACAGTAGCCTAATTTTAAGTATTATTTAAAATGCAAAACTATACAAAGCTAACAAGAGACAAACTTTACATACCAAGCTCAGTAAGATAAGAAGCCATGTAGGAATAAAACTGAAAATAAGAAAGAATAAATTCTAACAAAATCACAAAACCTCTAAAATTAATCTGAAATACACTGAAAACAGTAAGATTACTCACGTGATTAAAAACCATTATGCATACTAAATTCAGCAACGCTGCAGTGGTAGACGTTATGATACTAGCAAAAGTTGTCAGAGTTTTATCATGGCTGAGAAGCAAGGCAGCATTAACTGAAATGCGATACAAAATAACTCCAACAACAGCTGCAACAGCAACAGTAACCTGTAGAGAAACCATGGTTTGTAGTAAAACCATGTACCCATAATCACATTAAAATTGGAAAACTGTTTAGAAGAATACAACTTACTAATAATAGGACAATAGAAGTGGACATGATTGTATATGGCAAACGTTTTCTCCAAAATGGTACATGAGGTTCATACATCTGAAAAAGATGAGTTTATTTCTTAACACATTTTTAAAATAAATATATACTGAAATAGATATTCCTGTACAATACAACTGAATATCTAGGCAAATTAAAACGCCTAATATAAATAGAATATATCTTCACTTTCCCTTATAGTATTTGACTACATTTAGTTTGTCACTAGTCATTTCTTGGTTACACAAGGTCAAATTAGGACGGTTGGTTTGGGGTTTTATGGTGCAAGGGCCATATTTGGCCAAGCTGTGCCAAACACAAGACAGATAATGTCTATTAATTGTGAAAAGGATGGAGAGGAGAAAGTAAGAGAAAAATTGCTTAGGCATTCCTGGGGTCACGATTCCCACATTTACCAGATAGTAAACCCCAAGGGAAAAGAAGAGATCACTAGTACCTTGGGTTTGTGAAGCCTGTACACATCTAAAGATGTGCCTGAGGGGCAAATTCGGACTTAAAAGCCATTTGAATAAAGGGTCAGGGCATTGATCGCTGCTACTAGGGTGGTATATATGTAACATCAGGCATACGCAATCACGAAGACTCTTGCGTCAGTCATGTGGAATTCCGAAAGACGCAACCAGAGCGCATATTGCATCATCCAGACCCCCAGCAGCAACGTTGCAGCCAGCCATTGGATGAAATCAACCAATGATGATCAGCCAACGCCCAAGTCGCAAACACCTACCCAGAGAAGGAGCAGATTCAAGAAAAGATGAAGACGGTTAAGATGTAGCTCAGGAACTGGCTAATTTGCAATCACCCAATAGCTTTAATTTTCATCTGTATATAGTTTCACATGTAAATGCTTATATCCCAATTAAATTGCTTAAAATGATGAGAACTCCCGCCTCCAATCCATTAAAACCAAAGGACGAAGTAACCCGTCCATAATACATATATAATATTGGTTGGATGGGTTGGGCATAAGGGCCATATTTGGCCAAGCTGCGACAAACACAAGACAAATGTCAAGTAATAGACATACACACAAGAAAAGTTGAACTGACACATAAGAGAAAGACCAGTTACAGTTAAACACCTAGTTACTACCAGTAACACTAAGTTAACAGAAATCGAACCTACTCTGCCTACAACTTGTGGTTAATGCAGAAATAACAAATGAGAGGAAATTATAGCAGTACTCAAGCCATATATTTGAAAACAAAATACAATTTTAACTATATTGGTAATTAAATAAAACTGTCTTACCCTTGTAATGAAATTTAGCTTCTTTTTCCTTTCAGTTGCTAATCTTGCTAAATATTCAGGACGAGGATGCTCCTGTGAGAATACAAATAATGTACAATGTGAGAACAAAGAGTGTACTTATACAATGTCAAAAATATAAGCATTGTTGAAGTGTGTCAAATTAAAAATGATAAATTTAGGACCAAAACTCATTAATAAATTTCTCAACAATTTTGAAGATTGAAAAGCACTGAGAAGGGGTTGTATATTTACAAATATCCAACTCTAACTAAAATTATTGTTTTTAGGTGAAGTATTCGAAACAGTATACATTTTTACCAATCTTCAAGGATTGGTAATTTAAGGATATTGGATTTCAAAGTTAATTCTACAAACAATATTATTTTCAGGATTTTTCTACTTCTTCAATTAAAGGAAATTATTTTTAAAAGTTAACAATGATTTAATCTAAATTTAAAATGAAATTATCTGAGCTTTTTATGCTATTTAAAGGGTAATTGTCAAAATATTCCAGTATATTCCAATTTTTCTGAAATAAGTTCATTTAATAATTATTAAAATTTACACAGCAAACATACAAATTTATGAAGAGCAGCAACTTTCTCTTGAAGTTACTGTTCACTTCGATAAAATTCACTTTAATATACAGAACTTATGGAGACCATCATTATTTCAATTTATATTAAATTCTAAAAAAATCAGTTATCCGTACAAATAAAATATTTATCAGAATTCTCGAGAAATTGCTCTTATTTTTTATCAATTAGTTTCTATGAATGTGTAAATAAATTTGTAGAGTAATTCCACAATCCAAAATATGTGATCTGCAACTGGTTGACTGGAAATTAAAGCCTCTTATTTGATCATGGTTAAACAAATGAGACTTTCAGTTTTGACTAGACTGAATAATTTGTATTGACCAGGAACTCCAGTATTGGAGCCTATATTTTTTGATCCTCCCAATTTTCCATACTGATCTTCTACTTCTCATGTAAATTTCATATCAAGATAGCAAAATTCAAATTATTCATTATTAACACCAAATACATTCTGATATGATGGCTGTGTGCATTAAGTTTTATGATGCAAGGGCCATATTTGGCCATGCTGCACCAAACACAAAAGAGACAACCTCAAGTAATGGACAGACACACAATGAAAGTTTTACTGACACATAAGAGACATACACCCAGGGAGGAACAAAATCTGCATCGTATCATTCCGATAAGTATTGCCATTCTTATCAAGTCTAAATTTAAAGGTACCCATCCATAAATATAAAAAAATTAGGCTTTGTTTTAAGCAAATCAGACTCATACCCATACTGAAAGTTTTTTCATTGATGAGCAAAAATGGACTGTTCAGAGAAATCAAGGCAGTTTACAACTAATTAAGTTAGAGTTAATGTTAGCAATCAATTGGCTATAGTAGTAAAGGGTTTTAGAAATTTGCAAATGATAAAAAATGTTTCATTTTGCAGCATCAGTGGACAATGCACATAAGTTAGGATTAAGAAACATGCATATTTGTAAATTTGTATTCTATACTGTACCTGTATTATTATATACAATGCAAATTGTTTTGCTTAACAATCATTTATTCTATGAACATTTTTATGGAGTGATGCTAATATGGCCATGATGCTAAATAAGCCCAACATTTGTTGCGACTAAATTTTCTTTCAATTCATGGCCAAAAGTTGGTCACCTTAGTTTTGACTGAAAAATATTATTCTTAATTTTTGAACAATCATGGGAAGAAAAATTTTACTTGGTCATTTCCACTTGAACAAATCCATAGAATCTTTAAAACACTTTAGTAATACAAGTAAGTTATTTTCAAAGATAAATTTCCTGTGTATTTTATATCTTACTTCTGATGTATCAAAGCCAGTTAAATCCCATCGATGAGTAATATCTGCTGAATAACGTTTCCACAATTCTAAAAACACAGCCCCTATATAACACATGAAAAAATATAATAGAATTATTAATAAAGTCAATTGCATTCAGGTTCAGATTAAAGACAAGTTAATAGTTAAGAGGCTGGTTTAAATATTAGTTTTTAATACTGTGAGCTTGGATACTCCATTACAGGGATGTCATAGCCAAAGCACTTGTAAAATAGTGGCATTAGTAGCATATATTTAAAAAAGTAGTCATAAAAGTCTCCTCAATCCTATTTCAGTAGCTCAGATACAAAATGAATTGGCTAAAACACAAAATGTGATAATTAAGTATGAAACAAACATTGAAGATATCACCAAGAAATTTAAATCTACAAATAAAAAACAAAAAATTTCTTAAGTTTTCATAACAATTTACTACCCCCAGATTCCAATGTTTTTCTTTCATGGTCGCTATGACATAGCACCAAAACTTTGAAATTGGAATCTGTTGGAAAATTTTCTTCATAAAGAAAAAATTTAAGAATATTTCTCCATCCACACTGAGTTTAAAAAAGGGACTGAACTTTGGTGATTTTTCAAAAAAGTTGCCAAAATTCTGAAAATAGAAGCATTTGAGATGACTTCTTAAAAACATACCCCTAGTCGCTAAGGTTGAAGAATAATAGCAAAAAGTAGCCTTTCTTTCAGTCACCTGTGGCATACTTGCCATTAAAACATACTTATATCAAACCATAGCTAAAACTGCACTGATGTAGTTATGGGAAAAATTTTAATTAATACAAGCTTTAAGAGTAATTAATGAAAAACTTGGGATTTAAAAGTTCTAACAGGGTTTGTACACAAAGAAAAGTGAAAATTAAGCACCCTTTAACCATTTCAGGAGGGAGTGTGGAGTACGGGACAGAATGAAATGTGGCTTCTGACTCTTAAAAGAAAAATTGGGTCTTTTCCAAAGCTGTTTTATATATTTTTAACCCTTTGTACTTGGAATGTTAAAATGAACTACTGTAATGCTGATTGAGTGAAAAGGTCATTTGACATAGATTAACCCATGAATGCAGATGAAGAAACTTTCAAAGCCAGTAATGATACTTGTTCAAGATCAAGTATCAAAGATATTGGTTTCACCAGGTGTGAGGAAAGATCTGAATTGGACAAGACTTATTAAAATTGACAAATTACTTGTCTAAGGTCATGTAATTTGTTTGAATTGTTGCATTTAAAAGCAATAGATTATTGCTTTTAAATGCAAACAAAATAAAATGGATTATTTTTATAAAAAAATTAGGCATTGAAAACCTTTTATAGACTTATCAACAAATTTTTCATCACTTGGTAAAAAATGTACACCAGAAAAAGTAAACTTTATGCTACTGTTACATGCTTGGATGAAATATACTTGGTGTAATCAATTTGGAAATACTTATCATGCAAAACACTGCTGAATGTAATGATTGCCTTCTGGAAGAACTGGAACAATATTTTGCCAGATGGAAGACCCAGAAAATTAGGATAAGTAATTACCAGTGATTTGCAAAAAAAATTCAAGCCCAAGCTGAATTTTGATAAAAATTAAGCACCAAATTTAAAAAGGTAATAAAAAAACACCATTTTTCAGAGCTTTTATTTTTGAAAACCATAAATAAGCACTTTTCAGGACTTTTATATTTGAAAAATAAAAAAAAAGCACCTTGTTTTTGTATGAATCCTGTTTAAACAGGAATCAAATTTCAGTTTTAGAATTTAAAAATGTGTATATAAATAGTTTTAGGAACAAATTTGAAAACTCACCCCACAGAGACATAAATATGGCGAAAAAGACAGTGCCCGCATTGTCTACAAGATATGTGACTTTAGCTGCTTTGCAAGCTTCATTCAAGACCCAATAATGGCACTCTTGGTCACACCGAGGACACATTACTAATTTGCTGTTACAGATTTCATTGCTAAAAAATAAACATTACATTTAATGGTTTAATCTTTAAATATTTATCAACATTCTTTGAACCAGATAGATGGAAATAACAGTAGTGAATCTAAGAATTTATCTCTGATCTTTATAGAAAGGTTCAAATAGTGAAAAATCAAAATAAAAGACTAATAAGGACTAAAAGTAACTCCATAATAAAAGACTATAATAAAGGACTAAGTAAAAATGAAACACACTATTTAACAACTAAACAAAATTTGAGAATTTTTCAACAATTTTCCAGGAACCTGGAAGAGGAAAATGAAATTGAAGTATGTCCGAATCCTGAACACTAATACTACAAAAGAATTTTCCATAGATGTCGCCAGGATTAAAGTTATGAACTATATCACTTGCACAATTGTCATAATTAAGGTTTAAAAGTAAAATTTTAATTACATATTTTGTTTGATGAAACTTCACTTACCTTGGAATATTGGAATTCATAGTAACACAACCATAAATGAAGCACAGTATTCCAACGATTGAGGCAGGTATTAGCATGTAAGTGTAGAAGCCTAACCAGGCAAAATAGAGGCCAATCTTCACACCAAAATAATGCCTATAAACACACACATTAAAGTCATTACTGCATAAACAAACTTAAAAAAAATTCCTCTTTAAATTAAAAAGTTTCGTACTTTTTTTACAATTTGCTGGGAATCATACATAGTTTGAATTTTATGGCATGGGCCATATTTGGCCAAGCTGCACCAAAACAATGTCAAGTAAATGGACATACACATACAAGGAAAGCTTTACTCTAACAGAAGAGAGAAATACACTCTAAGAGGAATTGAACCTGCACTGTCTACAACTCACAGGTTTAGTGCAGTGGGCAAATTCACTGAGCCATGGCAATCCCTTTTGTAGTTCAAATGTGATATTGCATTTAATTACACACGACTCATTCTATTACCAAATAAGGTAACCAGCTCTATCTGTTTTACTGATCATTTGATTGAACATCGCATTTTCGACCAATCAACTCTTACTACCCTTTGGAAATCATGATTTTTTGAGAATGAAGACAGTCAAGTGATCAGACTTTAACTCATTACATTTGTTATAACTTGTAACATCTTTTTTTAGCAAAAGATTAAAAATAGATTTTTTATATAAAAAATGAATAATCTGTCAATTGTTATTCTTAATTAATGTACTGTAGGGTTAATAACAATTAACCCTCCAACCAGCATGACTCAGCACACTTAAGAACTGTTTCTGAGTGGCAAGTAGCAGATTCCAAATACTTTGAGGAGCAAGATGTCCTGAGGCATCGGAATATTTTGGGTCTGTTGTTCGCAGTGCCCCTCCCAGCCCTGGAATTTTCCCCGACTCATCCAAACCTTATTTTTTTTAGCTGTGTTTGGGCATGCTGCTTAGATGATTAAAATGATCAGATTGAGTATAAAAGTATCTGAAGCCTCATAAAACACTAAAAAAGTTAATCACTAGTTACACATTCATAAAACACTAGAAAAGTTAATAAAATACTAGAACACTCAATCAACAGTTGTTGAGTAACAATACTGTTACCTATTATTGCTAAACATTAGATACCTCTTTAAGCAGCATATAACTATCATGAAAAAATTAAACTTGAAAATACTGCACTTTTGACCAGCATGGCAGGATAGAATTTGTATTAATTTTGGATTTAACCACAATTAAGGAGTCCCCCAAGCATCAAGCATAATAGTGATTACTCAAATGAAAAATTTGTATAAAATAAGCATTTTTGCCTAGTATATTTAAATTTATAAATTAAAACAGTTCTTTTGAGAATAGAAGTGTCATGTTCCTGTTAAAAAATACTCACTGGTTTACACAACTTTAAACACGTTGCTCGTAGTTCACATGAGTTTCAGATATTAAATCGATATAATGTATAAAATGAACTAGTTTTTTCTAATTAGTCATTAACTTTACAGCATATATTTGGGAATAAGTAATCAGTTCACTTAGTTAATTTTGAAACTAAGTTCCATAATCTTACATTCAGTCATCTTATGAAAGTGTAATTGTAAACACAAAATTGCAGTTTTTTCACCAACTTTCACATGAACTAAAATAAAATACTTACTTAATCTCATCTAAAGGCTGAGTCTTAAATAAACATGAGTAAGATGCCCAGTTTTCTATCAGAAATGATCTAGGGTTAGTGGGGGAGTCATCTCCAAGATCACCCTGAAAATATTTTTTAGAATTAATTCAAAGCTTTAATTTTTG
The DNA here is from genome assembly GCA_933210815.1 of Meta bourneti. Taxonomy (NCBI): domain Eukaryota; kingdom Metazoa; phylum Arthropoda; class Arachnida; order Araneae; family Tetragnathidae; genus Meta; species Meta bourneti. Next base: position 53,514,437 of record OW119932.1, read on the forward strand.
GTTTATAAAAAATGATTCCTTTAGAAAATAATTAGTTTCTTTACCTCATGCAAAGGGTAAACAGCAGTATATACACCATCTGATAGCAACTTTTTTATTCCTATAAAAAGAGGAGAAAAAACATTTGAACAAATATATATATAGTTCTCTAAAACAATAAGCTCATAAACAGGATTCCCACTCTTCATCAAAAAGAAAAAATAGGACCTTTTAAAGATCATTTTTGAATTTTTAAGGCTACATTTAAGATAGATTGATGTCAATTTACAACATTGAAATGAAATATTTCTACCCTACAAAGTTAACAAAATTTTAAAGTATCATGCAATTCTGTGTGAAGTTACATCAATGCTGAATGAGACAAAGATCAAAACAAGTTCAGGACTTATGTGCAGATATTCCTTAATACACTGACACATATTTGCACATTTGACTGTTGACAACCTTAGAAACTACTACCATTCTGAAGCAGCTGGGAAATGCATGGATACAGGATAAAACATTTAACTGGTGTTTATCATTTTGTGAATTAACCCTTAAGAGGTATCAAAAGAAAATTTAAGTTATAAGGGGATAAATTTCATTCATAGTAATCTGTAAGGATCATCACTAGACTAAAACTTTCCCCATAGAATGATTGATTAAATAAAATTTTAAAGGTAAAATATTTTACTACCAATTATTTATATTCTAAAAATACATTAGTTATAAAATCCACTAAAACCAAGACCAATGACATTTGAGCTAGATCCAGAAAATGGATTTTGGTTTTCAAATAGATAAAATATGCATTTGCTATCATAAAAGCAGGGCCTTTTAAAATTTTTATAGGTTTGTAAGCAAATATTAGATTTGGAAGGGCCCTTAAAAATTAAAAAAAAACTCAGGTGGGAACCCTGATAAAAGAAAGTAAGTTCACAGTTTTCAAACTAGTTATTTCGAGAGTTTGTAGACTGGTATAGGTAAGCTTTTCCAAGTTAACCAGAAAACCACGAGATTAGCATATTTGCAAATATTTCCCTTTCCTCACTCCATAATGATGGCATATCATAATATAAAATATAATACAAGTTTTTTCCAAATTACCACTTGTTAGCTTCTCTAATTTGTTTTACCTTTGATAAGTGTTACCTCATCATTGGTAAAAGCAAAATAGGCATGTGCCTAATCCCAATTTGCATAAACCAAAAGATAGAAAAGATTAAAGCATAAATAGCTTTTTGGTGTACTTTAATTTAGAATAAGATTAGAATTGTTAATATAATTTTCCAAACTTTTGGCAATGTGCAATCCATATTTGCACATTTGACTGTTGACAACCATAGAAACTACTACCATTCTGAAGCAGTTGGGTTGGTTTGTTGGGGTTTTACAGTGCAAGAGTCATATTTGGCCAATTGAAGCAGCTGGGAAATGCATGGATACGGGATAAAACATTCAACTGATGTTTATCATTTTGTGAATTAACCATTAAGAGGTATCAAAATAAAATTTAAGTTATAAGGGGATAAATTTCACACACATTCATGGTAGTCTAAGGATCATTTTTTCAAATTTTTTGTAATCCCTTTCTTTAGAGAGAAAGCATTAAGAAACAATATTTGTAGTTCCTTAAAGGCAATAAAATTTACATTTAGGTAAGAAAACATAAATGCAGCTTTAAACACTTAAGATCTGAATGGACCTGGACTATCAAGATTCAAGTAATATTGATGCTTTTCTGATCCAAAGGTCATAACATAACTGCATTAAAATTAGTATATTATATATTTCGACAAGCACCGATACTTAGCAGTACAAAACATATGTGCCCATGAAGTAAAATATGTTAAAAAACTACATTTGTATTCATTTAAGCTAGTTTAACTAAGGTAAGCTAGATTAACTACGTTTTTAAACTTATTACGTGAAAATTCTAGTTTACAACAAGACATTTAAATTCACTTAATAATCATATTAAACATTAAGAAATTACAAAAAAATTAAAAGTAACGATTTTGAAGGAACTTACCAAAACCAAAAACATCTGTATTATCATCCGTAAAACTTTTCCTCTTTAAGATAAATTGAACTATTCTAGATCTCTGAGCAGGAGAAAAGAAGTCTTCTTTCCGGCGAGGAATGTCAAACCTAAAAGAACAATTATGTTTTAAAGTATCGAAAGCATCTCTAAAATAGGTGATTTCCAGCACTTGGAAGAATAAAAAAGTAAACAATGTGCCAGCAAAAGTTTTGATGTAACTATATACTCATAATAGTTTGATGTACTCATGTAAATAATTAATGGTTCAGGCATAAAGATACGAAGTTTATTCATGGTTTTTATAATTTTCAAGAAAATGTGCTACATGATTTGGTTGGCTATTTTGGTGTTTTATGGCACAAGGGCATGTTTGGCCAAGTTGCACCAAACACAAGACTAGGTCAAGTAAATATGTCACGAAACAGAAAAGAGGGATTAAGGAATAGAGTAGTGAGATAAAAGTAGAAAAAGATTGCTTGTGTATCTCAGGAGCACAATCCTCCCCACGAGTTTACCAAAAACAATCAACCCCATGGGAAAAGAAAGAACTGATACCACAGGCCTGTACACACCTAAAAGAGATGTGTCTCTGAGGGCATGGTACATGAATTTAATTGAAATAAACTTGGGAAAAGTGGTTTTCTGGATCAATTAAAGATATCAAAACCTGCATCATTTCATAGGAATGTCACACAATGCAGAAAGATTATTATGTACATTTCCAGTCTAGTTATAGTTTGCCACTTTGTTGAATAAATATTTGAAATTTTAATATACTTCCTTCTTTGAAACTCAAAATTAAAACAAATAGCAAAATGATATATGTATATATATAAATTGCTGTTTTACATTTCACAGTAAATGCATTTTTTCTCCAAATTTCAGAAAAGCATTATTTATGAGGGGATGGATATTTTTTCAAATTTTACTTGATTTAACGCCTAACCTGTGGCAGGGAAGAATAATTTCTCATGGGGAATTTCAAATCATAATTTAAACATCTAAATATTTACATTTTTTCATATTAAACAAATAAGGAACAATACATTCTGACACAGCAAAAGTAAATGTTTCATAATATAGGTACGATGTAAAAAGTAACGCTTAAGTCAGAGAAAAATACCTAAAAAAATTCTCGAGACTATTAAGTCAAATCGGAAGCAGTTCAAAGCAGAAAAAGGAGCAATACTTTCTACTACTGTTACATGCTTGAAGGCATTTCAAATTCAATGTAACAGATTTGGCAATGTTTTACACAAAATGGCACCAAATATATGCAAAAATCAGCAATTGAACCTTTTCTTGAGTATTTGAGAGGTATATTTGTAAATTTTTCTTGAAGTACACAAAAGGTTTTTATGACAATCCAGCAATCACTAATCCTGATGGTTTTGTTGCATGGGTGCATCGACTTTGCACCCATTTTGCAAAACCTTTGAATTGGCGTCACTTGAAAATTTTTTCACTAAAGAAAAATCTGGAAAATATTTTTCATCCGAAGGACCAAGCGTTTTTCCAGAAGACTTCACAAAAAGTTGACAGCTATGCTATGATAGTATGCATGTCAAGTTGACAAATCGGAGGCCGAAATATTTTCATAGTATGTTCAATTGACAATGGGATTACTTAGCAGAACTTAAGTTCTGGATGGTCCCCTAAAATGAACTCGTTATTAATATCGTCAATGCTGATGTATGTGATAATTTTTCTTTATTCAGAATAAACAAAAACTAAGCTCCTTGCTTATTGATTAATTCGTTTAACAGCCTAGTAGAAGGAACAGAATTCAGTTGTAAAGTGAGGAGTACCTACATACAATTTGTTGTTTTAAATAAAAATAAGAAAACTTACAAATATTCCTTATCCCTTGAATACACAGTAGAGAAGCGGCAATCTTTGAAACGCAATTTGTAACCCTCTTGAGGCAGATCAGACACACTTTGATCCAGGCCTGTCATGCGATTGAATAAATTACGAAGATAGTACTTTGAAAAATCAAAATCAGGTACCTATGAACAGACATAATACAAGTTTCATTCAAAAAGTTTATATATTTTGAATTCTACGAAATAATATATTTTAAGCTTGAATTAAAATTAAGTACAAGTAAAATATTGCCAAGAAATCTTTCTTTAATAGGAAACTTTTAACTTACTCTTTTTCGACCTATTTGTTCAAATACAAATAATCTCATTAAATAAGCGAAAGGTGAATTGAAAATTAGAAATAAACAGTACATGATTGGTAGTCATGCAACAAAAAATGTATTAGTTTGGAAGCATAACATTGTTTAGATTCAAATATTGCATGTACAACATGCATACGTCACATAAAAATTGTATATGAATCATGATGCAATATTGTAAAACTCTTTTCATGCAAATTGTTTCATACGTTGCTAGCAGATACTTTTCCATGCTGATTAAAAGCCTACATGCTTTGAAACTATTACTCAGCAATGTATTTCTCCAACACAAAATGCTTTAAGTAATATTTGTACTGATAAAATTGTTATTTCCAAACTTAAATGTATCAACTGCCTGAAGTTATTAAATAAAATTCATAACTAATTAAGATGTTGAAAGTGTTTAGCAAAAATTAAGTCTTTTGTAAGCAAAATTGATTTTATTTTATAAAATATTGTAACCAAAAGCCTTAAAAATGACAATGATCTGTAAAAGTCTAATAAATCCTAAATACAGAATAAGAAATTTTATTTGTATATATATTGAAAACTGAAATTAACCATTTCTAAAATTAAATGTTTTGAATAAAAAATTCAAAACCAAAAATGTTAGGCTAGTTCATGCTTAATTATCAAATCTGCGCAGTGCGTATGTTCACATTTATACTATACCTTATGACGGAAATTATGTTTTGTATTCATATGTAGATATTCTATTGCTCAGAGTAATGTAGTATTTGTACATATAGAATTAGTAGTATATAGAAGCTGTAGGAAAAGACAAATCACCCCTCTTTATATGTGCATTGTTCACAGAAGAGCAAATTCAAAGATATAACTGAATAGGGAATAACATCCATAAATAAAACTTGCATAAGTGAAAATATACATGACTGCCTAAAATATTTTGATGGAAATGAATTCAGGACTTCATAACTAAGTTAAATTTAAGCTCTTGTCTAGTTTTTTGCTATACAAAATGAACGAACTTCGAAATTATGAACTTCAACTGGGATGGGCACAGCTGAAATTTTGCACTCATAGTTCTTAATCGATTTCCCCAAGCAAAATCAGATGAGTAAAGGCCGATGAGGACTGAAGTATGATGATTAACGAAGGCATTGCTGACATAAAGACAAAATGGTAACAAAATTTACGACTTTTGATTAAATGTTTTAGCATAGTTTTGGTTAGTTAGAATTCAGGGTTCACATCTGGTCAAGCTGTACCAAACACAGGATGGAGAATGTCGAGTAATGGCCATACACACAAGGAAAGTTTTACTGACACAGAAGATAAATACACCCAGGGAGGAATCAAATTAGCTTGGTTTTGAAAATTAATTTATGCAAGAAAAAATTAAAGGTAGTAACATTTTCAAAGACAGGAAGATGCAGTTTTGATCATTGTGGATCATCTATTTAACAGTGTTGGTATCTTTAACTTTATAGAAAAACTATAAATTATTAAAAAGAGAAATAAAAATTGTTAACATTATTTAATTTATACAATTGATAGAAGACATTTAAAAGATTACAGTCATAAAAAGGGAGAAAACACCATGCTTACATTAGATGGAGGCCTCTCACGCAATTCAAACAAGCTCTAGGAAGGAAAATCCATCATTGAAAATCAGGTTAACCATATAAAAACACTTATTAGTGGGATAAATGTAAAAACAAGAGTTAGCACTTCAACTCAATTCAAATCGAGCATAAATTACTTACCAATTAAAAGCTTCAATAAAAATAAGAAGTATCAATTTATAATATAAAAAATAAAGGAAATATAAACATGCATTTCAAAAAATTCTTACCTCTTTCATCGGCATTTTGAACTTTAAAATTTCTCCATAACGGCTGAGAACTTCCCATGGACAATGGATTTTTACAAAAACTAAACCAGTCTCAACCTGAAAGACAGAATTAAAAAACATACTTAATATTAATAACTTAAGCACCTAAAATGTTTGGTAACTTTTAAATTATGAGATCAAATGAGGTATATATATTACTTATGGATTACAAATAGTCTGGTAGCGATCACATTTGAGTCGAGTTGCATTGAATCCTTATTGTTATATTACATGAGAGATTAAACATAAATAATGCATTTTCACAATTGCCATCTTTATCGTGGTTGGTTGTTTTATGATGCATGTCAAATAATAAACATACACACAAAAATTGTCTTACTGACACAGAAGAGAAATACACCCAGGGTAATTTACAGGTATTAAATCAGAGCCGCCTACAACTTGCAGGTTCCTAATGCAGTGGTTGAATCCACTACAGTCCGACTATCATGAATTTATCCTTCAGAGCCAGAAGTGATAGTAGTAATGAGTTAAAGAAACAAATAATGACTTGAGGCCATTGCTTTATATGATAATGTTATAGCAGTTCTTTCCCATAGTGAGCTTACTAACTTTGTAGAAGTGGACTCACCCAAGGTCACCTGCCTTTTTTACCAGCAACACTATACCATATTTGGTTGCTCTATGTTCATTATTTGTTACATGAGGGCTCATTAGACTGGTAATGGTTTGAACTACTAAGAAAACTTACAACAAAAATACTGAAAATATGAACACTAAAATTTAAAAGCACAAAAATAAGAACATGGAAAATGAATTTCAAAATATTGATAGTGCCATTTGAAATTTCATGCAAGGAATCATATTTGCATTCACTGTAATCTATGCAACAAATACAGCTTCAAAAACATGCAAATAATTCTACTGTTTAGTCTTGATTCTGCTATTTGCATATTTGTGAATTTAATTAAATAAGTTATTTTATTAAATCAAAGCACTAGAACAATATTAAACCAATTCAATAATGAAGGACATAAAATAAAAGATACTCTGAAAGCACCAATGAAATCAATTGTTTAAACACAGTATATTTTTAGAAAAGTAGGAGCTAGAAAAGGTTACAGCAATTTCAGCAGCATAGGTAATCACGACCATTAGTGCCAACCGAAAACGATTCTTAAAGGTATAAGAAACATGTTTAACATAAATTTATGTTCACCATATTAACATTACTAGGCATTCCCTGTTTGAATTTATAATTTTAAATTATATGCATATTTACTATAGTTTTCAATACAAAAACAATTTCGAATTGGAAAAATAGAATACCTGATCAACATGCTCCAGCTCAAGACCTTCATCCCTCAAATTTGTTTCAAAAACTGTTCTTGCAGTTTCATATTGGTCACTATATTCGGACGGATCTGTTGTGTACACTAAAACAAAATCTACTCTTCTTTCCAAGTCATCAAAAAAGACAGCCGATTCCTGGAAAACAAAATAATTTTGATATTACAATGCACACAAACGAAAAGAAAATAACATTACATCTATGCATATCTGTCAAAATTTTTTATGTCTGCATGTTAGCAGCATTCATAATTTTACTATCAAATTATAACACACCAAATTATCAAGTCTATAAAGTGTCCAAAAAAATGAAGTCCATTTTTATGTGAACATACAAATATCAGGAATCCAGTTCCTGTTTCAATTAAAGTCCCTGGATTTTCAAGGATACAGATAAAATTTCAGAGTAATGTATACATCTCATGCTTAAAGACAAGACATGAATAATTTTTAAATATAGAAATTATTACAGAAACTAGTTTGCAGTTGTAGGGTCAAACATTAGAATGAGTCCACTTATTTACTCCTGTGCCAACCATCATGCAAAGAACTCCGAGGAACTGAAATTATTAAGGTTGGTTGGTTTGGGTTTTATGGTGCAAGGGCCACATTTGGTCATGCTGTGCCTAAGTAAAGTGCCTTTGTTAAGACAAACACCAAGTAATGGGCAAACAAAGTTTTACTAACACAGAAGAGAAAAATATACCCAGGGAGGAATTGAACCTGTGATGCCTACAATTCGCAGGTTGCTAGCGTAGTGGCCAAACGATGGCCCCTGAAATTACCAAGGATTAAACTCAAGCCACTAACACTTTCGCATTTTAAAGTAAATATATCAGCAAGAATCATTACTATAGGCTTTATTCTGATTTAGCATCTATATACATATCAGACAATTAATACACTAAAAACATTTTTTATATAAAACATAAATTACACTACATTTAGAACATACAAAACTTTTGACAAAGTGACTGCTTGCTTCAAACATTTCAGGTTTCCAATTAAAAACTGACTTCCAAGTGGAAAAAATGTGCCCTGAATTTACTGTAATAGCATACTTGCATGTCAGAATCTAGAAATTGAAATGCAATAACTTTTAGGAAATGAATTTTAAAATTTTTACTTACTACAGTGAGCAAGGAAGCATTATCAAATCCATCAATTCTCCCCGGCATCAAATTATCCAGCCTAATGGTTTCATGCGGCTTTGCATACTTCCCAGCACTGCGAAGAACTAAAGTTTCTACATTATTGAGCAAATGATTGGAGTTATTTGACAAAGTGGGGGATTTTCTGCTGGTTGGACTTGGAAGATCTTTCTCTTCTGATAAAGATGGGTACAGTTTTGGTACTTTTACCTCCTTTTCTGAAGTTGGTGCTATGTTTTCAGCACTGAGATAAACACTTGCTAGAAATAATAAGAAAATAGTAAGAGCATTGAAATCTTTGAATAAAATACATTTTAATAGTACTATGCCCCCTGAACTTGGGAGAAAATTTGGAAGGTAGTTATAATTGTTTTTTCCTCAAAAAGTTGGTTATATTGGCCAAACTGCACCAAGCACAAGACAAAATAACCAACTTCACCATAAGGAAGGAAAAAAAGAGAAGGTAGGTAGATATTTAATTAATGTCGCACTGGAGCAACACAACAGGTTATTCAAAAAGTAAAAGGATAGGTGAGGGTAAAACAAGAGATGATGGATCATTAGGGTACCTCAGGGTTGTGATGCTCATTGTTTATTTCAAGAAAGTAAACCCCCTAAGGGGTTCAAAAAGTTGGAAATTTAAAAAATGATAGATTTAGTCTCGTTTTGAATAAAAAAGATAGGAAATTTTCAATAGGACAAAGGGGATCATAGATACCAGCACACTTAATTTTAAAATGTAGCTATTTTTTAAAACCCTTAAAACCACAAATTTGGATAAAAATGAACTACATTTGCTGACATAACTTGTCAAATGAGTGACAATCATGCCAAAGAGGATTGCAAAAGAAATCCTGCTCACAATAGTCAATGTCATCAGATTACAAGTGAAACATACCAAGTCAAAAAATTCAAGATATGAGTGTTTTAGCTTTTCTAGATCAAAATGTAGTGATCTTTAGACTGGTGAAGTCTGCATGTTCACCGAGTCATTTCTTCGCATGGCAGGTATACCCTTAGTAAGTTCAGCATAGTGAATAAAAATTTTCCCTTATTTTCTCAGAATAATGTTTTTAAACAGCATGGTTCACTTGTAAGCCAGTGATATGCTTGGCACCAGAGCATTGCAATTTTAAATTTGCCAATTTTTTTATGATAAAATGGTGCTAAATATATACAATTGACTTTTTTACTCAATCTTGTACATAAATTACAAATTTTCCTTGAAATAGCTTGAGTATCTGGGGTAAATGGGGGGTATTTCAATTAACGTCACACTGGAGCAACACAACGGGCTATTGGTGACGGTCCTGGATCAATCCCAAAGGGAAAGAACCGAGGACAACAACACGTAATTTTGAACCATGGTCAGATGACGAGGCAACACCTGAGCTGGTACCCCACTCTCTAAACTTCCACACCACGCCAACGTGAGGACATCTGAGGCCACGACAGATTTAACGTGCACCAGCCCCCTTTATACACGACGGTGTTTGGCTGGATTCGAACTCGCAACCCTTCGGTTGCAAGTCCGTTGCTATTCCAACCGGGCCACCGCTGCCCTCTGGGGTAAATGGATATAAGATGGTCAATTTTCTGACAGGAAATAAAAACATAGAATGTGAAGCAGAGGGGGATACAAATTATATTTTTCTAGAACAAGAAAATGTTTTTAGAACATGGAGACATGTAATCGAGATGGCTTATTTTCTGGATTCCCAGTAAACGCTTGATGAGACTATTTAAAAATATTTTCCTTCCTCTACATGAAAATAGTTGACAATTAGACAATTTCAACTACAAAAGCTTCAGCCTTAACATTAAAACATTGAGGATAATTATATTTTTTAATACATTATCCTAATATTCAAGATTTTACTAATATATATACAACACAAATTCTCTTACCCTCTGAAGTTTTTTTCTTAAACCAATAGCTAGAATTCTGTGATGTTTGATCTGGATCATCATCTTGATTTTCCCCGTCACCCTCCATACTTTAATCTAAAACTGTTTTAAAAAAGTAAATTACAAAAAAGTATGTAACAAATCGTAACTTTTCCTAAATAAGGCACTTAAATCAATCCATACTTATGACTTTAATATGTTGTAGAGAATTTTAAGGTACATCCAATGAAAAGAAAAAATGAAAAAGAAAACAATCCTTAAAATTGCAGAAGAGAAAACACCATTGTCTTTTAAGGTAGGTAGGTATTTTAATTAACATCACACTGGAGTAACACAACGGGCTATTGGTGACGGTCCAGGATTAATTCCAAAGGGAAAGATAGAGGACAACACAGCATAATTTTGAACCATGGTCAGATAATGAGGCAACACCTGAGCTGGCACCCCAGTTTCCAAACTTCCACATCACGCCAACGTGAGGACATTTGAGACCATGACTGAATTAATGTACACCAACCCCCTTTGTACATGACGGTCTTTGGCTGGACTCGAATTCACAACCCTCCGGTTGCTAATACGTTTCTCTTCCAACCGGGCTAAAGAAGCCCTCCATTGTCTTTTAAGATAGTAAAAGTAATTTGGTAAGTAACTAGGCCATTTTTGAACTTCAAAATAAACAAGGAGATTCACTGCATTTGGATATCTACCTGTCTGTTTTACTTGAGAATAAAGCATTCACAGTATAAATTTCTCATTTCAATAAAAAAGTTATTCCAATTTACAATATTTAAAAATTATATTGATAACATTGTTCATTCATTTCATTAAAAATGAGATCAGCAATATCATTCAAATCTACTTAAAAACATCTATAGTATCAGAGTACCCAACAGATTCTTGAATAGCTAACTTGTTTCTGAGCCACAAACTTAGTTTGGTGGCTGTCAACATAGTTCAAAAGGTCAAGTATTATGTGTAAAGAATCTACTTTAAATTACACAACCCGATCAAATTATTCCTTGTAGAAAAAAGACCGTGATAAATCAAACGATACAAATAGGTTACGAATTAGTTACACGACCCAATCAAATTATCCCTTGTAGAAAAAAGAACAGTGACAAATCAACGAAGCAATTAGATTGAGATTAGTTACTTTCTCTCGTTTCCAGATGTTTTTACATAAACTCATATGTATCAAAAACATGCTTCATATGATATATAAAACTTAATTGTTAAAATAAAAGAAATTAACTACAATTTATCTTTGGGAAGATGAGGGTGTTTGAAAAGACAGCAGTTACCACAAATTTCTGTCAATTATTAAGCTAAAAGATTTAATAATAACAAGTTATGCAACTATCAATTCTTCCTCATAGAAATAGCAAATTGGAGGCGAATTATGAAAGTTTAGCAAAACAGTTTTTCAAGAGGTAATAGATTTATTTGAGAATGTTAAAATACTGCAGAGAGAGAGCTAGTCTCTTAAGGTGATTTGAATTTTACTAGCATAGAATTTGTGTGTCAATATATTTAAAAGGGCGAATCGAAAAGTAATTGAGTAAGGAAAAAAGGTTTCGACAATCAAAGTTCCAAAAATAGTGAAACAAGACTCACCGATTCGACTCCTTCAGAATGTGATCATAGCTTGCTGATCCGATTCTGAATCAAGAATAAGTACAAAATCATACCGAAATTTAGTTTTCGACTTTAATATATTAATTTCATATCGATAACGAGTTCAACGAACTGCAGTTACAGTGAGGCTCCCGGCGAAACTTTTGGTTTCATTTTTCATCTTTTTTTATTTGACATGAATATTTGAAAGGGGGGGGGGGTATTTCAATTAACGTCACACTGGAGCAACACAATGGGCTATTGGTGACGGTCCGGGATCAATCCCAAAGGGAAAGATCCGAGGACGACACCACGTAATTTTGAACCATGGTCAGATGACGAGGCAACACCTGAGCTGGCACCCCACTCTCCAAACTTCCACACCACGCCAACGTGAGGACATTTGAGGCCACGACAGATTTAACGTGCACCAGCCCCCTTTGTACACGACGGTGTTTGGCTGGATTCGAACTCGCAACCCTTCGGTTGTTAGTTCGTTACTCTTCCAACCGGGCCAGAATATTTGAAAGAAAATTGTGTGTTTATTAGCATTCTTTACAATACTAAAAGTTTATATGTAATTCATCAAAATTGACAGTTTCAAATTGCATTTTTTAAGGTTTTGGATCAATAAATATGGAAACGTAATAAAAATCATGACTTTACTTTGTCAGAAAGGTTGAATGAGTAAGACGTAAACAAATAACATGTTATGCTGTAATGGCTCGTAGAGCTACAAGTTTGTCTGGGCAAAAATTATTATTTTTATCTCGTTTAAGCTCTTCTGACTCTTGTATTCCACAAAAATGGCAAGTTCTGTTTCATGTAATTATTCATTAATCTTTTCAATCTTGTGATTGGTGTAAAAATAGTTTTATTTCTTAGAATGTTTTGGCACCTATTTCTGAACTAAGTTCCAAAATAATATTTTACTGTTTTTTGAGCATTTAAAAGGTTTGAACCAATATAAAGGTGAAATTAAATTAATTTGTGCTTGAAATCGAAGGAAAAAATGATACAACACTGCCTCTTATGTAACAAATTGAACTATTCTTTCTGACATTTTACATAAGTTAATGATGTAACTCTGCAACATCAGGTTTCGAAAACAGTTCTGACAAATATATCTTTTGCAAGGATTAATAAAATTTTCAAAAGTACAGGAGGATACATCTAGCACATTATAGTAAAAATATTTAGCATAATAAACGTAATTTATATACATCTATTTTATAATCTTGCATCACAGATCAATTCCAGCTTTGAAAATCTTGTATTTAACAGGATAATTTTGCTTTAATTCCATCTGTCGATTATCTTTGAAAGTAAGAGTCTTCTAGGGATTGAATTAATACCATAATACCTCATTTTATAACCTGTATTTTATTAAACCATGTTACAAGTTGATATAATATTCATCAATGAGTTTTTGTTTATTTATATTGAAGTGGACACAATTTACCTTGCTGAGATTTAAGTCTAGAATTAGTCCATTGTGAAGAAGAGTACAATTTATACACACACACATGGTTTTGGATATCTCTAAATGCATGCAAAGTCAAAACACCATAATTAACGAAGTAGCCTATCTCCATGTACTTTTTGGTAGGTAAAATTATGTCTTACACATATCTTGTTAAATTAAGAACTGACAGATGACTATGAGCACAGACGGCACTCTAAAAAATCAGCAAGCACTTTTTTTGAATTACCAATTGGATTCCAATCATTTCCAATGACTGAAGATCTGTGATAACACACTGTTTCTATTCTTATCATGGCTTCACTCTTCATTGCCACTCAGCCTTCACACAGCATTACATTTGGCTGATAAGGCAACACAGGGCAGTCCACATTCACAATCATCCATTGCTTGAACTCGCATATGGAAGCAGGGTATACCGATTGAAATCAACTGATAATATTAAAAAGGAAATAATCTGGGACAGAAGACAAGTAATTTTACACATATAAGTTTAAAAATTTGCTTCCAATCAGTAACACCTGAAGAATGACCCTTTTTAAACTGAAAATAACTGCCTTTTTTGAAGACACTAGAGATAGTGTATTCATTGAGATGCAGTGGCACTATGAGAAATTATTGGGAGGGGAGAGCTATGTAAACCACCACTTGCTTCATATATGTGCTACTGAATTCTTCATTTTGTTAACATAAATTATTACTAATATTATCGGTACATTTGTAATTTTTATTCCTCATGTTGGAGGAGGGCCGAGCCCCAACCATAAAAATATTGTCTCAAGGTCCACCTGTAATTTTAATACTTAATTTTGTTTTGGCGACTACAAAAATGTTAAATTTATGGTGCTTGTGTTTTGGGAGGTGAGTATTCAACTGAAAAATCCTCATAGAGTATAGACATGAATACTGATAGTACACATTTTCATTTTGTCTTTTACTGTATCTAGCTTTCACATTTTCTCTTTCTGCTCTATGTGCTTTGTATTTTATCCTTCTCTTTCACCTGTTACTAACAGTAAAGATAAGGAAGATGGCTCTTATCAAATGACAAACCCCCATTAAATTACAATTCAATTTTCAAACTACGACCAATTCAAAATGCTATTTTCAAATTTGAATAAGACACTTCTATTAGAAGATGGATTCTACCAATATGTATGAAAATGTAATCATGAAGTGTGTATAAAATATTTAAGGCTAATTTAGATTATTTTTTAGTTTACCCAGAAATATCAGCCTCAAAAGTGCCCAGTCAACAGTAGCTCTCAGAAGACCGACGAATCAACTCGAAGGTGATAATATTCAGTTATGTAGACAGTTATTTACTTTACCCAATCCTCTTGGAAGCAAGCGAAAGGAATACTCAGAGAAAAGAGTTCTGGGGTAAGAAAATGTTTCTTTTTTACTGGGGGAATTGAGCTTATTCCTTCCTTTTAATTCATTCAGTGAACATATTTTAGTTGAACATGTTAAATAGGTCCAGATATTAATGATATAAAAATTAATATTTTATGTGGTCCTAATTAACCCTTTAACAGGTTTGCCCGTACATTGTACGTGCTACCCAGAGTTGGCCCTAACTGGTTTGCCCGTACAGCATACAGGCATCAATATTTTCTCCTTTCCTTTTCCAGTTTGCCCATATTTTTAATTCTCGTAACAATATCAGTATTTGTCAACAGATGGCGTAGCTTGTACATGTCACTGAATTGCTTTCCATCCGGGTCTTTCGTTGAAGGCGTTTTTTTTTTTCGTATTGAAGAACAGAAAGAAGCGGAAATTTGGTTTGATGCAATTTCGGTTGTACTGTTATGCAATGGTTGTGAATTCAAACTTGTATACTTTTTTTTGGAAGTTATGGATGGTATAAACGACGAGAATACTTGTTTGTTAGATGATGAAATGAATTCTGATACAGATTCAGAACTGTCTTCCAATTATCTGGATTATTCTTCAGATGACTCTTGCAGTGACAGTGAGCTCAGCTCTGATGACGATTTGAGTTCTGCCAGAATATTTACCAAGGTTGATGTGAAAAATCCACCTGCTCCGTGCCCTCGGTTCAATTTCACTGTTACTCCTGTGCACATGCACGTTGACGACACTTCTGACGTTCTACAATTTTTTGAAACATTCATTGATTCTTTTCTCATGAGTAAAATTGTAGAAGAGACAAATAAATATGCTAAACAGTGCATCCAATCGAGTGCTACAAAAAAATTCTCAAAGTGTAAGTTTTGGGAAGAAACAACTTTGGAAGAGATGTATGTATTTTTTGCCCTGAATATACTTCAAGGAATCGTAAAAAACCTGGAACTGATCATTATTGGAACAAAAGACATTCAACTTACACATCTTTTTTCTCTAAAATAATGTCTCATCGTCGATTCCTTCTTTTGCAACGCTACTTGCATTTTTCTGATAATGCAGCATTTGACCCACAAAATCATGAATGCCCTAAATTAGTAAAAGTTTGGCCAGTTCTGAAACATCTCAATAAGAAATTTAGTGAAACAATGACTCCAGAGCAAGATGTAGCAGTAGATGAAAGTCTTATGCTATTGAAAGGACGACTAGGATGGAAACAATTTATTCCTCTGAAAAGAGCTAGATTTGGGATAAAATGTTTCATGTTATGCGAATCAGTTTCTCGTTATGTGTGGTCAATAATAATATACAAAGGTAAAGACACAATTTTGAAACCTGAGTATTCTAATCTCTATTTCATCACAAGTTGTCCTGACAATGATGGAGCCCTTGCTTCATAAAGGATACTGTCTTACGATAGGCAATTATTATTCTTCACCGGAATTAGCAGACAAACTAGTTTCCTGTCGAACAGACATACGGAACACTGAACCTAAGGAGAAAAGAAGTCCCAAGGGAAATTCAGAAAAAAAATTGAAAAAAGGAGAAATTATAGCTTTTCGGAGAGGGAAAGTTACTATTATGAAATGGATGGATAAAAAAAATATTCCATTACTTTCCACAATTCATAATAGTGAAATGGAGCAAATCAAAGTCCGCAATGAAATGAAAGAAAAACCAAAAATCGTTATGGACTATAATAATACAATGGGAGGAGTAGATAGAATGGACCAAAATCTGAAAAATTTTGAAATTATCAAAAAGGGGGAAAAATATTACAGAAAGATTTTTTTCCACATTTTCGACATAGCTATATGGAACTCATGTCGTATATTGCAAGAAAGGAGGGAATAACACACAACTAGAATTTAGACTTGATCTCATTGACCACCTTATTGAAAAATATCATTCGGGAATAAATTTCAGACGTGGATGACCAGGCTCTGAGACTGACAGAGAGAGATTTCTTAGAAATCATTGCTCCCACAGATAAGAAACTGAGACCTGCAAGACAATGTGCAGTTTGCTGTTTTAAAAAAATGAAAATGGAAAGAGAATTCGAAAAGAAACACCATATTTTTGCCCTGATTGCGACGTAGGACTTTGCATTACACCATGCTTCAAACTATACCGCACAAAAAAAGACTTCTGAACAGATTGGAAATGTGTAAACTTCAAAACTTATAGTAAGAACGAGAGAAATTTGTGTAAGATCTGTAAAATATTCTTCACTGCATACAGAGTGTGCTTTCAAAAAGCAAACATTTAGGGGTTTTTGTGTTCCACAATTATAAATTAAAAAATGGTGTAAAATCATTAAAAGTGAAAATTAAAAAAAAATTCTTCCATTTTCTTATTCTATTAAGTATAGTGTTTAATTATATGCAGTAAAAAATGCCTTTTTTGTCAAAATTTCTGGTAAAAAATTGACCAGTTAAGTGGTTAAATGTCAATAAAGTTTGGGCTTAACTTATTTAGGGCAAAAGAAAGTTACTCAATAGATTTCAAGCCAACCTGGTAGTAAGTGGGTATCATTCTGGCCCTTGGTTCAGTAGGCTCTGGGTTTGAATCCTAGTCTAGCATGGGTATTCAGAATCTACTTTAAGCAGTGGGTCCTGGTCTAATTAACATTGGTGTAGCAAAAAATAACTGAAGCACAGTGATTTTCAACCAGTGTGCCCCAAGAATGGCACTGATATACCTTACAAATGGTGGTTCATAGAAATGGTGTTTGTGAATCAGTTTAAATTGAGAAAAATTTATTTCATCTTAACGGTTTAGTTTTGAACATATGACAAGTGTGTCTACAAAGAATTTCCAGTCATACCCATGTTAATAATTTTGAGTACTATTTTTTATTGTAAAGTCTATAAATTGTTTCAAAAGGTCTTTCAAAAACTTTGGATCAAAAAGGGTAGATAACTACTGCATTTTTTATAAAGCAATCAAAATTATACCAATTTTTTGACAGACAAAAATATAAAATTTTTTGGTGTTCTAGTTTGAAGCAAATAGGGTAGGTCATGTCTACGTTTTTTTGTAAATCTATGAAAATTAGGCCATTTTTTTAAGATAGGCAAAAATATATTCTATTTTTCGGTGTGCTGCGGAATTTTAATAATTATTATATGTGTGCCATGAGATGAAAAAGGTTGAAAATTACCGAGCTGGAGTAATAAAACCAAACTAAGCGATAGACTTTGATGAAACATTTGCTGGAATATTTAAATTATTACTAATTAATATTAATATTACAAGTTGAACTAATAGCAAATTCTTTATCAAAATTTATAAAGTATCTTTCTTTTGCTCTAATTACGGTTAATCCAAATTATTAGACATTTTTGTGGGGGCTGTATAAAAGTATTTATTTTGAGGTGATCAACACATCTGGGTCTTTATTTGAGCATAAATTAACAATTCATAAACTAATAGTAGAATATACTGTCAATTTACAAATAAAACATCGTCATCTGACCGTGGTTCAAAATTGCGTGGTGAGGTTTTCGGATCTTTCCTATGGGGATTGATCTCGGACTGTCACCAATACCCCATTGTATCGCTTCAGTACAGCATTAACTACTTACCTACCAATGAAACACTAAGTAAAAAAATGTAGTTCTATGAAAACGAAGGAGAAAATTATACTCAGCTATGCTAAACTCACTAAGTGTGTTTCTCAGGAATCGATCTAACGTTCATGCAAAGAAAATATAACTTATTGGATGTGCCAATGTAAAGGTCTAGAAAAGCTAAAAATTGCATATCTTGAAATTTTTCAGTATATTTCAGTTGATATTTGGTTAATAAATAGAAATTTGTTTTATTTTCAGGTATATTCTAATACTGTTCATTTCAATACCATAGCATAAAATTTTTTGTGCACATATTTCAGATATTCAATGGAACAATTGTATGAAGTCGTGTCGGATGTAGAGAACTACAAAGAATTTTTACCATGGTGCTCTAACTCTGTGGTAACTAAAAGGAGGCCAGGACACTTAAAAGCAGATCTAGAAATCGGTTTTCCACCACTTCTTGAGCGTTACACTTCATCTGTAACACTAGCCAAACCACATTTAGTGAGGGTTAGTTTTGTTTTTATATTGGTTAATAATGTAAGAATTCATTTGGATATTTGTGTATGGAATCATATTTGTTAATATAGTTCTTGGGATGTGTTAGCACAAGTTCAACCAAAAATAGCATCCAATCTCAATAGTTTTTCCTTTCCACTTGTAAAATTGCAAAAACTCTTGATTGCTTTGATTTTCCCTGTACAACAAGATACAATATCAATTTCTTAGAGTGGGTAGTTGGATTTATGCTGCACTGGAGCAACCCAACAAGCTATTGGTGATGGTTCAGGATCAATCCCAAAGGGAAAAATCCAAGGACGATACCTTGTAATTTTGAACCACAGTCAGATGACAAGGGCAACACCTGCACTGGTACCCTACTCTTCAAATTTCCATACCACCCTAACATAAGGACATTTCATGCCACGACAGTTTTAACATCACCAACCCTCAAGTACGCAACAGTTTGATTATAGTTTTGAACTAGCAACCCTCCATCCTTCCAACTGACTACCATGGCCCCAGTCTATTAAGGACCCTATTCGTACCACCACAAGATGGGGAATGTATCACATACTCTGCATTTGTAGTGTAGGATTACCATGGTCAAACTAAATGGGCATTAAAATGCCGATTCCAAGAATACATATATGTCAAAAATAAGGAAATCAAATCTGCCATTGCTTGACACTGTTAAGAATTCTCTGTTTAATTTAAAACATGAAAGTGATTCAATCTCAAGTAAATAATAAGATACCTTATTTATTTTTGCCCCATCTGAACTACTAGTGAATAATACTTGTTTCTTTCCTTTACACATGGCCTGGAAGGGCTTAATTAAAAAGGCAAGTGTTGGCAATACTATTCAAAGGTAACAAATTTAAAGTCAAATTTTTCTTTTCATTCTTTATTTTGCCCCTGAGGGTGGTGGATGTTTAATTCTACCAAAATAGCTTTAGACCATTTTTATCATCTTGTTTTCATCTTTATTAGTCATTTTTTAAGCTTTTTGACTGACTACCAGTTCAGCTAAGGTTTTTATCTTTTGATCTGTAATAAAGTTCACCCACGTGTGTGACGAGTACAGGGCACACAAATAATTTACTTTCGCATCATAAAGAAGAGTTTGTAGAATATATGGGACAATGAATGAGCCACCAGGGTTGTAACTTTTGGCCCCATTCTTATTTTATCATCCACTCTATTGCTGTACTGTTAATCACCACTTGAAGAAAGATTACAATCACAATGTGGATATCACCATGAAAATTTTTTTTCCATAGTATAATAAAAATGTATTGCTCTAAATGTTTCCAAAACATTTTTGGCTCTACATTCTTTTCAGACTTATTTGACACATCCTCTGGAAAACTATTTTAATAATAAATTGCAAATCTAGCTGTGCCTGTAAGGATTTCACCAAAATATTTGTGACTAATTTTAGAATTTCCAAAATCTAGTTTGGAAATGAAACAACTTGGAACAAAAATTATAAAGGAATTTATTAAAATGTATTGCACATAAACACACAGATTGCTCGCTATTAGTAATTAATATCAATAAAATCAGTAAAATTAAAAATAATCACTTGAGATTGCTGAGCCTAGTTTGCTACCAATTTATAGGATTGTATAAACTTGACATAATATACTGATTTGTGAATATATTAAGATGTATGACATAAGTGCATGCTAACCTCTTTTGTTATAACCTGTTGTCTTGTTTTTAGATCGATTATTTTTTTGTGCATTTTACAGTGTATGATTTTTGCAATGGTGCATCACTTCAGTATGTCTGGTCAAGTGGATAAGTGTTTGCTAAAGACATTTTTAAGCTACACATTTTCCTAGTATTGTTTTGCACACACTTTTGCACCTCAATACCACCTATTTCTCCTGGAGCCATTGCCCCTCTCCCAAGATTCCTTCATTGCCCACTTTGGGAAACTCTTATGTAGAAAATATTGGAAAGGAAGAAATTATTGAGTACCTGTGAGATCAATTCAGAAAAGTTAACCATCAAAAATGACAACTGCATCCAAAACCTCAGTTCTCAAAACAAAATTTTATAGGTGTAAAATATGAAGACTCAACTGCATTAGCATATTTGATACTTTTCATCATAAAATGTCTGCTTTGCATTCTCATGATTATGAGCATTCTCATGATTATGTCTCATCATTATCAGATGAGACATTTTTAATAGGACTGGGATTTTAAGAATTATTCATTAGTTGATTTAATGTCTCCAGCAATTGAACATTATGTATTGCAATTGTAGGTAATAGAATGTTATTTACAGGCTTGCTGCACTGATGGTCGATTATTTAATCATTTAGAAACCGTGTGGAACATCAAACCTGGTTTACCGAATAACCCAAATACTTGCACCCTCTATTTTCATGTAAGTTATTATTCATTGGCTCTAAATTTGCATATGCTCATATCAGGAGTACCTCATGATCTTTTTTATGCATATTTTTAGGTTTCCTTTGAATTTCGCTCTCTACTTCATTCACAATTAGCCCATGTATTTTTTAATGAAGTCGTCAGAAAAATGGTGAACGCTTTTTTGAAGCGTGCCGAACAATTGCATGGAAAGCAGTCAGCTGTGAAACTCAAACAAAGCTTTGTATGACAATTATCTTAGACTAAATTTATTTATTCAAGCTGTTTTATAATATATCTATCCTTGTAAAGATATTAGCAGAATAATTTATAAATATACTGATTTGAGTTTTATCGTTCTGCCTTTTGAAATGATGTACTCCATTTTAAAAGCAATTATAAAAGAACTAATGACTATTGATTACCTTTGTCCAATGCAAATTTTTGCACTTATTAAAAATTATTTTTAATTAAATCACAATTCTTATGACTAATTTCCTTTTTTAAAAAGGGAAAGTATTTTTACACTATATGTTTGTAGTGCCAAACCGAAAATTTCTCTTGTATATTGTGATTAAATTTCTTTTATAAGTTGATGACATCTAAATATGCTTTTATTTGAAATTATTAAATTTAAAACGCACTTGGCAACTTTAAAATCTTGTTTTATATTTTTTCACACTAATCTTTTCTAAGTAACTAACAAATTAAAAAAAAAATAGAATTTTGAGTTATTGGATGTCT
Source organism: Meta bourneti (assembly GCA_933210815.1). Taxonomy (NCBI): domain Eukaryota; kingdom Metazoa; phylum Arthropoda; class Arachnida; order Araneae; family Tetragnathidae; genus Meta; species Meta bourneti. The sequence goes on from OW119932.1 coordinate 53,536,545, forward strand.
TTTAAAGTATATTGACCTATGCTTAATGTAATTTTGTTTGTTTGCTCTGAACTTGCTTTATTTGAAATCCATGATCGTGAGAGCAGTAGGTGTCTTAAGTTCAGAAGTTAAATCATACAAAATATTAACTTAAAACATTTGCAGTTATTTTAGGTTTGAAATTAATTTTATTCCCATGCAAAACACCTAAAAAGTTACTATTTTTAATTATTAATAAATTCTTAGAACAGTGTTAATTTGTTTAATGTTTCATTCATATCAAAACTATATTTTTAAACAATATTATACTTCTCGAATTCTACATGTACTTCAGTTTCTTTGTAGTTAGAATTAAGTTCTTTTTCAATAACATACTAAGAAATGAATCAATCGTGTGCATTTGTATTGTAGAAATGAAAAGAAATTTGACTAAAGGACTCCAAAAGAAATGATATTGAATTCAACTGTGATGCATCATATTTTATCTTCTAAATTTGATTTATTTATGAAAAACTTTTGCTTAAATTCAACCTTGTACAAAATGTGAAGCTATTAAAAATTATAAAATCAAACTTGTGTTGTGAAAATTTAAAATGTAATTATTTAACAGTAGATGATTTGCCTTCTGTTTTGTCATTCAGTTATTTGTTTGATATGAATGAAATAAAACAGCCTTAGAAATCTATATTAATCTCACTCAGGTAAGTTTCAAGCCTAAAAGACCTCAAAACTTCATAAATCCAATCTTGAAAGTATTTTAGGGAATACTTTTAGTCTCTCTCATACACATCTGAAAATTCCATTAATTTTATCAAAATGAAAAGAAATATAGTGTCAAATTCTACCAAAATATGAAATAAACAACCCAGTATAGCTAGCAATCAGAATTAAAAATTATGTTGATAAATGTTGAGATATAATTATACTCATGGATGTAGAAAAACAAAAATGGTAAATGAATTGTAAATTGAGATAAACCAACTCTAAGTTTAACATTCGAACTGATAAAAAGTAGAATGTTATGTAATATTTCACAACCCTTTAAAGCCCATTGCATTATCTGCTGTTATGTTTAGTACATATGACTAAGTGAAATGGATTTGGTTTCTGTGTCAATTATGGCTATGTCCTCGCTGCCTGCTTTTTATCTTTGCAAAAGTAGACTTAAGTGATAAGATATGGTATCAGAAAAAATTGGGTAAAAAAGTGTTATTGTGTTCAGGTTTATCTTGCTAATCTCAAATTAACATTACTTCTTTTTAGCAGAGAAAAAATGTTAGTTTCATGTTCGTCCTAAATAATTTAAACCTTTATTTACTAAATAAGGTAAAAATTTCATCTTTATCATTCATTTATTAAGAAAGTTAATTAAAAAATAAAATTATATTATTTTCCATTGAACATTTCTTGTTATTTATTACAATAAATGCACAAAGTGTACTGCAAAAGCAAGCACTACTATTTAATATTGAGGCTTTTAATAATTTCTCCAGGTTCCAATTTTTAATTAATAATATTTAATTGTTCAAATTCTTTTAGTACTTGCTCATTTTTCATGGCTCAGCCCTCTCTGGATCTGTCTACTATGCACATTTTATACCTTCAAAGTAAAATTGATCAACAATATAAAACGGCATTTTGGTTAATTTAGTTGATGATGACTTTGGCGATGGTATGGGTGATGTACTTTTCATTCTGGTAACCTGTCCAGTTAGCCCAAAGAGGCAAGACTTGGCGACTGCCTGTCTCCCCACAAAAAATACCACTTGCAAGGCTATAATGTCAAAGATTTACTCAGTATTTTTTTTGTTTGACCTATTTATGCATTCCCCATTTTCTTTTCTGCGCTGATTTCTATCAGGTTTCTCATTACCATCTGTAATCAAGAATGTTAGAATTTCATTAGTGTCAATCTCTTCCGTGAGCAGCTCCACAGCTCTAATCATATTTCAACTTGATGCATAGTTGTAGTATCAGCTAATCCCATAGTGGTTGATTTTGTATTAATTACATAAGTTTGCTGCCATTTGGCAATAAACAAATATCGATCTTTAGTCTGTTAGTGAAATATAGCAAGAATCTACGATGGCAATTGAAGAAAATGTGGATATGTTACATAATAGTCAGAAATCACATTTGAACAGTAATGCATGATATGAGGTCTAAGGTTAAACAAGTAGTAAGGAAATGCCTCTTCCACAAAGTGATTATTTTGTTTTATTGTTTCATGATTTATATGAAAAAAGGATTCTATTAGAGTTAAAAATAATTTAATCTCCAGACAAAGATCATAAGCAGGAAACAGTTGGGGTGTCAACCTTGAAAAATAGAGGAATTGAGCTGATACATTTTGATTTAAGAGAAAAAATTGAGTACTACACCAGTTTCATAAGACCTGTCTGTTTTCACTATTTTTGGCAGGTATTTTAATTAACATCACAGTGGAGCAACACAACAGGCTATTGGTGAAGGTCTGGGATCAATTCCAAAGGAAAAGATCCAAGAACACCACATAATTTTGAACCATGGTCTGATGACACTATTTTTTGATTTCATTAAAAAAGTTAAGAGTTGTGGGGTATTTTCCATTCAAGGTAAAAAAAACTATTAGCTTCTCTACTTTAAAAGAATATTTAGGAATAAGAATTGTACAGCATCCAAAGCAATTCCATTGGCAATTTACACCATTTGCATGGTTTACAATGTTTTATTAAAATATTTAAACACCATAATTTTCTAAAAAGCACTTAACTTTTAAAAGCAATTATTGATTAAAGAAAACAAAAACCATCACCTATTTCTCTCATCAATGCTAATAGAAATCGTGGTTCGATTCCTGTAACTTACCTTGAGTGTATTTCTTTCCTGTCAGTAAAACTTTTCTTGTATACTACTTGATGCGATCAATCTGGTGTTCAGCTCAGCTAGGCCAAATGACCCTCATACCATAAAACCCAACCAACGAATAGAAATGAAAGATTTTTTAAGTTTGGTTTAAAATTTATTTTTCTCTTATCTACCTTCATTATTGCACATTAAATTCCTAAAAAATTCAAAATGTGATTTCTCTTTGGAATAACAAATACAAATATCCATTTTTTTTTTCAAATATACAAATATTTTTTCAACTCCCAAATAAAACTCACTGCTCAAGTTTTGGTATGTGGGAAGTAAAACTGACTGCTTCCCTATTTCAGACTGATTTTCAGATGAAATAGTGCAGTAATTGCAATTACAAAATAGTGCATTTTAATACTTTTATCACCACATCAATAACTCATTTCAGATGTGCATGCTAAAACTTCTTAAATAGCTTTTTACACATCCATTTCAAATTTGAAAGTTGTATTACAAGTCTAGACTATTTTTATAATCTTGCCTTAACATGCAATTGTTCCGAAACAACTTGTTCAACGTGAATATTCGATCATTATGCAGTGAATTTTGTTTATGGAAGCACTATCACTTTGTATTGATGTTTTACAGAATGTCCTTACATTTTAAAATTGTTTTTATTGAACGTTGTACCCAACCTATAATTATGCCCAGACAGTGCCTTCTGCTAAGAGAAAAAGTAAGACTAAAAATTTGAGTACTTCCATCAGTAATTCACCAGTATTAAGAATGCCAGTAATTTTCAAACCCTACTGAAAAGGCACAATTTTATATTTTAGATAAATAAAATAAATTTTCATCTTTCACTCCAAAATTGGCCAACAAAACAGATGTTTGTAAAAATAAAATAAAACATTAACTTGTAAAAGCTATAAAAGCAAAATTTTATCACAAAACTTGTAGCTTGAAATCAAAGAATAAATTATTGTTTCTACTGTCCTTAATTTTGATCTATTTTACTACTGTTGGAAATTCATACTTGTTCATAAGCTTTATAATAGATTGAGGAGAAATTCTGAAAATTTTATCTGCTTTATAAAAAATGAACATGGCTATTAGAGAATTTTACAATTGTGCACTTCAATTTTAATTTCTACAGTATTGAGTTGAATTTGAAAGTACTCATATTAACTGATAATGAAATTGCTGATACTACTCACCTCTTGAGTAAAATATCTTAAAATTTTGATAAATAGCTGATCTTTGAGATCTTTTTGAACTGGATTTGCCTTAATATGCTTTGACCCATTTGCCTTATAACATGCTTTTAAAATTACTAAAGTTGTTTGCATGGCATACAATTTTAGTAAACATTGATGCATAGCTTTGGCCTATTTTAAAACTGATGTTATTGCTATGGTTACTTGAAAATTTATCTCAAGAAAAATAATTGGACCCAAGAGATTTAAAATTGCACTCATTGGTAATGTAATTTAATTCTGAAATTCATTAAGTTCACCCAAATATCCAATTTCATAAATTGAAGAGATAATAGTTATAACAGATCTTTAATTTAGACCAGACCAATAATAAATGCCTTTATGAGTAAAAATCAATTACCCCATATAAAGCAAAATAAAAACCTCAAGCAGTCAATTTCTGCTTTATCTTCATGTCTTTCTTTAAAACAATATGGAGGACAAATGAATTGTTCAGAACTAGAAGTTCATATAATTCTAGTAGTTGACATGAAAACATTTCATGTCCCTGTCTTTTCGTATCAGGTATTTAGCGATCAGTATGTAGAATGAAATAGTAATAGTCAGTAAGAGTATTTCTTGAACTCCTTTACTGTGACTACTACTGAGGTATTGGATGATAAATAGTAATGTTTCATAAGATGTGATTTTGCAACATAACCACTCAAATAAAAATTGAAAATTTGGTTAATTCTTAGTTAACAGCATGGCTTTGTTTGGTTTATAGGCAAGCCAATGCCAAATGATAATAGTTAGATCTGTAAAACTGTTATCTTGTGATAACAGAGTTAACAGTTATTGCTAATTTCTATAGCAATTGCAATTCAGATTGATCAACAGTATTTTTATAGTGAATAAATTTAAGTTATTAACTCTTAGAATTTGACATTAACAGTTGATTTAAATCTAGTTATGATGTAAATGTATAGTAATTTAAACTTTTAATTACCAAATTTTGCAACCTAATTGGTATAGTGGTCAGTGTTTGCTATCCAGTAGGTCCCAGGTTCAAAGCATGGTTTGTAAGAGCATGGATGTTGGCGATTGTCCCTATAGGAGTAGCAGTTGCCCATTGGGTGCTCCTTCACAAATAGCAGTCACTTCATCCTTGTGCTGCTATTTTGAAGAGGTCAGAAATTAGGAAAAAGGTCAGGCTAAATTGGTCAGGAATTAGGAAAAATGTTTATTTTCTAAATTAAATGTTTATTAGTCTTTGTTTTGTTTAGATATTTTAAAAGTTAATTTTTCAACATTTATCAATAACAGTTGCTAACTGTTAATATGTAATAACAATTATTTTAACTTTATTAGAATAACAGATCATCTCTAATGGTTAACATTGCTGATAAGATCAACTTGGCAGACTTTGGAAACTGTAGCATACATTAGAATTTAACTCAAAGTTGTGTTACAAAAAATGGAAGCTAGACATTCCATAGATATGCCTTTTAATAGGAATGCAACACAAGGAAGTATATCAAAATGTTATTGCAATGTATCAAGCAAATTTCTTACATATAAAAATGTATACAAACAATAAATTAAGTTCCATATAGCACTGAGTCATTTATCGTATTTCGTGAGGAACAGGGTTAAAAGCCTTAGTTTTGTGGTCACAGGGATTTGGAGCAGCTTCATATGTACATAATGTTATCTCTTGTCGGGGTGGCTGGAAAGAAATTATTAAAAAGTATTAAAAAAAACTTAAAATAGAAAGAGAACAAATGAGTCAATGAAGTCACGTTTAAGGCATCTTATAAATACCTACCTACCTAATCAGAGTTCTTGACTAAATTGAGCAATCTCTTCAAATTTTTACCTTTTCTTAGAAATATTAAGATTTAAAAGAATACCTTATTTTTATTTTTAAAGATTTTTATCATAAGTATTGCAACAATGATAGAAATAATCAATATGGTTCAAATGAGGGGATTAAAGATAAAGGATAAGAAAAGCTAAAGATTTTAGAAAGTTCCAGGTTTAAATCTATCAGTAGATATTCCATTCCAGACGATATTTTTAATACACTTTTTTAATTAAAACTTGAATTCATGGGAATGGCAAAACAGAAGACTCCAAAAATGTCTTACAATATTTATACCTTGAATTTTTCAAATCGCATTTTTAATTATGACAATATATTGAGCTTGGGTAAGATTTGAGCTACAACATAACATGAACAGTAAACACAAGCTATCTGTTACATTATCTTCATTAAATTGCTCAAGGTCAATTTTGGCAGAAATTTCAATCTGATAAGATATAGGCAGATGAAGGAATTTAACGATTCTTAAACTATCTAAAAATCGTGATCACAAAAAGAAATGAAAAACATTTCACTTTTCATATTACACACAATTCAAATATTGAATTAATTTAGAATTAAATTTCCACATTACACTGGATTTAAAAATGTGAAAAATATTGAATTTGTAGGTGATTAACAAGTCGAACTATTTTCAATTCATAAAGAAAAAAATTGAATGTTGTTTCTCTACATTTAGGGTAATTAATTGGTGCCATTTTTACAATTATGGTTGATTAGTTTGGGTTTTATGGCACAAGATATAAAAATGGAGATACAAGATGAAATAAAATTGGAAAAACATCAGATTAATAAACACACCAACATTAATAGGGTAATAAAGCATAAGTAACATGAAACCAAATTAAAGACTAATCAAAAATTTGGAAAAGTAATTCTTTAAACATGTCATCAACATACAAAAAATAAAATGCATTGATGAGAATGTTAGATTAAAATAGATGAAGTGATGCAGTTTAAAAGACAAAATGGTGTTGGATAAAAGACATGTTGGTTTCCCTTTAAAAAACAAATTACTAACTATTTTCAAACAGAAATATGAGATGGATACTGCATCTTCTGTAAAGTGATGAATGCGGAAGATGACCCAACAAATTTTGCAATTGTTATTCAGTTAAATGGTGCCATATAGAGAATAAAAATAATTAGCATTAGGAAGCTTACCTTTGTGAATTCACCTTTCAGACCAATATAATACACTTTTGTTGATTCTGATCCAAAATTCTTAGGAAAATATATTGTTAAGTGGTGAACATTTGGAAATTTTACAACCCTGAAAATAAAGAAATAATTCAAATACTAGGAAGAAAAGCAACAGAATAAAGCATGAAGGTTGAGGATAAGGACTGACAACGTACACCTTAAATATTTTTTTTAATACGCACAGTACATAAGAATAGGGTAAATCTATTTGCCACAAATTTTTATGACTGATGTCATTTTTAAATCCCTAAAGTTTGAGGATTGAAGATGATGAAAAAAATGTTTACATTATTTTGTATGCAGTATAAAAATTCTTTAGAAAATATTAAATGACATAATTTTAAACAAGGCAAAAGACAACTATAATGTATTCATCGACAAAATTAACAAATATAAGCTGATATTTATAAAAAAATGTTGAATTAACATTGTAAAATGTTTCCATCAGAAATTTAAAAAGCATGCTTAATAGTAATCAATAACTAATCACAAAAGCATCTAAAATAGTGCTAAATACATTTTCTTATGATATGCAACTATAAGCAAATGTCAAGTCCTTCAAAATAATATTAAATAAAACCCCAGAGATTGTAATCCAGTGGATACCAGGCCATTACAAAATAATGGGAAATGAGAATGCTAACTAGCCAAAAGGGAACATCACATGCTCATTTCCCTTTCCAGATTGCAAAACTGAAATCAAATTTTTTAGAGAGGGTCACCCCAAAGAATTACTTAAGAAAAACTTTAAAACTATGGATCTGGTATACCAGATATTTCAGATTTGTTCAGGGGAAAGGCAGTGGCTGAATTCTGACTAACTGGACATGATTGTTTTGCAAAACATTTTCCCTTTTTTAACATTATCCATGACCCTATCTGTAACCTTTGTTGCCTTGGGAAGGAAATGGACAAGGCCCACTTACTCCATTGTCCTGCTATTCGTGCATCTACTGAGGATGATTGCTACTGGGAAGCAAGAGACTGAATGGGTTCATAGATATTTTTTCATCTTGGGAGGCCTTATTCCTTTCAGTCTTTTAATTTATTTTTATTTTGGCAATCTTTGTGACCCACCATTGAAAAGAAAAGAATAGTGCCTGTGCAGATCTGTTCTGAGTAATCTTCCCATGTATAAAGCCATTATAAAACAATTTTGTTTACAATAAAAACTATCTGAAATCAACATTGAGGGCTCCTTAATTAGAACCAGGTCCATGATAGGCATTATTGATTGAATTAATGATACACTGGAGCAATACAACTGGGATCGATCCTGAAGGGAAAGATTCGAGGATAACACCTCATAATTTTTAACCATGGTCAGATGATGAGATCAAGACCTGAGCTGGTACTCTGCTCTCCAAACTTTCACACCATGCCAACGTGAGGAGATTTGAGGCCATGGCAGATTTAATGTACACCAGCCCGCAAGTACACGATTGTCGAGTTTTGAACTCCCAATCCTCCAGTTGCTAACCCACTACTCTTCTAACTGGGTTTCCATGGCCCCAAGTCTATGAATCAGTTTAAGCACCATGATATAATGATTGATTGAATTTTTATGGCACAAGGGCCAGGTTTAGCCAAGCCCATGATATAATGAATATTTTATTGCTTACTTAATTGGATATTCTAATGTTCCTGTTAAATCTGGCTGCATCTCAAATTCTTCATCAGCTTCTGTATTTACATCATCAAAATTAATGTTAGGTCTATTCTTAAACCTGGAATGAAAATTACCATTACAATTTTTTTTATTGAGAATCCATAATTTATCAACCTTTCAAATACTCCTTAAAAGAAACTATATAATAGCCTAAGGATCGTTTGCACATGCACTGGCAAAACAGGTACCATCACAGGCAGATTGATGCAATGCAATCAAATGCGAGATTGGCACATGCAGCTGATGCTGAACTCGACAAATTAGATCTTGGAACATTCTCATTGATGATTGGCAGCCTTGCTTACCATGCACCCATCATTTCCTCTTGTTTTATTTTTGCCAATTTTTGTACTGTAGCAATATAAACTGTATTCACTTATCTTAATTGTTATTGTGACCATTTTCTTTGAAGGTTCCACCAGGTTCCATTTTCTTCCACCAGGATACTACGATGGTCTCTCATCATAGTATCCTGGTTCTTAATACTATTTTTTAATTGTTCCACCAAAAAATCAAATACATTTGTACGTGTACGAAATTAGTAGAAGAATTTGGACTGATCGGTTTTCAAATAGAATGTATAAATTGCCTTTCAAGTATCTTCCAGGCAAAAGAGGATGTATCTAGTATTGTTTTTGCTTCTTTGGTACTTCTTCAGGCACAATAACCCGTTGGTTGGATTGAGTTTTATGATAAAAGGGCCTTATTTAGCCATGCTGCACCAAACACAAGATGACAACATCAAGTAATGGTCATACACACACAAGGAAGTTTTACTGATACAAAAGAGAGAAATACACCCAAGGAGGAATCGAACTTTCGTCTCTTACAATAAACCATGAAAATAACATCTGTTGACAGCAGCATACAGCCTTTCTTCATTACAGCCAGAAACAAACTAATCAGCACTGGCAATGCTGGCATGTGTGAAAGATGGCAACAGAATGAGCTGGTGATGGCTCTGGTACCTAATTTGTTGGCGTGTGTAAAAATACCCTTGGAATACAAAAGTATTTGATGTCTACAGTGTAATGTTTTGAATTAGCATATTTATATCTGTTAGTTTTATCTCTACTGAATTTTCTAACCCGGTGAACAAATTATGAACAATCTAGTTTTAAACATTCCCAAAAGTATAAATGTCAACAATAAAATATATCACATTCATAATAATTTCGAATATTTAACAATTCATTACATTATAACAGATTATCATTCAAGCCAAGGGGTATGTTCTGCAAGAATAATAAAGTACACAAAATATTTTTTCAAAGAAATTTAAAGCAGGTTGACAGATGGATATTTTTTTCAGTGCAGCAAATAAAGTATACTACTGTGGCAAAAAATTTCAACTGATTATCAATTAATCGAGGTAAATTAATTCAGCGCAATTTACATATATGTTCTCCTTCAAAGTGAAGGTACTTATATTCTATGTGCAGATGTATGGTCGGTTTGTTTGTGTTTGATGGAGCAAGGGATAAATTTGGCCAAGCTGCACCAAACATTGTTTTTTACATCAAGTAAATGGACACACACAAGGAAAGTGAAGGCAGTTACAGGCAGGTTGGTTTGGGTTTTATGGTGCAAGGTCCAGAAGTGAACAAGCTGCGCCTACAGGTTAGTTACTCCAACAGCTCGCAAGTTCGGAGGGCAAACCCACTGGTTTTACATATGAGTAAAGTGGTTAATTACATTAAGGGCTCAGAAGGATATAGTATATATATAAAGTAGGCAGCTAAATGCATTTGGATTAAAAAAGTTTTACACAAATAAAATCTTGTTTTTCTTAAAAAAAAAGTAAGTGCCACTCACCATCAAAAATAACTAACCTCTTATCCTAGAAAATAATCAATTGGTTTAAAATTATTATTATTATTTTGAAAAACTGATCTTGTAGAGTTTTACCTTATACTGTGGAATTTTTATTTAGAAATCAGCATGCTAGTATTTTGGACATTTGTCTCCTTACTGGTAGGTCAATTAGCTTACACTCTAAAATCTGTCAACATTTTTAATGTAAAAACATCTGATAAAAAGAATTGTTATGCTAGAATGCAATTTGTCTCATCTAATTAGATAAAAATGATATATAAAGAGTGAATATTAAAAATCCATTCACAATTAAAAGTATAAGTTGAGTTATTTAGGAGTTCTAAGATTACTTAACTCTGCTAATGTTTGTTAATTTTTATATATCTCATGCAGAGATAGTAGATAAGGTATAAGGCAAGAATACACAAGACTAAGAATCACAGCAATTTACCACCACAAAATGCAAAAAGATCTTACAATTTCATTTTTGAAGGGTGAGTAGTGTCTTCTCCTCCTACAACTATAATTCCTTTCAACTTTACAATCCCTGTAAATCTACAAAATAAAATAAATTTATTGCTATTCATGAATATATACTACAGCAATTAAAGGCAAGCAAAACAAACATCTACAAAAGCATTAATTTTTAGATCAAGATTGCTTTTTATTCCATACTCTATCACAGCCTTTTACTTTTCTTGTACATTGGCTTATATTAGGCTTGCAATAGATTAAATACGAGCTAAAGATTTTATACAGAAGTTTTTATACATTCTAGTCAATATAAATGCAAAAATTCAATTCATACTAGAAGACCAGTGCATAGTATCTGTGCTGAAATTTCTACTTATATCAAATGATGGCAGTGTTGTTACTCACTTTTCATGCATTGTTTAAATTCATTTATGTTCCGATATAAGCATTGATATGCACATTTCAACTGCCAAATAGAACAAAACAGCATTTTGTGTACTTCTCACTGGGATTCTTATTTCCAATACAGTGCTTGGCAAGAAATTCATACCAGTCATACTACAATTAGCTTCTGGACATCCATTTCAATTGCATCCCATTTACTTGAAAGCTGATTTGGTATATTTTAACATGTATTTTCTCATTTGTTCACATTTTCTTTTCTGCATGGATTGCTATCTTCAAGGATCCTCATTGCTTTCAGCCATCAGAAGGCTGAAGAATTTCATTAGAGCAGCAAGCTCTTTCATGTATTTTTAACAGTATTTTATAGCTCCATGGCTAAAATCCAGCACATTTAAACAAATTAACAAAATTAGTAACAGTTGATTTTATATGCTTTATATCCATTTGTGACCACACTTACCAATATATAAATAACGTTGATTCCTGTGCCATGAGTATAAATGAAATACACATGTATAGATTTTAGTTATTATACAACTTTTAGCAAAATGTAAATTATCACCTTGGAAGAGAATTCTGCGATTTAAAGTTCTAAAAATGTAATTATATTAAATGTAGATATTACGTTATGGGCACTATATAGAAGCACGGAAAGTGAAATGTACTTACGGAATATTAAATAGAAGTTCTTCATCTACATCACTTTCAACAAACTGGAATATGAAATATAACATTAAATTTCAAGAGAAAGACTATTCATAACAAATACTATTCACAAATTTTTCATAGAAAGTCCCAGTAATCTCAAAAAGTGCTGAAACTTATAATGCAACATTATAAGTTTGGATGAATTACCATTCCTTGGATGAATTACCACATTCATCTAAGTAAAAACACACATGACAAAAAACAATAGGCTAATTTAAGTATGACTTCGAGAACTGTTCAAAGATTACAATTTAAAAATTTTCGATGAGTTGATCTGTTAAAATTGCAAAAAATAAATATTAGGATGGAATAATACAAAAACCGTATTAGTTGAGAATCAAGAGAGGCTATCACTTTCAAATAATTTTATCACAAAAATAAAAGTTTTGAGGGCAAACTTTCTTTTTATCATAAAACCTTAAAAACAATTTTGAAATGTCTTCAGATTCATGCCCAATCCCAGTTATGTAAACCATCCTGAAGGGAATGAGGTTTCTTACTTGTGTGTGATTTTGACATTTTTTAAGGAACTAAAATCACATAATCTCCAAGGATATTTACAGATAGGGCCTAAGCAGCCCCTAAAATGTTCCTAATTTCACAAACAAACCGGTGAAGTTAGACATCTATATAACTCAAAGTTTTGTTGAACCAATAAGTAGAAAATATGTAGGCAGGTTTGAAAATAGTCAACCATATCTGCAAACAAAATGCTCATTTTGCATTATAGAAATTTGATTAGTTGTTAACTGCTAAACAATTTTATGCTAAAACAATTAAAAATACATGCTAAAACCAGTTTTGCTGGCATAAATTATATTTTGATTATAGGTGGCTCTGATGAGAAGGTAGACCTTGAGTCAGTGGATGTTTGAAAAGGCATGACAGTACATGGGGAGAGTTGAATTATCGTCGCACTGGAGTAACACAACAGGCTATTGGTGATCAATACCAACGGAAAAGCACCTCGTAATTTTGAACCACGGCCTGATGACGTGGAAAGCATGAATGGTGATCACAGTGGTTGTTATTCCCCCTGCCAACTAGTTATCATTGCTACTACTTTTCGCATTGAACTTAGAACCAGAGTTCACACTAAAAACGTAAATTGTGGAAGTGCTTTGTTTATGTTACCACCAGTCCTCTTATGTAACTAATAGTGACTTGACTGCTAACTTGTGAGAGCCAGACAATAATCATACAAAGAAATCACAAGAAACGTTAATTGTTTGAGCAAAACACGCAGTGAGAGATGACTAGGCCACACCTAAATTATGTCCTGAAAATGTGCCTGATATCTATAAAATAATGCATTCCTAATACACGTAATTCTGTTTTTGCATGAACCTTTTTTTACGTGAATTTGATTTAACACGAATTCAAAATAAATATTTCATTCTCTTTTTACACCAGTCATTTTGATTTAGCACGAGTGGTCCAATCCAATTTCTAACAATTTTTTCCCCCTAAATTCTAAGAAAACTAAATTTTATTTGTGGCATAGATCATTTCTATTTTCTATATGTATAACAGCTAGTGTGTGTTTTGAAACGTGTGCTTTCCTCTAGATACATTACATAACGTTTTTATTATTGAATTTGGTGGTGCACATCTACCGTATTCGTGCATTGTATCTTCGGAAGACATTTAGTATGTAGCTCTATTTCAAAGTGAAAGAATCTATAGTGAAATTTGTGCACATATAAATTTTGCCGAAAGTCAATAAATCGTAAGTTTACAAATTTTTCATACCTTTATTCATTTTAATTTGAGATATTTTTCGGTAGCCCTTATATGTCACATAATTCACCCATTACCAAAACGAAAAGGAAAGCGATTTCTTTGGAACTTAAAATTCAAATTTTAGATCGTCTTACAACTGGACAAGGTGCTACGTCTGTAGGAAAGCATTTTGGTGTACATGAAGCTTAAGAACAATTAAGAAAAATAAAGCTGCAATTAGGAAGTCGGTATGTTCTGGAACAAAAGTAAGTGTAAATTCACCATCATTATACAAGATATTGTCAAGGAAAAGATGGAAAAGGCTCTGGTAATATGGATAGAAGATAAGTCACAAAAAAGAGAACCAGTAGATGGAAATGCCATCAAGCAAACAGCACTAAGAATTTATAGACAGATTAAAGAAAAGGAGCCAAGCACTTCATCTCAGTTAAACAGAAAGTATGAATTTTCTGCAAGTACAGGTTGGATGGCAGGGTTTCTTAAAAGGCATGCTCTTCATAATATAAAAATTAAAGGTGAAACTGCATCTGCAGATGAAAGTATTCCCGCAGGAACTCCTGATCAAGTGTGGAATACAGATGAAAGTGGTCTCTTCTGGAAACGAATGCTGAATAGAACTTACATAGCCAAATCGAAGAAAACTGCTTGTGGTTTTAAGGTAGCTAAGGATCGTGTGACCTTATTATTTTGCTCCAACGCTTCAGGAGATCATATATTGAAACCACTGCTGGTAAATCGAGCCCTAAACCAACGTTCAATGAAAGGTGTGGATATCAATAAACTGCCTGTTCACTGGATGGCAAACAAGAACGCCTGGGTGACCACTGCTATCTTTACAGAATGATTCAACAAATGTTTCGTCCCAGAAGTCAGACATAACATGAATGTGAAAGGTCTTGAATTTAAAGCTCTTCTGATTCTTGACAATGCACCCGGCCATCCTGTCTTGGAACATCCAAACATACAAATTTTATTTCTGCCACCTAATACTACATCTTTGATACAACCGCTAGACCAAGGTATAATTGCGACATTTAAAACATACTACGTAAAACGAACATTCCAACACATTTTGGACAAACTGAATGATGAAGCACTAACAGTCATTGATGTGTGGAAGAAATTCTCAATTATGGATTGTATCAATCAAGTTGGATTAGCGTTAACTGAATAAAAACCAGCAATTTTGAATGCGTGTTGGAAAGCGGTTTGGCCACAATGTGTAAAAAGCAGATCCCATCATCCCTAATATGGCCGAATTTCCCAACATCTTTACAATGGCACACACAATTGGTGGAGAAGGATTCGATGATTTATAGTTTGAAGATATTGATGAATTATTAGTCGATAAAGCCTTAAGCGAAGATGAAATATTGGAGGTTGTCCTTGAGATTCCTAATCCCACAGATTGTAGTGATAATGAAGAAAATGATCTTGTTCTAAATGCAGATTTAATAAAAGGTCTGGAACTGGCCAAAAAATTGGGTAATCATTTTGTGAAACATGACCCTAATGAGGAATGCGCTGGGAAGTTTCAATGTGAACTGAAGTTGTTGACAGCCTCTTACAGAGAATTATATAACAAAATAACCAAAACACGAACAAAACGGTTAATAACTGAATTTGTTCGTAAAACCGGTGAAACATCAGTACCAGAGGAAACTCGTGCTGATTTTGCTCAAGAGATCACAGAAAGAATTTCATTAATAGAGGAAGAAGCCGATGTCCACAACATTTCTAGTGATAGCAGTGATATTCCAGTCGTATGCAAAAGTATGCTCCATTTATTGTCAGAAAGTGAATAAATAAATTTTATGTGTAAAACAGATTTTTTTGTTCATGAAGAATTTTTTCATTTTCATTACATGTGTATTCTGTTGAAGTAAAATAATAAGCTTAAAACGAATATTTTCATATGGTTTTTTAAAATTATTTTTACTGATTTTTTAGTTCCGAAACCAATCTTCTTTTCTCCCATAGATACAATGTCTTTTTTTACACGAATTTTTTATACGTATTCTTCAGGAACGTATCTATCGTGTAAAAACAGAATTAGGTGTACTCTTGATTTGGTCACTTGTATAAAAATGAAATAATAAATTTCCTTAAGCTCATTTGTTTCAAGAACGAAGCACTTTTTAATGAAAGTTCTTCCACATGATTCAATTGTTTTGCATGCATAGCTTTTTAATAACACCATGATTCTTGCTCACCAAGAGTGCAAAGGAAATTATATACACAGAAAAACTTTCAATTAATGTTTCTGAACGAGACGCCATATTAAAATACAATTTGAACATTTGACTTACTTTTTCCGTATCTAAGCGTTTGTCCCATGGTTTGAATACAAGTTTGCCCGAGTCCTCAACCACTTCGTTAAGACATTGAACATTTTCGGTATCTATTTTAGTATATAGGCTATAAGCAATACCTAAATCTGAAGGTTGTTCATCAGCTTCGTGTTCACAACAACCGTGGCTATGCCCATGCCCAGCCATGATGTGGTTTTTTAAGGTGAATCCAAATGAAAATCGCAATGCTTAAGGAAGAGGTAAACAAAACATTGGGCGGAAACGGAAACACGTCACAGTGAACTCATCATCATTCTTCTACTGAAGGTGGGCCGCGGTGGCCCGGTTGGAAGAGTAACGGACTAGCAACCGAAGGGTTGCGAGTTCGAATCCAGCCAAACACCGTCGTGTACAAAGGGGGCTGGTGCACGTTAAATCTGTCGTGGCCTCAAATGTCCTCACGTTGGCGTGGTGTGGAAGTTTGGAGAGTGGGGTGCCAGCTCAGGTGTTGCCTCGTCATCTGACCGTGGTTCAAAATTACGTGGTGTTGTCCTCGGATCTTTCCCTTTGGGATTGATCCCGGACCGTCACCAATAGCCCGTTGTGTTGCTCCAGTGTGACGTTAATTGAAATAAATAAATAAATAAATAAATCTACTGAAGGTAGGTAAGAATTTTTTATTAACGTCACACTGGAGCAACATAACGGGCTATTGGCGATGGTCCGAGATCAAACCTGAAGGGAAAGGTCCGAGGACAACACCCTATAATTTTAAACCACGGTCAGATGACGAGGTCACACTTGCTGGCACCCACTCTGCAAACTTTCACACCACCCCAACATGAGAACATTTGGGGCCATAACAGATTTAATGTGCACCAGCCCCTTTTGTACCCAATGGTCTTTGATTGGATTCGAACTCGCAGGATCTTCCTATGAAATAGATGGAGTATGTGTACCCAGCTTCATGTTTTGGCGATCCCTTGGTTTGAAGATCTATCACGTGGTTGTGGGAAAAAGCATGCTTCCTAAATTATTGAATGGTTAAAGTAATTATCCACCGTGATCAAAAACACTAGTCGGTGCTTCAAAAGCAAATCGGATAAGTCGATTCCAAAGCCCTAGTGATTTACTCTTCAGAGATCTTACGACAGCGACTCCATCCATAAACGGTTGTGTTTCTTCAGTGCGACGTTAAAATACCTACCTACCATCCACAAACGAAGTGCGATTGCCGAGTTGGAAGTCAAACCGAGTAGAATACGAATGATATATAATTGTTGTTTTAGTCATGTAATAATATTCCATAGTAAATATTTGCATTGCAAGAAATTGTAGTTTATTGGTTTGTCTTTATTATCTACCTTCAAATTTAAAATCACCCAAAAAACTTATGAAAACTGCAAGAGTTTCAGTAATAGACCAGTGATAAGAATATAAGTATTAGAATAAGATTTAAGAATATTAATTTGATATATTGTTGGATGGTATTAGAATGGAGAATTTTTTATTAGTTTGAAATCAGAAATTGTGTGCGATTACCTTTTTCAATTGAATCTAGTTTTATTTATGCAGATAAATGAAGCACGGTTCACTTTTTATTGAAAGAAAAGCAAAGCATATAAGAAATTGAAAATAAAGCTAAGCCTTTCCAACATTTACTATTTAAGTTACGTAAAATAAAGCAGATTGTCTGATAACATTAAAATAAAATAAAATTCTATTTCGGAATAAACCTATTTAGTCTAAGCATTCTAACTTTTTTATGTGAAAGAGTGAGTAATACTGAGAGGTTTTTATGACTGGCATGAAATTTTAACCGATATTTTTAAATGAGTTTTCTTTGTTGGAAACTGCTGATTGATATTATTTATCCGTAGGTAAGGAAATGCAGACGACTTTTTCGTGGAACGACGTGGTAACACGTTTACTACTTGCAACATATGCTGAAAAGAAAGACTTTAAATCCACACTTTAAAAAAGATATTGTGGGAAGGGATATCTGAAGTTCTAAGGAGTCACGGCTATAGTATCACAAGAATACAAACAGAAAATAAATTCAAAAGTTTACTGAATTCCTATAAAAGGGAAAAGACAATAACCGGCAATCTGGAGGTTGCCGTAAAACATATCCTTATTTTAATGAGATGGAGGAACTGTTTGGGGCATCTCCAGATATAAACCCAGTTTCGGAGGCATCGTCATATCCGGATTTGCCAACAACCCAACATCAATTCTGGATTTGTCGAGTCTGCCGCCTGTAGCTTTTCCTCTCCAAGAATTAAAAGAAAAGTTGAAGTTGAACCAGAGTGGGTTAAAACGTATCGAGACCAGGCCCAAAAGAGGCATGAGGAGAGAATGGCCCAGCAAAATAAATTTTTAGATGCATTTATCAATTTTACCAAACCTTTATAAAATAAAATCATCTTTAAAAAATGAATTTGTTTGAAAATTTTTGAAACATATTACCCTACAAGATTTTGTAATATCGGCTCAGAGCAGAAATTCATGGAAAGCTTTTCGAGATACTAAAAACTTACTTTCGGGATAAGAAATACATTGTGACTTTAATCTTTATAAAACAAGCATGACACCACTAAAATGCTTATAATTTATATTTTATACCTAAAAAGTAATTCTATAAACTGCTGTAAGAGTTCAGATCGATACCTAAAATGTCATTTTCTTTAAATAACTAGTTTTTCAATTGTAATTTAAATATGTGAGCCATGTGCAAGTGTTCCATTTTGCTGCAAATTAAACGCGGGTAAAATATCTACGAACCTTATATCTGATTGGAAGCTGAGTTGCATAACATGTTGCTTAGTAACGTTGAGACTAGAAAGCGTTCGAAAAAGCAGCTTCAGAACTGATGAAACGGAGGTAATGTGACGGATTATTTTTTGGTTTGCACTTTTTTCAGAGAATTGATTACGGACGCGGCCTTTGTCTTTCTTTTTGCATGAGAAACTTGATAACAGAACAAAATTGAAATGAACTTTTATTGAAAATTGCTATTAAAGTTTATTTAACTGTAACCATATAATTGTGTTTCTAATGTCAAAAGTTTTCTTAGTTTCAGTTTCAGCTTCAGCGTTTTGAGTAAAATTTCCTTGTTGGTTTTGTTCTGTCTCTTTTTCCTCTGCTTGTTTTTTCGTTCTTTAAACTTTTATCAAGATATGAGCTCAACCACTGAGTTCGAAACGAAACAATCTGAAGTTGAAAACCGCGCGAATAAGGAACAGATCAACAGTCCGTTGTCATGGAAACTCACAGCTGGAATCAGCGTGTGAGTTTCCATGACAACGGACTTCCCAGTTATCGTTGCATCTCTATGCATTGATAAAAATTGACTGATTTTTGTTTATTAAATTTTCAATATGCTGTTTACTCGTCTTTTTTCGCATATTTCTGAACATAATCAATGTCATATAATCGAGAACAATGAACGGAAAGTCAGCACCTCTGCTGTAGCATAAGCTTCAAATTTTCATCTAAAATAAATAAAATACGTTATGACTAATTATCGTTTGCTTTTTTATAATTTTGTTATCAATTTGTGGCAATTATGTAAAATTTAGAATTTTAAAACTTTAACAGAACTGTAGGTATCATCAAATGCTATGGATTTGTTTTTTGTGCGTGTTAGTTACGTCCAATAAATGTATTTAATTGTATTATCGATCTCTCCAATTCATTTCCCCATGTCAGCGATAAACAAATAACATCGGATAGATGTTTTGGAACTTTCAAGTACGTTATTTTTGAATTAGCTGAACTACCATATCAAGAACTGACTTGTTATGTTCATACATATCATTGGTGGTGTCCAGACACATTTATGGTTGCTATTGAAAGAAACGTTTGCTTGGAATTGTTCTTGAAATATGGATACATTGAAAATTGGAAGGAAGAATCAAGGTACATCTTTTGATTTCAAAAACAATTGAAGAGGAATCGGTGAAAGATAGCGATTTAGAAAATATTCAGCAATTATGTGATTGATGTCAACTATAATCATGTTTTGAAGCAACTATGTGATGAATTTGAAAGATAGCGGAATGTCAGAAGGAATTAGCAAGAATCCGAAATTTGTTTTTCGAGCCGTGAAATACAAAGAAATTATACATTTTAACGTTCGTGGTTTGGAAACAATTCTTTGGCGCGCGCGAAAAACGTTCCTAAAAACTGATTACAGATAATATGAATTCGAGGACTGCGATTTTTGTGAGTACTGATGATGATTAAAGGTAAGCGAATTTTAAGTTGTATTTTTCGTAAAAATTTCATTTAGACATGTTTTAAAGCTGAACAAATTTTAGATACTAAGAAAGAAATTTTTGAAAAGAGCTGTATATGGTTTGCTTTAAAACAGGGTACTTGAAAAAATCTCAACGCAAAGCTTATGTAAGACTAGCAGAATTACCCGGTGTTGCTCAGGTTGAATTGGTTAAACGTTGATTGAAAGTAAACAAAGCCATTTTTCTCTATCATGGAAAAATGCAAATATAAAAATATTAAGAGGGCAAAATAACTTTTAAAATTTTATTTTGACATTTTGTATACCTTTCACAATTTACTTTGGACGAAATATACATATATATGCATGCTTTACTCATCCATATATACTCCATTTCACTACTATACTTACTATACTGTAAGACAAAACTACGAAAGGTGATAGTGAGATGACTATAATAGAAGTCGATTTTGAGTGGTTTTGGAGTAATTAAAAATGCCCTTAAGTTCATTTTCTGTACAAAAACTCACAGCGTATTATTGCAGCCAGTGTTCCTTTCAATATTTTTCGACTCTTGCATTAAGAATACAATATTTCCGAATTTCACTATCATTATGAAAGGCGACAAATCATATAGATACGATTTCATAATAAATTTCTTTTCAAGCAAATACAGTTTTTTCTTGAAAATTCCATTCCGCATTAAAATAACAGCTTGCTTTAAAATTAAATATATTCAGTACAGATGAAACAAAGTTAAGCAATTAAAATTTTTTAAAAACTAAATCAATTTTACAGCTTTTTATAAAAGAAAACCAATGTTTTCAACGAATGTTTAAGATAGCAAAGTTACATGATTAGCCATCAACTCTTATAGTAAAAAACCTAGATCTTTTGTCACGACAAAATCTTTCAACTTTTTAAAAGTCCTAGTTAGAATATTTTATAACCGTGATCATCAAAGTTGTATTTAAAATCCATTTTACTTCAACTGACATACAATTTTAAATCGATTCTTTGTGGCAACTGCTTTGTCGATTCAAAGATTCGATATCTAAATACACTACTGGCCACCCAAATTGCACCACCAAGAAAGACAAGAGATATCACAACAAAATTTATTTTGTAGATAACATGTTGACCAAGTATCAAATGATTAAATTTATAGACTTCTGTGAAGTGTGGTTCCTGCCAAAATCAGTAGCCAGAGTAGCCGCCATTGTTGGAGATCACCGCTGCCACACGCCTCGGCATTGATTCAAAGAGACTTTGGATGTGTTCTTGGGGTACAGCAGACCAAGCAGCTTCCACATGTTGCCAAAGTTGATCTGGTGTGGCAGCTGGGGATGTATTCTGGGTCAATCGTTGAGCAACCATGGACCACATGTTTTCTATCGGCGAAAGATCCGGAGAGCGAGCTGGCCAGGGAAGCAATTCAATCTGGCGATTGACGAAGAACCCTTGGACAATGCGTGCCACGTGTGGTCGCGCATTATCCTGTTGAAATATGGCTGTGGGCAAGCCCTGAAGGTAAGGAAGAACAACTGGCTCCAACACCTCGGAGATGTAGCGCTGGCTGTTTAAAGTACCGGCAATGCGTACTAGAGGAGTGCGAGAGTGATATCCAATACCGCCCCATACCATAATACCCGGTGCAGGACCAGTGTGGCGGTGCATAACGCAGCTGTTCAGCATCCTCTCTCCACGGTGTCTCCAGACTCGAATCCGACCATCGTGGTGTTGCAGACAGAAGCGTGACTCGTCAGTAAAGACAATTTCATTCCATTCTGCCGTCCACATCCTTCTTTCATCGCACCATTGGCGGCGGAAACGTCTGTGGTTCTGCGTCAAGGGTAGACGAAGCAATGGACGTCTTGCGGACAGACCACTCTGCTGTAAACGGCGTCGAATGGTACGCGCAGACACTGGATGATGCGGTACAGACTGAATGTGCTGTGCTATGGTTCGTGATGTGGCTGAGCGATCCGTCACTGCCATACGCACAATATGCCTGTCATCACGTGAAGTGGTGCACTGAGGTGGATGCGATCGAACACGTCGGTCCGTCGTACCCTCCTGCATCCAACGATCACATATCCGCATTACAGTTGTTTGGTTTCGTCCAACACGACTACCGATTTCCCTGAAAGATAATCCACAATCTCGGTAGGCCACTATCCTTCCTCTGTCGAACTCGGATACTTGATCAAAAGATGATCGCTGTTTTCTACGAGGCATAATTGATCGTTTTTTTGAAAAAACCACAAGAAAAACACAATTGCCGTACTTGAAATCGTCGAAATCTCCAAGCCTTAAATAGCGCTTTGAAGTGGCGCCACAGGCGCGCGTGATGTGCGTCTGTGCTGAAATTCTAATCATTTGCATATCTCACCTCCGCTAATGCATGTTGTAAATTTCATATTATTTGCATGCTTCCTTCAGGGTGTTGCATTTACGGTGGATTACGGTTGCATTACAGTGTAGAAACTAAGTACCTATTTCGAATGATACATGAAAATTTTTTTTTGAATTACAACGTATGGTTACACATTTTATTTTAACGTTTATTGACTTATTTAAAAATAACTTTATTTTAGCGTTACCCTCTTTTTGAAGGACATTACCATCTTATTTTAAATGGTTTTGTTTTGTACTCTTGATTTGTTAAATTATGAGGTGTTACCCTCGGATCTTTCCCTACGGGTTTGATCCCGGACCGTCGCCAATAACCCGCTGTATTGCTCCAGTGCCACGCCAATTCAATGTCCTACCTACCTAGTACCTTGAATTATTTTTAAGAAATGGAATTCTACAAACATGACTTTTAGGGAAAGTTAGTCAAAATATACACATACCACCAAGAAATGAACGTATGCCTTTAGCGATGTTTTGCTATAAATAATTCGCTAAAAACTAATTCCTAAATAATTTATTTACAACACATTAAACATTGGAACACAAATGTTAGAAATGTTCAGATATGATTGCATCATTTCGCTGTCTTAACTCAGATACATAAATTCAGATTTCTAAATAAAATTAGGAAGTGAAACATTAATTTTGGCATTGCCAGATACGCATTAGACTAGCTTCCTTATAAAATGGGGACCGCGGTAGCCCGTTTGGCAGAGTAGCGGATTTGCAACCGGAGGGTTGCGAGTTCGAAACTGTTCAACCGAAGACCGTCGTGTACACAGGGTATGAAGGTATTTTAATTAACGTTTCACTGAAGCAACATAACGGGCTATTGGTCAGAAATCAATCCCAAGGGAAAGACCCGAGGACAATACCATGCAATTTTGAACCACCGTGTATACCGGAGGGTTGGTGCACGTTAAGTCTGTCGCGGCCTCAAATATCCTAACCTTGGCGTGGTGTGGAAGTTTGGAGAGGGGAATGCCAGCTTATGTTGACTTTGTCATCGGACCGACGTTCAAAATTACGTGGATTGTCCTCGATTCTTTCCCATCTAGATTGATCCCAGACCGTCGCCGATTACCCGTTATGTTGCTCCAGTGCGACGCTAATTCAACTACCTACCTTATAAAATGAAAGTTATACGAAATTTTAATCATTTCACATCATTAGTCAAATACTTAAATTATTGATATTTTGGAAAAGAAATGAAAAATAAGTTAAAACATAAGTAGTATAATTTGTATTCTTTAAATATAATTTTTTGGAAAAATTGTTTAAAAAAATCAAGCAATACTGATGAAACAATCTGATTTCCGTGCCGCAATCGTAATTATATTCAATGTTATTCCCAAAGGGATTTCGAATTGTTTTTAGCCCCCTCTGCACACTTAGGACAAGAACGAGTTCAATATGTAGTTCATGTTTTTCGCAGGGTTCTAAAGAATAAGTGTACCAAATTTGGTGTGGGCAAGTGTCCAACGATGTAGATTTGCATAGAGCAGACAGAAGACGCTGACTCCTATTTTATATATATACTAGCTGAATTACCCGGCGTTGCTCGGGTTGAAATAGTTAAATGTTGCTTGAAAAGTGAATTAGAATAATCACTTTTCTTTCACAGAAAAATGCAATCATTTAAGTTGTACGGAAAATACGTTTTAACTTTTCCATAACTTCTACTATATACTTCGGACGCAAATATATGCATTTAATTCCTGAATATATTGCAATATCTAAAAGATTAAGACATAAATACGAACAGAAACGAAATTCCGACGAAAAAATGCAGAATTCTAAAAAACGAATGATACGCAGTGTCGAATTTCGACTGCCTGAGTGTATTCTGAAACAGAGCAATTCGAAAAAAGATATTTGAAAATATTGATAAAGACGATAATGAAATTTAGTAATGCTCAAATATGACTGCAACATTTCGCTGTGTTAACTCAAATAGACAAACACGGGATGCTAAATCAAATTTATAAAATAATAAAAATTAATTCTGGTTTCCCAAATCTAAAATAACAAAATTACGCTTTTATGATTAATGAGTTGAAGTTTTTCGTGTTTCATTACAAAATGTAAATTATGAATAATGAAATATTTTAAATATCCTTTTTTTATCAAACAAATATTCATGTAAAAATATAAAATTCATATAGAAATAAAATAATAAACTTTAATTCAATAATGCACATTACACCTGTCAAATAAAGTAGGAAATACTTATACAATCAACTAAAAGTTAGATTTAGTAATGCTCAAACAACGGCAACATAGCTTTGCCCGGGTATTTATCCCAATCTTCTATTGGACAGGAAAAGGAATGAAATCAATGTATAGTGTAAAATCAAAGTAATTATATTAACAGGTTCTAAAAGTATAAGTACAGTACACGCATTATAAAGTAAAATATTTTACAAATTCACTGCAATATAAATTTAACACAAAACTTGATTATACACAACATTTTTAGTTTCACCTCCGGGAGCAAGAATAAATAAATTCTTGGGTGAACCCACCCTCGAGCAACCAACATAAAGTTGTCCGTGGGAGAAACACGGCGATCTCAAATCCACTCCGCAGTACTTGATAGCCCCTGCGACTTGTTGATCGTGATCGAGAACGCAAGTCTTACTGGAAACTGCAATCTCTTAAAGTCGAAAGGGAGATCCGTCGGAATGAGTGGTATCCGTGGGATAAAAACTGTTGCACCCTCTCCCTTTCCTGTCAAGATAGTCGCTTCCATTACATTGCCCAGCAGCTTCTTGACACACAGCCTCGTGCCGTTGCAAAGTTTTGGCGGGTCGAGGTTCCGCAGTAAAATAACCGGAGATCCCACTTTAAGTAAAAGACGATGTGGTGGCAATCCAGCCGGATCAAGCGAGTTCAGGAACTCTGGCGGGAAATTGACGACCTCATCGGCATCTACTACGGTATCGATGGACTTGTATTCAGTGACCACGCCTGGTAACATGACAAGTATTTGATTGTTTATGTCGTGGACGTCTTCATTTTTAGCAGAAAGAATGGCCCTCTCTCGCAACCAGTTCAAATCGTGATAGTTTTGGGAAACAGACGGATAGACTGCATCTATCAGCTCTGAGACGGACGACACCAGATTACAAAAATCGGATGGGAATTTAATCTTGCCAGAAGACTCGACTGCCAATCTGCCTTCTCCGATCTCCAGGAGTTTGTCTGAGAAAATTTGAGCACTCTCATCCCCCAGATGTACTCTCATGTTTTGCTTCAAAGTTATCTTTCGCACATGTCTCCACAAAAACGAATGTTTCAAACATGCATGGATCTCATCGGCCGGCGTCGACTTCGGGATGACGGGCAGAGTTTGACGAAAGTCTCCACAGAGGAGTACCAGAGCTCCTCCCATCAGGTTGTCGTTTCCTCTCAGATCTCTCAGAGTGACGTCGAGGGCCTCGAGAGCTTTCTTGTGAGCCATGGTGCATTCGTCCCACACGATTAATTTGCAAGTCTCGAGCACCTGCGCCCGACCACTTGCCTTGCTTATGTTGCAGGTAGGATTTTCCTGCCTGGCGATGTCAAGTGGCAACTTAAGTGCAGAATGGGCCGTCCTCCCTCCTTCCATTAACGTCGCCGCAATTCCCGAAGAGGCGATGGCAAGAGCAACTTCTCCCCGAGTCCTGATTTCGGCCAGTATTATATTAATCAAGAATGTTTTCCCTGTGCCCCCAGAAGCATCAAGAAAAATGATACCACCTTGTTGTTTTGCTGCCTGATCCATGATAATTTGGTATGCGTTTTTCTGATCTCGATTCAGAAGTGGCTTCTTGTCCGCGACGTATGCACTCAGCTCTTCGACGTCGTAGTTCGTTTCTCGCACGTAATCTGCGTGAAGTACGTCTCGTCGATCTCTTACTGGTGCAGGCAGGCCCAATTGCAGTAATGTTTTATTTGTCATGGCCACACATTTGTCCTCAAGAATAACCAAAGCCTCGTTGAAAATGTCCGGACCAAACGCGATTTCTAATGTCGGGGTTTCCCTCCGGACTTTGGCGAGTATATCCTCACTCAGGGCCTCCTTATACTTTTCCCATAAAGTGTTTGGATTCGATGGACTGCATGTAGTCAATATTATAGCAAACAGGTTTCTGATTTGCTCTGGTAGGGAGATCAATTCGGCTTCTCGCAACGTGTCATCCCAGTGCTGGTCTCCTTCCAGCAAACCCAACTTCTGACAGGCCTCTCTAAATGTCTGGCATACTTCGTCGTTTACCGTTCTCATCTCTGCGAAAGATCTAGGTCCTCGTACCGAGTGAAGAAGCATCCTAAGGAAATAGCATTCGGCGTTGTTGGGGTGAACAGTGTACACTCGACCCAAGGCGTCACTCGCGACTGCATCATGTCCAGGGACGGGCTGGCCAACTTTTCTCCTACAGAAAATTTTCCTCGACGCATTCCACGTGTAATATCGAGGTATCTCAGGATACAACAAAGTCCTCGCAAAAGAATCCTGCTGACACAGTTGAAAGAATGCCGTCAAAGTCGTGTTTGGTGGCTGATCAATCACTCTAGGGGCGCTCTCTGTTGTGAAATAAACTCTCTGACCATTTTCTAAATGGACGCTGAGGTGAACAACAGTAGGGTGTCTTTCGTGAATCGAAAAACCCAGTATTCGCCAAACTGCCTCGTTACTGCTGAGGTATCTTCCCAATTGATACCGCGTCACTTCATCGTTCGATCTCTCGTCGCTGATACCGAAAACAGCCATATCACTACCTTTGTTGACATACTTGCACACATATTTAATCGATTTCACACTGTTGCAGTACTCCACGTTGATGTGTGCCCGAAACATTTTCGACAGCAGCGGCGAAAAGGGCACAACCCACCTATTGTCGATTTCTATTTCCGTGTTGCTGCGTATCGTTAGTTTCGCCGTGAACCCTCCATCTTCCGGAGCCCGCCGTCTGTACAGGGGATAGCCGTCATTTCCAGTTTGTGTCTCTTTAATGAATTTTCTAGGGTATTTCTTGGTACACTTTCCGTCCTTCATACACGGAGAAATGGGATTGAGATTTCCACACGGTCCGTGGATCATGTTTTTCGTTACCACTTCAAAAAGTTCGG
Organism: Meta bourneti; assembly: GCA_933210815.1. Lineage (NCBI taxonomy): Eukaryota > Metazoa > Arthropoda > Arachnida > Araneae > Tetragnathidae > Meta > Meta bourneti. The sequence goes on from OW119932.1 coordinate 53,564,518, forward strand.
GATCTTGTTCCGGGTCTGGCAACTCGGCAGATATAACGTCATCGATTTGAGTGGGCTGAATTTTGTCCGCTAACCAGATCAAATTGTGCGAGTGTGGCAGCCCTCTTTTTTGCCATTCAATCGTATACATCCAGCATCTCGGCACTCCAAATACATGGCCCTTTGTTATAACGTCAATCAGTTTCAACTGCTTCTGTTTAAATACTCTCGCAATCAAGTCGTGGCGCTCACTGGGTAATTGACCATTGGTAAGAACCTCCTTGATCTCCGTCCAAGTGGGATTGCAGGTGAAGGTGATAAATAAGTCTGGTCTCCCGTACGTCCTCACGTACGTCATAGCATCTTGTGTGTATTCGTGCATGTGTCTGGGACTGCCTGTAAATGTAGCTGGTAGTATGACTAAGGCACCGAGGTTTTCAACGTTCCCGTCATTTGCCACAGCATCTCTCAGGTGAATATATTCGTCAACTCTCAGTTTACGTTGATTTAGACGAATGTAAAGGAGACGTTCACTCTCGACTTTAGCGTACATATCGACGATGAACTGATGAAACAATTGCCTGCAGTTCAATACGTGGTTCTGCCCAGTATCTCGAACCATTAATCTGTACGCATAGAAATCCATCGCTGAAACTTTCTTGCTCGTTGTTTCACCTGTTCTTGGGTTGATCTGCCTCAGATTAAATTGATATCCATCTTCACCATGGGGGAATATTACTGGGTACTGCAGAGCATCGTAAGATCGATGTGTTTCCGAAATACGCTGCAATGATTCACCTCGTCGTTGAATAACGATATCCCGTTGATGAAACTCATCTCCTGATATAACCACCGCGACTTCATCTGCTTGAGGAGAGTTAAAACGCCGCTCGTGTTCGCCTGCTGGTCTTCGGTCTGCTCTTATGACTACTTTATATTCATCTGTTGGCATATGTTCCAATGCTGTTTCAAACGTTTTAATAAGATTATTGTGCTCATGAAACATCCTCTGTAAGTTTAACACAATCTGACGTCTTGTTCCCGAGATGTAGGCGCACCTCTGATCAGTTTCCATTTGTTCGTTTTGAATAAAATATAGTTGTAGAAATTTTGGTGGTTGATCTGGCAGCGGAAGCAACGATCCCGCTCTATGGTAAACCTGCCCTTGCACCTTGAATGTCGACGGAAATCCGGGCTGTCCAACAACTGATGTGGCGCCGAATGATGTCATTTGGAAACATGAGTTGTATTTTCTGATGTTACTTAGAAAATGCTTCGACTCTGACGTATCTCCTGATGTGTAAGTCAAAAGGTCTTGTGGTGGTGGTTCCAGTTGGCAAAGTTTAACTTTTCCATTTTTGCAGCAAATACCAGTAGACTCTGATTTAAACTTTTTGGCTTGACAGTAAGTACAAACCATTTCCATTTTCCCGATCGTAACACTTGCATGCATCGAGTAGTCTTTATGTGAATCGTAGTGAAATCCTTCCAGTGCTAAGCTAAAATGGCTCGCAGTCCGTGATCGTTTGGCTCTATCTCTCTTATCCTGTAGTCGGGCCTCTCGCTGCTGTGCCGTCTCTGTTGCTCTAGATGTAGTAGCTCTATCTCTCTTATCCTGTAGTCGGGCCTCACGCTGCTGTGCAGTCTCTGTTGCTCTTGATGTAGTAGCTCTATCTCTCTTATCCTGTAGTCGGGCCTCACGCTGCTGTGCCGTCTCTGTTGCTCTAGATGTAGTAGCTGTCTCTTTCATATCCTGTAGTCGGGCCTCACGCTGCTGTGCCGTCTCTGTTGCTCTAGATGTAGTTGCTCTATCTCTCTTATCCTGTAGTAGGGTCTCACGCTGTTGTGCCGTCTTTGTTGCTCTAGATGTAGTAGCTCTCTCTCTCGCAATCGCAAGTCTTCTATTCCTCTCCTCGGAAGTTTCTTGACTACGCTCATTTTTCATCATCTTAGCCGTTGACTGCACTTGGCCGATTGCCTTCCGCTTCCTTGGAGGCATTGCTACAGCAAAGAAATCTGTAAAAGAATACAAAAAGCTATTTCATAAAATAAGCAAAAGGCACACTCTCACTGAGCAATGAAATCTATTATAGAATACAAAGAAAAGCTATTTCATAAAATTAGCAAAAGACACACTATCACAGAGCAGTGAAATCTGTCATTAAAAAGTTATTTCATAAAATAAGCAAAAGGCACACTCACTGAACAATGAAATCTATTATAGAATACAATAAAAAACTAATATAAACTGAATGGTAAAACAAATTTAAAATTGTGAAGTACTTACATCAGTTTAGGAGAATATCAAACTTTTAACACAAATAAAAAAAATTAATGCCTTACTTAAAAGCTGTCAATCAAAATACTCAAACACAGAATTCTAAATCATGTTAAAAATAAACTTTTATTCTGGTGTAAAAAAAGCATTAATTCTGATCCCATTAAACTTATTTAAAAAATTAAGCAAAAGGAACATCTCACTGAGCAATGAAATCTATTATAGAATACAATAAAAAGCTAAAATTAACGAAAAAACGAATTTAAAATTATGTAGTACTTACATCCGTTTAGAAATATAAATCCAAAATGTACGCTATCACTGTCGAATAAAGTAGGAAACACTTATACAATCAAAAGAGCGAAATAAAACTGCCAGATTCACTGAAAGATGATAAACTGGAAGACTTACCGAGTTAGCTTCCTTTAAATACGACCAGCTAAGAATCGAGTGGGTGCTGGAATGTTCTCCACCATGAGTCCAATTAAGTTTCCGTTTCCCCAACTTTCTAGAAAGTTCTACAAAGTTTTATAAAAAAAGTAAACATTAATTCTGGTGCTGCCAGATACCGAGTAGCAAAATTACGCTTTTATGATCAATGAGTTTTTCGTTTGTGCTTTTCGGAATAACGGTGCTTGGTTTAGAAATAAATATAATCGGTGTAGACAAATTAAACTGAATAGATAAAATTTTTTCAAAAAGCAGAAGGTCGATTTTACAGAATTTTTCAGAAAGAAAATCACTGCTTTCAACGGAGGATTCACATGTATCTATTCCGGACATTTTAAAATAAGTTACACGCCTTACCTAAAAAGCCTCGTGAAACAGAATTCTACAAATCATTACGTATTCGATAAATTATTTAAGGAAAGTTGGTCGAAATACACACCAACTTTCCTTGAAAATAATCCTTGAACTCCTGAAAACCTTTCCTTGAATTTCCTTGCAAACATAAATATTTTAAAATATTCTTTCCCCCTTCATCAATAAAATATCTATAATTTATTTACATCATGGGAAGAACTAAAAAGTCAGTTCAAACATAAATACTGTAATTTAATTTGTTTCGGAAAAAATTGTTTTTCGATCAACAGTGGTAAAGCAACCATCGCTGCCTAAAGCAATCAATCTATGCTCAATGTTATTTCTATTGCGATTTCGAATAGTTTTTAGCCCCCCAGGGCCAATAGAACGGGGGTTAAGAGTTAGCCTATGCTGACCGCAGTGTTCTAAATTATAAGTGTACCAAATTTGGTGTGGATTGGTCAAACGGTGTAGATTTGTATAGAAAATATACCCACATACACACACACACACATCCTATTTTATATATATAGACTAGCAGAATTCCCCGGCTTTGCTCGAGTATTGAATTGGTTAAATGTTGATTGAAAATTATGGCCTGGCATTTGCCGAGAGAAATCTCTAATTTTAAACTATTTATTGTTGTAGATATTGAGTTAAGAATTTCATTAGTGTTCTCCAGGTCCCTTCGCGTACTCCCCGTGGTAATCACCACGAGGTCGTCCGCGAAGGCCTGGAGAAAGTGGGATTCGGAATTAAGAAAAAGAATTCGATTAAAATAAATATTCCAAAGGTCGGAGCCAAGACCGATCCTTGAGGGCAGCCTTTAAAAATGTTTTGGTGATTGTGAAATCTAGGTCTTTGAAAGTTATAGATCGGTCTTGGAGATAGGTGGTAATTCAGTTGGAATATTGTATGAATTCAGAATTTCTATCAGAAAATGCTAGTCCATGTTGTTATAGTGATTCACTCCCTCTTGATTGAGGAGCGGCGCTGCTAGCAGCTCGTTTGTATGACGTCACATGATATTATATAATGCCGAGCGCATACTTGTTCTTTCTCTCTTTTCTCCTCTCTCGCCAGACACGCCGGCTCACCTTCTAATTTGTTATGTTTGAATAAATTCCATGTTGGTTTATTTCCGAGTATTTCCTTTCATCAGCACTCACCACACCAAACCACATAAATGGTGACCCTGATGCTGGACTTTGAGGTATGAATTTATTTCGCTTGTTGTAACTTTTGAATGTGGCTTCAAAACTAATACACAGTTGATTTGGCCTCCACCATTTTCTTTCTTATGGCGCCAAGTATTTAGTTTCTTTTCGAACGTTTCCTGACTGGATACTACTGGATCGCACTTTCAGTTTGATCACGAAATCTTTTTATTTTGTGAACGTTTTATTCTGAATCGAAATGGAGGAAACCGCTGCTGTTAAAATTCCCAATTTTATTTCGAATGATCCAGCCTTATGGTTTGTGATGGTTGAGGCTACTTTTAAACTGGCTGTTCCGAAGCCCATCACCGACAACAAAACTAAATATAATTATTGTCTTGCTCATTTACCATCAGAAATAGCTTCAATTGTTCGAGATATCATTTTATCTCCTGATTCAACAGATCCTTATGCACAACTCAAGGAGCAACTAATTTCCAGATGTGGTGAAACGAAATCGCAAGAAATACGTAGATTGTTAACTGGTGAACAATTAGGAGATCGGAAGCCTACAGAACTTCTTCGTGTTATGCAACGCCGTGCCGAAAGCCATAACATCACCGACGTTCTCTTATTGGAATTATTTTTACAACAATTACCACCTAATGTACAATCAATCCTTGCTTCAATTGAACCTTTGACGCCACAAAAGGCAGCTGAAGTAGCTGACCGCATTCTCGAAGTTACGCCTGCAGAAGTAAGTGCCGTTTCCGCTATTGGTAATTCTAGTTCCAGTGCTTCAAACATTCACTCTATCTTGATGCAAGAAATTAAAGATCTTCGAAAAGAAGTTGCCAATTTGCGACGTTCAAGGAGTTTTTCACGAAAGCGGAATAATTCCGGTTATCGACATCGAAGCCCTTCTACCAAAGCCCAATACATCTGTTGGTACCACCGTAAGTTCCAATCGAAAGCAAATAAGTGTTCCAAGCCCTGCTCATTTTCGGAAAATATCAGCGGCCAGGAGTAGCGGCGACATATTCCTCGCCACCAACCTCGCGTCGCCTTTTTGTGATTGATCAACGCACCAATATTAAATACCTTGTGGACACTGGCAGTGACTGTTCTATCATCCCAGCAAATAAACATGAAAAGAAACTTAAACTTTCACAAACTTTTAATGCAGCAAATGGAACACCTATTGAAGTTTATGGTAAAAAATTACTTTCTTTAAATTTAGGCTTACGACGTAATTTTGTTTTTCCATTTTATATTTGTAATGTTACAACTGCTATTCTTGGTGCTGATTTTTTGCATTATTTTAATTTAAAACCAGATATTCGTAATCGTCGTTTGACTGATTCATGCACAAAATTAAATTGTCATTGTATTTTAGATGATTCTACTATTGTTTCTGTTAAAACTGTCCCTGATAACAATGATTTTTGCAAATTATTGGGAGAATTTCCAGATGTTACGAAATCTCCTTGTGCCAATCAACCCTTGAAACATAATGTCATGCACTATATTGAAACTTTTGGTCCCCCGGTTTTTGCTAAGCCTCGTCGACTTGCACCAGATAGGTTAAAAATAGCAAAAACTGAATTCCAATACATGCTTGATTTAGGACACATACGTCCATCTAGCAGTAACTATGCATCACCATTACACATGGTCCCAAAAAAAGATAGTGATGACTGGCGTCCAGTTGGCGATTATCGTGCCTTAAACGCCCAAACAGTCAAGGATAAATACCCAATTCCTAGCATAGTGGATTTCACAAGTGAATTGCATGGCACCAAAATTTTCTCTCATGTTGATTTAGTAAAAGCATTTCATCAAATTCCCATTGCTCCACAAGATATTAACAAAACTGCTATTTGTACCCCTTTCGGACTCTTTGAGAGTACTAGAATGCAATTTGGGTTATGTAATGCATCCAGTACATTTCAGAGATTTATTGATGAGGTCACTAGAGGTCTGGATGGTGTTTATGCTTTCATTGATGACATTTTAATTGCTAGTAAAACCCATGAAGAGCATATTCTCCACTTACGAGCTCTTTTTGAAAGATTGAATCATTATGATCTCACAATTAAACCTTCTAAATGTATTTTTGGAGCATCTAGTTTAAACTTTTTAGGTTTCAAAGTTTGTGGTGAAGGACTCGCACCTCTTCCTGATCGTGTTGCAGCAATTCAAAAATTTCCCAAACCACAAACTATAACTCAACTTCGCAGATTTCTGGGCATGTTTAACTTTTATAGGCGATTTATTCCAAAAGCTGCCCACATTTTGGCTCCTTTAATAAAATTTTTGGAAGGACAGAAAAACAAAAAGAAATCCTCTCGTCCGTCTTCCAAAACCGATATATCACTTGTATGGAATGATGAAACCGACAAATCATTTTCTGCCGCAAAACAGGCACTTGCTGAGTCAGCCTTGCTTAAACACCCAGTGCCTGGTGCTCAATTAAGTCTTTGGACTGATGCATCCGATGTTGCTATAGGCAGTTCACTTATGCAATTTGCAAATGAACAATGGGAACCTATAGCATTTTTGTCAATTAAACTTAATAACAGTCAAAAGAATTGGTCCACTTACGACCGTGAATTACTGGCTATTTACACATCCATTAAGAAATTTCGACACATGCTTGAAGGTAGAAATTTTGCTATCTATACCGATCAAAAACCCCTTATATATGCCTTTAAACAAAAGCCCGATAAATGTTCTCCGCGCCAACTTAGACACTTAGATTATATATCCCAGTTCTCCACAGATATACGTCATGTCAATGGCAAACAAAACACAATTGCTGACGCATTATCTAGGATAGAGATTGATGCTGTCTCCAAACCACTTGCTTTGGACTATAAGAAACTTGCTGAAGCTCAACTTCACGATGAAGAATTAGAGCAATTAATTCAGCAAAACACATTAAAGTTGGACAAACATTATTTTCCTCTTGAGGACATTACCTTGTTTTGTGACAAATCAGTTGAAAATCCTCGACCTTTCGTCCCCAAAAATTTCAGACAACTAGTTTTTGAAAACTTGCATTTTCTTTCTCACCCCGGAATATCAGCCACCACTAATATAATTTCTAAACGATTCTTTTGGCCTGGAATGAGGAACGATATTAAAAATAAAGTTCGCACTTGTGACAAATGTCAGCGAGCAAAAGTATTTCATCATACGAAAGCTCCACTTAGCACATTTTCTCAACCAGATGCTCGTTTTTCTCATATCCATCTAGATTACATTGGACCTTTTGCTTCTTCCGATGGCTATAAATACTGTCTTACAATCATAGATAGATATACTCGATGGCCAGAAGTGATTCCTACAGCGGATATGTCCGCAGAGACAACAGCACGAACTATATTACATGCATGGATCTCGCGATTCGGAACACCAGTCACTATCACTACAGACCAAGGACGAAATTTTGAATCAGGACTATTTCGCGAACTAACAAACATGTTAGGCAGTCATAGAATTCATTCCGCATCATACCACCCTCAAAGCAATGGTATGATTGAAAGATTTCACAGGCATCTTAAAGGCGCTATTATTGCTCATGAGAACGTAAAATGGACTGAGGTTTTACCAATTGTATTGTTAGGATTACGCTCAGCCATTAAAAACGACCTAAACGCAACAACCTCTCAATTAGTTTATGGAACAACTTTACGTTTACCATCAGATCTCATTTCGACTGATTCTCTAAAACAACCTGCTACACCAACTTACGTGTCAAATTTAATTTCAATGATGAGAAAACTTAGTCCTATTGCTCCTGCAACACACGGCAATAGCAAATTTTATGTACATCCATCTTTAAACACATGCACACATGTATTTTTGAGAATTGACAAAATTCGACCACCGCTTACACCTCCTTATTCTGGACCGCATTTCGTTCTCAGTCGTACGGATAAAAATTTCGTTGTTAATTTAAATGGTAAAAACACTACTGTATCTATTGATCGTTTGAAACCCGCATATACATTTTCTGCTGACTTACAGCCATTGAAAGTATCTTCACATTTAGATCAGACAAACAAACCATCCAAGCAACAAACAGTAGTTCAAAAAGCTTCTGCACCTGCCATAAAACCTAGGATTACAAAATCAGGTAGACATGTTCACTTTCCAAAAAGATTAGTTATGCGCATGTAATAGCTATAAGAAAATTCCATGTCACATGTTTAATAATTTTATAGCATATATATTGTATTTTCTTTCATTAGATGTATTTTTTTTTCATGTAACATTTTACTGTATTTTATCATTACTTGTACAAGAATTTTATTTCATAGTCAATTATTGTATCATTGTCAATCACTTTGTAAACATTCCTATGAATATGTATCGTTCCCTTCGTCTCTGGAGGGATACTCTATAGTGATTCACTCCCTCTTGATTGAGGAGCGGCGCTGCTAGCAGCTCGTTTGTATGACGTCACATGATATTATATAATGCCGAGCGCATACTTGTTCTTTCTCTCTTTTCTCCTCTCTCGCCAGACACGCCGACTCACCTTCTAATTTGTTATGTTTGAATAAATTCCATGTTGGTTTATTTCCGAGTATTTCCTTTCATCAGCACTCACCACACCAAACCACATAATTGTCAAAGGCGGCTGGGATATCTATGACTGTCAACACGGAATGGTGGACAGCTCCGAATTGTTTTAAGTAGTTGATAACTGTTGTGATGGCCTCGCAATAGCGCTGCTCCCTGAACCCGAATTGAGCTGGATGAATGATTTTGTTGGTCTCCAACTACAAGTTTAACCTTCTGAAGACCCTTTCGATAATTTTGTCCCGAGTTGATAATAGTCAAATGGGACGATAGGCTTCACAGGTGGATGAGTCCCTTCCCGGTTTACCGATAAAGCACCACCATTCCTGAGGCATCTAGGAAAATGGCCGAAGGATTTTTGCGATAGGTTTAATGAAGATATTAGGGTATCTGTTAAAATTGAAAGTCCAGATTTTGTAGTCTACGAGATCCGGTCCTGGAGCTTTGCCGGTTTTTAAATTGGAGAACACCAATTGAAGTTCTTGTTTAGAGATGTTTAAATTTGAGTTATGAAAGTTAGAGAAGTTAAATTGGGTGTTAGTCTAATTGGATTCTTCTAGGAAGTGGGTCTTAATTTGTTAATTTTTTTTCTTTTTGTGTCAGATTGGGGAGGTCTGGAAAAAAGTTGAAGGCTATTATTAGATTCAGATTTTATAAATGAAATAGCGAATCATATTTTTCCATGTGTCGGGTAGAGTAATTTTTACATGAATTAAGTTTAGTATCATTGATAGTTCTTTTATATTGGTTCCCATTAATTTTGTATTTAAGCTCCTCGGCATGGATCTCACAGTCGGGTGAGCTATTGCTTTTAAGAGATTTAAATTTTTTTAAAAGAGCAGACACTATTTCTTGAGGAAGCAAGTTCTCGCGTCCACCACTGTATCTTTAATGTAGGGTTTAGGAGTTTTTTATGGTTTGGAGTGCAATAATTAAAATTTCAGAACTAAGCTGTAGAAAGTATTGGTCGATATCACTGGTAAATTTAATTGATGCCGCAAAAGATTCTAATTTATTAATGGTGGGTTTAATTTTCTCGGGTAACTTCCCTAGTCCAAATTTTGTCCTAAGGAAGGGGGGGGGGACACGTAAAGGATATTAAATTAGTGTCAAGCATCACAGTCACGTACCTATGGTCAGTGCTTGATTCGGTGTTTAGAATATGCCAATTTAGTGAGTAGGGAAAAAGATTGTTGGATGCTAGAGTTAAATCGGGTCAACCCGTACCCGAATGAGATAAAGGTTGGCTCTTTTTCTGGTATATTTAGAATATTGAAGTTATTTGTGCTGCAGAAGTCCAGGACTCGGCGTCTCCTGATGTCCTCGAAGCTGTATCCCCTTATGGGAAACCTCGCATTGAAGTCCCCCATGATGAGGAATATATCTTTGCCAAAGCTTATAGCCTGGATCTCCCCGAAAAGATGGTTGATGTTGTCATGGGGAGGGAAGTAAAGATAGCCGAGGACGAGGGGACCGGAGTCCGTGGAAATATCTGCAAACACGGAATTATAGGTCCTGAATCTTAGTTTAAAATTATAATTATTATTATGACAGATTATAGAACAATTTTGATTAATGGAGGTCAATTGGGTGGATCCAGAAGGGAGGGGTGAAGAATTATATTTTTGAATAAGTAGCAGTCCTGAATGAGGGTGAAGTTAATGTTATTTTCCATGGCAGTGACCAAGGCCTCGTGAGCCGAAAGGGAGTGATTGACGTTTATTTGTAAGAATTTGATTATGTCCGACATTACGCGCGTAGTCGGTATTAGATCCCAAAAAGAATGCTTGCTGCTTTTTTAGATTGGGGCATTTTCTGTCTAAACAATCATGGCCCCGTTGTTCTTGGTGTTATTTTTAGCGTTGGATGCGGAGCAGTTAATGCATGCTTTGTCATTGAAACATGACTTAGTGTCATGCTCCTTTCCGCATTTCAGACACACTTTCTTGTTCTTACAACGGAATTTTGTTGCTTGAACTGATCGCATCTCGTGCATTGTTTAATACTATTGAAGTCATCCAGCCTGACTCTTTGACAGCTCAGGTATAAGTGTTCTTCATGCATTATTTCCCGGTAAATTGACGGGTTTAGGGTTGAACCCAGCGACGGACCCAGTGATTGCCCCTGGCAGCAGGTATTTTGAAATCAATTTTGATGTCATTGTTCTCCTTAATTGCATCATTTTTTAATTTAACGGTTTCTGCTAAATCGTCTCCCTTTATGTTAGAATCTACGTTGAGAATTACTCGGAGCTTCCTTCTGGATGTCCGGGCAACTTCGAATCTTTTGACAATTTCCTCCCTATTTTTGAGGTCATTACATATGTCGTCATTATCATCCTGGGAGTTAGCCTCCAAGGCCCCACCTCCCCCATTAATTTTGCGGGCAACTACGGCGAGTTCGCATTTACAGTACTAGTAATCAAAACAATGACTGGTGATCACAGGAAAATATTGTCAAAAGAGGTAAATCAAGGTTATTGTAAGTTAAAGTCAAAGAAAAAAGGTAAACAAATGTCAAAATTTAAAGATTAAATTAAAAAAAATTTAAAAGCACTCACGGTTACGGGAAATTCTTGAAAAAGATGTTTGGAGAAATTTCAGAGGAAGCTCTATCTTTTGGAGGTAGTCGTAAGATGCTCTGCTGATTCTTGTAGACTAGAGACTTTTGATGGAGAACTAGTAGATGGAGCTTGAAGACATGAGGTAAAACGCAGCTATACAGAAAATCCTGAATCTAATGGCCGATTATTCAGGTTGTCGGCGTTCCATCGATTTTGAAAAAAGCTAAAAGGGAATTTGCCAGATCGATCTTTATAAAAAAAAAGACGTCTGTTGAAAGCCTTTGTTGAATTCTTTAATATGGTAGATTTTCAGAGATGTTAGATATATACACTCATGTCCAAAAGTTAAGCATAATTGCTGTTTACGTGAATATTTCAGAAAATCTACATCGGAATGGAAGGAAACGCGGTATGCGGGTGTAATAGGGTTATAGAAGAAAACAATATAAAACAAAGATAATGACTTTTATTATCCAAACAAGGGGTTGAAAGAAAAAGGTTCATAATACGAGTGTCAACTTTAGTGAAACAGAATGATTAAAACAATGTGATGCTGAAGTTTAATACGGTGTGTGGGAACATTTGGTAGCCACGCGTGCAGCACAACGATTTCCCATACTTTGAATGAGGGTATGAATGAGTTGTGTCCTCAAATAGTTTCAAGCCTGATGGAGAGCAGTTTCAATTCCGGAACGGAGCTTAGTGGGTGGTAGAGGGCTGCAATATGTCTCCCGAGCATATCCCACACATGCTTTATACGATTGAGATCAGGAGAGTTGGCAGGCCACTGCATGCAGTGTATATGTTCACTTTGAAGGAAGACATCGACCAGGGCTGCACGGTGAGGAGGCGCGGAAATGCGTTATCATCCATGAACATGAAACCAGGACCGACAGCACCTCGAAACAGGCGAACGGTAGGCTACTTTATCTCTGTATCTTTGATCGGCAACAGTGTCAAAGATGTGGAGGTCTGTGCGGCCGTCCAGCATGATGCCTGCCCAGGCCGTCCAGCATGATACCTGTTCAAGAACCAATTTAAGTATCTGTTCACGGCAAGGAAGTTAAGATTAATCTCCGGGAGATAGGACCGGAGGCGTATACCCTTTTCGGAGTTAGAGTAATGTCCCTGCCAGCTATCTGTAATAAATAATAATTTTTTTTTAAAAATGAGAATAAGGGTTAAGGATAGAAAGTTCTTCGCCGTGAGAAGAGGCCAGTTTGGCATAATGATGGGCCAACACTTTCCCGGTCACCCCGTGTGAACCTGAACCCAGCTTAGGCCAAAATTATTAATGTAAGGAGCAATCTCCTGCTTAATCCTATTTACGTATTCTGATTTATTATTTATAGATCGAAGGGCCTGAATTGAACTTAAACTGTCGCTGTAGATATTAATACGTTTGTTGTTACCAATAGCCCATAGCACGGCCTGGTAAATCGCGGTGAGTTCGGCCTGAAAGACCGAATTATTATTTACTAGCTGAATTACCCGGGGTTGCTCGGGTTGAAATAGTTAAATGTTGCTTGAAAAGCGAATTAGAATAATCACTTTTCTTTCACAGAAATCGTCATCTGACCGTGGTTCAAAATTACGTGGTGTTGTCCTCGGATCTTTCCCTTTGGGATTGATCCCGGACCGTCACCAATAGCCCATTGTGTTGCTCCAGTGTGACGTTAATTTAAATACCCAACCCTTTCACAGAAAAATGCAATCATTTAAGTTGTACGGAAAATACGTTTTAACTTTTTCATAGCTTCTACACTATACTTCGGACGCAAATTTAATTCCTATTAATTTATACATTTAATTCCTGAATGTATTGCAATATGTAAAAGATTAAAACATAAATACAAACAGAAACGAAATTCCGACGAAAAAATGCAGAATTCTAAAAAACGAAAGATGCGCAAAGTGTTGAATTTCGACTGCCTGAGTGTATTCTGAAAAAGAGAAATTCGAAAAGAGACATTTGGAAAATATTGATAAAGGCGATAATGATTTATGAAACTTAGTAATGCTCAAATAGGACTACCACATTTCGCAGTGTTAACTTAAATAGACAAACACGGGATTCTAAATCAAATTTATAAAATAATAAAACATTCATTCTTTCTCAATATTTTAAATATCCTTTTTTTATCAATCAAATATTCACAATATTTATGTAAAAATATAAAACTCATCATAGAAATAAAATAATAATAATGAACTTTAATTCAATAATCACATTACACCTGTCAAATAAAGTAGGAAATACTTATACAATCAACTAAAAGTTAGATTTAGTAATGCTCAAACATGTGACCGAAAGATAGCTTTGCCCGGGTATTTATCCCAATCTTCTATTAGACAGGAAAAGGAATGAAATCAATCTATAGTGTAAAATCAAAGTAATTACATTAACAAGTTTTTGAAAGCATAAGTACAGTACACACATTATGAAGTAAAATATTTTACAAATTCACTGCAAGATAAATTTAACACTAAACTTGATTATACACAATATTTTTATATTCACCTCCGGGAGCAAGAATAAATAAATTCTTGGGTGAACCCACCCTCGAGCAACCAACATAAAGTTGTCCGTGGGAGAAACACGGCAATCTCAAATCCACTCCGCAGTACTTGATAGACTGCCCCTGAGACTTGTTGATCGTGATCGAGAACGCAAGTCTCACTGGAAACTGCAATCTCTTAAAGTCGAAAGGGAGATCCATCGGAATGACTGGTATCCGTGGGATAAAAACTGTTGCACCCTCTCCCTTTCCTGTCAAGATAGTCGCTTCCATTACATTGCCCAGCAGCTTCTGGACACACAGCCTCGTGCCGTTGCAAAGTTTTGGCGGGTCGAGGTTCCGCAGTAAAATAACTGGAGATCCCACTTTAAGTAAAAGACGATGTGGTGGCAATCCAGCCGGATCAAGCGAGTTCAGGAACTCTGGCGGGAAATTGACGACCTCATCGGCATCTACTACGGTATCGATGGACTTGTATTCAGTGACCACACCTGGCAACATGGCAAGTATTTGATTGTTTATGTCGTGGACGTCTTCATTTTTAGCAGAAAGAATCAAGTTCAAATCGTGATAGTTTTGGGAAACAGACGGATAGACTGCATCTATCAGCTCTGCGATGGACGACACCAGATTACAAAAATCGGATGGGAATTTAATCTTGCCAGAAGACTCGACTGCCAATCTGCCTTCTCCAATCTTCAGTAGTTTGTCTGAGAAAATTTGAGCACTCTCATCCCCCAGATGTACTCTCAAGTTTTGCTTCAAAGTTATCTTTCGCACATGTCTCCACAAAAACGAATGTTTCAAACATGCGTGGATTTCGTCGGCCGGCGTCGACTTCGGGATGACGGGCAGAGTTTGACGAAAATCTCCACAGAGGAATACCATCAGGTTGTCGTTTCCTCTCAGATCTCTCAGAGTGACGTCAAGGGCCTCGAGAGCTTTCTTGTGAGCAATGGCGCATTCGTTCCACACGATTAATTTGCAAGTCTCGAGCACCTGCGCCCGACCACTTGCCTTGCTTATGTTGCACGTAGGATTTTCCTGTATGGCGATGTCAAGTGGCAACTTAAGTGCAGAATGGGCTGTCCTCCCTCCTTCCAGTAACGTCGCCACAATTCCCGAAGAGGCGATGGCAAGAGCAACTTCTCCCCGAGTCCTGATTTCGGCCAGTATTATATTAATCAAGAATGTTTTCCCTGTTCCCCCAGAAGCATCGAGAAAAATGATACCACCTTGTTGTTTTGCTGCCTGATCCATGATAACTTGGTATGCGTTTTTCTGATCTCGATTCAGAAGTGGCTTCTTGTCCGCGACGTATGCACTCAGCTCTTCGACGTCGTAGTTCGTTTCTCGCACGTAATCCGCGCGAAGTACGTCTCGTCGATCTCGTACTGGTGCAGGCAGGCCCAATTGCAGTAATGTTTTATTTGTCATGGCCACACATTTGTCCTCAAGAATAACCAAAGCCTTGTTGAAAATGTCCGGACCAAACGCGATTTCTAATGTTGGAGTTTCCCTCCGTACTTTGGCGAGTATATCTTCACTCAGGGCCTCCTTATATTTTCCCCATAAAGTGTTTGGATTCGATGGACTGCATGTAGTCAATATTATAGCAAACAGGTTTCTGATTTGCTCTGGTAGGGAGATCAATTCGGCTTCTCGCAACGTGTCATCCCAGTGCTGGTCTCCTTCCAGCAAACCCAACTTCTGACAAGCCTCTCTAAATATCTGGCATACTTCGTCGTTTACCGTCTCATCTCTGCGAAAGATTTCGGTCCTCATACAGAGTGAAGAAGCATCCTAAGGAAATAACATTCGGCGTTGTTGGGGTGAACAATGTACACTCGACCCAAGGCGTCACTCGCGACTGCATCATTTCCAGGGACGGGTTGGCCAACTTTTCTTCTACAGAAAACTTTCCTCGATACATTCCACGTGTAACATCGTGGTATCTCAGGATACAACAAAGTCCTCGCAAAAGAACCCTGCTGGCACAGTTGAAAGAATGCCGTCAAAGTCGTGTTTGATGGCTGATCAATCACTCTAGGGGCACTCTCTGGTGTGAAATAAACTCTCTGGCCATTTTCTCAATGGACGCTGAGGTGAACAACAGTAAGGTGTCTTTCGTGAATCGAAAAACCCAGTATTCGCCAAACTGCCTCGTTACTGCAGAGGTATCTTCCCAAATGATACCGCGTCACTTCATCGTTCGATTTCTCGTCGCTGATGCCAAAAACAGCCATATCGCTACCTTTGTTGACATACTTGCACACATATTTAATCGATTTCACACTGTTGCAATACTCCACGTTGATGTGTGCCTGAAACATTTTTGACAGTAGCGGCGAAAACGGCACAACCCACCTATTGTCGATTTCTATTTCTGTGTTGCTGCGTATCGTTAGTTTCGCCGTGAACTCTCCATCTTCCGGAGCCCGCCGTCTGTACAGGGGATAGCCGTCATTTCCGGTTTGTGTCTCTTTAATCAATTTTCTAGGGTATTTCTTGGTACACTTTCCGTCCTTCATACACGGAGAGAAAGGATTGAGATTTCCACACGGTCCGTGGATCATGTTTTTCGTTACCACTGCAAAAAGTTCGGGATCTTGTTCCGGGTCAGGCAACTCGGCAGATATAACATCATCGATTTGAGTGGGCTGAATTTTGTCCGCTAACCAGATCAAATTGTGCGAGTGTGGCAGCCCTCGCTTTTGCCATTCAATCGTTTACATCCGGCATCTCGGTACTCCAAATACATGGCCCTTTGTTATAACGTCAATCAGTTTCAACTGCTTCTGTTTAAATACTCTCGTAATCAAGTCGTGGCGCTGACTGGGTAATTGACCATTTGTAAGAACCTCTTTGATCTCCGTCCAAGTCGGATTGCAGGTGAAGGTGATAAATAAGTCTGGTCTCCCGTACGTCCTCATGTACGTCATAGCATCTAGCTTGTATTAATGCATGTGTCTGGGATTGCCTGTAAATGTAACTGGTAATATGACTAAGGCACTGAGGTCTTCAACGTTCCCATCATTTGCCACAGCATCTCAGATGAATATATTCGTCAACTCTCAGTTTACGTTGATTTAGACGAATGTAAAGGAGACACTCACTCTCGACTTTTGCGTACGTATCGACGATGAACTGATGAAACAATTGCCTGCAGTTCAATACGTGGTTCTGCTCAGTATCTCGAACCATTAATCTGTACGCATAGAAATCCAACGCTAAAACTTTCTTTATGGTTGTTTCACCTGTTCTTGGGTTGATCTGCCTCAAATTAAAATGACATCCATCTTCACCATGGGGGAATATCATTGGGTACTGCAGAGCATCGTAAGATCGATGTGTTTCCGAAATGCGCTGCAATGATTAACTTCGTCATTGAATAACGATATCCCGTTGATGAAACTCATCGCCTGATATAACCACCGCAACTTCATCTGCTTGAGGAGAGTTAAAGGGCCGCTCCTGTTCGCCTGCTGGTCTTCGGTCTGCTCTTATGACTACTTTATATTCATCTGTTGGCATACGTTCCAATGCTGTTTCAAACATTTTAATAAGATTATTGTGCTCATGAAACATCCTCTGTAAGTTTAACACAATCTGACGTCTTGTTCCCAAGATGTAGGCGCACTTCTGATCAGTTTCCGTTTGTTCGTTTTTCATAAAATATAGTTGTAGAAATTTTGGGGGTTGATCTGGCAGCGGAAGCAACGATCCCGCTCTATGGTAAATCTGCCCTTGCACCTTGAATATCGATGGAAATCCGGGCTGTCCAATAACTGATGTGGCGCCGAACGATGTCATTTGGAAACATGAGTTGTATTTTCTGATGTTACTAAGAAAATGCTTCGACTCTGACGTATCTCCTGATGTGTAAGTCAAAAGTTCTTGTGGTGGTGGTTCCAGTTGGCAGAGTTTAACTTTTCCATTTTTACAGCAAATACCAGTAGACTCTGATTTAAACTTTTCGGCTTGACAGTAACTACAAACCATTTTCATTTTCCCGATGGTAACACTTGCATGCAGCGAGTAGTCTTTATGTGAATCGTAGTGGAATCCTTCCAATTCTAAGCTAAAATGGTTCGCAGTCCGTGATCGTTTGGCTCTATCTCTTATCCTGTAGTCGGGCCTGACGCTGCTGTACCGTCTCTGTTTCTCTAGATGTAGTAGCTCTATCCCTCTTATCCTGAAGTCGGGCCTCACGATGCTGTGCCGTCTCTGTTGCTCTAGATGTAGTAGCTCTATCCCTCTTATCCTGAAGTCGGGCCTCACGATGCTGTGCCGTCTCTGTTGCTCTAAATGTAGTAGCTCTCTCTCTCGCAATCGCAAGTCTTCTATTCCTCTCCTCGGAAGTTTCTTGACTACGCTCATCTTTCATCATCTTAGCCGTTGACTGCACTTGGCCGATCGCCTTCCGCTTCCTTGGAGGCATTGCTACAGCAAAGAAATCTGTAAAAGAATACAAAAAAAGCTATTTCATAAAATAAGCAAAAGGCACACTCTCACTGAACAATGATATCCATTACATAATACAACAAAAGGCTAAAATTAACGAAAAATCAAATTTAAAATTATGAAGTACTTACATCAGTTTAGAAATATAAATCCAAAATGTACACTATCACTGTCAAATAAAGTAGGAAACACTTATACAATCAACTAAAAGAGCGAAATAAAACTGACAGATTCACTGAAAGATGATAAACTGGAAGACTCACCGAGTTAGCTCCCTTTAAATACGACCAGCTAAGAATCGAGTGGGTGCTGGAATGTACTCCATCATGAGTCCAAGGAAGTTTCCGTTTCTCCAACTTTCTAGAAAGTTCTATAAAAAAGTAAACATTAGTTCTGGTGCTGCCAGATACCGAGTAGCAAAATTACGCTTTTATGATCAATGAGTTTTTCGTTTGTGCTTTTCGGATTAACGGTGCTTGGGTTAGAGATAAATGTAATCGGTGTAGACAAATTAAACTGAATAGATAAAAATTTTTCAAAAAGCAGCAGGTCGATTTTACAGAATTTTTAAGAAAGAAAATCGCTGCTTTCAACGGAGGATTCACATGTATCTACACTGCTGGCCACCGTAAATGCAACACCCTGAAGGAAGCATGCAAATAATATGAAATTTACAACATGCATTAGCGGAGGTGAGATATGCAAATGATTAGAATTTCAGCGCAGACGCACATCACGCGCGCCTGTGGCGCCACTTCAAAGCGCTATTTAAGGCTTGGAGATTTCGACGATTTCAAGTACGGCAATTGTGTTTTTCTTGTGGTTTTTTCAAAAAAACGATCAATTATGGCTCGTAGAAAACAGCGATC
Organism: Meta bourneti; assembly: GCA_933210815.1. Lineage (NCBI taxonomy): Eukaryota > Metazoa > Arthropoda > Arachnida > Araneae > Tetragnathidae > Meta > Meta bourneti. The sequence continues at coordinate 53,583,741 of OW119932.1, forward strand.
ATCTTTTGATCAAGTATCCGAGTTCGACAGAGGAAGGATAGTGGCCTACCGAGATTGTGGATTATCTTTCAGGGAAATCGGTAGTCGTGTTGGACGAAACCAAACAACTGTAATGCGGATATGTGATCGTTGGATGCAGGAGGGTACGACGGACCGACGTGTTCGATCGCATCCACCTCAGTGCACCACTTCACGTGATGACAGGCATATTGTGCGTATGGCAGTGACGGATCGCTCAGCCACATCACGAACCATAGCACAGCACATTCAGTCTGTACCGCATCATCCAGTGTCTGCGCGTACCATTCGACGCCGTTTACAGCAGAGTGGTCTGTCCGCAAGACGTCCATTGCTTCGTCTACCCTTGACGCAGAACCACAGACGTTTCCGCCGCCAATGGTGCGATGAAAGAAGGATGTGGACGGCAGAATGGAATGAAATTGTCTTTACTGACGAGTCACGCTTCTGTCTGCAACACCACGATGGTCGGATTCGAGTCTGGAGACACCGTAGAGAGAGGATGCTGAACAGCTGCGTTATGCACCGCCACACTGGTCCTGCACCGGGTATTATGGTATGGGGCGGTATTGGATATCACTCTCGCACTCCTCTAGTACGCATTGCCGGTACTTTAAACAGCCAGCGCTACATCTCCGAGGTGTTGGAGCCAGTTGTCCTTCCTTACCTTCAGGGCTTGCCCACAGCCATATTTCAACAGGATAATGCACGACCACACGTGGCACGCATCGTCCAAGGGTTCTTCGTCAATCGCCAGATTGAATTGCTTCCCTGGCCAGCTCGCTCTCCGGATCTTTCGCCGATAGAAAACATGTGGTCCATGGTTGCTCAACGATTGACCCAGAATACATCCCCAGCTGCCACACCAGATCAACTTTGGCAACGTGTGGAAGCTGCTTGGTTTGCTGTACCACAAGAACACATCCAAAGTCTCTTTGAATCAATGCCGAGGCGTGTGGCAGCGGTGATCTCCAACAATGGCGGCTACTCTGGCTACTGATTTTGGCAGGAACCACACTTCACAGAAGTCTATAAATTTAATCATTTGATACTTGGTCAACATGTTATCTACAAAATAAATTTTGTTGTGATATCTCTTGTCTTTCTTGGTGTTGCAATTTGGGTGGCCAGCAGTGTATTCCGGACATTTTAAAATAAGCCTTACCTAAAAAGCTTATGAAACAGAATTCTACAAATCATTACGTATTCAATAAATTATTTAAGGAAAGTTGGTCGAAATATACACCAACCTTCCTTGAAAATCATCCTTGAACTCCTGAAAACCTCTCCTTGAATTTCCTTGCAAAAATAAATATTTTAAAATATTCTTTTTCATCAATAAAATATCTATAATTTATTTACATCATGGGAAGAACTAAAAAGTCAGTTCAAACATAAATATTGTAATTTAATTTGTTTCGGAAAAAATTGTTTTTCGATCAACACTGGTAAAGCAACCATAGCTGTCTAAAGCAATCAATCTATGCTCAATGTTATTTCTATGGCGATTTCGAATAGCTTTTAGCCCCTTAGGTCCAATAGAATGGGGGTTAAGAGTTAGCCTATGCTGACCGCAGTGTTCTAAAGTACAAGTGTGCCAAATTTGGTGTGGATTGGTCAAACGGTGTAGATTTGTATAGAAAATATACACACCCACACCCACACATCCTATTATATATATATATATATATATATATATATATATATATATATATATATATATATATATATATAGATTATCAGTACCCGCACGGCATTGCCCGTGAATTCTTGTTATGTCCTCACTGATAATGAAAACATTAAAAAGAACAATAATTTTAAGAATGAGTCCCACCACAACCCGACATGACACGGGCATGTCGCCTCATTCCTTCCACCTCACTGATCCTTGCTTAGAGAACTTCATGATACACTATGAATGGTCTTCCATTTGGAACTAGGATGTAAAGATTCTCGGCTTTTCCAACTCTTGAACAATCCACATAACATGGGAGAAACACGATTTAATGAGATCGAGTCCTACAACTTTCAGCGATTGTCCTTGTGCCTTGTTGATGCTCATGGCGAAACTTAAACGAACAGGGAACTGAAGTCGTTTAAATTGGAATGGGAGATCCGAAGGGATGATTGGGATCCTAGGAATGAATAAGTCTTCGCCTGCGGTATGTACAGTCATTATGGAGGCTTCAATAATATTCGGCATCAGTTTCTTGATAGAGTCGTTCCATTGCAGAGATTGTAGGTGGATGTAGATTTCTGAGAAGCATAATCGGTGTCCCAATCGTCAGCTCTAGTATGTGCTAAGGTACTCCAGATGGCTCCAATGTGTTCAAAAACTCTGCTGTGTAGTTCACAGCCTCATCTGTGTCACATGTAGTGTCGATAGATTTGTAAATTTGAACACTACCGGGCAATTCTTGTAAAAGTTGCTTATTGGCTAAACCAAAATAATGTAGTTATTTGCCTGAAATAAAAATGAGATTAAAATTGCAGAAATTATACAAATTGAAAAGTAAGTTATAAAAAACCACTACTGAAATAAAAATGTGATTGAATCTTTAAATATAACGCTATACTTTTAAAAAGTCTTGTTATGTCACCTCACTGATTCCGACAAACAACCTAAATGAATCACAATATCAGCGAAATCAAAACCAAATTAAACCGTAATAAACACTGCTACTTCATTTCATGTAATTTATTAACACAAACATTATACTACTTGCGAAAAATACCCAAACAAAAACAGAAATCAATACAAACAATGTAAAAAAATTTAATGTAATTAGGGGAGTTTGAAAGGGCCAATTTAAAAACGAAAGTGGGCCGCATTTACCTTAATTTTGAAGCTAGGAATGAGGTGTACATTGATTAAAAAATAATAAACACTTACTTCATTTCATGTAATCTATTAACACAAACATTCTATTTGCAAAAAATACCCAAACAAAAACAGAAAGCAATACAAAAAAAATTATCAAAGTTTAATGTAATTAGGGGAGATTGAAAGTGCCAAATTAAAAACTAAGGTGGGCCGTAATTACCTTACTTTTGAAGCTAGGAATGAGGTGTACATTGATTAAACAATAATAAACACTTACTTCATTTCATGTAATTTATTAACACAAATATATAACTTTTAATTTTGACTTTTTGAGAAAGTTGGTTGAGAATTTTCAATTTTAATTATTTTTGGTTCTTTAGGAAAGTTGGTCCACAATGATAAAAGGTTTAAATTTGGACATAAACCCTCTGTTATTCCATTGTTATGATTTTTAAAGCTTTAATTAAATATATAAATATGCTAATTTCTTCAGATATTTATCACAATTTTATAAAACCATAATTGTTTTGAATTAAAAATTTTTCTCTTTAAGAACAGTATTTTTAATAGTTTGTACTCAAGCTTGATGATCGTCCACCGCTTTTCAAAAATTTTATCATGGAGATCTTTGGCAGGATTTTCTGCCTTTTGGCGTTTCTTTTGATGTATCTTTTCCAACCCCTTGGTGGGCTCTGGGCCTTGAAAAATTTTATGGATGTTTTTTGTTGTTTTGTATTTGAGGTCCAAATTTGGTGAGAGTCCGATAATTTTTATGTGATTTTCTGGGTTTTAATCAAGAGCTCTTTGAATACGTGGGATGGTCCAGTTTCAAAACATTAATAAAAGTTAGCATGCGCGATAAGTTTGTCAGATCAGATCGGTCTGCGAAGATACATCATAGTGGAGGAGGGGCTACGCGCCCAGCACAAAATATTAATTAAAACATTTTCTAGATTAAATTTTTAAATTCGGGCTTCGAAGGACATTCAGTCACCTTTAGGACTACCTGTATGCCAAATTTCATGGCTGTAAGTGCTATAGATTCTCCTGGACACCGCACACAGGCACACAAACACTTTCTTTTATAATAGTAGAGATTAATTTGAAATTTAACACCTTAATTAAAATATCCCCCCCCCAAAAAAATACATACTGAGGCCTCGATATTCCCATCTATACCGGAGTATCAGTATATACATTAAAATCAGGATTAATAATAGTGGATTTAAAGTTTGATTAAAATAGATGAAGGCATGCTAATTGTAGTTATGTTATTGTCTAATTGTGTCAGCGACAGTCCGTCAATATCTGGGTCAGGCAGCCACCTTTTCTAGATTTAAAATTTTTTAAACAGTGACAATAGGGTCGCATAGAGCGGTGGAATCCCACTCAAGGCATTCAAGGAGTCAGTTGGAGCAGTTCGATAGCAGTTAGTGATCTTTAAAAGAAGGAGGCGCTGAATTGTATTGAGCCTATTTGTTTTGCTAGATATTAAGCGAACCACCCCAGATGCCAGCTCCCTAAGTCAATATTTTTTCTATTACAGTATTATACCATAGTTTTGGAGCTGGCCACTGACTCCCAAGCCGCCTCCTACGGCTTTAGAGAGGGATCCCCCAATAAGTAAACATTTATTAGTAAGTGAAGTAATATGTTCGCTCCATGTGAGCCCGTTGTCAATAACAATGCCTAAATAAGTCAAACTATTTCAAATTTTGTAGTATGGGTAGAGAGTCGAAATATTGGATTGCGATTTAATTTTTTATTTTTGGAAATGATGATTGACCCGCATTTGCCGGTGGACACGCTGAGTTTTAAGTTAGTTAGTGCAAATGATATTTTCTCCAAAATTTTATTAGTATTTTGTTCCAAAAGCCTTCGCGTACTCCCTGACGTTGTAATTGCCAGGACGTCCGCGAAGGCCTGGATGTGACTGTATAACCCAAATCTAGTTCTAAAACTTTATAAATATAAATATTCCACAGGGTCGGCGCCAGTACTGAACCCTGTGGACAGCCTTTAACTATGTACCCCTTAATTTCGATCTCCATATCTGTAAATTATAAAACGATCGGACAAATAAGACTTGAGTTTTGAAGTTGGTCTATGTATATTTCAGTAGATATTCCATGCAAATCGAGAGCATAAAGAACGAGCAATTCTTTAGTCGATGATAGTGCTCAAAGTAACCAGTGGGGCTTGTGTGGCGCTGGTTTAATTTCGAGGCAGTTTTCTGTGATTTAACGGTGCCGGGGTTTCGTAAACCTGTTGAGGGGAAACGGGGACCGCACCTGTAATTTGCGCTATGATCGCCACCACAATTAGCGCATATCAGCGGTACATTGAAATCGTGTGGGCAATCTTTGAGTCTGCACATCTCACACATTTCTGTTGGAGAGTACAACACTCTGATGAGTCAAGAACCCCTGGCAAAGATAGCATTGCGGTGGGGACTTTTTGCCTCGGTACCGCTCAATTTTGATTTCGGTACCTAAAAGCTCAGTCACATTGTAAACTTCATCAATTTTTAAAGGAGTTGATTAGTTGAAGTTACAATAATGGCATCGGACGTTTTGAGCCAGGACGGTTGAGGCGTGTTATTCGGTGGATTGTGAAACCTTTTGCTTTTAGCGCAGATTTCACTTGTTCCAAATCAGTTTGGAGGGAAAACACGAAGTACGACTTTTACCGGGCGTTCGTTGCCAAGCTTAAAGGTCTTGAATTGAACACCTTGAGCACGTATCCACTTGGATATCGCTCGGATTTCTTTCGTCTCTACCGTGAGTTTGAAATGCTCGACTGAAAGACGGGACTTTCAAAGATTTGAATCGATTTTACGATGCTCGTTACTGCTGCAGAGAACAGTTTTTCAGAGGATAAATTCCATCATAAACGATTCTTAACTTAGTGGTATTGTGACCCAACAAATGACATTTTTCGTTTCCCACCATGTTACATTTCATCTGTAAGTTATATCAACCCTTTCACTGCGTACACAAAGTCTGACACTGCTCCAGCAATTTTCCAACAGCTATATCACATACACCGCTGTCAGTATGGCACCTATTTTCCAGTTTTCACGGATGAGTCTAAAGGAGGAGTATGTAGGCTGCGGAACTGTGTTTCTTAACACTATTTATACTAACGAAATTCATACTTCCTGCTCCGTCTGTACAACTGAAGCGATGACATTTTATTGCGCCCTTCAGTAGATATCTTCTAGTACCCACCGTAAGTTATGCATTTGCACTAACAGTGTTTTACAACAGCTGGAACAATACCATCACTTGCCATTCTGTTGTGTCAGATATTTTTAACATCTTGTGTACCTTCCATAGCAAGGGTTTTGATATTCTGTTTTGTTGGGTTCCGATTCACTTAGGCATAATGGCTAAAACTTGCTGACAATGCTGTGTAGACAGTTTCCGTTTCATTAGAGCAAGCCGTTCCTCTTAGTGACATAAAAATGTCTACAAAGGAGTTTGTTGATTCCTTATGGAAAGAGGCCTTGAACCTGCAATGTCACCAACAAATTACATTCTGTAAAACACATCATTCATCAATGTCTAGTGTCTCCAATGCGGAGGACTGATGTCAAACTAACCCGTCTTCGCATTGGACACACACGATCCCACTCATCGTCATCTATTACTAGGAGAGAGCTCCCCTAATTGCAACTCGTGCTCTACCCTTTTTTCTGTTTATCATATTTTTACTGTCTGTCCTGTTTTTAATCAACGTCTTAAATTTTTTCTGTGAGATTTGGTTGGGGCAAATCCCCGTTCAAAACTTTTCGCATTTTTACTCTAAATTGGTTTTAAAATATCATCTAATTTTTTTCCAAATCCAAAATGATTCATAAATTTAATTTTTTAAATTCTTTTATAATTCAATCCTTTAAATTTTAAACTTTTGAAATTTTATACATGTTAATTTAATTCCTATACTTGTGTCTCAACTCTTGATATCTCAATTTAGTCTAGCATTATGCTGCTATTTATTGTTTAATTTTACAATCTTACGTCTGGCTCAGCTTGTCCTACTTAGGACCGTGTGCCATAAAATTTAAAATCCAATCCAATCACTAGAAATATGTATGACAAATAAGGTTGCTTCACACTTCGGACATGTTGGAGCTGGTTCTGAACGTAGCAAATGTCTGTGGGTGAAATATGTGACCTATACGAAGTCTCGCCAGTTTTATATTAAGTCTTCTGTCGACGAAGCAAACGTATTTTTTTGTTAACAAAATTTCATATCAAAGGCTTGTCGATATCATTACGCTTGTCGATAAATGAGCTTTAAGTGTACAAATTACTATTGACTTACCTTCAGTTTTTGATAATTACATGGTAGTCAGAATAGATTCTGTCTGATCATCCGATGTTCATTTGTTTTTCAACCATCTTACTAACCAAAAAGGGGCCTTTGTGGCTCAGTGGGTATGCCCACTATGCTAGCAACCTTCGAGTTGTAGGCGGCATAGGTTCGATTCCTGCCAGGTGCATTCCCTCCTGGGTGTGTTACTCTCTTCTGTGACAGTAAAGCTTTCACTGTGTGTTCACTTGATATTGTATGTGTGGTGTCAAATACTTGATATTGTATTGTGTCTGGCGCAGCATGGCCAAATATGATCCTTGCGCCATAAAACCCCCAAAACCAACCAACTTTACTAAACAAAATCATCCAAATCTACAAATGTTTATCCTTTATTTTTTATCCTATTTACTAAGGTGTCTCATCATTTATGTACAAGAGGTAGACAAAATATTTAAAAATATTTCATATTATTGATTAGCGGAGATAGGCCACCTTTAGCTTCTGTTCGCCTTGAAATTATCACTCTGTGACTACTCTACTTTAAAGAAATAAATCTAAAATTGAAAAATCGCTACTCTACATACATTTTGATCTGCCTGACATCATCCAATTTTTCTAAAACGTTTACTTCCCAGAGCGCCTTCAAATTTCAGAATGATTGCTTCACTTCACGAAACAAGTGCTCATTCTTATTTCTAATCAATGTGTTAGACACTGGAAAAATTACCCACCACTGCAACTGTTCACTTTCATTATGGTAGCGTATATAGCAGTGCAACTAATACCAACAATAAAGATTATAGTTACTGTCTTTCCACGCTTTGCTACAACAATTTGGAGAACTTTTGCTCTCTCTCCTTCCAACCTATCTTCCCAAACAAAATTAAAATGAAACTAAAGTGATTTAAAGATGCTCTTTATCAATATTTTTAAATGCATCTAGTTTAATTGACATAATAAAAAACTTGGTTTATAAATTGAAAGAAAACAAACAAGATGGTTCGAAATTAAGAAATTTATTGTTGCGGGCTTAAAATTAAATAGGAATGTATCGCAATCTTAAAGTTTGGTTGATTCTATTTAAATTCTATAAATGCTTTTATGTCTATAAATCTATACGAAGGATTCCGAGCACATACATCTGTATTCCATATGGAACCGCAAATACTTCTAATTTATGCATATTGAACACAGTTCATTATACTTTGAGGATATGCTCTGATGTGCATTCCACACATCACCAGTTAACAATTTCTATGTGGAATGTCATCATATCCCTCTTGACCTGCGATATAAGAAGCTGACCACCAATTAATTTAAGATCTCATCAATGCAATCGCATTCTTTGAGACATGTGACTTGCCATGTGACGTCGTAAAAGGTTTGAACCGATTTTACGACGCTCTCCCTTCTTACATAAGACTTTTATGAGCAGGCAAATTCCATCATCATTAGCGTTTGACCCGTGAACCATTAAAATCTAACTAAAAATCTTTTATCAGTGATTCAAACATCAGTGACATTGTACCCCGACAAACTGAAACCCTTCGATTCTCACTATGGGATTTTCCATCTTTACAAAATAAAAATTTTGTTCCCAATTTTTTGAACTGTGATATTAATGTAGTGTAGTTGAAGATAAACTCTTTCATTAGAAGTTCAGATTGATGTAGAATATTTCAACAAATCCACTAAGAAGCACCAATCGGTAATGTTTTTAAATCGATGAAATTTATCGATGAATACTACTGTTTGGAAAGGCCAACAGCCAGTCACATAAACTATGAGATATTAACTGCCGTACAAGTATGTACTGTATTGGCATCTGCAGCTCAATTATGGACTGCAGGCTTACGGCGCTCCTCCGTGAAGGACTTTATATCGTAAGAGATCAGTCTAGCAACATTCAGTATCGCCCGAAGTATCTTTGGATGATAAGCCACTTGGGTGTTTCTGTGGCGGCTGAGACGTCTAGTCCATCTCCCAGGACTAGGAAAACGACTGAGGCATCTGAGCTTCCAGACCCTCCTCCTCCCAACTCACCAGGAGGTTTAGAGTAGGAGGTATCTGAGCTTGATGAAGCGTGTTTACTCATGTTAGTAGAAAAACTGATGGTCACAGAAGCAAGACATAATTGCCTACATAGAAATTCCAACTTAAGCCCTGCATGCTCAAGCCTTACAAAGGTTATAAATTGGTTGGATAGAGGTAGAGAAAAGCTCTACCCGATCTCCATGAAAATTAGAGATCCTACATCTGGGCCTGATTCAGAACGATCTGAAGGGTACCAAAAAGAGAAGGGAAAGACGATACCAAGCGAGCTTACAGTGTATCTCGAAAGGGGAATTTGGCTATTCATTGGCGCCGAACACTGGCAAGATTATATTGAAAGGAAGTATGCACGGTCACTATAACCGGTTGATGATGTCTAAATTTAGTTTTCACACCCTGTGGAAAGAGAGTTTTGCTAATGCTTGTTGGGGCTTTTATCTCAACAAAACAATAAAAATTGGAGAATTAAAATAGAAACGCAGTGAGAACTTCTTGGGGACTTTCCCAATATCCGTAGTGGCTAATTAATCGGAATGGTGCCCAAATTAAGAAGTACAAATTATGTACGTATATAAACGCGCGATCAAATGTTTCACTACTGTTACTGCAACCTTAGTTGTGCCAGTTGCACTATTTATGTTCTTTATTTGATTATAAAACTCATGTTTAATTTCTAATTAAAGCTTTCAACTTGTTATCATGGATATCTTATTATCATGATAAAAATTACAACTATTTTGACGTCGTTTACTATGAATCACTCATGCTAATTTCCATGGCATCTCGCCTTTCAGTTCATGAATTGCCAAATGTACATATGTTATCTACTGGTTTAATCTCAGGCAGTCTCTTTTCTCCCTTTCACAAAGAATAAAGATATCAATCGGGTTGAGAAGGAAAATACCAGTGGCACGTGTTTCCCACACAACTACCTTTTATATCTGTTAAGATAACAGTTTCTATCGTAATCGGGCTTAGAAAGTACAATTGCTGCGTAATTGATCACTGGAAGACATGCAATCTACACATACGATTTTCCCATATTTTCCTTTCCCTTCATAAGTTATCGTTGTATATCCTGGTTCAATTTATGATCAGCCCCATTAATGACCGTGGGGTAGTATTGGACCTTGCCCAATCAATCCACCAACAAACCAAATTGTACTCCTCTAAGAACCTTTATCTTGAAGTGTGCATATCAACATATATTCAATAACCATAAATATGAGAATGAAAGACTTGATAGAGATATAGGAACTTTTATTACATCAGTTGGCATTTATGACAAAAAGAAATAACTCTCATCTCATGTCCATAGATGTTCTAGTCTAGACCGTGGTTCAAAATTACGTGGTGTTGTCCTCGGATCTTTCCCTTTGGGATTGATCCCGGACCGTCACCAATAGCCCGTTGTGTTTCGCCGGTGTGACGTTAATTGAAAATACCAATACCAATACCAGAGTATCGAAGCCAACTCTTTCGGTAGACGCAGTCAAAATGTGACGTGTCTACCGAAGCAGGTAGCGCGGTGATAATATCTGAGATAATACAATCTCTTTTATCTCAACAAAACATTAAAATTGACTTTCTATTACAATAAAAACAATTCACCCCCACACAACACCACCAATTACCACATCTATTGGTTGAAAGATTTTATTGGTCAAGAAGGACACGGCTTCTTAGAAGTAAGCAGGGAAAAAACAAGTTGCAAAACGGATATAAACATATGAAAACCCCCTTCAGAGGATTAAAAAGGAAACAATCTCGTAATTTTGATCATCGTCCGGAGGCTACCCCAATTTGACTAGTGCTCTATCCGTACAGGTTTGCTCTTAGAATTCTCATTAACTCCTTGAGTAGTATGATAGGCATTTTTTTTATAAAAACTAAATGTAAGTGGCTGTAGTGTTTCTGCGATGATACGTGTTTCCTGTATGTATTCCGAACGTGACGTCACGTGGCTTTTCTAATACCATTTCAGCACTTCGCCATTAAAACTTCCAAAGAATGAATTCCGAATTGATATCTGATAGTTTATTGGTAAACTCCAATTTGATTAAGCGCCAAACGTCGCCAAAACGGCGATAAACTACATTAAGATAAGGGAATTAAAAATTCAAAAGTATTTAAAGGTTTATTTGGAGAAACGCGGAATACAGTATATAAGGCATTTTTTTCAAGTTTAAATATAGTTAGTGCTTCTGTGGCGATGTTTCCTGTACATATTCTGAACGTGACGTCATTTGGCTTGTTTTTCGAATGCGATTTCAGCCCTTCGTCAATTAAAATTCCAAAGAGTAAATTCCGAATTGATATATGATAGTTGATTGGTCTCAACGCCTTTTGGCCTTGTCTCTGGCTTTCTATGTCATCTGACCATGACTCAAAATTACGTGGTGTTGTCTTCGGATCTTTCCCCTCGGGATTGATCGCGGACCGTCGCCAACAACCCGTTGTATTGCTCCATGCGACATTAATTAAATACCTACCTATGGCTTTCTGAAGTACCAACTGAAATACTGGCCAGTAGTAATTAACAATTACTCGATGTTGCTTATGCGTGTTCTCAACTACGCAAAAAGCATATCAATTAACGAGGAAATATAATTCATTCAAACATAACAATCAACAACGATAAAGAATAAAAATCAAAGGTTTTTACGTTCCGGTCCTTGGACTTTCAAGAAGATATTGAACTGTGTGTGTGTGTGTGTGAGAGAGAGAGAATTTAAATTTTAAAATGGAGAAAAACCAGCTAGAGTACGTGAGACTTTATATATACTTTCGAGCAGAACTGAAGACAGGGGCGTTTTTACGGGCTTGAATTTTCATAAGAATGCTTCCACAGATTGATTTGTTTAATCTATAATAAGACGAAGGGTGTGTGTTTTCGCGACATAAAATAGCTACTCAATCTAGAAACCTGAAATTTTGCACGAAAGTAGCTCAAATACCAAGGATGTGTACATCGGTCTTAGATTTTCGAATTTTTGAGTTTTAGATATTTAGAGAAGTGAAAAACCTGAAAAGCGAAAGGTACGTGAATGTGAAGAGATCGGTTTCTTCACGGAACGCGAGACACCAGTCACGATGGAAAGGTTAAAAGGAATCAATTTCCGAGTGGACGTGAATGTGTTGTGCGTATCCATAATTATGAAACGATGTATTTGTGTCTGAGCCAATGTTTACATGGAGTCAAAATGTGATTTGAATAAAATTATTGCAAGCGATAATCGTTTAGAATTACACAACATAAGATAAATCTAATAAATACTGAGATTAAAGATTCACACACACACACGCACACACACAGATTTATGGATATATCACAATTCTAATATTGTTTTTCGTTTGGAATTCAAAATTTACGCTGCAATTAAAAGATTACATCATCAGTTGTCTTTCAATTGTTTAAAGTTTAAATTCCGCCAGCAAAGCGATGGGCTGAAAGTTAGTATTTTAATAATTTAAATATAATTTACATTTCAAAATTTATATCACCTATGAAATTATCTATATTTTGATATCACCTATGAAACCAGAAACCTGCGTTGGAAGGCATGGTGTATGTGACAAATAAAAAGGAATGGAATGAAAAGAAAGTAGATTTGAATACAAAATAACTTGAAATAATCGTATCACGTCAAAAAAGATTACTTAAAAAAATTACAAAATGGAAGAATTTGTAAAAATTTACGCGAGTAAGCATGTTGTATCTGTCAGATAACAGTACTAAAATTAAAAACTTGCTTTCACATCTACAGTTATTCTTTCTACATTGTAAACAGCTCCTGGAATCAGTTCCATAGATGGAGTTTAAGCTAATTATCATCAGTGGTTAAGCAATTACTGCTTCAGCGCTGAAGAGGTTTCTAACACACTGTGACTGAAGGGTTGAACTAATTGTTAAATATTTTAATGAATGAACTATATGAAACTAAATTCTTAAAATAATTTTAAATTACTTTCGAATTGGAGAAATAAATGACAAAATTCAGTTGTAATTCAATGTACATTTTAATGTCAAATTAATTACTACATTATACATCAATTGATCATCATGCATTATGTCTTTACATAATACCTCTCACACACAAGCTATCATGACGTTTAAAAAAAAAATTTAAATCTCAAGTTTAACCTGCCATTTTAAGCCATGATGCAAAAGTTTTGCCACTCTTTAAGTATTCTTTCAAATTATTGTACGTTGAACACTTTCTACCGTCAACTGAATGGTTTGTGTTGTAATCTGTATTATTTTTCTGGTTGAATCTAACGCAGTTTATACAAATTTTTTTTGTCGCTACACAATGTTTCATTAAGTGATTTCCAGCGCACTCAGAACAAGCTAGTTCATTTTTGCAGTTTACGATATTGTGACCGAACCGCTGGCATTTGGCACATCGATATAGTTGTATCCCAAAATATTTCTCAATTCGACACTTAATAGAGCCCATTTTGATACTCTGCTGCTTTTTCAGCAGCGGCAAATGATCCTTGTCAATTTCCAGAATCCAGTGATTGCCTAAAAGGCCGGGCAGAATCTTCAGGAATTTCACTGTTCCTTTAGCATCTGGTGGTAGGAAGACTTCAGCTGAATCTACAACTTCCTTTTCTTCAACATTACATGGAACATTGAAGATAACGATAGCTGATCTTTTTTTCAGTTCTTCGATAGGAACAGGTTCATCTGGACACTTCTTAGTGCTGTTTCCATCGTCTTGTTGCATTACAGGCTTCTGTTGCACAAGTACATCAACATAAGAAGCTTCTTCCTTGACAGATTTCAGAGTGTTGTAGACAGTTTCCAAGAAGTGGCCTTCGTCACTTAACCGTTGGGTAAGCGTGACCAGATCTGACGAAGATCTGATCCAGTCATCACGAATCTTCCCAAATTTTGAACCAGTGTCACTGTCCTTCGTGTCCCGATTGCCTCTTTCACTTTTCTCTTCGCACATAGAAACCAAAGGTCGCTTGATCAGAAAATAGCGAGTCTTCGAAATGCATTCCAAAAGGAAAATATTACTATCTTGAAGAAAAATTACCACAAAGACGAACGTTATCACAATGGGTGTAAACTGTGATCCAAATTTAGGTTGCAGAATCCAACACGAGTTCACGTCTCGCACCCATTGCTTCAGCATCGGCCCGATCCAAACCTCGTCGCATATATCTTTCGATTGATGCAAGAATGTCTTCCAGTCTTTCATCATGATCTCCAAAATGGGAATGCCGATGAGAGAAGTTAGGGCTTCCAGCAGCTGTTCAGCTAATTCGAACCAAAGTTCTAGGTGTTTGATACTTTCCAGATCTTTGTATTGAATGTTTCGGGCGTTCGCCAGCGCACTGTGTTCACCTATTCCGAAACGAGTCAATTGTCTCCAAGCAAATATCGCCACAGCTCCAGATATTCCACTCGCTGCTACAGGCATCGCTGCCATAGTAATAGATGGAATTGTAATGGGTCCAAAGACAGTTATTCCTACAAATAGAAACAAAGTTTACAAATTTTTTGTATGGAATTATATTTTTTTCGCCAGCGCTATCACTTCCGGTATCGTATAATAAACCCAGAGCCACAATCCGTAGCAGATACCAAATGTTAAAGTGCATTGTTTAAGTTTAACCCTAACCTTATTTTAACAAATGGCCACGTTCTAAACCACATGATTCAAATGCTAACTTGCCAGAGCTGGACTAGTATTTAATTTTACTTTTTACTGTTCAACTTCAATTGATTATGTGACTGCTAAATGTTGAGGGCAATGTCAAAATAAACATACGGACTTTGGGGAATGTCACTTGATGAAATTGGAATATTGCATTTATCTCACGAGTTGTTAAATGCGAGAGTGCTGTTAACCTCCCAAAAGCTAAAATTCAAGAAATGTTCCCAATCCTCAGTACATTCAGTGTTATGTATGTGTGCAAAATCTTCCTAAAGATGAGATTTATATTTTGCAAACAATTCTTTTGCTTTGGATGGTGAAACAAGAATAATATTTGCAAATAAATCTGGCAGTTCGAGGTGTACTCTTAACTAATGCTTCATAGAAATTTTCTCTTATATTTCCTCAATAGTCAAGTTCACGAAGGACAGTAACGTTAACGGAAATAGCTACTGCAATTTTACCAGACGTTTTTTATCTGTATTGATCATTTTTTGAAGGATTTAATTTTAATTATCATTTTGACTAACGTTTCATCTGTATATCTAATATAGCATGTTCTTCAACAAATCATGTATTGCTATATGTATTTTTCAACTTTTCCTAACCTTTTGTGAAGTTGAATTTTCAGAATAGTAAAGTTTCCAAAATGAACTTCAAATGGCTTACCAAATGCAAAACAAACAATATATCAATCGAACTTAACTTACATCTGAAGGTTCTCGCGAGCATACTTTGTGGTGTTGTTGCATGTGATGAATAGAAATTACAATTTTATTAAAAAATTCTTAAAATTTTAATTCGCGATTCCTTTTTATTTCTTATAGTTGCCACAACTTACAACTGAAAATAGGAACAAATTTGAAAATGCGAAAATACCAGAAAATAGTATTGTTGCACGTGGTCAAAGAACACGAGTTTTCGTTTCGTTTAGCACGCGCTACTTATGAAAAAGCACGCGCTACTTGTGAAAGCACTTATTTTCAATCAAAGATTCAACTTTGAATGGGAACTGTACCTGTTTAAAAAGATAATGATGGTGTTACTTGTCTATTGAATGCAGCTTTCAATAAAACCAAGTAAATATTATTTGAAACATGGATTAGAACTGCAAGTTTTAATGAGCTTATTCATTTCGTAAGGAAATCTATGCTAAAATTTTAAAGTACTTAGAATAAATTCGATTAGCTACCAGCCTTGGTAGCTAATCGGTTTTATGCTGTATGTTTTAATTCTTTTCAAAAAAAGGTATTCTACATCCATACGTATTAAACCAAGAAATTTTGAGGAAAGTTGGTAGAAATGTGTACACATGCCGCTCTGCAATCAACACACGTCTTTAGTAATATTGGTCATAAAATAACTAATTTTTATCAAGGAAAATTGAAAGCTTTATTCTTTTTATATCATATCAAGAATATTTGGAAATGATTTGTATTCGGCAAAGAAACAAAGAGGATGAAAATAAATAAATTATTGGAATTTAAATTCTCCAAAAGAAATTTTTGAGAAAAATAAGTGCTTTTCCAGCTCTACTGGTAAAAACTCCGAGTTATTGCAATGTACTCAATTTACATCCCATCTTCTCCAACGCGGAAACTGCTGATTTTGCATTAGAATGACCCAGAATGGATAAATAACTTGAAATGGGGCAAAAATATTCACTGTACAAAATACTCAGTGTTTTATTTATGTAGGTATTATCTTATTAACAAATTCCAAGAAGCCTTTCATATCGACATTTTTGTGTAACGTCTATTGATTTATTGTTTTTATTTCCTTTTTATTGCTGTTTTGAAAAAGAATATCAATAAAGTTAAATATATAAATTTAACTCTGAAGCTAAGGAAGTTAAAATATTAAAAAATCGTTTACATAAGATATTTCAAATTTGTACATTCAAATGTATAATTATGGTCTGATAAAATATGTATAAGAATTTTTACTTTTGAATAAATATCGTTTGGTAAAATATATTCTTCGTATTTTACTCGTAACATTACTATCCCACCAGTACACCAGACTTATGAACTCGGCTCGTGCATTTAAACTCTCGAGCAGTTTAATTTTCGCTATTTTTACTGTATTGATTTAATATTTATTTATTGTACGCGAGCAATTCGTGTCAGAGTATTTAAATATAACTTTAAACAATGAGAGAGCGAGGATGTGCAAATATTTCTATAATGTGTCCTTTAATATCAGAAATCATTTCCTCACAATCGCACTTTGAGTACCAATATAGACAACATGCCTCAGTATCAATATAGACAAAGGACTTCAATACCAGGTTAGATGATGGCCATCTCATGAAATAAAAAGACGTATTCTAAATTCTGAATGTTAAACTTACATACGTGTATGCATTTTCTCTCTTTCCCTTTGTAAACATGCAAAAAATTGTATGACACTGCCCAATACCATGGTACCGGAGATCCCCCTACCTATATAAGAACCCTAAGACAGATTACTCAAAATACCCAAATGTGGAGTTTTTATATTCATAGATGATGGTACCAAGTGGTAATGAAGAATAAGTGGTATTTGTCTCACTGCTATTCGGTCATTTGAAATAAATTTCTGAAGTAGACTTGAAAGCTTTTTTATATACACTTATATATACGATTAAGTCCAAAAATGCCCTTACCTCCAGCAATCATCAGAGTTCTGCGGATGATTTTACCAATATCCCAGTTGTACACACCATAGTCCAGAGAAGAAGTTATCTCCTGTAGTTGTTCAATGAGTTGTAATCTCAGAGAATTCCACGTGTAGAAATGATCTAGGAACTCCGTTCGAGCCCTGTCAACCTCTTGGAATAGTTCCAGTACCCTTTTCAACTGTGATTTCAAAGAATCAGACTTTCTGTTATGCTCCAACAAACTCTTCAAGTTTTCTGGACCGAATTCCTTTTGAGTTTGGTTTCGAGGACCGCTTTTGGATTTCTGTACACATTTATTTATCTCTCGGACTGCGATAGAGTATATTGTCCAAGCAAGATTCCGACTTCGACTGTCCAGGGAGAGATTCTCGATCCCCAGGAAAGGTTCGAAAAAGTTTTGGAACTCCACCTTTTCATCCATGTGTAGTGTAACTGTAACCGAAGTACTATGAGGTGAAAGATGATTGGCAGTTCCTTATGTGGCTAGTGTAAGCATTGTTGGTGATATGCCTATCGCTAAGCTTAGGAGGATAAGATTGTGAATGTCCAAGGTATAAGTTCATGCATTTATCTTTAAGGGTTTACTGAAACAGGGTACTGATTAAGTTTAGTTTCCATTTGTTTTTCGCAAACTTGAAAGTAACAAGTTTCTTTAACAATGACTAATTTACTAACAAAACGATAAATAAAAAATATATAAACATTTTTTAAATATTTAAATTAAAACAATTTTTATGTTTTCAAATGAAAAATGTTTTTTAACTTCTGTGGATAACATTTGAATAGCACAGTAAGTGAGATTTTGTTACGCTATGACTTGATGTCATAAGTCATTGTCCCTAAGTCAGGGACTAGATGACAAATGTGTCATCTAGTCCCTGACTTAGATGACACATTTGCATTTTTGTAGGCCCCTCTTTTTACTCTAGGGGCAATGTTTTTGAGTTTGTTAGGGTAAATGTTTAGGTTTGGAAGAATTTTTTTATTTCAAGGAAATTTTTTTGTTTGTGGTGTTTTAGAGCATTATTTCATATTTTCTCTCATTTTAGTACAAATTAAATTTTCCTTTGGATTATACTTTTAAATTGTGATATTAAAAACGAGATTGGCATAGCCAAAGAAAAAATCAACAGTTCATTGAGACAGTTCTGTTTAAATATTAATGTGCTTATACAGTTAGTTTATAATAAAGTTCAGTTATTTATAATTGGTTTTCTTCATTTCCACTTTTTGTTTGGTTTCATGTTTAAATTGGTGCAAACATATCTTGAAAAGGGACGACTTCCATTCAATAAATGTTCCAACTCTTCATCTTGTATTTGTTCTTGAGCTATTTGATCATTGTCGATTTCAGAAATCTCTTTGATTCGATTCTCTAGGATAGCCCGTTATGTTGCTCCAGTACTACGCAAATTCAACTACTTACCTTCCTCTATGCGTCCACGATTATATTATTTCGACCACTTATATGTTGAATATCTATTGTAAATTGTTCATATGTATTGAAGTAAACGCAAGTGCCTGGGAAAGCTTTTTCATTCTTCTATCTGAATGAAAATATCGACTTATGATTTGTGTAAATCAAATTATCTTCCTTCTAGCTTGTGTTTAAATTATTTTACGGAGAGCATTTGGACACGTCAATCGATCGCGTTCTGTGCTTGATGATTAACATAATTGAATCAAGGACTAATGAACGACTCTGTAGGCGGGTGGATAGAAAGTAAACTCAAGCATTTTGTTACAACGGCATATTTGAACAGCACATATCACAAAAAAGGGATCAGTTAAAGATTATTATGTGTGCGGGGTAAACTATATAACTTGAACATTCAGTCTTTCTAGAAGTGAACTGTATATTCAACAAGAATCGAGAAGTATACAATACCTAACTTTATTGATACCTGTTTTCTGTACTAACATAATCGAACTTCAGCTGTCATGATCCCAAAAACATCTGATTGTGGTCTTATTAAAAAACTTTTTAAATTAAAGTTTGCACCGATAGACCCACCCCAGTGGCAATCCCCGAAAAATTTCGTTTTTAATGGAGGTAGGGGTAACAGCAAGAAATACTGTTCTTTCGCATAAATAACTCGAGTAATTTCGAGTAAATTGGGAATAAATTTTTGATAGGTAGGGGAGAGTGGGGCAAGACGGGGTAGCAGGGCAAGACGGGGTAGTTGAACTGCTGGTTCACTTGGGGCTGTAATCGAGCTGACAACGTAGGTGCTAGTGGTTGAGGTGGAGAAGAAGCCTTTGTGTAAGCAGCAGCCATTTTGATTGAGTCGTTTGGCTTGTGCAAAAGTTTTTCAAAGAACTGGTCTAGTTTCTCTTGGATAGTTTATTTGCATCGTTGCAGTTTGGTGCTGAATGAAAGTAACTTATACTTATTTACTTATAACTGCATATATAGTAAAAAGTGTAGTCCTTAGCGATTAATTTACATACTTTATAAATACTCTTGGCAAAAACTAACCAACAACGAGCATTAATCACCCATTAACGCGTCGGTGGGGCAAGACGGGGTTTTTCTGTGGGGCATGATGGGATGGACCCATCTTATCCCACTCTTTCTGTCGTCCTTTTTTCTTAGTAGAACAACGGAGATGGTTCGGACGCATAAAAGGAAGACTGATCGAGGAGGGTGGGATCCGGAATCGATGAAAAATGCAATTGAATCTGTTATTAAGGGGGAAATGGGATACAAAAAAGCAGCTGACTCCTCTCAAGTTCCCCAGTCAACATTTGAAAGAAGAGTAAAACTCACTCGGGAACAATCAGGAAAAACTGAAAAAAAATGTACTGTATCTAAAAGTGGTACTGTATATACAGGTCAAATAAATACAATTCTCGTACAGAGTCTAGGCCCATTAAAAACTGTCTTTACTATTGAGGAAGAAAATTGTTGGTTAACTATTTGTTAAAAATGGAGAAAAGATTATTTGGACTCACATCTTACGACCTGAGAGTGCTTGCTTATCAATGGGTAGATAAACTGGGTAAACAACACACCTTTTCTGAGACAAAACAAGTAGCCGATAAAGACTGGCTGTTTGGGTTCAGATCCAGACATCCCCAGCTAGGGCCGCGGTGGCCCGGTTGGAAGAGTAACGGACTAGCAACCGAAGGGTTGCGAGTTCGAATCCAGCCAAACACCGTCGTGTACAAAGGGGGCTGGTGCACGTTAAATCTGTCGTGGCCTCAAATGTCCTCACATTGGCGTGGTGTGGAAGTTTGGAGAGTGGGGTGCCAGCTCAGGTGTTGCCTCGTCATCTGACCGTGGTTCAAAATTACGTGGTGTTGTCCTCGGATCTTTCCCTCTGGGATTGATCCCGGACCGTCACCAATAGCCCGTTGTGTTGCTCCAGTGTGACGTTAATTGAAAATACCAAAAAAAAAAAAATACCATCCCCAGCTAAGTTTGAGGAAACTGGAAGCCACAAGTGCGGCAAGGGCAACAGCATTTAACAAAGTATCACCAAGTTTTATGATTTGTTAACCCGAGTTGTCGACGAATACAAATTTACTGCTGCCAAAATCTATAATTGCGACGAGACTGTGGTAACCGTAGTACCTAAGCATAGGACAAAATTCTGAAAATAAATATTAAAAAAGAGAAAGAAGATGGGGAAAAAGGAAAAGGCTAAATAAATTGGCAATGGGTTTTTGTGAAAAAATCGGGAAATAGGTAAAAAAAGGCAACAAGAATTTGTAACGTAAGATTGTTCATAGCAAGGAAAAATAAAGAAAAAGTAAACAAGTGAACACGACAAATCGAAAACGGTCACACTCCTTTTCATCAGAGGCTTCTGATGCTCAGTGTCTTTAATGTGGTTATTTATAATCTACTGAGGGCTGGATTCAGTGTTGGAAGTGTAAACGATGGGCTCATTGCACATGTGCAGGTGAAGAAGACGAAGATGATGAATCAGTTCATCTTTGTGCATTATGCCAAGATTAGCCCCATCATGCCCCACCAGCGACCCCATCTTGCCCCACCAGGTGAGGCGAGATAAAGTTTTGTTTTTCAATCGAAAAATGTTTTTTATAATTAATTAAAAATAGAAAATAAGTTCATTTGTATATCATTATAAACATTAGTCATGTACAATAAAATGTAGTTTTTTCAAAACTTCCAAGATTAATTGTTGATTTTATAAACTCAAATGCACTAGGAACCCCGTCTTGCCCCACTCTCCCCTAATAGTAGTTTAAAACTTTTTGTTATATATTTCAGTTTATATTATAAAATCTGCAGAAATGCGAACTGCAACAAGCAAGGAGTGGCTATTGATTTTGCATGTTTTAATTTCTTCGATTAAATTCGATACGGAAAACGTTTTTGCAGATTGTATCGTCTTCGGAGATCTACGAGATTGAATACGAAAATTATTTGCATTGTTTACTTTTTGCCTTGAGCTGCGACGCACTTTTAATTGTGCAATTTGTTGCTCACGCTAATTAAGTTTGCATATGAATTCATCTTTTGATGTTGATGCTCTTCAGGGCATATTTTTCGATCTGGGGATCATATCACTGATTTTATCTGCCATGGTTGCTTTCTTAATTATATCTTTCACACTGCTAAGATATTTTTGAGAATATAGCAATCCCCCTCCCGGAGCGATGTAAATTCAACTACCTACCTTTTCAAGCCAAAGTAATTTGATTAATTTGTCAAATAAGTCATTCACCAAGGGCTGAAAGAAGCGATGAATGCTTGACTCTGTTTATCCGAAAACTATCTTATGCTTAAAAATGAAGTTGTAAAGATTCAACTTTTATTGAAATAAAGTTTATTGCTGCATTCGGGATAATTATTGGCTCACACACGAGTACAAGCACTTCTCACTTAACCATCGATTTCCGTTCCTGCGACGTAAGACCAGGTCGGTAAGCGAACTGGTCTATAAACAAGGAGTTTAATCGTTTTTATTTATTCTGAAAAAGGAAAAGGGATTTCATACTCACTGACATTGACGGTGATGATAACTAGTTTCGCTCACAGATTCCGTCTATTTCATTGTCAGTTCGATGCACGTTTGTCTTTCATACATTAAGAGATATTTCTATAATATTTATAATTTTATATTAAGATAATTAATGTAATGGCGGGCTTAGCCAAGTTACTAGTTGTCGGCAGGCTCCACCTATCTTTTACAATGAAACATAACCCTTGATCTTTATCAGAGATGCGTTCTTCATATGCTGTCATTAATTTGTTAGGGACTAAATACGAAATGTGAGTGTTTCTGGTTTCTGTCAAATCCGAAGTCGGTATCTTTCTTGACGTGGCGAGACAGCAATAGTTGAGCGCGATCGATTCTGATGAACAAATTATTTAATTATAACAATACGCAAGATGTTTTGTTTCTGGATTGATAAATAACACCTACATAATCACTGATGACAAATTTTTGTATGATAAAAAACTGGTAACAAATTCTGAAATTATTTACACTGCTGCAAAAGCTGGAGAAATATAGATGACTACACTTGGGGACACTTGAGCAAATACTTCACACATGCATTGACATAGTTTGAGTTTTCAATTAGTCATGAGATTGTGTTTGAAAGTTTATGTCCCTTTTATTTACTCAATTTTTATTATAGAGGCTGATAGAAATGTCTTATCAGTGAAAATGTTTTAAAAATCGTGACTATTTTAACAGGGAATTTAACACTTAGTGCTAATCACAATAAATCTCTTTATTTTTTAATTAGGGTAACAAAGATACGGCATTGAAATGCTTGGTTTACTTTTACTTAGCAGATTTATATGAAAGGTTTTCATGTAAACCTACTTTACTTTAACTTATACTTTATAATTAATTTAATGTGCGTAAGTATCGTAATAAATAGTATTTATCGATATTTATAACACTGATCTATATTTTTGTAAAATAACACAACTCGTCTGTTTCCAGACCTTGTGCCATAAAATCCAATCCAATCTACTGGTATCGATTTTAGCATTCATTTGGCCACACTGTTTGCCAACGTTTCCTTTAAATCCCACGTGTGAGGGAACCCCATCTGAAAAACAAGTTTTTTCTAGACCTTTTAATTGTTTAAGGGTCTATTTTATGTTGCATATTTTACTAAAGGTAGTTGTTTATTAGGAGACAGCCTGTATTGCAGACTTGGAATCGACAAGCAAAAACACTATGTAAAAGCTTGAGGTAAATAACACTATTAGCCATGTTGTCTGAACAAAAGCAAAATCTAGCAATTCATACACTAAGAAAGAGCAACAAAATAAATTATTCTACTCTCATTAATCCTTAGCTGCATCTATTCGTAAATTTTCCTTTCAACCCTGATTGCGTGTCCGTTACTTGAGACGTAATCTTGTTACCTTGATGTTAATGAAAGTTTTTGAGAGCACTTGACTGCAGATCTGTTTTGTTAGTCGATTTGCATATTAAGTCACGTCATGTACGGTCACCTCAGGCGCATGGCCTTGAATGCAAACCTCATTTTACTTTGTACCCCAAGGAACTATTAGTCACCGTCTTTACTCGCTTTTTGAAGAGAAATGAAAGCTGACAAGTTATTAAAAGTTTTGGTTTAATGTAACAAGGTATTTAGTACGTTTCATTTGTATTTTTCCTACTGCTTTTAGGGAATAGTTAAAATTGATGCGTTTAACTTCTAACTATGCTTATCAAAGACAATGTTTCTTTGGTGACTTAGGGAATAGTTAAAATTGATGCGTTTAACTTCTAACTATGCTTATCAAAGACAATGTTTCTTTGGTGACTTAGGGAATAGTTAAAATTGATGCGTTTAACTTCTAACTATGCTTATCAAAGACAATGTTTCTTTGGTGACTTAGGGAATAGTTAAAATTGATGCGTTTAACTTCTAACTATGCTTATCAAAGACAATGTTTCTTTGGTGACTTAGGGAATAGTTAAAATTGATGCGTTTAACTTCTAACTATGCTTATCAAAGACAATGTTTCTTTGGTGACTTAGGGAATAGTTAAAATTGATGCGTTTAACTTCTAACTATGCTTATCAAAGACAATGTTTCTTTGGTGACTTAGGGAATAGTTAAAATTGATGCGTTTAACTTCTAACTATGCTTATCAAAGACAATGTTTCTTTGGTGACTTAGGGAATAGTTAAAATTGATGCGTTTAACTTCTAACTATGCTTATCAAAGACAATGTTTCTTTGGTGACTTAGGGAATAGTTAAAATTGATGCGTTTAACTTCTAACTATGCTTATCAAAGACAATGTTTCTTTGGTGACTTAGGGTGTGCTGGAGCTAAATTTACAAAGTTGATATTGAAGGTTCTTATGACTAATAGATCGCAATATTTTGTCTGGATTTAAAGAGTTGCTTGCCGGATCTCTTAGATTGTGAATTTCAAAGTACTCAAAAACAACCTTTTCTATTTGATACAGTGATTATCAAAATTGTCTAAGTCATTATTTTTCGTTTCACGATATTTAAAGTTTTGCATTTAGGGGAGCTGAATTAATGTCGCACTGGAGCAACACAACGGGCTTTTGGGGGCGGCCCGGGATACACCCCGAACGGAAAGAATGAGGACAGCATCTTGTACTTTTGAATCATGATCGTATGAAGAGTTCAACACCTATGCTGACACCCTACTCTCCAAACTTCCACACCACGCCAACGTGAGGACATTTGAGGACAAGACAGATTTAACATGCACCCCTCCCCCACGTACACGAGTCTTTGGTTGGATCGACTTGGAACTCGCAACCCTCCGATTGCTAATCCGCTACTCTTCTAACCAGGCTACCGCGGATTTGCGTTTGGATAAATGAAGCAATTTTTTTTACCATTTAGCAAAATACTTAAGAGAGAAAATATTTCCTCTTATAATGTTAATAGTATCCATAGTTGTAAAATTTTATGTATAACTTAAAAGGAAACGGAAATGTGCTTTACGAAACTTTAAATGACAGACCATTTTCAAAATAAAACTATATATCTTGAAAGTGATTTATAACAATAAAAAATAATTAGTTCTTTTCCGAAAAAGTTAGAAACAAGCGTATATATTTACATTTTATAATTATGATACTGATTAGTTTCCATCATTTCAAGTTTTCTCATTTTTCGATGGTGATATTTACAATTTTTAATTGCTTTAAGCTATTCCTGATAATTGTCAGAATGTAAGACAATAAATCCATCATATCTTCCTATTTTTCCTCTGTTACTTGCTTGATGATGACATATAATGGAAGTAGTTGAATATTTGATATATTTTTAGCTTTCCCGTTTTGGGTTAGAGATCTAAAACATGGAATTTGCCATCATTTAAAGACGTCTTATGGAACAGATTATTTGAAACCAACAAATTCTTCCCCTTGTTCTCCTTGTTGATTTTTTCCAATTGTTTTGTTGAAAAAATTCTTTCTCCATTCATTATACAGAAAATGCGTTCTTCATACTACACTGTTCTATTAATTTATAATAATATTCAGTATGTATAATTGGTTTTTCTTGATTTCTATTTCTTTTTGTTTGATATTTTATGTTTCAATTGAACAATATAATAGTTAATAACATCTCTTATTATAGCACGCAGACCTAAAAAATCTGTGCGTAAGATGTCAGTTCATTTGAGTTTATTATGTGCTTTTATGGTGCTTTCTTTGAAAACACTTGATTTTCCCATTACCTTGTAGGTGATATAGAGAAGTGTGGAGAATTAAACGCCACAGAATTTAGCTAAATTTCTGAACAATTGTGATTCAAATTGTATTCCTTGGTCTGTTTCTAAACGATATGAAACACCAAATCTACTCATGCAATGTTCATAAATGCTCTGCTAACTGTTTCTGCAGAAATATTTTGCAAAGGGACGATTTCCGTTCTACAGGTAAATCTGTCAATACAAGTTAAACAATACATTTTTCCATCCTAGGGTGATAGGGGGCCAACTAGATCTATATGCTCAATAGTGAATCTTTCCCAGGTTCTTGATTGTTTCAAAATTGGGTTTTTTACATCAACCTTCTGGTAATTGACACAGGATTTAGTCCTTTTTCACATCATTTTTAAAACAACCAAATAAATCTGAAACGCATCTGTTTCACAGTAGTTTTATAATTGGATGTGAAACCCCATGAATGTGTCTAAATATTCTTGTTTTTTTAAGTTTTAGGTACAAATGGTCATATACTATTTTGAGATATATCATACCATACACTCTTTTATAAAAATAATAAGATGTATGTATACATTAGAAGATTTTTCAAATTTTGACTTCAAAAAATCCAGTTTTTTGCAATAGGTCATTGGTTTATATTTAAAACCATTTCAGTGGAAAAATCAGATTCAACTAATCATTAATGTTCTAATTTAGATATAATTAACTAATTATAATTTATTTGAAGTGATATCTCGAATTCAAATTTGTTCTGAAAGACAATTCCTGTTGTAAATTATTTTTACATTATTCCTCATGTCTTGACTCTCAATCAAGTTGCTAGAGAGAATAGGGTTTTTTGAAATTTTTACATGAAGGAAACAAAAAAAATCAAGATTTTTCAGTAATTTCAATATTTAAAAATCAACTAAACATCTACTGTGTTACATAGATTATAATGATGCAAAATAATTATATTAGATCAATATTCATTATTGTCCACCGAACAAAACATCATATTGCAAAAACACAGTTCTTCAGAAATTGAGTTTAAAGTTTGAAAACATGTTTGTACATGTTGACAGTACCTAACGAAAAACCCTTGTAGCTAAAACAATTTCCGAATATTAACAAGATCTTGGTATTGCTTGAAAGCTAAGGAGTTGGAAAATATTTTGAAGCAATAAAAAATTGATATTCTGGTCGATTTTCGTAATTTATAGTGCATACATACGCCTTAAAAATAAAGATGTATTACTTTTTCTAATATGTTTTAACTCCCCATCTTCTATATGTTCTTGAGCTATTTGATCATAATCCATTTCAGAAATTCTTTCGATTCTCTGATAGCCCGTTGCGTTGCACCAGTGCGAAGAAGATTCAACTACCAACTACCTAGATCACTTATCTAGGAGTCCGCGATTGTATTACTATTTCACCACTTACATGTTGAATATCTGTTGTAAATTGACGATATACAGGCGGCCCACGATTGTCGCTCATTCTACTTTCGCACAATTCGCTATTTCGCACATTTTTAAAAATTCAACTTTTTAAAGATGTTTGTCGATAATGCAAAAATTGTTCGCTCCCGCGGAGTGCGGTAGCTCGCGCTCCCTCACACATTGCCGCCTATAGTAGCGGACTTCTCGAAATCGTTTGACGTCACTAGGGTTCCGAGTCGCAGTGGCCGAATGTCAAATACATACAATGTATTAAACAGGTTTAGTCTTGCGTTAGGGCGCGTGTCGATGCGTTGTGTGTTTTGCCAATTTATTTGCTTAAGTTTAAATATTTCGCCCTTATAAATTTATAAATATGAGTGAGAAACGGAGAGACTGCAGTGTTGATTTTCTGCAAAGGAAATTAAGGACTCATAAAATTCATACGATCGAGACAAAGATGGAAATTAGACGTTCTGAAAGCGGCGAATCTTGCTTCAATCGGCCGTTCGTACGACATAAACAGGTCTACGATATGCTCAATTTTGGAAAATAAGAAATTAAGGAATACGTTCAAAATTGTTGAAATATATCTTCAAAGATTGTTTCAAAAGGACACGGCATAGTGATGGATGAAATGGAAAGATCTTTGTCATCATGGATTGATGATCAACATAAAAAACATGCCCCTCTGTGTTTTTCAATAATTCAAGATAAGGCTGTAAATTTGCATGAAGATTGGAAGACTAGATTAAAAGAAGATTTTAACACGGTGTTTCAAGCAAGTAATGACTGGTTCGACACATTTAAAATGAAGTATTCTTTACATAATATTAAATTCACTGGATAACGGCTGATTCAGATTAAAGATGCTGCAAAAGAATTTGTTTCTTCATTGTCCAAAATTATTGTAGATGGAGAATATTCTCCTAGCCAAATATTCAATGTAGACGAGACGGTTTTATTTTGGAAAAAAAATGCCTAATCGTACATTCTTATCGAAGGAAGAATCAGTTGCTCCTGGACATAAACATTCTAAAAGCCAATTGACATTGCTTCTTGGTGGAAACTTAGCTGGTGATTTAAAATTGAAGCCAATGTTAGTTTATCAAGCAGAAAATCCCAGAGCATTGAAAGAGAAAGTAAAGAATTGCTTCCATTCATTTGGAAATCAAATAAAAAAGCCTGGGTTACTGCGTTAATATTTAAAGATTGGTTCACTTTTCATTTCATGCCTGCAGTTAAGCAATATTGTAAAAATAGAAATTTACAATTTAAAGCATTATTAATCCTAGACAATGCTCCAGGACACCCAAAATCTCCGCAGAATTTATACCCGGAAATCAATGTTGTGTTTCTTCCTCCCAATACTTCCTGCCTCATACGGCCCATGGACCGAACAGTGATAGCTACGTTTAAACGATATTATAAGAGGACAATAATGAATCAGGCCATCAAGGCAGGGAAGGTGGGTCTACAATAAGAGATTTTTGGAAGAACGATAATATATGGAACGCAATAAACAGTATTGGACACTCGTGGGCTGAAATAAAAGAGTCAACAATGAAAGGTTCCTGGAAACAATTATGCCCATAAATGATGAGTGATTCTATAAATTATGAAGAAACTGGAAACTATCACAGACGAAATAGGTAGCCTAATGAATAAACTAAACTTGGACGTTAACAACGAAGATGTTAATGAGTTGATTGAATCTCACTCCGTACCTCTGTCAAATGAATAGTACTTAATTGAGCAACAAGAGTTAAATGAAATACACAATGAAAGTGAGCAAGAAGCTGATAAAATCGTCAAGATTTTGACAATCAAAAATATGAGTGAAGCCTTTATGCATCTTGACAAATTTTTGACTATCATGGAAGAATGTGATCCCAATGGAGAACTTATATCTCAAGTACGTAGGGAGATTAAGAAAGACACAGCATGTTATAGAACTCTTTATCAAGAAAAGAAAAAAAAGGGTGGTATTCCAACTAACTCCTGACCAGTTTATAAAGAAAACAACTGGAAGAACTTAAACACGCCTCGTTAACTTAATTATGTACATTGATAAATAAATATTTTCACTAAATTATTGATAAATAAATATTATTATTGATAAATAAATATTATTATTGATAAATAAATATTATTACTGATAAATAAATATTTCAAAATACAATTTTTGATGCTTTTTACATTCCTCTACTTTCGAACATTCCACATTCGCAAATTTTCAGGAATCAATTATGTGCGAAAGTCGAGGGCCGCATGTATATTGAAGTTGAAGCACAATCGTATCAGGAAAGTTCTGTCTTTTGACCAAGCACCCCAAGAGAACGCACACATTCACTCGTCCCATCAACCAAATAAAAAAATAGGGCACTTTCGGTTTGCACTAATGGTGGAGAAATCAACTTTCGGATATGGAGGAAAAAACCTCACGGGTGTTTCAAAACCGTTCTGACAAGAGATTCTTTGCAATTTTGTAACTACCATCAACTAATGAGATCGACTGGATGATTTTTTTAGTCGCCATACAGTCAAAATGAACAAATTTTTTTAACAATTTAATGCAGAGCTCACCACTGGGAACTAGATGATCGAATGATATTATTTTCTAGCAGGAATTTAAATTATTTTTAGTCGCTTAGGATCAAGTGTTTTGAACGTCTATGTCGATTTCCTCTCATTCCCTTACTCAACGGCGATTCGGCATTTTTTGACTAAACCTGCTCTAATTCTGCTCTGATTTCTCATTGCTTTCTGTCATCAGACTGCTGAAGAATTTAATTTGAGTGGCAAGCTCTTCCTAAATTATATGGGTTTTAATAGTTCGACTGAGATCGACTAATAATGAGATCGACTGGATGATTTTTTTTAGTCGCCATACAGTCGAAATGAACAAATTTTTTTTAACAATTTAATGCAGAGCTCACCACTGGGAACTAGATGATCGAATGATATTATTTTCTAGCAGGAATTTAAATTATTTTTAGTCGCTTAGGATCAAGTGTTTTGAACGTCTATGTCGATTTCCTCTCATTCCCTTACTCAACGGCGATTCGGCATTTTTTGACTAAACCTGCTCTAATTCTGCTCTGATTTCTCATTGCTTTCTGTCATCAGACTGCTGAAGAATTTCATTTGAGTGGCAAGCTCTTCCTAAATTATATGGGTTTTAATAGTTCGGGAGATTAAAGGCACAGGGAAATAGGCACCTTCATCTTCTCGCCTGAATTATCAGCCGACTTGACCGATAAAGCCTCGGTGGAGCTTAGACTGTCAGAGTAAATATTCGCAATTGCTCTGTGGTTGTGAAGCCACGCGACTGTGTGTTTCCTGGATGGCAGGAATTTCGGTCTGGAAGACGGAGTTGAGTTCATTTAATTTATAATGAAGCATTTGATGTATCGAATAAACAGGGTGAAGGATGCAAACAGAAAATCAGTTTCATAATTAATTTTTAAACAGTCTATATAAATTAAGAACTAGAGTCAAATCGGACTCATCATTAATTTTATTTGACATTATTGCTTACTTATTTCTTCCTCACTACCAAGTAAAAGGTGAAAGTGTATGCCAAATTTTCAAGCCATAGCGATTTGTTAAATTTTCAGATATATCTGTAGCAACCGATTTGAGTTTCTGCAACAATTGGCTTCATATTCCTAAGTTCCATTCCGGTAGTTAGATGTTTAATACGAACATTTTCGCTTTCCTTAAATTTAACAGCCTGGCATTTTAAAATCAGAATATTTGTTTGGATTATCGTTACTCACAATGACCCATGTTCTCAACACATTTCAGTTTCTAACTAGGAAACTAAGAAATTCTTAACCTTTTCCACAGCAATTCCAATGGTTTCAAATTGAGTCTTTACTTTACCATATCTCAGATTTATCAGTTCAAATAGAAGAATTTTATACTTTGCGAGTTCTGACTGTCCATTGCTTTTACTATTTAGAATTTTCGTTAGTTTCGTTGTCTCATATTCAAACGCTCCGAAATTCACCGAACATCACTTGTAGAATCTTGCGTGATTATATTTTTACTGACAATAAAACAGGAAAGCGTGATAAAAGTTTATAATGTTTTATTTAAACACCTACTAACATCCCATTAACAATATCTTTTCTTTTCCCATGGGGGTTTACAGTCTTTAGTAAATATGGTGATCGTGCTCCTGGGATACCCAAGCGATCTTTTACTGCTTCCATCTATTCTTATATTCTTCAATCCTTTTTCTCTTTTATGACATTTTTTTACTTGAAGTTGTCAGTTTTGTGTTTGGTGCAACTTGGCCAAATATGACCTTTATGCAATAAGAGCCAAATACTCGTGGTTTTTACATATCGTTTGACTAACCCTCGTATAAACAGTCACAGTAGGTCTAATAGGTATAAAAAGTCAGAGTAGGTTATCGCGCGTGCACGTTTGTAATATGACATCATTTTTTGGATTTATATCCTAATGTAAGAGTCAATAATTACCCATAATGCAGTTGTTTTCGTGTTTCTCTTGGTGGTATTATCATTTTCAAGCGCGTTGCTATGGGAGGGTTCCTGTCTTAATCACCCTAGTTTAAAGTTGCTCTGTCTGTTCCATTGTCGCTTATCGACCTTCTAATAAAATATACAGAGAATGTAGGTGGAGTCGGTGCTGAAAGATCTCAGAAGGGTAAGTCACGTGGACTTACGAATCAACTTGAGCCGATTGGCTACGAAACGCAATCCATTGTTTTGGATCACTCTGGATAATCTCTTCAACGTACCAATAATTTGTCTCTCCTGAAGTTCATGCTTTCCCCACAACCACGTGACTCATGTTCAAACCGAGGGACTTAAAGAAATATTACGAAGCTGGGAGAACATACTTCGTCTATTTCAATAGAAGGTCGACGTTGTCCCTGCTGTGACGGTAACCATGATTTCCGTTTGCACCAAATAAGAGCAGTGTTCAGTGATCCATCTTCTGTGGTCTGAATGTTCATCAGGTCTGAAATCTAGACTTTTAGTAATATTTTGCCTCAACGGAGTGAATATAAATGGATTGAATAATTCCAAAGAAGGCCTCACTAGAGTATTATGCATAAAGCCAGACTGCCTTCCATTGACCCTCCTTACAAAAGCGACTTATAGTATATGTAATGTGGTGCTGTTACACAGGCGAATGATGATTATTGTTAATGTGGTAAGTGCTAATACAATTAATTATTCACCAAGGACTAAAAGGAATGGAGAATGCTTGACTCTGCTCATCCGAAAACCCTTTTTATGAGGGCATGAAATCTTGTACAACGATGGAACAGGTGTTTGAAAAGCGAGAGCATTATGTTTAAAAATGATGTTTTAAAGTGTCTATTTTTATTGAAATAATAAAGTTTATAGATGCATTTCGGATAATTACTGTCTCATATACAAGCACTCCTCACTTTTCCTACGACGAGGTCGTTAAGCGAATTGGTCGATAAACGAGGAGCTTTAACCGCTTTTATTTATTCTGTAAAAAGGCTTCACACACACCGACATTGTTTGTGACGATGATTTGTTTGTTTTATGGGCTTTCCAGAACTTTGGCACCGCCGAGTAATCTTAACAGGTTGGTTCACCAGACAGTCAACGTCAAGTAAATAAACATACACGCGCAAGGAAAGTTTTACTGACACAGAAGAGAGAATTATGCCCAGGAATGATTCGAACCTGAGAGTGTTCGTAACACGAAATGACAGTGCAGAGTAAGAAAAGATCACAAACAGAACATAAGGAGATCATTCCTGCAGCCGATTTGTTGAGTTCAACGCCGCTTGTCGGAATGCTATTTGTGAAATTCTCTGTTTGATAAGATTGTCTATGAGGTCGGCGTTGGCACAGGATCCGGTTTTGCTGTTACGTGAAAAGCACATCCATGATGGAAAGCTGGTCGTAAGTACGAGAGGTCGTTAAACGGATAGATCGGAAAATGAGGTGTACCTGTATATCGGTAACTTGCATTAAACCACTCGTCGAATTTTTATTGCTCTCTTAATACTTTCCTTCAAGCATTTTTCGTGATCTTGTTTTATCTTTAAATGTTTATAGAGGATTTCGCACGCCAGTATTAGTCCTCCAGAGAGTAAACCAGCCAGCCATAACAGGAGAGCTCCATCGATATGGTCTAATCTGAGAGGTTCTAACTTCTGTTCATTGTACTTTGTGCAAAAGTTCGAAATCTCGGTTGCCACTTTCAGCGTTCGCCCGGGTATGTCTGCATCAATCAGGGTGGTGAATCTGAAAATGAAATAAGACAATACATGTAAATATATATAGTGCGGCTCATACACACACCCGAGAAGGCAGTCAACGTTGGATCAGTCAATTTTTGTAAAGGTGTAAAAGCTCGTTAGAAGTAGGACTGCCATATCAAATGGCTTGAAACGTCCTCGCGTTGGCGTGGTTTAGAAGTTTGGAGAGTGAGGCATAGAGGAAATATAAAAGAGTTAGCAAAATTAACCTTTTCATGTACTCAGGATCATGTGACCAAAACTAGTAGTAAACACGATCCACGACCAGTAAATGAAGCTTTCATTCAGCTAAATTACTTTCTCAGGTAAAAATTCCGCATCAATGATCTTTACTGTTTTCGTCAACCTGATGGAAATGAACATTCATCATCTGATTGGTACACGGGACGGGAGAAGACGCCCATCCATTGATTTATCATCAGATTGGTTCGCGAGACAGTTCTTTTGCGAATAAGGTGCAAATCGGTCAACCCCTTCAATTTTCCGCGGAGCAGTCCCGCGACTAGTGCTTGACATGTTGGTCACACTCTTTGAAGTTCCTCCCAATAACAATGCTCAGTCTACTTGCATTTCACGTCTATGGAGTGGGCTGCCAGCTCATGTGTTAAACGTCATTTGACCATCGTGCAAAATTACAAGGTGTTATCCTCGGATCTTTCGCTTCGGGATTGATATCTACCATTTATATTTGCATATGAATTTAAAGAAAATGCTATAAAATCATTCATATCTGCATATGAATTTACAGAAAATGCTACTTATATGTGGTATAGTAGTTATAGTGTTTGTCAGCCACCCAGTTGGTCCGGAGGTCCGAATCTCGGCCTATAAGTGTTTGGGTGTCGTAAATTGTTATTATTACGAGTAACGGTCGATACCTTTGATTGCTTCCTCACAGCTATCCACCATTTTACTCCGAAGGCCGAATAAGTCAGGGTAGGGTTTAAAATTCACCAGAAAATGCTCTTTCCTATGAATGGTATATACGATTTTACTCTGCAATGGACGATGAGCGAATAAAGAGGGGTGATTCGATTTTTTTCTCTCAGCTGTACCTTTAACCAATAAATGAAGCTTTCATTGAGCCAAATTATTTTTTCAGGTAAAAATTCCACATCAATGATCCTTAGTACTATATGATAAACCACTTACCCAAAATTGAATTTTTGAAAGAAACCTTTGGGCATATTCCTCTGCATAGGAATAACCAATGGAAAGAGACCCACATAGTTCTCAGATAAATGTAGTTTGCAAAACGAAGATCTTTCGAAGAATTCTTTCAATGCATTTTTCAGAACAAAGTGACCGTGAAATATGCACAATTTTCCATTCTGAACCTCTTCCAGTGTTTCATGAGTCAATACTTGTTTTCCAGGCAGTAAATTGAGCTTAATTTTTTCATATGCTGCCTCATACACAGGTATTCCAGAGTTCTATTGAATGAGACAAACATTTGCATATATTTAGATTTTCAACAGTAAAATTCTATAATAATCTAATAATGCATAAAACGTGCAGATAAAATAATTTACATCATTATCTAACGTATTGCTACAAGTACGTGTATGTTGGAAAAAGGTATTTTAGTTGTGGCTGAAAGAATTAGACACTCCTCACTTAACGACCTAATTCCATTACTAAGTCGTTATACAAATAGGTCGATACTCGAAAAGCTTGATCGTTTGTATTTATTCCGAATAAAGAAAAGGTTTGTCTACTAGTTTGTCTTTGGGGACTATTCAGAACCTTGGCACCGCTAAATAATCCTAATAGAAAACGACAGTTTCTTTTGGCCCACTGATTACCGACAGGTCAAGTAATGAACATACCGGCATCCAATTTGTCTAGTTCAATGCCGACTTCATTTAACTCGATGACCGGACTTGGCTACGAGTGAGATTCTCCGTTTTATTACATGTAGTCTATGCTTACGTTGGCACCAGTTTTGCTGGTGAATGTGGCTCAGACTGATAAAGGGGATTCCCCGCTCTGGAGAGGAGGTCGTAAGTCCGAGAGGTCGTTAAACAGATAGGTCGTTAAGTGAGATGATATAAATACATGGCAGGATACAGGAGATGAAGGATCTTGATTGCGCCTCAAATTGATATGCTTTCCTTAGATATTTGCATTTATGCAGATGTTAAATTTTCTCATTCTTTTTTATAATATTTTGTTTCATTTAAAATATATTACTTTATTTTACATACTGTAACGATATTTGGAATCCGAGTGATGATTGACAGCAGGTCTTTGAAGTGCAAGATTTTAAAGAATTTACTTTAAATTTCACTATGATAGTACTTACAAATCTTTAAAAACATCAACATCATTAATGTAAAGAGATAATTGCAATTATGGTCATATTAGATTATATCAATGTGTTAATGAATGAATCAGACAAATCTAGAAAAAATTTAGTATGTCCTCAAAAATGTAAAGTTGAATAAGTTACGAAATTGTAGAGTAGCAGTAACTTTTTAGGATATTTTATTTTGACATCTAGTAAATATTATTAAAATTTCGACTGGAAATGGAAATAAAAAGATATTTCAAATTGAAAGTTTGAAGTAGTAAACAAAAAATGTAGGACTTGCATCATTCGCTTGGTTAATGAACTAAAAACTACTACGAAAAATAAATAACATATTTTAGAACAGCATACTTTATTCTATTAGGGTATATTAAAGTTTTGGAAAAATCATTTGCACAAAAACAGAATCGTGATTCAAGTTCACGCAAAATTTCACTAAATTTAACAAATAGAAAAAAGTTGAAAGTCAAGTTTGAAGAGCCATATAAAATAAATTGTAGGTATTCAAATTGCTGAAATTTTTAACAGGTACACTGATACTGATGTAAGTAATAGCCTGATAATACTGTTCTATGAATTTGTAAAAACCCATTTTGATCGAGGTATGTATGTATTTTTAATTAACGT
The DNA here is from genome assembly GCA_933210815.1 of Meta bourneti. Taxonomy (NCBI): domain Eukaryota; kingdom Metazoa; phylum Arthropoda; class Arachnida; order Araneae; family Tetragnathidae; genus Meta; species Meta bourneti. The sequence goes on from OW119932.1 coordinate 53,620,594, forward strand.
CACACTTGAGCAACACAACGGGTTATTGGTGACAGTTCGCGATCAATCCCAAATCCGAGGACAACACCACGTAATTTTGAACCACGGTCAGATGACGAGGCAACACCTGAGCTGGCACCCCACTCTCCAAACTTCCCCATCACGCCAACGTGAGTATATTTGAGGCCGCGACGGATTTAACGTGCACCAGCCCCCTTTGTACACGACGGTGTTTGGTTGGATTCGAACTCGCAACCCTCCGGTTGCTAATCCGTTACTCTTTCAACCGGGCCACTATGACCCCTCATTTTGATAGAGATTGGGGTTATTTCAGTGGTACAAATTGTACAGTGGTTTCAAAATTATCTATGTATTTACAACTTAATATGTTACATTTTAAAATACGTGTACTATCCACTTGATGTGGGTTTTACGGGATATTTACGTCACATTTGATCAAACACATAGATCTGCTTCGTCTAATTCTGTCTGAACCTATTCTTTGTGCCAAACTTTAAGAAATTTCTATTAATCAGAAGGGAAACACTCAATGATTCGTTTCGATTCCTTGAGTGTGAGTTCAAAGAACAAATGAAAAGCAATTGTAAAAATTACAGCTTGAACGATTAGAAGGGTCAAAAAGATGTGACGATTCTAGGCTGTCGTTACGTTCCTGGTTCTAGGTATACTATAATTAGCTCCTAAAAATGAAGATTAAAAGGACAAAATTTTTGAGAAAGGCGGGGCCGTCGTGGCTCAGTGGGTAAGCTCACTGCGCTAGTAGCCGTCTAGTTGTAGGCGGAGCAGGTTCGATTCCTCCCTGGGTGGATTTCTCTCTTCTGTCAGTAAAACTTTCCTTGTGTATGTACGTCCATTACTTGATGCTGTCTTGTGTTTGTCGTATATATGGCCCCTTGCACACTAAAACCTAACCACCCTACCTTGAGGAAGGCGATGTAGACTTTGTCAATAAAAGTTCCAAAACCGTATTGATCTTAGCCATGAAAAGAAATTCGAAAGGGGTCAAACTCACACCTTCGGCTGCCCATAGCATTTGCAACCTGCGAATTGTAGATGAGACGCAATTCTACGTCGAAATTAGCACTAACAATCGGTATTGAGAAATTTTGTCAGTAATTTACCAGTGTTGAGAATGTTGGTATATTTCTAACCTTGCGGCATAAAACTTAACCGCATACTCACCTCTAGGTAATCTTCTACCCCTATTTCTAATGGAGCAATCGTGATGGGTCCGTCTCTTTTCAACACATCAGCCATGGAATCCACTAAAGGTTGAGATTTCCTCACAATCATCTTGGACACCAGAAGATTTTGGATTGTCTGCATTACGATGAACCCTATGCACATTTTCCACAGCGCCGCAAGCACAGGAAGGAAAACGGTGAGACTTCTTGTGCTTTTTCTACGTGGGAAACAGTCGTTGGGATCTGGAAGATGGTGTATAAGTTTAAGTATTTGTATCCCTACATACCGATGTACAGTGTTATTTTTAAAAATCGTGCAACATTTCGTTTTGGAAAAAAAATTAAGTAAAATAATTTTTACTAATTATTCGTACACATTGTTTGTTCTATTAATGACATTGTTTATGGAATATGACATCGGACAAATGAGAGCAGTGCTGCAAGTATGGGCTTTCTCGACCAAATTTTCTATTACATCTGATCATGGAAAGGATAGTATTGTTTAAATTCTCCGTGAATGCTTTGCTTAGACTGTTGAATTGTTAGAGACCCGCGCACCCCAAGACTCGCCTATTGGCTTTGAGTCTTATATGTGGGGGGCGGGGAGGGTTTATGAGGACTTCCCCGGCACTTAAGATATGGGCCCCCGGGCCACCCGCCCCGACGGACGAGAGCACCGCTCTCCAATGGGGGCACGTGCGGGCAAACACCCCCACTCAGTCGAAAAAAAACCAAGCCGGGCGCGAAGCCAACCCCCGCCGGAAAAAGCCGCCGAGCGAACAATTTATTAAAGATTTTTAAAATTTTACAAATCAAGTGCCCACATGGGCTTCATAAAAAGGTGTATAAGACATGACTCCACGCGGCTGTGCCGCGGAGATATTTTTGGACCAACAGGGTCCCACATTCAATAAAAGGAAGAATTTAAAAAAGAAATTTGGCCAATAGCGCCTAAAAAGTTTTAAGTGAAGTCGCTCGAAGGGTCCGGAGCCTCCCTTGATTAGGTGTGGTGTATTTCTTGTTCTCTTTCAGCTCCTCCATGGTGTCCAGGTCTTCAGGTAAGTGAAGTTTCTTTATTTCTTCTTGCTTTTTTTTGTAGTGGTGTGCCACTTATCTCCTCTTCATAATTTGTTGTGGTGTGCCTTCTTTCCCGTTTCTTCCCAATTATGGTTTGCCCAACCAGAACACATTCTTTTATTTATTATGGTGTGTCTGGTTGGGACTTAGGAAAAATAACAGTAGTTATGTTGTCCTTAAAAAGTTAAGTACAGTAAGTAGTGGGAGATATTTTTAAAATTGTATATGGATAAAATATATGTAAAGTAAGTCTATTGAATAAAAGGGATACAGGGCCCATCTCAGAGGCAGGAGAGAAAATCCCAATAGGGGGGGATCTCCCCGGCCTCATAACTCAAGATACTAGTTGGCGCCCTATATATGTAGGAGGTAGTCTATGAAATAAATAACTGTTGAATTGTTGTCGGCTTGTTCGTGTAGACCTGTTCCTTTAAGTAGCCCTATAGAGAAAAATATCTGCCGTGATCAGATCAAGGGAACAGGAGGGGCCAATAGACATAACCAGATTTTGAAATTATTCAGCCAGGAAACTTGTTCTTTAGAATTCACATGGTTGCAGGAGCTGGATGCCATGATGCTTCATCTTGATGAAACCACATGTGTTGTAAGCCTTTCGCAGTAAAACTTCTCACACTAAAGAAAAGTTCTAATAATGCCTCAACTCCAAACTGAACATCAAACAGTTGCTCTTCTTCTTAATTGGAGGCACACTACCCTCCGCGACGACAATTGCCCCTACGGATAAGGGCAGGGCCTCGAAAGTATCAGCAGATGGTCTCGCAGAGCGAGAGGCGAAACAAGCTAGTTCTGGTTCTTAAGGACTTTTCGACGTAATAATTGCCATGCAAATCTCATGGCCGGAGGACGGAAAGAGCTCCCTACCCATTTATTTTAACCATCACTCCTCTAAAGTTGGAACAAAAGACGGTATCTCGTGCGACAGAAACGACCCATTCGAAGCAGGTCTGTTGCAAATATGCATCCAACAGTTAAATTACCTAACATGCAAAAATGCTTGCTGACTAGAAATATAATAGAATATGAAATATCTGGTTAAGCATCTCGTAAAAATGACTTGCTAAAATTACCAGTCCCCTGGGCTCTGCCCTCGCTGGAAGGGCTTTTAATTACCGACCTGCATTTGCATTACATGGAAGGGAAAACCAGCAAAACCTTCCATGGTCGGGTGAGCAGGGACCTCTGGTGCAACATAACACCAACGCGCCAAAAAAACGAAGTTGGGAAGACCGTCAAGACGTCTCCCCACGCTAGGGCGTGACTGGCTGTCACGGGTGCATACTCGCAGTCCACGGACAACTGTTTTCTGCCCGGTTACTTCGACCCGTGAGTCGTGCTTCGGCCACATGAGATGCGGAAGCTTATACGTGACTCAGAAGGGGAGCCCAAACCCAACACGACAGCCATAGGTTCCTTCACCGGCGGGGAGGTGGTGGTTGACGAGACCATTAAACAGAGCTCCCTCTTAAAAGATTCGGAGGAAATGACCTCAACGACCCCCACATCACCGTCGCCACGATGGTTCCAGCGAAACCGGCGCTTTGCCCATCCGCCACCACTGGGGGATCAAAGAACGACGGAGAGTACGGCACTCACCCCGGTTGATGAGACCTGAAATCTCAGTGGAAACCCAATTCCGACATGAACAGAAACGAACGAGGGTTCATTACGTCCGCATCGGCCCAGGCCATCCCCAAGGCAGCCCATATTTCGCATGTCGACTGGATTTAACCTGGCGGAATCCTCGGTGAAGTGATACCAACCAGTTACCGGCAACCGCCACGAGGAGGCACCTGTAGCTTACTTGACCCGAGGAGTAGCCCATCAATACTACTATAATCCCCAGGGCCGAATATGTGAGCTTCCGGTTAATGAGGCGTGCAAGAAACCCAAGCCTACTCACTCACTATAGACTCAGTCACCACACTTGCTCTACTGGGATGAAGAGATCGTTTTGAATTAACCTAAGATTTTCTGATACCCAAACGGCTGATTTGTGTCCGTATCCACTGATGTCGGAATGAAGCGCAAAGAAATTGAACAAATCACGTGGCCGAAAGAGCCATACCACATATTAATCCCTTGACGACCCAGAATAACTTCTCTTTTCACCTACTATTCTTCGTCTCACTGCAACAGTCATGTTGTCCCCAATATATGTTTGCGCCTTCAGGGGAATATCTCCTTTAGATTTGTACGGGCTTCACAACCCCGAGGTACCTGAGTGATCTTTCCTTCCTCTCATTTTTACCCTCCCCTCTCCTGCTTTTTTTGCTTTTTCTTCCTCCCTCGTTGTGGTTGCCTCTTCGGAGGTGGTGAGGGCTCTCCTTGAGAAGCTTTTCGCCACTCTAATGTTTACAGCTCCTCTTGGGGATTAAATCCCCACGTGTTTGCTGTGCGTCGAGAAGTTAAAGGGCGATATACTCACCCAACACAATGCTTTGGCCCCAGCTTCAGATAAATGGAAGGTGTACATTGGTCCCGTGTGCATCAATCGGCTCGTCGATTGGACTTCGGCTAGGGCTAAGCCATCGGCCACTTACTGGACACCTAACTAAGAGTGAAGGCTGTTTCAGGGGTGCGCCTTGGGCGTATAGTCACCGACTAGCACCGGTGCAGTTGTTTGCATCCCCTTGTAGGACTCCGTAGTGGGTGGTGCTGTCGGAGTCTGAATCCCTCTGTATCATTATTATGAATAATGACAATAAAAATTCTTCTCCCTCTTCGAGGGAGCAACAAATGAACAATATTTCATTTTCAAATGCTCATTTCTTTATTAAGTTATTAAGCCTTACAGAACCCTCAAATAGAGCCAACCAATCATTCTCTTCTGTATCACCTTTTCTTATAAATAAAACGTTTCAATCATTTATAGGTACTCTTCAATCTTTAAAATGACTTCGCTCTGGAGACCTCGTTCAGGTTTCAAAGGCTCAACTGTTACGAAATTCTACTTCTCTTGGTTCTTTTTCAGTTTCAGTATCTCCCCACTTTTCTTTGAACACCTTACAAGGTATTATTTGTGAGTCGGATTTGTTTGATTGCTCTGAAGAAGGAAATCTCGGAAAATCTGCGTGAGTGACGAACATGTTTGTCGTGTGCTTCGAATCACAATACGTAAAGACGGGAAAAGTCTTCCAATGAAACACTTTATCTTGACGTTCGACTCCTTAAATCTACCGTCACGCATTAAAGTTGTATATTTTAGCTTTCCTGTCCGCCCATATGTTCCTGCTCCTGTGCGCTGTTTTAAATGCCAGAGTTTCGAACATTCACAAATGTCTTGCCGTGGCTGTGATATCAGCGCTCGTTGTGGGGAAATCGGCCACGACAGCGAAAACTGTAGTGCCCCACACCATTGCGTAAACTGCAATGGTGATCATCCTACATACTCACGATCATGCTTTGAAATTCGGAAACATGTTGAATCCCGTAACACTAAAGTCGGGATTTCATATGCTTCCGTGACGAAAAAATCCGTCATGACTGAATCTTCATTACCTACAGCTAAACGCCCATCCAAATTGTCACAACATACAACAAAAAAAAAACGAAATACTGCCCAACAAAGTAAGAGCAAGCTTTGAAATTAAAAATGGCCAAATACTCTCTAAAACGAAACACAGACCACTCAAACAACCCATACAGGGTTCCAAAGTCTGTCAGGGATGCGGATGCTTACATCTGCACTCTTCTTCTGATGAAATTTTAGACATCCTGATGAGTGACGATTCATAGGATGTACCTGCAAAAATACCTTCAAAAGTGGGAGCAAAAATATCTCCTTTTTAACCAATAATTACCTTCTTTGTCTCTTGGAATTCGTGGTTTTAGATCTAAGCTGGATGATATCAAAACGATTGTATCTTCTTACCATCCCGCATATATAGCACTTCAAGAAACATTTTTTTCTCTTCCCACACAAGCAAGATACGCAGGTATAGTTGCATAAAAAAAGACAGTGATGCTGGTACTACAGTATCTGGAGAATTATGCCTTCTTATCTCCCATGATTATTCCAGTTCTGTAGTTACACTGCGCACATCTTTGCAAACTGTTGCTATAAGAATGCGCACCAATTCGTTAGCTACAGTTTGTGCCTATACCTGAAACCACATGATGTCATCAAGCAAGAGGAACTAAATAGACTGGTACAACTCCCAATCCCTTTTATACTTCTCGATAACTAATGGACACAGCGCTCTCTGGGGATTGATAGTACAAACTGTCGTGGGGCAATAGATTGAACTGTTTATTTCAAACCACAGCGTCTCTGCTTACTCAACAATGATTAAAAGACGTACTTTCATGAACCCACGAAGACCTACTACTCAATCGACTTGGCCATTTGTTCCCATGTACTTCTGCCATTGTTAAATTTTGTAATTGGAGGTGATCTGTATAACAGCGATCACTTTCCCCCTCTTTGTCTCGTATGATAGTAGCAGTAGAGTGAGCTCTGGTCCACCTACCTACTTATATCATCGAGCAAAATTGGGTTGCATTTGCACAACTGACTGTAATCACAGACACAATGGTCGAAAGTGAAAGGATAAATGATAGAGTCCATGACGTCGCCGAAGCTATCATAAAGGCTGCAGACCCAGCCATTCCAAAAAGTTCCTCTCAACCACACAGACTTTCTAAGCCTTGGTGGAACATTGAGTGCCAGGTTGCCTATAAGAGGCAAAGGAAGCTATGGAAAAAATTTCAGAGATACTCAACCACTACCAATTTGATCGCTTTTAAACAGACCAAGGCATTAGCTCGTAAGACGAGACGTCAGAGCCAGAGAGATTCTTGGACTAGATACGTCTCTGAAATAACATCATCAACATCCAGCAAGCTGTTGTGGAAAAAAGTGAAAGTAACCCACGGTCTGTATCGGGTTTTTTCCATCCCTATAGTAGAAACCGGAGCTGCCGTTTATTCTTCCCCACTTGACATCACCAACGTCATCGGAGAGGCTTTTGCTAGTGTTTTCAGTTCCCACTCTTACAGTTCAGCTTTTCAAGCGACAAAGAATCGAGCTAAGAGAACACCCATTAATTTCAAGAGCAAACACACCCCTCCCTTATAACTATTGATGTTAGAGTTGAAGGCGCTATCTAGGGCTCATAACACCATGGGCTGGATGAAATCTCATATCAGATACATCGCCATATATCCTCAGATTCCTTACAAACATCCTTCTCGTATTTAATCGAATCTGAGAGAGAGCAGAAATTCCCAATTTAAGGAAAAAAAGCGTGGTGATTCCCATCCTGAAGACTGGTAAGGACCTCAAAGACCCTCTGAGCTATCGTCCAATTACCTTGACGAGTGTCTTATGCAAGACCGTAGAGCGTACGGTCAATGCCCGACTCATGTACGTACTTGAGAAAACAACTGCATCCCTCCACAACAGAGTGGATTCCGGAAAGGAAAGTCTACTCTGAATAGCATCATACACCTGGAGACACAAATCCAAAATGCTTTTGTGCGGAAGAACCATTTTGTTTCCATCTTCTTTGACGTAAAGAAGGCATATGACCTTTCGCGGCGACACGATATTCTCAGACGTATGATTGAATTTGGTTTAAAGGAAAATCTTCCCATTTTTATACAAATTTTTTTAAGGACACGCAGTTTTAGAGTCCACATTGGACAAACTTTTTTGATCATATCATTCAGGCTGAGAGTGTCTCTCCGGGAAGCATTTTAAGTGTCGCTTTCTTCATCCTTCAATTTAGTAACATCATCCATACTATTCAACCACCTGCTGATGAAACTTTATTCGTTGATGACTTGCAGGTAATCCTGCCAGGGGTCGGATATACGCTTGATTGAACGACAACTTCAGACAGCTATTAACTACTTGGTTAAGTGATGCGACCAGAACGGTCACACGCTGTCCCCTTTGCATTGAACACAAATGATTCACTCATCGTCACCTTTTACTAAGAGAGAGCTCACTCAATTGCAACTAATGCTCTACTCCTTTTATGATATTTTAATTGTCTGTCCTGTTTTTAATCATCAACGTCTCAAACTTTTTAAAGTACAATTTTGAATCTGAGAGATTTGATTGGAAAAAAGTTCCATTCAAACCTTTTCACATTTTTACGTTCAGTTGGTATTAAATCTCATCAAATTTTTTCCAAATTCAAAATGACTCAAATGTATGTTTTCAAATTTTTTTATAATTCAATCCTTCAAATTTCACACTAAAAATGTTATGCATATATAAATTAAATTTTTCAGTTTCATACGATGATAATGGTCTTGATTTTTTTTATCTGACTACTATTTTAATCTCATCTACACATTTTACATATTTTAAATCTTCCTTTTATCTTTGTCTTGGACTATTATTTTTTAAATATTTTATACTTTTATTGAGTTATATTATCTTGTGTTTGGCAGAACCTGTCCTCTTTTGGACCTTGCACCATAAAACCCAAACATCCATTCATCCACCCAATACATGTTTGCACAACTATAACCATTTGAACTTTCCAACCTAGCTAACTATGGATTGAAACTAGATCAAGTCGTTGATTTCTTATTTTTTCGACACCCAGTGCATTTAACCACCTACACTTAAGATGCACGTACAACTTAATAGAAACCTTTCTTTTTTCTGTTACTAAAATTTCTTAATAAGTTACCATATCCTTTAATCTTCCGCTGTATCCTTAACCCATTCCCAGTGGATTACTTTTTAAAGAATCATTCTTTCACGAGCCCCTTAGATAGCAAAGCAGTTTCACAATCCAATGTAAAAGAACCTACTCTCTAATGCAGCGATTTTCAAACCTTCTCATTCTGATCAAAATAAGTATAATTTTGACTGATTTACGAAAAAAAAATAACTGCAATTACCTACCCTTTTTGTTCTAAAGTGTCTTTAAAAACTATTTATATATGATACTTTATAATATGGTACAAAAGTAATTCTCAAAATAATTAATACGAGTATTTGGGTATAGACTTACCAAAAATTCAAACCTAAGCCGTTGAAATGAAATATATCTTACACAATTTAAGGCGTTTCACCATCCGCAAGTGGCAATCTGGTGGCAAACCGGTTGAAAATAGTTGCTCTAATGTATCACATTATGTTCACCCTTATATCCAATAGTTTGTGTTTCCCTGGATTTGTCTCAACATTAACACTCCAAATGGGCAACGTGATATTTCGTTCATCAAGATCTGACCAATTTTGCTAATGACGAAATATCTCGTCATTAAGATATTGTCGATATTTTGATGATGGCGAGATCAAGATATGGTCAGTTTTCTTCAAATAATGCGACATCTCGTCCATCAAGATTTAGCCGGTTTTACTAATGACGAAATATCTCGTCGAGACAACTAATAGGAGGGTTAAACACTTGTCGAATTACACCCTATCCCACTCGTTTCATGCCTCTCTGTGACTTTTGTTTCTTTTATTACAATATACATTAATGCATACAAACTTACCAAAATGCTGAACATAACAAACGAAATATTTACTTTGCCTTAGCATGTACGAAAGTAAGAGCCAGCAGTACTGGGGGGTTAAATATATGACAGAAGAAAAGCCCGGTGTGGTCACCTTTCCATGTATAATTGTTGAGGTAATAACTATTGCTACAGCTGCAGTCAGTATAGCCATCCAAACCTGAAGAGAAATTCGAAAATTATTGAAATTACTCTCTTCTGAAATTCATTAAACATTTTTCAACATTTCATCAAACATTTTTTTCTGTTGTGAATTGTCGCCTTATGGATTAAACATTGGCATTCTAATGAAATAGACGGAATATGTGCGCGCAGCTTCATACTATTCCTTCCAATCGCTCGGTTTGAAGACGATTAAACATATCGCGATATAAACATATCAGAATATGTTTATATCGCGAAACTCTAGGGTTTTTTTGCTGTCGCTGCATCGACGCCACTTGCGAATAGGAAACCCACCCACAACATTAACCCTCCTGGTGGTCATATTGAAAGGTGTGTCGTAATTAGAAGAAAACTGACCAGATCTTGATCTCGTCATCATCAAAAAATCGGCAATATCTAGATGACGAGATATCTCGTCATTAGCGAAATTGGTCAGATTTTGATGGACGAGGCCTCTCCACTTTGAGAGTTAAGTAACTTCCAATATACAGTAACCCCTCGATATATCGTACTTCTTGGGGGACCAGAAAAAAGCGATATAACGAGTCGAGAAAAACTTGCTTACTATAAATAAATAGGCACAAATTGTACAGAACATTTCGTGTTTCTTCATATAAAATTAAGTAAAACTACAAGTCGAACAGAAATCTGATGACTGGCAGATAAATAATAAATACTAAATATAGCATAAATATAGTAGAATATTTAATAACAAAGGAACAGAAATGACATCTTATCCACATTTTCTAGACACATTTTTTATTACCAATTTTAAGTAACTGAACTGCCAGGCGTTTACGTCATACTCATAGTAATATGGTGCTGTTTTTTGATAGTGATAGAACAGGTTGTAATAAATAGTCCGTTGTCCAGGTCCGTTTCCATGTCACGGATGTAGAAGTCGCCTTCTGTGGATACTCATTTAAAAATAAATATTTCAAAGACGGGCCGTGTACTTGTGAGTGAGCTCTGATGTGGAGGAACGAAACGAACACGAAACTGAGAAACAAGAATCTGCATCTCTACTGCCATCACGGCTTCACTCTTCGTTGCTATTCTGCCTTCACTTAACACGGTGGGCCGCACTAACACAGGACATTCATTCGGTTGTAGTTATCCACTGCGCATTCCCATGATCTTAATCCTCCACGTGGCTTCAACGAAATCTCCCGTCCATCAAGACCTGACCAATTGTGCTAATGACGAGATATCTTGTCATCAAGATACTACCGTTTTTTGATGATGACGAGATTAAGGTGATGTTGCGTGCGTGTTCGTAGAATGATTCAGTCTAATCATTAAACATATATTTATTCAAACTTTAACAATAACATTGACACAACAAGAAACATACTGGGTGAACTACGAGAGTGCGAGATCCCGAGTGAACATTCTAATCTATATTAGGCACAACGTATTCCTCCGCTGCCCTCTCATTGGTTAACACAGTGTGAGAGCATTGGAGGAAAGTGACGTCAACTGCTGATGTCACCTTGCTGGTTGCAGTGTTGCCAGATCACTACAGAGTATCCCCCCAGTGACAAGGGAACGATTATTAGTACACAAGACAAATACAATTGAAAAGAAAATTATGAGTACAATAGAACATGTTTATACAATGTACTGAACAAACTTTTTAGGAAAGTGTACCTTTCTTCCATATCTGGTCACGATACTTTTAACAGGATTGCTACTTTTCTCAATGATTTTAACAGGTGGTGGTATTACAGGCATTTTGGAAGATTTAAAGTCATCATTGAGCTCGAAAGCAGGTTTTAGTCTATCAATTGAGACAGTGGTCTTTTTGCCATTCAGATCTAGCACAAAATTCTTGTCATTGCGATCTATAATCAGATGAGGTCCTGAATAGGGAGATGTTAAGGAAGGATGAATTTTGTCGATTCTTAAAAACACATGCGAACAATCTTTCAATGACTTGTTTACAAAGACTTGACTATTGCCGTGTGATGGTGAAGTTACTGGATTAAGTTTACGCATCACTGAAATTAAATTGGACACATAACTGGGTGTAATGGGTTGTTTATATGATTCGTTAGATAATAAATCGGATGGTAAACGCAAGGTAGTACCATACACAAGCTGAGCGCTAGTAGCATTTAGGTCATTCTTAACGGCTGATCGTAAGCCTAGTAAAACGATTGGTAAAACGTCTGTCCATTTGGGATTTTCGTGAGCTCTAAGAGCGCCTTTTAAATGCCTATGTAATCGCTCAATCATCCCATTTGATTGTGGGTGGTAAGAGGAAGAATGGATTCTGTGTGATCCTAGGATGTTTGTTAATTCTCTGAAAAGATGAGACTCAAAATTTTGACCTTGGTCAGTGGTGATTGTGACAGGTGATCCAAATCTGCTGATCCAATTGTGCAAAAGTGCACGAGCAGTGGTCTCTGCCGACATGTCTGCTGTGGGAATCACTTCAGACCATCTTGTGAATCTGTCTATAACCGTCATACAATACCGCATTCCGTCTGATGGTGGCAATGGTCCGATGAAATCAATATGGACATGAGAAAAACGAGCGTCCGGTTGGGCAAATGTGCCAAGTGGAGCTTTCGTATGTCTGAATATCTTAGCTCGCTGACATTTGTCACAGTTACGAACTCTAGTTTTTAAGTCTTTTCTCATACCAGGCCAAACGAAACGACTAGATATTAATTTGGTTGTGGCTGATATGCCAGGATGTGAAAAGAAATGCAAGTTTTCAAATATTACACTTCTATACGATTTAGGAATAAAAGGTCTTGGGTATTTGTTTGTTGAATCACAGTACAATTCAATGTCCTCTAGGGGAAAGTAGTGCTTTTTAAGTTCTAGTGAATTGGATTGAAGTAAGTTTTGCAATTCTTTATCGCGAAGTTGTTCTTCAGCTAATTGCTTATAATCCAAGGTGGAAATTTTTGAAATACTATCAATCTCAATGCGAGACAACGTGTCTGCGATGATATTGCTCTCACCACTTATGTGTTGAATGTCGGTTGAAAATTGTGAGATAAAATCCAAATGTCTCAATTGACGTGGAGAACATTTTTCCGATTTTTGTTTGAAAGCAAAGATCAGTGGTTTTTGATCGGTGAATATGGTAAATATTCGACCTTCTAACATGTGCCTAAACTTTTTGATTGAGGAGTACACAGTGCGTCAAATAAGTTTTAAGACTCGTCCCAGAGCGCTGGTTGTAATGGCGCTATGAGTGTAAATGCGCATGCGTCATAACGTCCATCGTCTGCTGGCACACTGGTAACAAGTTGTGCGCATTTCGTTAAGTAGCTGAGAGAATGCGAGCGTTCATTGCAGAAGTGAATTTTTTTCATGTTGATTTTTTAAGATGGAGCAAAGAGCTGTAATTAAATTCAACGCAAAACTCGGTAAAAGTGCTTCGGAAACATACCAACTCATGAAACAAGTTTACGGTGACTGTTGTTTAAGTAGATCAAATGTTTTTGTGTGGCACAAACGTTTTTTGGACGGAAGAGATACGGTAGAAGATGATCAGCGTAGTGGAAGACCAATTTCATCTAGGACACCTGAAGTTATTGAAAAATACGAAATTTCGTAACAAACGATCGCTGTGCGTCACTGAGAATGATGGAAGACTCTTTAAACATGAACAAAGAAACAATTCGAACCATCCTGCATGAAGATTTGGGCAAAACAAAAGTGTGTGCTAAATTTGTTCCACACACTTTAACCCCTGAACAAAAAGCAATGAGAAGTGCACATTGCAGAGACATCATTTCAGCCGCTGAAAACAATCCAAACTTCTTGAAGTCCACTGTATTCACCTGATTTAGCACCCTGTGACTACTTCTTATTCCCAAAACTTAAAATGAAGTTAAAAGGGTGTTATTTTGAGGATATTTCGACCATACAAGAAGCTTCGACGCGTGCTTTGCAGGCCATTCCGCAAAGTGATTTACAACAGGCGTTCGATTCATTAATAAATCGCTGTAAAAAGTGCATTGAAGCCGGAGGGTCCTATTTTGAATAAAAAACCAAAACAGGTATTAATTTCTTGTTTCCATTTCTTTTTACAGACCCAGTCTTAAAACTTATTTGACGCACTGTGTATATGGCTAATAATTCACGATCATATGTAGACCATTTCTTTTGACTTTTACCCATTTTCATAGAAAGAAATGCTATAGGTTCCCATGAATTGTTGGAAAATTGCATTAAGGTGCTCCCTATAGCTACATCTGATGCGTCTGTCCACAAACTCAATTTTGCATTAGGAATTGGGTGCCTAAGTAAAGTGGCTTCTGCAAGTGCAGATTTTGCCTTTAGAAACGCTTGGTTAGTAACCTCATTCCATTCGAGTGGAGGTTCCGTTTTCTTAGGGACGCGAGTTGATTTCTTCTTACCCTCAAGTAATTGATTTAGCGGGGCTAGAATATGAGCAGCTTTGGGAACGAATCTTCGATAAAAATTAAATAGACCTAAAAAACGTCTAAGTTGGGTCAAAGTATTAGGTTGAGGAAAATTTTGAATAGCCTTTACCCTATCTGGTAGTGGTTTTAGACCATGTTCAGTCACAAGAAAACCTAAAAATTCTAAGGATGGTTGACCAAACTCACATTTAGATAAATTGATACAAAGTCCATATTTGTCTAATCTAGAAAACAAACATTTTAAATGAATGAGATGTTCGTCACTGTTTGACGATGCAATTAGAATATCATCAACAAAAGCAAATATACCATGAAGATCACGCGTTACTTCGTCTATAAATCTTTGAAATGTTGCACTAGCGTTGCACAAACCGAATTGCATGCGTGTACTCTCAAATGTACCAAAGGGACAACAAATTGCAGTCTTGTGAATGTCTGCAGGATTAATAGGTATCTGATGATACGCTTTCACAAGATCGATATGGCTAAAAATTTTGCAACCATGCAATTCAGCTGTGAAATCTGATACATTTGGTATGCAATATCTATCTTTTACAGTTTGAGCATTAAGTAATCTAAAATCGCCAACGGGTCTCCAATCAGTTGAATTTTTCTTAGGCACTAGATGCAAGGGGGAAGCAAAGTTACTTTTAGAAGGTCTCATGTGACCTAAATCTAACATATGTTGTATTTCATTTTTGGCGATCTTTAAACGATCGGGTGCTAATCTACGAGGTTTACATACAACAGGAGGGCCGTTAGTTTCAATGAAATGCAAAGTGTTATGTTTCACAGGGTGATTTGGATCAGGTAGTTTAGTTACATTTGGAAATTCAGATAGCAATTTCAGAAAAATAGAATTGTCATTAAAAGATTTTACAGAAAAAATATTGCACTCGCTTAATACACCATTAGAATTTAAATTTGTACTGGAATCAGTAAGTTGACGATTTCTTAAATCAGGTTTTAAGTTAAAGTTATGCAAGAAATCAGCTCCAATAATATTACAGGATACATCACATACATAAAAAGGAAATGAAAAATCTCGTCTTAATCCAAAATTAATTTTAACTATTTTTCTTTTGTAAACATTAATTTTGGTACCGTTTGCGGCTTGGAATATCTGTTGAACTGGTAGTCTCATGTCAGCTCTGCTGGCCGCGATCAGAGAGGCGTCGGATCCAGTATCGATCAGATAGGATGTACCCGTAGAACGATCGCGCATGATAAGGCGACGAGAAGGTGTTGGCAGGAAGTATGTCGCCGCTACTTCTGCTGTTCGTGGTTTTCCGAAAAACTACATGGAGGAGTGCACTTCTTTGCTGCGACCTTGTATTTCTGATGATACCAACATACTCCAGACTCAGTGGCGGAAGGGGATTTATAACGGCGTCTGGAATGGCTGCGGTGTTGTCGGGAATAACTTCTTGTATTGCGAAGGTTGTTTACCTCACGTCTCAGCTCTTTGATTTCCTCGAGCAACGCGTTATTACTATTAGTTGGTGCCGTTGCAGAACATGCAGACGTTTGTGTTGTGGTTACCTCCAGGATTCTGTCGGCTACTTCAGCTGCCTTTTCAATAGGCACGGGAAGTATGGATGCGAGAACGGTTTGGACGTTGAGAGGCATTTGCTGCATGAATAGCTCCAAAAGAAAATTGTCTTCGATGTGATTATTCTCGGCGCGTCGCTGCATCACTCGAAGAAGTTCACTGGGCTTTCGATCTCCCAGTTGTTCGCCGGAGAGTAAACGTCGAATTTCTTGGGTTCTCGTTTCGCCGCATCGAGTAAGGATCGCTTCTCGGAGTGTCTCGTATGGTTGGTCGGATGGCTTGATGATGACATCTCGGACGATCGCTGCAACTTCGGGTGGTAGGTGAGCGATCGCGTGGTTGAATTTCGTTTTTGAAGAGGTAATTGGTTTTGGAGTGGCCAATTCGAAAGTTGCTTCTACCATGTGCAACCATAGTGAAGGGTCCATTGGGTTGTAGACAGGTATTCTCACCGCCGAAGTTGTTTCGTTTGGATCGGTCATCCTTCTTGGCCAAAACGAAACTGCTGGAATTGCTAGAAGTTTGAACTCACATCCGGTACACCATTAAGGTGACGTTGCGTGCGTGTTCGTAGAATGATTCAGTCTAATCATTAAACATATATTTATTCAAACTTTAACAATAACATTGACACAACAAGAAACATACTGGGTGAACTACGAGAGTGCGAGATCCCGAGTGAACATTCTAATCTATATTAGGCACAACGTATTCCTCCGCTGCCCTCTCATTGGTTAACACAGTGTGAGAGCATTGGAGGAAAGTGACGTCAACTGCTGATGTCACCTTGCTGGTTGCAGTGTTGCCAGATCACTACAAGATCAAGATCTGGTCAGTTTTCTTTTAATGACGAGAGACGATCTTGATGGACGAGATATCTCGTCCATCAAGATCGGATCAGTTTTGCTAATGACGACAGATCGATCGTTCGTCGAGACACCAGGAGGGTTAAAGAGCCTCACACGGTCTCGTGCAATCAGCGAACTAATGGTAGTACTTTGGTTACTTTTTGATTAACCACTTAAAGCACGAGTTTTTTTCGGAGAAACTGGTAAAAAATTATCGAGTTTTTTTTGACAGAAAATGAATATATATATATATATATATATATATATATATATATATGTATATGTATATGTATATATATATATGTATATATATATATATATGTATATATATATATGTATATATATATATATGTATATATATATATATGTATATATATATGTATATATATATGTATATGTATATATATATGTATATATATATATATGTATATATATATATATGTATATATATATATATGTATATATGTATATATATGTATATGTATATATGTATATATATATATGTATATATATATATATGTATGTATATATATATATGTATGTATATATATATGTATGTATATATATATGTATGTATATATGTATATATATATGTATATATATATGTATATATATATATATATATATATATATATATATATATATATATATAGGTATAGTGTAAGTTACTTTTTGCAATTTCAATTGCTGGGGATGGGGTAAAAGTTATAAATAAAATATTATACAAACAAAGTGTATAAGATTTGATTACATGTTTATTTTGAATTTCAAAATATTAATAATAATTAAACTATTAACTTCAGATTCACTTCCATCACTCAAAAGATCATCACTTTCATCGCTGAAACTTTCTGATAAATTGGCATATTCAAAATCGTCAGAGTCGCTCATTATCAGATAACTTTTTCTAAACAAGTTACAAAAACACTTAGTAAAAATTAATTTATGGTTAACTGTTTACTTTTATGATATTTAATGTAATAAAAATGGATAAATTACCTTTTCCACACCAAACAACTGCTTTATAAGAAAGAATTCCTAACAAACTTATAGCTAATCATCAAAATTCACCACTTGGTTTGCACAAGAAAAATGGTGCATAGTGGTGCCATCTACGGTAAATAAGTTTAATATCCATCTATAAATAAGTGGTAAATCATCTATGATAAATAAGTTTATGCCATCTATGGTATAAGTTCAATCTAGCCTATCTATTTTTACTAGAACGGATCTTAGACGGGCATTAGAAATAAAATAACGCGAGATACAAAAGCGCCCGTGTGAGACACGGGTAAATGCGTTAAGTGGTTAAGGAAATAAGAGTATTCATTACACGAACACAAGACAACATGAAACAAAGTACAAGATGATCGATCTATCTTGGGTTTATATAACTTTTACAACTCACGTCAGAGGTTAACATTAAATCATTTTCATAATGCTTTAAATCGCGCTCTCCGCAATAGTATCTATTAAATTAAGTGCTTCTAAATTCTAGAGGCGAGAGACCTGTGGGAAATTCACCCTACTACAATGATTAACGGTCGATATACTAGCATAAACAGAGTGCCTCGAAACATACATGGGTGTTGGTAGCCATGTTGGAAGAGTAACGGATTAGCAACAGGAGGGTTGCGAGTTCGAAACTAGGTAACCAACCAAAGACCGTCGTGAACGTAGCTCCGTTTACCGGGGCTGGTGCACGTTAAATCTGTCGTGGCTTCAAATATCCTCACGTTGGCGTGGTGTTGAAGTTTGGAAAGTGGAGTGCTAGTTCATGTGTTGACTTCATCATCTGACCGTGGCTCAAAATTGCGAGGTATTGTCCTAAGATATTTACCTCCGGGATTGGTCCCGGACTGTCGCCGATGGCCTGTTGTGTTGCTCCAGTGTGACGTTAATTAACTACTTAAATACATCAAAACATACAAACTTGAACAATCTTGAACGGGAGATAGGAGAGCACAATGTTATACCATATTTACATTGGTGCGTATTCGACCAATCGGTCTGGAGGTCAGGATCCTGGCTTCTTGATCGAAAGTTTCCTGATTCGATTCCAGGGTAAGGCAGGCATGAATGTTTGTCCGAAGGAATGAATGAATCTCCGTCTATTTCATTAAAAAGTCTATTACCAATACGAAACTCCAACGACTTTTAACTTGTCTTGGTATCAGACACTCATTTTATTCAACGGCATCTTTTATTAAGAAAGAGTATCCCTGTTTTGGTTCATTTTACTATTAATCATATTTTAATTTAACCAGATATCAATCCGTATCCGCAATTAATTTTTAAAATCTCATCTTTAAACTTGCGAGATATGGTAGAAGGAAACCCCAACCCAATTTTTTTAAAATTTTGTATAGCATTAGTTTTTTTCCACAAAGGTTTTCTTTCTTGTCTTTTAAACTGCATCATTTAATCTATTTTATGTGGGGTAGTTAATTAGCGTCGCACTGAAGCATCACATTGGGCTATTGGTAACGGTCCGGGATCCATCCCGAAGGTAAGATTCGAGGACAACACCTCGTCATTTTGAATCATAGTCAGATGACGATGTCAACACCTGAGCTGGCACCCCACTCTCCAAACCTTTTTGTGATCTGGCCACCAAAAATTTTTAATTGTCCTACGCTACCTTTATATTACTGATATAAGTAATTTTATGTATTCCTTATTTATTCGTCTAATTAAAGGTTTCAATATTTTGTCCATGTTTTATGAGGACCACGGAAGCCCGGTTGGAAGAGTAACGGATTAAAAACCGGAGGGTGGCGATTTCGAATCCAACCATCGACCATTGTTTACAAAGCGAGCTGGTGCACATTAAATCCGTCGTGGCTTCAAATGTCCTTACGTTGGCGTGGTGTGGAAGTTTGGAGAGGGGGTGCCAGTTCAGATATTGCCTCGTCATCTGACCGTGGTTCAAAATTACGTGGTGTTGTCCTCGGATCTTTCCCTTTGGGATAGATCCCGGACCGTAACAAATAATCCGTTGTGTTGCTCCAGTGTGACGTTAATTAAAATACCTACCTACCATGTTTTATGTATTTCAAATAATACATGGTTTCAAATCTACTTTTTAATTATCGATTTGACTTTTAATTTGAACATTCTATATATTTTTACTTGGTCGCCATCTGTATTGCTTTTGGCGTATATTGTCCGTTTTTGGACCTTTCGCCATAAAATCAAAACCAACCCAACCTCCCTCTTAATGTTTGCTTGTAGAGGAAGTTTTGGAATGCCTTGTATATAAACCTCTGAGTGTCATGAGATTTCTGAGAAGTATTGAATTGTTTTTATTCATAACACATTGACTGAATAACCATATCTATTGATTAAAGAAATCGATGGAATTTTCCAACGTTTAGGAAAATTCTATTGGTTTCTTCCTTAGAATAGAAACTTTTAGAAAGATTTTATTGCTCTCCTTTCCTTTGGAAAGATTCTATTGATCAAGAAAGTCAGATCTGGTTAGAAAGCATGCAGGGAAGACTGCAGATGAAAGGTGGAATTATACGTCTTAGCCCTTCTTAGGCTAATATTAAACGATGCAGGGTAGAGAATACAAAACAAAGCAGCTTACCGTTGTATCCAAAATTGAGAATAAAGAGAAGACTCCGTGTTCTTGGGTCTTTTTGCCTGACAAAAGCGTCAATCCCCCAAAAGCAATTGAATTCGTGAAATGAGCAAATTCTAAAATTCCAGACTTCGGGAGAATTGGATTCATGATCAAATCTATTTCCTGAAAGTATACAAAAATAATGGAGTAGAATATGGAATTCGTAAAAGATCTACAGGAACTCCTCATTTAACGATCGAGTACCACTCCTTCGTCAAGGTCGTTAACCTTGGTGATTTATCTACTCTTCGAAAACTGTCCTGTAATGTCCAACCATTGATGCAAAAACTTGTTCCAAACTGTCGCCAGTTCTGTTGTAGAATTTTGATGGAGCCCTTGGCCCCGTAGGGGCCTTAATCTCCAGTTGATAGATGAATGACTTGATGTGGTGCTAGTCTTGTTAGAATGTATTCCAGTTAAATTTAATTTAAGTTCAGGTTATTAATAATTTAATGAATTAGGTAAAAAAATTTCATGGCTGTTTAGTGGTCTTCAAATTAAGAGGACATGGTCCCTAATATATTAATATGACATTAGGGCAAAAAGTATCTGGAGAGTGAGCCTTCTTGGTGTCCTCGTTTAGAACTCCCTCGCGAGTGGCGCAATGACCTTATGTAGCCTTTATGTCCTCAGAGGACATAGAGGAACTGTCCTCACTGTCCTGGCTGTACGAATCAGACACCGGATTCTGATTCGTACAGCCAATCAGAATCCCGTGTCTCGCGTTTTCCGATTCATTTTTTCTTTGTTGTCGAAATGAGTTAAAGTTAAGAAATAATTAGAAGTTATTAGTATTAGACTCGGGGGTTTCAGTTTCCTAGAAGCATAGCAGCCCTGGGTCGGGATTTATTTTGTTGGGATCGTAAATTTCGATTTCTTTAATGGTGGGGTTATTAATAATGCTAAGTGAATTGAAAAATTTGGTTGACAGGTGGATAATAAATTGCCTTGTGGTTGTCACCAATTCTGGGTAAAGGACAATTTGTTCTTCCTATGTGAATCTTCATTCCCTTGTAGTAATAGGGCATTTTTGTCTGGACCGTCCAGACAAAAATGTTCCTTTGTCTGGACGATTTCCGACAAAGATGGACGATCCGACGATGGACGATCTGGACGATCCGACGAATTTGTCTGGACGAACCGTCCAGACAAAAATGTTCCATTTTTGTCTGGACGGAACAGACAAAGAGGAACATTTTTCCGAGGACGAGATGTCTCGTCGAAACTCTTAGAGGTTAAGGGAATTGGTCGATGATCTAGGAGTTTAATTGCTTTTATTTATTTTGGATAAAGGAAAGGTTTTCACTAAAACCGTTATTAACGGTGTCGATGACAAGTTTATTTTAGGGTACCATCCAGAACGTCGCTGAGTAATCATAACACGAAATGGCAGGTACAGGGTAAGCAAGGCACACTGATCACCAACAGAACATGTACCGAGAACTATCCTACATTCGATTTGCCGAGTTTAACGCCAGCTGCATTTTCCGGTATCGGTGGCCGGACCGAGCTACGTGTGAAATCTTCAATTTGATTACATTGCATTCAGGATTGGGTTGGCATCGAATCTGTTTTGCCGGTGTCTGTGTGAAAATGGATTAAGACGTGATTTACTCTAGAGCAACGTGGATAAAAAGCAGATCACGCCGGCCAATGAGCGACGAAAAAAGCAGTCATCCCCCATTGTTTTTTCGTCGCTGATTGGTTGGTGCGGTCCACTGCGCATCCGTGTTACTCTTGTGTAAAACAAGCTTAAGAAGTGGAGTGGTCGTAATCTCGAACGGTCGTTAAACAGATAGATCGTTAAGCGAGGAGTTCTTATCAATTATTATGGATTAAGTTCTGCTTTAAAAATTCTTGTTTTCAAAATCAAATACAACAACTTATTCACAGCAACTTATTTCTCAGCGGCGAGCTCTTCCCTGTAGTTTTAGCAATATTATGCAGCTCCCATAGCTGAAATCAAACATATTTAAACTTTGCGGCGAAATTAGCAAATGACTCCCGTAATAGTCGGTTTTATATTGCTTTATATTCTTTGGTGCCACTCGATAATAAACAAATAACATCAATTTCTTTGCCAAGTATGTTAATGATATATGGGTCAACTTACGTTTCGGTAGAGCATGCCAATCACTCCGTTCCATGTGCTGTTTATCCAAGTTCCAAAATTATCATGCGGTTCTCTCACAAAAGTTAAGCTGAAATAAAAATTAAGAAAGTATTGAAAATGACGCCCCTGTAATTTTCGTGAAATACACTTTAATATTCAATTTCGCTTTTACTCAGACAACTTCATGATTAGCAATCAAAAGACGAAAGTTAATAGACAAGATTACACAATCCCATTAAGAGAGAAATCTTTGGTATCAAATATATAAACACCTAAGGTATATAAAATCCCAACTTGACCAATCCCAACTTGACCAATCCCAACTTGACCAATCCCAACTTGACCAATCCCAACGTGACCAATCCCAACAAGAATCTTACAACCTCTGAGTAGACTGGGCGGTCAGGATCCTTAAACGTATTCAATCACATAGCAAAGCATTTCCCAAATTGGTTTCCATGAGGAAAAATTACATCTTAAAAGTTCAAGACAAAGTAGGTCTACGTATGTAATTGAGTAAGAGACAATATTTGAATTAGGTTACCTTTTACAGTTTGTCTGCTATACTGGTTTTGCAATTGATAAGTTGCGGGATTATGGTCCCAACTCAGGGGGCCTAATTTTTACATAATTGCTTGCTACATGTACACGAGTTCCATTGTTTTGCCACCCTTGATAAAGAGAGGTGTGCCGTGACTGTGGGTTAGCCCACTTTCAACCTGCTAGTTGTAGGTTCTTGTATGTATTTGCAAATGCCTGGCATTTGAAGCTTTTTAGTATAGTTGATATTTGATGTGTGTTGAAATTTTTTCTCGCCAAGGGGCTGCTTGATCTCCATTGCTCAGCTATTGCAACATTCTTGGTGCACAGAAATCATATTCTTTTTCTATTTACCTTAATAGTTCAAGTCACCGCATTCAGTTTAGTTGAATTTACGGCGCACTGGACCAACACAACGGGCTATTGGCTACGGCCAGGATTCGATCCCCAAGGCAAAGATACGAGGACAACACCTCGTAAGGTTGAACCACGATCAGATGAACGAAACCAATCAACACCTGAGCTGACCCCCCACTCTCCAAACTTCCACACCACGCCAATGAGAGGAATTTTGAGGCCACGACAGATTTAACGTGCACCAGCTCAAAAGTACACTACAATCTTTGGTTGGATCGAGTATCGAACGCGCAAACCTCATGTTTCTAATCCACGATTCTATCAACTGGAGTACCAGCATTTGACAATTAAATAATTAGTTTTTTTGCTTCTCAATATCTGAACAATAGAATTAAAACCATTAAATACAGTACACGTGTCTAAATGTTCACTATTCATTGGTCATCCAGAATTGCATAATATACAATTAGGTACCCTAAGTGTAAAACCCTAAATAAATGTAAATTGAGAGGGAATTGTGTCCAGTAAGAAGACGAAGTTTTCAGACGTGAGCACATTGTCATTGATGAAGGGCTTAACTACATCATGTCTGTTCCGAACCCAAAGGTAGTTTGGATTTTGTCTGGTAGTCGCAGCTCCATCCAACATCTATCTAATTGGAGCAGTGTGGCATATAGAACTGTCATAGCGATCCTTAAGAATCTCAAGCGTCTCATCCTTCTGTGAGGTGCACCCACAGTGGATCCCTTCACACATGGACCTCAGTGAAAACGAAGTAGCGGATGATTTGGCGAAGGCGGGTGTCGATGAACCATTGTCCGATACCCACTCATTGACGTTTCTTGAGCTTTACTCTATTAGAAGAAATCTTGATAAGAAGGCATGGGATCGTTCCCCCGGGACACTCTTGCTATCGTGGGGATCACTCCGGAAGATCTCTTGTTCTCAATTGCGACAGACATACTCAGACAGCGCTTTCCCGCTTTTTCAGTGGCCATCTGAGGAGTCTCACATTTTGCTGTGGTCGTAAGATTCATCCTGTTTGCCTTAAATGCCTCCCCAGCACACATTCTCGAATGCCTGGAGTTGTCCCGAGACGACCTGTTTTCTGAATCTCTTTTGGTGTATGACTTTGTGCGGGTGATTGGACTAATGAATTTGGTCTAGCTGGAACTAGACGTGGAAATTAGCAGCAACAAGAGAAGACGAAACAAAGCAACAACTACGCCACAAGGAAAATTTGGAATGGAAAACTTTGAAAAAAAGATCAGCAAGGCCTCTCCCCTAGCTTCATTGAACAAGTCGAATTTATTTTTCCCAACTCCCGTTTATTTAGGTTAGAAATGGAAGGTCATTAAGGGTTTGGCTTTTAAAGAACGGCAATACCTTTCTTTGCTAAGAGGTCCGAAACAAACTGGGTGTAATTATCTCTTTTGTGTCAGCAAAACTTACTCCATGAGTGTATGTTCATTACTTTACACTATACGTCGTCTGTCTTGTGTTTGGAGCAGCCTTAACCAGATATGGCCCTTGCGCATGAAACCCAAGCCAACCAATCTTGATCAAGAGCTTCAACTGAAGCAGCTGTGCTAAAATTAGTTCGGATTCGATGAACTGTGCACTTACTTTAAATGCATCCAATCAGCAACAGCTAATGTAAGTTGGTGCAACATGCCATTTATGACTGTTGTTCCATTGAAATTCGTGGCTGTTATAAATGGTGGAAACTAAAAGGGAAAACATACATTTGTACCTATTATTTATCTTACTACTGTTTATAATTAACTAGGAGAACTCAGTTTTACCGAGGATGAATTGGTTAACTGAAAAAGTTATCAGAATGATCATTTTTATCTTTCATTGAAATATAAGAAATGGAGAAATAACTTTTTTAACAAAGTTGAAATTTTTATAATTTATGTGGAATATGTTTTAAAGATCAGCATCCAATCTGCCATTCCCTGTGTGTAATACGGGAAATGAAGAAGCACAGCCAAGTCTAGACGAATTGTCTTGGGACGATTTTCCCAGAGAGAGTCCAGAGACAGTTGCAGAACGATGACGCGAGAAGATGATGGCGTATGGCCATGTCTAACGATACTCGATGAAGTGAATTTGTTAACTATTCTTAATCTGTAAATATTCCCCCCTTTATTTGTAAATAAACTCTTTAATTGTTAATTATGTCGCGTTTTTCCCTTCTGCTAAAGTAGAGACTCAACCTAAAGAGGTTAGAGTATCCTACATTTATATCATTTACTTCGGTAGGTAGTTCAATTTACGTTGCGGTAAAGCAACACAACGAGATGTTCAATTTACTTCAGACGACTGCCGGGTAAGTATAACGGTCATAACGTTCGTCTGCTTCCCGGTAGGTCCCAGGTTCGAATCGCGGTTGGTAAGCGCATGGATATTGGTGGTTGTCTCTTTTAAAAGTAACGGCAGCTCACTGGGGTGCTCCTTCACAAATAGACGTCAGTTCCACCTGTTGTAGTTCCGAAGGCAGAAGAGGTCAGTGTTCGGACATTAAAAAAATTCGGATGCAAATTCTATACATGTTATATCTATCCATTTCACACACGTGGCACCTCTACTGTAAAACAAAACTACAAAAGGGCATGCTAAGGTGTCTATCACAAAAATCGATTTAGAGTTTTGGAGTGATTATGAATTCCCTTAAACTCGTTTCCTGTAAAAGTGCCATAGCTTAAATTGCAAAAATGGCGAATCCACGGTGAATATTTTTTGCCTGTGAATATTTGTTACTTGTACTGTCCCTTTTGCCCTCGCTATTTCGAAACTTGTAGACTGAAGTGATTGGTTACGAGTTGAAATTTTGTATTTGTCGAAGGTCGGATTGGCTGCCTGAAGTTTCCTATTTCCTAAAGACAAGTTCAAATTCACCAAAATTTTTCAGGTACGTAGGTTACCCCTATTGTTCACAATGGGTGCGATGTGGAAGCAACTTCCATGGTGCCGCGTAGTAATGCAGTGCTGTCACTTTCTCGCAAATTGTCTTAAAAGATCATGCGAACCATAGCATAAAAGAACATATATTTTTTATTGGGATGTAAAAGATAAATGCAGTGCACAAAATATTTTTTATGCTTGATATTTAATACGAATGTTTGTCCACTTACATTTACATAGCCCACTCGAAGATTTGTTGGGAAACTAGAATTCCATTTCATAGCTAAAATCAACTTATTCAACTGTACTCTGATCTTCGCCTGTAAACCTTTGCACAAATTCGGATTTACAGGTTGAGTCGATACTAGTTACATTTGGCAAATAGTTCCAAGTTTTACATGATCTGAAATGGAATACAGATATTGCAATGATTATAAGACAGTAAATGCTGTAATTTATTACAATACTCATGTGATGGTGTTGCAGTGAGGGAATATTTTTCTGCATCTAACAGTTTTTAAGCTGTTTCCAATAAAGAAATTCAAGTGATTTACTATGGTACTAGAAAACCCGAGAAAACACCGCACAGAAGTTTTTTATCTATTCAACATCTACTTCTAATTGTATTATCTATTTCTATATTATTATTAAACAGTTTCTTAAGGTTCCCACAAACTGTGCTCCAGGAAAATAAAATAAATAAAAATTAAGTAAAGAATAAGAAACAAAAAGTAGAATCAAAATAAGAAAACTAGAAATTGCATTCTGAACGGAAATTTGCCAAGTTGAATTTCGCGCCTTCTCTAGCAGAAAATGCTTGGTCATTCGGCTGCCACTATCTGTAAAATTATTGTAGTTCGAGACGGACAGCGACTAGGCTGAGCGAGTCGCCGGCCTGTCGCTTTCGAAGTTTTTAAATTATAATTTTATTGCATTGACATTGTGTAATTGTTTAAATATCTCTTTACTATCTGTCACATCTTCCTCTCCCTGTAACACTACTCCTAAATACCATTAACTTATAAAACATAGGGTATGCCTAAGGGGCTTTGCCATAGAAATTGATTCTAAAAAGGGCTCCGCGAGTCAAAAAGTTTGGAAACCTCTGGTCTAGATTTTCTCCTCTTCTACAAACTAGAAATACATCGGGAGATAACTAAAAACAAGGGATATCGCAAAAAGTACTATATAACGAGAGGTTTCTGTATTTCACAAGAATTAACCTTACGTTGATAGCACTGATCCTGGTGTGTGCACGGTGATTTGTTTTCAGTGTTTTTATTGTCAGCAGTGACAAGAATAACTGTTAAAAGTACATTATTTATAAATTTTAGTAATATATTTTAAAGAGTTATTTGGTTATATAGTATGTCCTAAGAATATTTTTTGAAAAATGCCGAGTAATCAATGCTCGTGTATTGAAAATAAAATAAAAGTAAGAATGAAAAGCACGACGAAATTTGAGGAGGAATTTACCCTGCTCAAGAATAGGAATTCGGTAATGTCTTTGAAGACGCTTATCTTAATGGAAAATAGGAATATTTGCAATAACCCGATGGAGTTACTTGAAAGTGAATTTACATCGCACTGAAACAACACAGCAGGCTATTGGCGACGGTCCGGGATCTGTCCTGATGGGAAAAATCCGAGGCCAACACCTCGTAATTTTAAACCACGGTCAGATGACGAGATCAAAACCTGAGCTGAAACGCCGCTATCCGAGCTTCCACACCACGCCAACGTGAGGATATTTGAATCCGCGACAGATTTAACGTGCCCCCAGCCCCCATGTACATGACGGTCTTCGGTTAGATCGAGTTTCGAACTCGCAACGTTGCTAATCCGCGAATCTACCAACTGGGCTACTGCTGCCCCGTTACCTGAGAGGAGATTTTTACCTCTGATCGTTCAGTGATTTGGTAATCTGTTTGTTACTTTTCCCTAGGAGAAAGTAAATAAAGAACCTTGATTATCCGAAGTAATTTGGATGTGGGCCACATCGGATGGTTTAGGTTTTGTGGCGCAAGGTCTAAAGACGGACAAGCTGAGCCAAACTCAAGATAGTGTAAACCAGTGAAAATAAGTAGGTTTAAATTGTATAATTAACAATAAAAAGTACTTTAAAAATTATATATTTACTGTAGAGATGACATGATGTAGTTTAGATGACATAAAAGGTGCAGGATAAAAGATGTAGTACATGTAGGTCACCATTGGTAAAAAAATTATGAAGGCTAAACATATAACTGGAGAAAATTGTGATAAGATGGGATGTACCGGTCTTAGTCTACCTACCATTGAAATTCTAATATGAAATGTAATTAAAAATGATGCATTACAATAATGGTATAGATAAGAAATAATAGTTGTGATAAGATGGGATGTACCCGTCTTAGTCGACCATTGAAATTCTAATATGAAATGTAATTAAAAATGATGCATTACAATAATGGTATAGATAAGAAATAATAGTTGTGATAAGATGGGATGTACCCGTCTTAGTCGACCATTGAAATTCTAATATGAAATGTAATTAAAAATGATGCATTACAATAATGGTATAGATAAGAAATAATAGTAATATATAATAAATTATAGAAATACAGAAATTATAATTCGAATAATATTACATATTTTCACCTACATTGAATATGTAACTTGAAACATGTTTTGTGCGAAAATATAGTGTGATAGAGAGAGAGAGAGAAATAATTGAAAAGCATTTTTTCCCAAATATTTGAAAAACATTTATTATTATTATTTTATTTGTGTAAGTAAAAATATCCAAAAATTTTACACGTAACTTTTCTGAATTTAAATTCTGCAGACTGTTCTAATCTTTTATCGGATTTGAGTCACAGTAAATATGAATGTGAATTACGTACCTTTAATCTTTCTTGAAAAAGTCCTTAACGGTCATCTTTTTTCATAGCAATTTTTCACCTCTCCGGACAAAATGGACACACGTGCTCCAAGCTTTATTTAAAGCTTAAAAACTGTATCGAATTCGATTCGGATAACATGGACACTATGTTAATCGGAGCTCAGATATTTGAGGTTCTACTGTACCAATAAAAGCAACTATCAGCAACATAACACACCTTTGTTAACCTTCTGCTTGGTGCACCGTATCCTTTATTGGACCCTGCGTCATAAAACTCAAACTACCTACCTATCTCTTGCTTTTGAGGATTTCTATATCATTTGAAGAATTGTGAGGCGTGGGTCATGTATGTAATGGCAGTTATTTGATTTGTATAGCTGAGTAGATTCATTACGACATGAATACTCACGTAATACACTATTGACATTGAATCGGCTGGCTGGTTTATTTAAGTTTTATGGTGTAATGTCGAAATAAGCTTCATCAAACGCAAGACCGAGTAAAATCTATAAAGCTAATCACGGATAAATTGACAGAAAACGTGTCGACACACATTGAACAAGAAAAGTTTAACAGTTAACTATATAAAGAATGAATAGGAAAGAAAGGCAAGTTAGTTTAGTTACCAAGGACCAGTGTGATTGTTGCACGAAAGCATAGCAGCATCAACAACAAATGGGGTACGTCAGAATTCTTTTGTTGAGATCACACACTTGCAATTCTACTTGGCCGGAATTTCGATACGCACGCAATAAGGGCTCTTACAGCGATCTGGTATTTCAAGTTTTAAAAGGAAATTGATCAAGTTGGGTACAATCAAGACAGTAATAACATGGCAGGCTTGTATCCGATAACTCGCAAACAAGCAAATCACACAATAAATGCCTTCGCCATCCACAATAAATGTACGATTCGTATAGAAAGGTTTCTATTCCCTAGTTTGGCAACCTCAACTCAATTGATAGGTTCATAATCGAATAGGTTCTAATGGTCCGAAGTGGCTTCACACTATCTAAGTTTATTACAATTCGATAGCTTTGACACATATGTTATGAGATACATATTATTTAAATAGCGTGATTGTTTTTGGTACTTCTTTTTCACAAACGAGTTTACATCTGAAGTCGGCGAAGATAAAGTACGAGGAGTGTTCAAATGAAAAGGTACGAAACGTCGTAAAAACCAAACCGGTTGAAATTTGAATATGCCGCTTTGGGATAACGTTAGTGAGACATCTAAGGAAGCGAATGCACGAGTACCGGCGTGGTTGTGCGCATGCGCGGGCGCCCGCACATGACGCAGAAGAGAAGCATGCAGTTGTGTGTTCCGTCCAATTGACGCGGCAGTGCGTGTGAGGACATCATGGCGTTCACATTGCAAAATTCGACGATTGAGGCGACGCGAGGTGTTATCAGATTTCTGATTGCGGAAGGTGTTAAACCGGTAGGTGAGACACTCCGTAGCCTACGCAAGTCCATCAAGAGCAAACGGCCTGGGCTGCTCACGGAGGGAGTGATTCTGCTCCACGATGACGCGCGTCCACACGTCTCCAGGGTCACACAAAGTGTACTGGCCAAGTTCAAGAGGGAGCAGCTTGAGCATCCGCCCTGCAGCCCGGACATATCGCCCTACAACTTCCATCTGTTTTGTCCGCTAAAAAACATCTCAAAGGGAAGCGCTTCAACTCGGACGACGAACTGAAGGATACAGTGGAGGACTGGCTCTTGTCACAGCCACAGGAATTCTGGGAACAGGGAATCCTTCGGCTCGTGAAACAGTAGGATAGTTGTGCTCAGTCCTCTGGTGATTACTTTTGAATAAAGACTTCAATTATACCCACAGTGTCGTTTCGTACCTTTTCATTTGAACACCCCTAGTATTATCTTTATTTGTTTACAAGAAAGATTTTGAGCACGGTTATAGAATAAATGACCCTTAGAACGTTGGGAAAAGGATACCGGTGTTATTTAAAAATAGTTGGAAGAGAAATGCATGAAAAGTATCCTTTGACACTACTCTAAAGGCACGAATCTGCAGAACTGTTGTTCGGAGGAAAACACGTTTTAAAGTTCTTTGCTATAAAAGGCTTTTTACAAAGGTGGCGGTAATGTTTCTCCGGCGTAACGTGTTTCTTGTACGTATTCCCAACGTGACATCACTTGGTTTGTTTTTCGAATACAATATAAATCAGAACCAGAAACTTAGAACCAGAATCCGCGACAAAGATGACAGTTGTGAAAGCGAAGCCCTCCGTTAGTCACGATTCTCTATAAAAAATCCAAGTGTTTTCGACGAGATATCTCGTCAATAAAGATTAAACCAATTTTGCTAATGACGAGTTATCTTGTCATCAGGATTAGATGATGAGATATCGAGATTCGGGACGGTCCAATTTTCGATGAAGACGAAATCAAGATCTAGTCACTTTCTTAGGACGAAATATATCTTCCATCAACATCTAGTTAGTTTTGCTAATGACGAAAAACCTCGTTGAGATAACCACTAGGAGGGTTAACAAATGAGATCGAGATACATCATTGAGGTACGTTCTCAACGTTTTCTTTCCTAGTTACGCAAAGGGGCCGCGGTAGCCCGGCTGGAAGAATAACGGATTAGCAATCGGAGGATTGCGAGTATGAATCCAACCAAAGACCAAAAAGGGCTGGTGCACGTTCAATCTGCCGTGGCCTCAGATATCCATACGTTGGCATAGTGTGGAAGTTTGGAGAGTGGGATGCCAGCTCAGGTGTGACATCGTCATCTGACCGGGGTTTAAAATTACGTGGTCTTGTCCTCGGATCTTTCCCTTCGGGTTTGATCCCTGACCGTTGCCAATAGCCCATTGCGTTGCTCCAGTGACATGTTAATTAAAATACCTACCTACCTAGTTACGTAAGCACACATTAATTATTCAGTTTTTTCATTAAATACATTATATATTTTAATACATACCAAAAAACAAGTAACTCAAAAATGTATTATTTAAATTTATAAATAATACATCTTTTAAGTCATTTCACTGAGTAACATTGAAAAGCTTTGATGAATGGCTCAGATTTTTCACAGAAATCGGCGTTTTGTGCTTATAGACGAATGGAAACAACTGATATACGTATACTCTGGTGTTAAAAATTAAGAGAATTTTCACTTTTGGGCGATTATCTCCAGAACTACTGGGCATAAGTTATGTACATAGGCTGAAATGATACACAAAAAATAACCATACAACAGTTATTGTACACACGCATGATGGCTCGCTTGTGTAAGACTCATCAGCGCAGGAAGGTCTAAAACAGAGGTTATGTTATCGACACAAAAAATTGGTTAATAGGGGGTATGGTCCCCTCTTACAGTTATACAGCTCTCACAACGTGAATCAGTGGTTAGGCTGAACAGGGATTCATCAGTGAATAAAACGATCCTCACTGATTCCTGGCCCAAAGTCGATGTTCTCTGCACCATGCTAAACGGGCTCTCCTGCGCGCAGAAGTGAAAGGGACACAAACAGCATGTCAACAGATGTCTCTCATGTAGCCTTCTGGAAACTGTAGCCCTTGAAACTCGGCTTCCTGTGGCCACATGAAAGTCACGAGAGAGCTGAGAAGCTGTTGCACTCCTGTTACGCCTCGCTGTAATGGACAAATATCCATCTTCATTGGCCGTCGTGGCTCTTGGACGATCTTGCCCAGGCTTTCTCTACGGATCCGGTATCCTTAAATTGTTTCCATAGATAAGTGTACATTCAAGTGTCTAGCAATGTGCACTTGAGACTTCACTGCTTCCAGTCTCCCGACGATTTGCCACCTCATTCCATTTTCCTCCTCATAGTTACTCATTTTAATTGTTTGCTTTTGAATTTCACCGAATGTTGCAAAAAATCACCATGAAATTCACCGAGGTGTGGTAGCTAAAGAAGCGCAGAAATTGTCACGTGCGCTTAGAAAGCTTGTTCTAAATGCACCGCCCACGCGCACGTGTACGCTTACGTATTCGACACTAAAGATTTTCGTTTTTGTTTAGAAGCATTAGTTTTACCTTTCGTTCACTACTTTTCGAGAAATTCGACAAAAATATGCAAATTCTCTTAATTTTGAACGACAGTGTACAATATAAAATCGATCGTTACTGGATTCATTTGCCAATTTTCCCGCTGTTTAAATTTGCTTGATTTGAGCTCTGAAGCTAAATAATATTGCTAAAACTGCACGGAAGAGTTCGTCACTTTAATAGAACTCTTCAGCAGTCTGATGACAGAAAGCAATGAGAAATCTGGAAGATATAAAGCAGCGCAGAAAAGAAAATATGAGCGAAAATAGATTTAGCGTCAAAAAATGCCGAATCGACTTTTGACGAGGGAATGGGATGAAGTTGAAGTAGACTTTCAGAATAGATTAGAGGTAACATAACTGAAGTGTGCTTTTTGAATTCATTTCGTTGAAAGCATTGACCACCAGTAAGAGAACGAAATGATGTTATGGATAATTTTATTCCATTTAAGGAATGGAATTCATTTATGTCAATAAGGATGAGATATTCATTATAAATGCATCGAAATTAGACATGGAAGGTGAGTAACGACACTTTGTCATCAATAGATATAAGCAAGGTACGTAGGTAATTTACTTAACGTCGCACTGGAGCAACACAATGGGCTATTGGCGGCGGTCCGAGGAAAACAAAACTTAATTTTGAACCATGGTCAGATGACGAGGCCACACCCGCTCTTCAAGCTTCCACACCCCGCCAGCGCGAGGACATTTGAGGCCACTACAGATTTAACGTGCACTAGCCCCCTTGTACAAGACGGTCTTTTGGTTGGATTCTAATTCTCAACCCTCCGATTGCTAGTCTGTTACTCTTCCAACCGGGCTACCGAGACCATAGATACAACCAAATAAGAAAAATAAGAAAGTATAGTGCAGATGCTATATGCGAGAGTCCGGTAGTGCATACAAATACAAATAAACGATTTTGAAATTCAACTTAGAAACAAATCGCAAAAAAACATTTCAGAAAACATATTTCTTTTCCACCACTTTTCCTAAACCCTCTGACACCCCTGCATGTTGGAGCCATAAAGTAAGCAGTAAAGAATGAAACATTATTGCCAAATAGCTACCTGATACTTTGTGGGGAAAGAATCCAAATTGAAAAATCGTTTTCCTGTAAGGCCGGATGGATAGTTTACGGACAATCAAAAACCGATGTATTAGACTCGCATTTCTGAGAACACATCTTCAATTCGTGACGCACACGGTTGGAAGTCATACGTCATACATGCAAATATTTTGATGCATATGAAAGGGGAGAGACGAGTGCAAAGGCTAAGAGGCAAGCGCTTAAATGTTATAATCGTGTTTTCGATAACGTTTCGGGTTCTATTCGAAACCACATTGTGATATTTCGCCTTCGTGGAAAAGGTATTAGGTTCTTCATATTTAAAATTCTATGTGAATTTCTTTGCCATTTTGCATTTCTCTTTTGGATGGATGAAAAGAGAAGGATGGAATTGGATGGTTGAATACGTGAGATGTTATCTTTATTGTCCCAATTAAGACTGGGCCTCGGTAGCCCACTTGGAAGAGCAAAGGAGTAGCAACTGGAGAGTTGCAAGTTCGAAACTCGGTTCAACCAAAGATCGTCGTGTATACGGTGGCTGGTGCACTTTAGATCTGTCGTGGCTTCCAATGTCCTCACGTCAGTGTGGAATGAAAGTTTGGAGAGTGGGATGCCAGCTGAGGTGTTCTCGTCATCTGACCGTAGTTCGAAATTACTAGACGTCGTTCTTGGATCTTTCTCTTCGAGATTAATCCTGTATCGTCGCCAATAGCGCCAATTGCGTTTCTCCAGTGCGACAATTAGCTACCTACGTACCAATGAATCACAGAGGACCTCGGAAGCTCAGTTGGAAGAGTAACGGATTAGCAACCGGGGTGTTGCGAGTTCGAAACTCGTTCCAATGAAAAATCGGGAGTGTCAGTTAAATCTGCCGTGGCCTCAAATGTCTTTACATTGACGTGGTGTGGAAGTTTGGAGAGTGGGGTGCTGTGTCAGGTGTTGACCTCGTCATTTGACCATGGTTCAAAATTACGATGTGCTGTCCTCGAATCTTGGATTCACCCCCAGACGTCACTAATAGCCTTTGCGTTGCTTCAGCACGACGCCAATTCAACTATCCACCTACCACTCGAAACAAAAATAGATCTTTCAGGTTAACTGTTTTGGATGTTATCCGATAAGATGCCGTTGAGACGGACAGTAAAAGTGCATTTCGGAATTCGGTAGTGCAGCCTCGGATTTGTTTCGTAGGGGGTTCAAAGGTGTAGACGTTTATGCCCAATGAAGATCTGGACCTTATTAGGATTTTAAATGGTTCCTCAATCGCTCGGCTTATTTATACCTTTGAGCCCCCTTCGAAACAAATCCGAGGCTGCACTACTCAATTCCGTCATGCACTTTCACTGTCCGTCTCAACGGCATCTTATCGGATAACATCCAAAACAGTTAACCTGAAAGATCGTTGTCCGTTGAATCACACTACAACAGGGGCCGCGTTTAAATGGTAGGAAGAGTAGCGGATTAGAAAACGAAGGGTTGCGAGTGCAAAACTCGATCCAATCAAAGACAGTTGTGTACGGGGAGGGGCTGTATAGGTTAAATCTGTTGTGGCATCAAATGCCTCACGTTGACGTGGTATGGAAGTTTGGAGAGTGGGGTACCAGCTCAGGTGTTGATCCCGTTATCTGACCGCTGCTAAAAATTACGAGGTGTTGTCCTCGGATCTTTCCGGACCGTCGCCAATACCCCTTTGTGTTGCTCCAGCGCGACGTTAATTAACCACCTACTTAACCTAATAAGATCCAGATTTTCATTTGCAGTAAAATGTGTAATTTTAACTTTGAGCTCCCTACGAAACAAATACGAGGTTACACTACAGTATTTTGCCATGCAATTTTTGATGTCCTCTCCGACGTCTTTCTTATCGGATAACACCCAAAACTGTTGACCTGAAAGATCGTTGTCCGTTGGATCACGCGACAACAGAAAGTCGCTTCAATTCCCTTAATTGAACGGAGGCTTCGAATACCGATCGGCATAATTAAATAGTCGGGCGATCTTCTCGAGTCCGTGTCAATCGATGTCCAACTCTCGGCTTTTCATTTGGGGATGTGTTCGGACGGATTCTAAAGCTCCGTAGATGGCTCTCTTTTAATTAGGATGACGATCACGTTCACAATGTCATGACCTGCTGACGTAGGCACGGTCGCTTTCTTTGAGTCGGAGGAGTGGTCTGAAACAGCGTGAGTGACTGCTTGGATTGAACATTTATGTGTTTAGTCATCCGAAGAGATTGGTGTTTTGAGTTTCAGTATTGGCGTAAGCGGTTTCCCACTGATTATTTTGTTAGGTATGAGAAAGACCTGAAACACTTATTTCACATTAAGAGCTCTGAATTTCAACCGCTCATAACTCATCATTGATTTGACTAACTTAAATATATAACAGCCAGTTATATTGCTCCAGTGCGACATTAATTAAATACCTAGCTACCTACTTAAATATATTTTATGAGGCAGTTGAATTAACGTCACACTGGAAGACCGTTGAGAGAAAAGTTGTTGCTAAACGAAGACTTGAAAAATAAAAACTTTTTGTCTTAAGTGGCAGAAGGTCGAGGTTGCTTACTTGAAGTTGAAACTGTTCGTATACAACTTAGGTTCCCGTGAAACATTCATTGAAAGCAGTGATTTTGTAAAAAGTGTAATCGATTGAGTTTGCTTTGTCTACACTGATGACATTTGTTTTAAAAACAAGCTCTGTTATTCCACGTGCGGCTGAATAAAATTTTCAAGAAAAAAATGCTTCAAAATAAATTAACCACGAATGCCGTAACAGTTTAATTTGCCATCCTCTCACAATGATAATGTAATTCGAAAACATCGAATCCATGGTGCAAGGGTACTACAAATAATAAATATTGATTGGAAAACTGAGTGCAAGACTATATTCTGAAAGTTCCTCATTTGTACTGAAAATGAGCTTAATTGGCATTCGTAATCACTCCAAAACTCAAAATCGACATCTGGAGAAGTCATCTCAGGAAAAGCTCTTGTAGTTTGTCTTACAGCGAGAGTGATGAATATGAATTGGATTATATGGATGGATATATTATGTATACATATTTGCGTCCGAAGTAAATTGTAGAAGCTATGAAAAAGTGAAAACGATGTTAACACTTAAATGATGTCATTTTTCTATGAAATAGAATCAACATTTAACCAATTCAATCCGAGTATCGCCGAGTAATTCTGCTAGTTCATTTATAAAAGACACATTTCAGGTAAAATGGCATTTTTGGTTTGATTGTACGACTACAAGGACGCGAATAACAAGAGGTGTTCATATACTTTTTCGACCTGTACCTGGGAACTCGATCGAGAAATGAAAGCTAATATAAATTGAGCGTGTTAATGGTATTGGTATAAGTATTTTTAATTAACGTCACACTGGAGCAACATAACGGGCTATTGGTGATGGTACGGGATCAATTCCAAAGGGAAAGATCCGAGGACAACACCACGTAATTTTTAACCACGATCAGAAGACGAGGCAACACCTGAGCTTGCACCCCACGCCAACGTGAGGACATTTGAGGCCACGACAGATTTAACGTGTACCAGCCCCTTTTGTACACGACGGTCTTTGGTTGGATTCTAACTCGCAACCCTCCGGTTGCTAGAAAATTACACTTCTACCGTGGCTCTAACCCCGAAGAGAAAGACCCAAGATTGGTTGGATGGTTGGTTTTGGGGTTTTATGGCGCAAGGGCTACATTTGGCCATGCTGCACTAGACACGACATATAATATCAAGTAATAGACTCACACACAATGAAAGTTTTACTGACACAGAAGAGAAACACATCCAGGGAGGAATGCACCGGAAAGACCCAAGGGAAATGCCGCGTAATTTTGAATCAATTTTCGGATGACGAGAACAACACCTGAGCTGGCACCCACTCTCCAAACTTCCACATCACTCCAAAGTGAGGACATTTGAGGCCACGACAGATTTAACTTGCACCAGCCCCCACAACGGTCTTTCGCTGAACCGAGTTTTGAACGCAACCCTCGGCAACGAATCAGGAGACACTGCATTCCTCCCCCTCCCCTAAAGGTCGCTGTAACGAAATCGTTACCTTTTCTGATATCGTTGTATCGAACGCAAAATACCATGACAGCTATGAAAGATATTTTTTGTCAAGATAAGTATAGGTGACGGTAAAGCTTCTGCGGCGCTACGTGTTTTCTGTACCTATTCTACTTCGGGATTGATCCCGGACCGTCGCCAATAAACAGTTGAAGTGCTCCAGTGCAACGTTAGTTCAACCACATACATGCACATATTTTTAACCTGACGGCGCATTTTTTCGAATGCGATTTCAACACATCACCTTAAAAGGTATCGTCATCTGACCGTGGTTCAAAATTACGAGGTGTTGTCCTCGGGTCTTTCCTTTTGGGGGATGATCCCGGACAGTCGCCAATAGCCCATTGTGTTGCTCCAATGCGACGTTAATTAAATACCTACCTACCCCCTTAAAAGGTAGGTAATAAATTAACTTCGCACTGGATCAACACAGCGAGCTATTGGTCACGGTCTGAGATCATCCCCCAAAAGGAAAGACCCGAGGACAACACCTCGTAATTTTGAACCACGGTCAGATGACGAAAACAACATCGAGCCGGTTCTCAACTCTCCAAAATAGTTCCCTAGTACCCGATGGTTTTGGGCTGGACCTAGTTTCGAACACGGAACCCTCCGTTGCTCTTCCATTTGCTCTATCGGGGCCCAAACCGATAAAAATTCCGAATTGGTATTTGATTTTTCTCAACACCAATTAGATTAAAGGTAAAATAGCTTAAAAGTAAACTACATTTTAAGGTAACAGTGATATGGATCATGCGAGAACATTTGGACAGCAGAAGGAATATATTCTCAGACAGCTAGGTTTGTTCACCCTGAAAAGGAAAACTGCCGAGGCTTTCTGAATTGGTCGTTATATCACACCGAGTCGTTAAATCAACGGTCGCTATAAAGCGAGTATACTGTAGGTATTTTTTCAAATTTGGGGATCAAGATATTCGCAGAAGGGCATTTCCGACAAAAAGGGGGGAATGTAGGAGTATCGTTCATGTAGCCCCTACCTCTGCACGCCCCGACTTGCTAAATAAACGAAACCATTATTCCTAACAAAAAGTAATCTGGTTCACAAAAATTACCAAACCGCAATTAAATTCACCCCATACGGTTCACCCGATCCCCAAACCACGTTCATAACAGGTCATTATCGTTATACAACTCAATGAAAGAACGCATTAACATTTATTCAGATAACCTTAATGAGCGGAGTTAACTCCTACGGGAAAAACAGTCTGGCAACCGACACGCACACCGCTCCCGCAGTGACGTCACTTCCAAGGTCAACCGAAATCTGACCAGAAAGATTATATTTTGCATAATATTGCACTTTGCCGGCGAGTCTCGGGGAGAAGCAGAGCATAAACCTCTACGGGGTATCGCGTTCTAGTGAACCCCCGGTACACGACGCGCCGAAACAATCAAGGCTTTTGGATTTTATGGGGATGCGTTTGGCGAAGTTTCTTTTCAATGGTGTGTTATGGATGCGTCGTCCGTAGATTATTAATGTTTTTAATTTTGGTTAAAAGAAAAAGCCAACACGCGTTTATGTGTTTCCTGGTATTGGGAAGCGACCTGGTGGTATTATTATGGGTGATTATCAGATGCGGAATTTGTGTTTTATTCAAAGATGGAGACTTAACTATCAGTGGCTGTCGAAGGCAATGTAGTTGATAAAGTGATTCCATGATTAGAAGAAGCGTAGTTTTAGAAAACTAAAAGATCCGCGCATAGCATCTGCGCTAAATGTTCATAATTGCTAATATCTATTGATGGCAGTGTCGTTTCTCATATTTCACACGTCGCCAATAGGGCTTCGCGTGGCTCCAGTACGACGTTGATTCAACTATCTACCACACATTCCGCACCTTATTTCAATGTATTTGCAATTAACTTTAGCATCGATATACATATTTCATTCGTCCAAGGTATGGTATGATATGTATTTTAATTAACGTCACACTGGAGCAACACAACGGGCTATTGGCGACTGTCCTTGATGAACTCCCAAAGAGAAAGGAACGTAATTTTGAATTATAGTCAGATGACGAGGTCACACCCGAGCTGGCACCCCATTCTCCAAACTTCCACAACACATCAATATGACGATATTTGAGATCATGTGTCCAAATGAAATAAAATTAGTAAAAAATGTAAAACAGTATATTATAAAATTTTTTCAAATGTACTCTTACTGGTGTCGTAGTGGTTCAAATTACGAAGCGTTTTCCTTGTATCTTTCCCTTCAGTATTGATCCCGGACCGTCGCCAATATGCATTGCACCAATGCGAAGTTAATTAGCTACCTACCTATTGATGTTGTAACGTCCATGGCAACGGCTGGCTTGATGTCAGAGGTCAACACTTACAGCACTAAACGCCGGTCGTAAATCCCGAAATATCTATCGGAGTGGTCTCTGTCCCGTCCAGATGATTAAGGGGTACACGACGACCTCCTGGAATTCAACTGTCCCCCAGGGAAGTAGAGAGAAGAGAAACTGGAATTTTTTCAATCTTCGAACTGAGCAGATGTGTTTTTCGTGCTCGGTCGACAACTATTTTTGAGGCTGACAACCATTGCCTTTTTTGGCAGCCCTCAGGATCATACAACTGTATGCTCCTGAGTCCTTCCATGAAATCTTCCATGAGGAACAGCCACCAGGATTGCGAAATGTTGATTACTAAACTAAAAACTTGATAACTAAAAAAT
Source organism: Meta bourneti (assembly GCA_933210815.1). Lineage (NCBI taxonomy): Eukaryota > Metazoa > Arthropoda > Arachnida > Araneae > Tetragnathidae > Meta > Meta bourneti. Next base: position 53,661,677 of record OW119932.1, read on the forward strand.
ACAACTATTGAAACGAAAACTTCAAAACCACAAACTGCAAACGACACCTAAAGGCGTAACTACGGAATTAGTGAGAGGCTTTCTCTTTGCATTGCAAGTAGCGGTGGTACGTATTTCTACGGCGGAATGTGTTTCCTGTGCGTATTCCGAACGAGACTTTAATTGGCTTCTTTTTGGAATGCGATTCCAGCACTTCGCCAAAAAAATTTCCAAAAAAATGAATTCCTAATTGATATAGGACAGTTGATTGGTCCCCACCAATTACGTTATACGTCCAAAAGCGATAAACAACATTTTAAGGCAATCCTTATATCTACCAAGCAAGAGCATTTGGGGTGGCGGAAGTAAAATCTTCGCTTTCCGTCTGATTTGTTTACATTGCAAATCCCCTTCTCACAAAAAGAAGAAAATAGAACGAAATAAAATCCATCACACAACGAAGAATATCTCAACTCCCCGTTCCACAGTCGTTTTCAACAATAAAATAAACAAGTCCATATTTCCAAACTTTCATTTTTAAATGAAAAAATCTTTTGATTTTTCTGTTTTTCAGCTTTTCGATTTATCAAAGACGTTTCTCACAACTAAGTTTCTCACACAGAATCACATATCAACAGGATCCATTCTTTTCAATAACTTTTTTAAATTGATATGAGTGTTTTTATGATACATACAATTCTTGCTCTACTTTTCCAAAATTCTTCTGTCCATCTCCATAGATGATGGTTATTTGCAGCTGATATTACGCATCACTGCAACTTTAACCTAGTTTAGAAGTTATGACAGATAATATTCACCCGAGTTTGAATTTTTATCGATTTCTGATGAGTGATGCGATTATCGATTTTCGCATACCCATTCTTTCGTAATGACACGAATTGTCCCTAGATTCCTTGGCCTTTAAGAACGGCTAGGAAAAGAATGAAACACAAGAAATATTCGGACTAAGGAAATCCCAGCAATAACTTACTCACCAAACTCTCAGTCACATTGGCACACGTGTCTCAACTGGTTTGATTTATTTCTAATGAAACTGACTTCTTAAATCAGGGGTACCCAAACTTATTGGTCACATTGAAGTATTTATTTAAAATGCTACGGGTGTCAAATCAATAAATGTCATTCAATTCTGAAAGGCGTTTCTGCCAAGCTAAATGTAGGTGGCGTTAGTGTTCCCTGTAATATTCCGAACATGACGTCACTTGGCTCGTTTTTGACGCGAATTCGTCTTTAAACTCAGAACAGTAATGGGGGCATGCATGAAAAGTCGATCGTTACAAAAAGCGATACCATTTCAGAACTAGGAGAAATATCCAGAAGATAAATATAGCTTCATGTAGACAAAGAATGTCCGCACCTGACATGACCTTCTGACCGAGTGAGCAGGCTCACTGGGTGTGGGGAGGGGGTCCGCAATACGTTGAAATTCGACTGTGCTGGGCTAGTTATGGGCCAGAGTAACTTCGTGGAGTGATGCCTCTTTAAGTGGTGTCATTCGAAAGTTATATTCATAGTAAACAATCGTTCCAACTTCCCATGTCTGCTTCATTCATTCCACAATGTAACATCAGTACCGAACATTCACGTCAAAACTATCGTTTGTGTCTTCCACAGAACCTACTTTTAATAAGATTTCAGCACTTCAGCAAAAAAATTGAAAGAATGAATCCCGAATTGAGGTATACAGAGGCTGTTCGGACATTTTTGAACGATTTTAATGAGCTGTAAAAAAATCGTATGCTACGAAAGAATTTTATTTTCGCAGCAGTTAAGTAGTTAGAGTATAACTTATCGTCTGCTAACTCAGTTTTGTTTACTTTCAAAATGGCGCTTTTAAATAAGCAATGGAAGGAAGGCTATGTTTTCGCTCTTTCCGAAGAGAATTATGCTTATTCAATGATTCAAAAACGCTGTAAAAGTCATGGTTTTTCGATATCTAAAGGTACGATAAGTAATATTATTAATGAGAAAGGAAAAAACGTAAGCGTGGAAAAATATTTTCAAATACGTATCCAAAAAAGAAAATAATTTCTGAGAATATTTCTAAGGTAAGATATTTAATTTAAAAAAAATCCACCAAGTCAAAGGATTATTTCAAAGTCATGTTCAGTTTCAACTATAATAAAATAATTAACAGTGATTTGAATCTTAAAAAGGCCAAAAATACAATGTTCATCGTCTATCTCCACGACATATTGCAGAACGTAGAACTCGCAGCAGAATTCTGTATGAGAAGCATTTAGCTGGAGTAAGATGAAAAAATGTTGTAACAATAGACGAGGCGTGGGTGTATTTAAATGATTGCAATAAAAAAGAACGTTTTATTATAAAAGAGTAGAAAAAATAATAAAACGTGATTCAAAGAATCTAAAGAAACTTTCTATAAGGGATTTATGATTCCACATACTATCAAGACCATATTTATCCCCAATATTCAAAAAAGAAATACCATATCTTTACCCACAGTGCCAACAATCAATAGAGCTGCATCAGGATAAAGCAAGCAGTCACATATTTAAATCCACTATTCAATTCTTGGAAAAAATGGAACACGAAACTGGTATCAAACCCTTTACTGATTTTCCTGCTAAATCTACAGATGTCTCACCCATGGACTTTTGTGCTTTTGGACCTTTAAAAAGAGCATTATCAAAACGTCGACCGAAAACCATTCAAGGACTTCGGAAAATCTGTGGAACAAGAATGGGACAAAATACCTCTGTCGATACTACAAAAGTCATTATTATAATAGAAATTAAGATGTAGAAAGATAGTTAACAATAAAGGCTATCAAATAGAACATTTAAAACACAAAAATTTCATGTAAAAATTGTTCTTCAGTCCATTAAGATCCTTCAAAAGGTCTCCGAACAGCCTCTGTAATAGCGTACTGGTCAAAGATTTTCCAAAAGGCCACCAAACTTTAATAATAAATCTGATTTTATAAACACTGGAAAGATTTTGAGAAACATTCTAACATCTTTGAGCTTATCTCTGTCAGGTCCCAAGTTGGGGATCGCGGCAACGAATTCGTAGACCAGTCAGCTGATAATTCTGGTGAATAGATAGAGTTGCCTCTCCCCGTCTATAATCCCAAGAACTGTTAAAACCCATAAAAAATCTACCTGGAAATCCATACCTGGAGCAAAGTACCATAGTAAGAACGTATACATTCATTAAAACATCCAATCCTTTTTGCTCTCAGGTAAATATTTAATGTTTTTTTAACAGATCACTGGACATTCTTATAGTAATCTAAGCAGGTTTAAAAACACACCGTCTTCTCTCCGTGTGAGCTCCTCTAGTTATTTTTTTCAGTATTTACTATCAATTTGACTAAGGTTTTCATCTGTGTTTATCTACTGTAAATAAATACTGCTTGACTCCTAGTGATGACTCCATTAGGTCAGGAGTTCCTCTTGGCCACCTCTTGCCTGCTTTAAACACGGTAGGCCTGAGTGGTCTGGATCATAAAAAAAGTCATGAGACGTCAAGTAAAGAACAAACACACAAGGAAAGATTTTATTGACACAGAAAAGAAAATACACTCAGAGAAGTTCCAGGAATCGTACTTGCGCCGCCTACAATTCGCAGAGTGCAATTTCAGGAAAATCATTACTAGATTAGAAATATCTACATATAATGATATAGAATCATTATTAGAAAACTGAGGTTTCCTCGAATCTTTCCCTTCATTATTGATCCGTCGGCAATAGCCTGTTGCGTTGTTACAGTGAGACATTAATTGAACTACCTATCTACCAAAGTACCATTACTGGATGCATGAAATTATTCAATAAACTTGTACAGAGATTAGACGGAATCTCTCTCCTCGTTTTCTCAAAAAAATGTGTAATTTCAGGTGACCAAAAGTCGTAGGTTTTGGAAAAATACGAGCACTATTCGAAAATAAACGATTCAATTATTTTGCAGGACGCTAAATTGTCCAGAGGAATTCAATTGCAGAATTTAAGCAGCGGAAACATCTAACATCCTGAGAAGCGAGTGAACACTGAACTGAATTCTTAAAGCGAATCGAGGAACTGAAAGCAAATGGAATTGGCGGAGAAATTTGCATTTCATTGGTAGACAGTTCATGGGATATACGAGACGTTTCTCGAATTCGTGTACAAAATTTAAAGTAAAGCGAACAAGAAAATAAATAGTATTCATAATGGGATGGGCCGCGGTAGCCTAGTTTCGTATTAGCAACCGGAGGATAGGAAGTTATAAACTCGATACAACATAAGACCCTCGTGTATGTGGGGACTGGTGCACGTTAAATATGTCGCGACCTAAAATGTCCTCACGCTGGCGTGGAGGGAAAGTTTGGAGACGGATGCTAGTTGGTGGCAGGTGTTGACTTCGTCATCTGATCGTAGTTTAAAATAATGAGGTGTTGTCCTCGTATCTGTCCCGTCGGGATTGGCCACGGGTAGTTGCCAATAGTCCGTTGTGTTTCTACTACGACGACTATGTGAAGGATGGTGTACGTTAAATCTGCTGTGGCCTCCAATGTTCTCACGTTGGCGTGATCTGGAAGTTTGGAGAGTGGGGTACAAGCTCAGAAGTCATTAAACCGAGGTTCAGAATGACGAGGTGTTGTCCTCACATCTTTCCCGTCAGGATGTATCCCGGGCCGTCGCCAATAGCCCGTTGTGTTCTCCAGTGTGACGTTAATTCAACTCCCCAGTCTTTCTGATACCTAACAAAATAACCGGGAAGAGGTAGCTCGGTTGGGAAAGGTACAACGCCTTGTAATTTTGAATCACGGTCAGACGTCGAGAACAACACCTGAGCTGGTACCCCATTCTCTAAACTTTCACATCAAGCTAACGTCGGGACATTTGAGGCCAAGACAGATTTAACGGGCACCAGCCCCCGTGGACACAACGGTCGGCTGAACCGAGTTTCGAACTTGCACCCATCAAGTTGCTAATCTGTTACTCTTCCAACTGTGCCAACGCGGCCCCCAACCAAATAAGAAAGCTTAATTTTGAATAAAATGGAACCATTGTAAGCGCTGTTATTAATTTTGAGAGAAACAAGGTTTATAACATGTCTGAAACTAAGCAAATTACGGGAACGTAAAATAAATCTAATATTCACTGGTTATTTCAACTTTTAAGCAACTTTGTTAATTCACTTCTGAAAGCGTTGACCTTCTAATTGTCCGATTTGATTGTTTCACAAATCAAAATATTCGAAAGTTTAATTTAGGTAGGGCTTTTATGGCCCCGGTAACCCGCTTGGAAGAGCAACCAGAGGATTCACAAATCGATCCAACGAAAGACCGTCATTTACGTGGGGCTGGTATACATTAGATTCATCAATCGTTCCTTAACCCTTGTGAGTAAACATTTAATCAAGCGTCGTGGGTGAGTAAATAAATTTATTATTTAATCAAATTAATTTTCGTCTCAATAAATATTTACTTGGTCAATCAGAGAGAGTGACTGAAATTTCGATTGCAACCGGGAGCTTTGTTAAACACAATTTGCTATATGCATTCAAATAATTCAGTAAGGCTCATGGTTTATATTGGTTACTCTTAAAATTTTCTCGGTCTTTGGTATGGCGCAGATTGTCCATTACTACACCTTGTGCCATTAAACCCAAATGAACCTAAAAACTATCTGGTAAAATTAGTTTACAAACATTTAAAGCATAATACTTTGATGGGCGAGAATAACAGTACAAGTCAGTTGCGATGTGCACAATTTTCTTGGTACGAACAGTACAAGTAACTTAATTTTATCACAAGGCCACATCCAAAATTTTTCCTAATTTCCCCTTTAAAGTTGTCAGACATAAGGTGCAGAACTGATTTTATAAATTTAATTCATTCACAATATGGAATATTAAATGTTTTTTTCTAAAAAATGTCATGTTTTGACTTGTACTGTTATTCCTGCCCATCAAAGACTAGTAACTGATATTTTACTAGTCTTTGTACTAGTAAAATATCAGTTTACTAGTATTTTTCATTGGAAAATATAAATTTTATTATCATATGAATCTATTAGATATACTTGTGGGGCCGCGGTATTCCAGTTGGAAGAATAGCGGATTAGTAAATGGAGGGTTGCGAGTTCGAAATTCGATCCTAAAAATAGATAGAAAATACACTGCTGGCCACCCAAATTGCAACACCAAGAAAGACAAGAGATATCACAACAAAATTTATTTTGTAGATAACATGTTGACCAAGTATCAAATGATTAAATTTATAGACTTCTGTGAAGTGTGGTTCCTGCCGAAATCATTAGCCGGAGTAGCCGCCATTGTTGGAGATCACCGCTGCCACACGCCTCGGCATTGATTCAAAGAGACTTTGGATGTGTTCTTGGGGTACAGCAGACCAAGCAGCTTCCACACGTTGCCAAAGTTGATCTGGTGTGGCAGCTGGGAATGTATTCTGGGTCAATCGTTGAGCAACCATGGACCACATGTTTTCTATCGGCGAAAGATCCGGAGAGCGAGCTGGCCAGGGAAGCAATTCAATCTGGCGATTGACGAAGAACCCTTGGACAATGCGTGCCACGTGTGGTCGCGCATTATCCTGTTGAAATATGGCTATGGGCAAGCCCTGAAGGTAAGGAAGGACAACTGGCTCCAACACCTCGGAGATGTAGCGCTGGCTGTTTAAAGTACCGGCAATGCGTACTAGAGGAGTGCGAGAGTGATATCCAATACCGCCCCATACCATAATACCCGGTGCAGGACCAGTGTGGCGGTGCATAACGCAGCTGTTCAGCATCCTCTCTCCACGGTGTCTCCAGACTCGAATCCGACCATCGTGGTGTTGCAGACAGAAGCGTGACTCGTCAGTAAAGACAATTTCATTCCATTCTGCCGTCCACATCCTTCTTTCATCGCACCATTGGCGGCGAAAACGTCTGTGGTTCTGCGTCAAGGGTAGACGAAGCAATGGACGTCTTGCGGACAGACCACTCTGCTGTAAACGGCGTCGAATGGTACGCGTAGACACTGGATGATGCGGTACAGACTGAATGTGCTGTGCTATGGTTCGTGATGTGGCTGAGCGATCCGTCACTGCCATACGCACAATATGCCTGTCATCACGTGAAGTGGTGCACTGAGGTGGATGCGATCGAACACGTCGGTCCGTCGTACCCTCCTGCATCCAACGATCACATATCCGCATTACAGTTGTTTGGTTTCGTCCAACACGACTACCGATTTCCCTGAAAGGTAACCCACAATCTCGGTAGGCCACTATCCTTCCTCTGTCGAACTCGGTTACTTGATCAAAAGATGATCGCTGTTTTCTACGAGGCATAATTGATCGTTTTTTTGAAAAAACCACAAGAAAAACACAATTGCCGTAATTGAAATCGTCGAAATCTCCAAGCCTTAAATAGCACTTTGAAGTGCTATTTAAGGTGCGCGTGATGTGCGTCTGCGCTGAAATTCTAATCATTTGCATATCTCACCTCCGCTAATGCATGTTGTAAATTTGATATTATTTGCATGCTTCCTTCAGGGTGTTGCATTTACGGTGGCCAGCAGTGTAGTAAGAGATAGACTTGTATCTTTCATTCATGTTGTAATAATACGCTAAGATTCTTCTTCAACCCCCAATCTGTAACCATTGTTGAACAAAATTTATTTTGCAATGACTAGTTACTAGTCACTAATTATTGAAAGCTAATGACTAAAAAATTAATCATAACTAATGAAAAACGATTGATTAGTTTTAGTTCATCCACGTTTACTAATGATGTATTTAGTTTTAGTTTTAAACAAGTAATTATGACCAAAAAACTATAATTGAAATTGTGCCTCCATTCAACATTCTAAATCCAGTAAAAATAGTATGCGCCTGTGTGAAGATTTTTACAAAATACCTACCCACATGTTGAAGAGAAAAATGACAATAAAATGGAAAAGAGGATAGGATACAAGATGGAAATATTTCTGTAGCTTAGTATCTACCAATGTTCATTTTGCAAGTTTTTAGTAACAGCTTATTCGGTAATTTTTATTATTTTTAATACAACGTAAACAAATACTTTCATAATGTATTGACAGGAGTACATTGGCATTTTTTTAATATATCACTACCTTGAAGTGATTTGTGCACATAACTCAAATCAACAAATTTGGACATTAGCCCTTTATCTACAAAGGTACGGATTTATTGATTTATATTTTATAGCATAACGCACAAAAGGCACGTAACAGCAAAAAATCAAATCACGAAAAATGAATCAAATAAAGGGTCAAAAATGGTGGTTAAATTAACTTGTTTTCAAAGTAATGATATTGAATCGATTCGATTCGAGAAAATTGTACAAATTGAGGGTAAAATATTCTAGCCAAAGTACTTTTGCATACCTCTACAATAGAAATTTAGACCCCCCAACAATGGCTGTGACAAACCAAAGTAAGCCAGCTACTTGCCATAGTTCAGGAATGCAAATCACTTCTAGGCTAGTTTTCCTATCGTGGAAGAGAAATCGTCTAGCAATGGATTCCTTCTCATTGTGGCCACTCCTGGTTCTTAAGATCATACATCCTGGAACAATTGTTCCTGTGGCACTGGCGACAAATACCATCATTGTGGGACATAAGGCCCCGGAAATTGTTTATTCCTCCCTAGTCAAACTTCGTAACTATCTACCAACCTGAATGTGATCATTATGCCGTGTGTACTTGGAAGAGTAGATCTTTGGTGGGGGAACCTTTGCCAAAGGCCCACATCTCCGAGGAACTTTTAAAGCATGGAACAGCATTGGGTTTGTCAGTCTTGATGGAGTCAACGGAGACTTGGAGTTCGGATGAGACATGGAGGTGCAAGACACCAATGAGAATACAGGGATACTAGTTTTGCTTAACATTGGTCAGTTGGAGTAAGAGTCTTTACATTTGTCGTATGGCAAATCTGAAATCGCAAGGAGAGTCAAGGATTCCTGTATGAAAATAACTATTATCAAAATATTGATCCACTATAACCTTGATTTTCCGAGCTCCTATTAATCGATTGTCTGTGATATGCAAGCCAAATTTTATACCGAGTATATTTTTAAGATTTAAATAAAGGTTCTGGGCTTTCTGGATTGATTCCAATACCCCATTGTGTTGCTCCAATGCGACGTAAATTCCTACGTCGTACTACCTCTCATTGGCGTGGTGTCGAAGTTTGAAGAGAGGGGTGGCAGCTCAGGTGTTGACCTCGTCATCTGACCGTGGTACAAAATTACGAGATGTTGTCCTCGGATGTTTCGGGAATTGATCCCGGACCGCCGCCAATAGCCCGTTGTGTTGCTCCGGTTTGACGTAAGTTCACTAGCTTCCCGACCTATCCTAAAATTCTCTTCCCACACTTTAGACATCCTCAATATTACATACATTGAATTCATTCAATGACCTATCCCCTACCCATCAAAAAGTAATATCAATCAAGGGATGCTTAGAACCAAACACCAGCCTTAGACACTAAGTTCCCAACAAGCCATGCTTCCAACTCCAATATCGAAATAGTAACCTTTAATTATCTTTCCCGATCAGTTCCACCCCCTGAAATTAACTTAGAACGCCGATTTGTTGCCATGGAAACCAGCAGAGCACCGCGATGCAAAAGCCACCACCAAACCCACATGTCTGAATCCTAGACAAGCACCATTTCGAGATGCGATGAGATTTACGAGTTCGATTATGATGTGTACTGATATCGAATGCTACTGGGCATGCCGTTTATTTCAATTGGAGGAATTACTTCTTGGATGATGGCAATTTGACTTGTCGAGTGAAATCTAGATGGATTTATTCTCATGCAAGATTCGCTAAACAGTCTGAACATGAACCAGAATGCACGAATTAGCTAATAAGTTTGATATAAGATGATTTTGAAATCACGTAAGTCACATGTGAGTCAAGTTAGCTATGGAATTGTCTGGATTACTTGAGTATCTGTATGTCTTGCAGACATACTTATACTACATAATGTTCTCAGACGAGTAAATAGCATCTGCCATACAAGTATAAAGGGTGTTTCGAAAATACCTGGCGAAATTGTAAAGGGTGGTAGAGGGGCCCAAAATCAACATTTGCTGTCAAAGGAAATGCCGCGTTTACTTGGTAGATGGAGCTGTTTAGGTCAGTCAATAACATCGTTTCTGTGGCGTAAGGCATGATTTTCCTCTCGGATTTTCAATGGCGAGCTCTAAATTCGTGTAGCGATGCATGCCGTTGAAATCCGAGCGGACCTGATATTTATATAGGGTATTTGGAAAATATCAGCCAAATTGTAAAGGATGGCAGAGGGCCCCAAGATAAGCATTTTATCAAGGAATGTGTGTCCGCAAATGCCGCGTTTCGGTAGTAGTGATCACTGTTTAGGTCGGTCGATAACATCGTTCCTGTGGCGTAAGGCGTCATTCCAAGCTTGGATTTTCAACGGCATACATCGCTACTCAAATTCAGAGCTTGCCGTTGAAAACTCGAGCGGGAATGGTGAATACGCCACAGAAACGATGTTACCGACTGACCTAAACAGCACCCCCTACCACCTAAACGCGGCATTTCCCGACACATATTCTTTGACAAAAAATGTTTGTTTTGGACCCCTCTACCACTCGTAACAATTTGGCCAGATATTTTCGAAACACCATTTCTACTCCACCTGATTATATCGTGCATGTCTATGGCAGCTACAATTTACTCATTCGAGAACATTATATAGAATATCAGTCAAACTATATTTTGAGGAATAGTTGACTGGTATTGATTAGATTCTGCGATTCGCGACAGCGTTTCGGCAGAGCCGGAAAAGTGCTTTCATACAGCTGCCAATGTCCCACAAATTCTACATTGGAGAGAAATATGGGGCTGAGGAAGTATCTATAGGGACGATTTGGTTGTGAACATTTCATATCCTCCTACATAGTCCCTTTGAATATTAGATTTCGAAATCTTAATGAATTTTAATTTCTAGTTCTAACAGCCAACAATTTATTTCATTCAGCATTCATTTCTCTCATCACAAATATTTGTATTCAGATCCGTCGATCTTTGTTATTTTCGCACCATCATATTTTCCATTTTTTTGTCTAAGATTTTTCAAAATAAAATCATTTACACACACTATAGTGAAATCCATATAAATAAAAATAGTGTTTTGTTTGTAATTGAATATTTAATTTAACCGTTTTGGTCCATTTCAAAGCAAAATCAGTGGTTTCCGCGCTTCGTCTGCCCTCAGGGTCATATCTCCTTTAGGTGTGTACGGGCTTTAAGGACCCGTGGTATTCTAGTGATCTTTTCTTTTCCAAGAGGTTTATACTCTCATTAGTATACACGGGATTGTACTCTCGGGATACTCAAGCGATCTTTTTCTACTTTCATCCCACTACCCAATCCCTAAATTCCTCTTTTTATCCCTTTCACGACATTTCTTACTTGACATCGTCTTGCGTTTGACGCAGCTTGGCCAAATATGGCCCTTGCTCCATAAAACCTAAATCCAACCAACCGCACTTCATCTGTATTTATATGTATATGTGCGCCCGTCCAAACGGCCGTATCATCAACCTTCTAATGAAATAAACAAATCATGTGGGCGAAGTCCTTGTCCTATCGCAGAAGAGTACGTCACGTGGGCTTAAGAATCGCCTTGGGCCGATTGACTATCGAAGCGCATGCGTGTTTTTAATCACGCTGTATAAACACTTTTTAATCAATCAATTCTATGTCCCATGTTAGGTAGGTATTTGATTAACGTCACACTGGAGCAACATAACGGGATATTGGAGACTCTGCGGGATCAAACCCATTTTAAGATTCATGCTTTTTACCACAACCAAGTGACAAATCAAACCGAGCGATCAGGAGAAATAGCATGGTTGCGCGTATACAGGGTGTCCCAAAAAGGTTGTTCCGCAATTTATCTTTTTACCATTTGGAGATAGGTAAGTAGTATATGGGCCTCTATACCGTCAAATCCAAGATGGCCGCCGTTTGATAAGGAGTTGACTGCTGATAAGGGGCTTTGAGGTGGTGACGTCATTGTAAAGATGGCGTTGTTGTGTTGTCATGGTAATGAATCAGTAGTAGCTCCATCTGGTGGGGAAATGAGAAACCCTATTATTTTGAATTAAAAAGGAATTTCGTGGATTCGAACTGGGGACCATGGGATCTGTTGTTCAGTGCGCTAGCCGTTAGGCTGTAAGAGAGTTAGCTATGGGTGGTGAATTAATGTAGTGTTTGCTTTTTTTCTTAATACTAGGAATGCGTTATGGGACTTGGTTTTATTTGATGAATAATTAATTTTTATTTTCCAATTAGTTGTAAGTGTGTTGGACTGGTGGCGCCATCTAGTGATTTTAAAAGAAGTTAATCTAAGGAACTTTCTTATTTTTGTTATTCATTCTGGGAAGGTGCTATGTTTAGAAAATGGTTTGAACAATTGTGGTACAGCCATCTGGTGGTGGAAGAAGTAACAATTAGTTTTAAAAGATTTATTTTCTAGCTCTAGACTTGTAGCTTGATACTTTAGACTGGAGAATTTTTTTTTTAAAGAAAAACAATATTATGAGGGATTCGAACTCAGCAAAAGGTAATCGCGGCCGCCCGTTTTACACAAGCACTTTAACCGTTCGACCACGATCACCTACTTTTTAGAATACATATAGAATACTAGCTCGTGAAGTTACATCTTAAGGGAGTGAAAGTATGTGTGTTTTCTTTATTGAGCCCCTTGTGAAGAATGAATATGAACATAAAGTTGAATTGACAAGTTTATATGCAAAGTCTGCGAATTATATGTAATGACAGAATCTGGAACTCTCTGGAACGTGTGAGAATATGACTAAGGATTGTTTTACACGTGTAGGTTAATTAAGATAAAAGAAGGAGTTAAACACGTAGTCACCGATAGGATACAATTGAAAGTAAATGAGAAATCTTTTAAACGCATTGCTATTTAGGAGAATGGTGTTGTTTTTCTGATTGTGAGAAAAGCAAATGAATGACATGCTAGAACTACATCACCCAATGAATCACATATGACATGCTTGAACTGGAACTTTCAATAAGGGTTTTAGCTATGAAATAGTGACGAAGGGATTATCTTAATACTCTAACGTTGGAACTCAGAACATAAGTAATTGAGGCCAACCAATATATGCGAAAATTTTAAGCGTATGAACACTACATGTAAGATAGAATTTATAATACGGAAACCATTTTTATATTTTAATGAATTTATATACAACATGAGCTTGAAGAAAATGTGAATGTTTAAGGGTGAATGTTTTGTAGGGAAAATTATTATTACAATTTGAGGGGAGGACTTTGAGATATGAATAGGACACACAGGCATAACGGTGTATGAAACATTACATTTTTAGGTAAATAAGAAGTAACTAACCAAAGATTTATAGTATGCATATTATAAGCGATGGCAAGGAAACGTATAAGATTGATATTATTAGAAGCCTCTGGAACTTGGGACAATATGACTAAGGTTTGTGTATATTACAAATGTGGGAAATTGTTTTATTGATTAGATGCAATCTTAGGCAAATATATTTTACCAAAGGTTTGTGATGGTAAAGTATCAGATTGAAAGTCTAGAAGCCTCTGGAACTTGTAAGAATATGACTAAGGATTGTTTTTGCACGTGTAAGTTATTTAAGATAACAGAAGGAACGGAGTTAAACACTGAGTCACAGATAACGATAGAAACTATTTGATAATAAGAGGATTTTTAAAGCATAGTTGGAGCATCTTGGGTCTTTGAATTACTTTGCATCTTGTTTTGGGGTTTTACTGCCCCTTTTTTTTCTGTTTTTAAATAAATCATGGATTCTAAGGACATTAGACCTGCAAAGAAAATGCGTGCAGACAAAGAACTGTGTTTGCAGAAATATTGTAAAGATTCTTTATGTTATGAGTATGGTAAACTGTTTACAGATCGTGAAGGCTGGGCATATTTTCGTCGATTGGAAAACGAATTAACGTACTTAAAGAAAGAGGAAACTACTATTGAAATTTATGGTAAAAAATGTACTGTGCCTCGGCAACTTGTAGCATACGGAGACGTAGGAATAAGCTATGCCTTTAGCGGATCTTGTATTACAGCCAAGCCTTGGTCTCCTTTACTATTGGAAATAAAGGCAGAAGTGGAACGAATAATTGGCACAAGATTTAATTTTGTGTTGGTGAACCGTTATAAAGATGGTAAGGACTGTATAGGTGCCCATAAAGACAATGAGAAGGATCTTAATGCACCCATAGCGTCTGTTTCATTTGGACAGAAAAGGCAATTTGTGTTTTCTAGAAAGAACTACAATTCTCTAAAAATTGTTCTGGAAAATGGAAGCTTGCTTGTGATGAAGTATCCAACAAACCAATTATGGTTTCACAGCTTGCCCCGTGGGAATGCATTATGCCCTAGAATAAACTTAACGTTTCGTAAAATTCTTGTATAAAGCAGCGATAAACCACTTATGTGCCCCCGAACTAAAACTCAGTGTCGTGCACTAGACGATATTTGGACAACGTTGCAACTGATCTTTGCCTTTCTGAATAGTATTTTTATAAATGCTTATATCTTGTTGTTTTTAAATAAATTTTTTTTAGCATGTCTTACCACATATACTGTATTTAGGATTATTTGTTTTTTATTACATAGTTTTATAAAATGTCTTAAAATGCAAGATCTGAAATGAAATTTTTCTTTGCTATAAAGATTTATGTTTTTTAAGTTAGATGTTTTTACTCAAACATTAATTATACATTAGATATTATAGCACATATTTTTAATGCAGAAATTTTGTTTTAAGTATTGTACACACTTAAGTAAGAGTAAACTTTTGAAACTTTACAAGACCCGTATTATGAACGTGCACATTTTGAATAAGTTGTAATTGTATTGAAATCATTTATGCTATAAAATCTAAACCAAAAGTTATTTTTTAATTAATCTTTCCTTGCATATTTTTTTTATTTTAAATAAATCTTCCTAAATTTTAGTGATTTAATTTTTATTATACAGATTTACAAACTATTTTTGGATGAAATATAAGGATTTATATTTTAAAAGTTGGATGCTTTTACTCTTAATTATATATATATATATATATATATATATATATATATATATATATATATATACAAGATACTATTACACATATTTTTAATACTGAAGATTTTTAAAAAACATTTAACAATTGAAAAAATATATATATATATACTTTAAATATTATTACAAACATTTAAATGCAATTTGCTTTTTATTTTTAATTTTACAATTAAGACATTTTTTAAAAGTTTGATTCTTAAAGTGTGTTTTATGCACAGTAAAAAATAATTATAAAAACCTGTAAGAGTAATTTTTTTTTGCTTTTATTTGAAACTTTACAAGACCCATACTATGAAGATGTTTCCTTGCACATTTGAAGCAGTGAA
Source organism: Meta bourneti (assembly GCA_933210815.1). NCBI lineage: Eukaryota > Metazoa > Arthropoda > Arachnida > Araneae > Tetragnathidae > Meta > Meta bourneti. The sequence continues at coordinate 53,677,112 of OW119932.1, forward strand.
AAATAGAATTAAAAAGCCATTTATTTTTGAAGTTCTAAATTAAACGTTCCTCTTTTAATGCTTTTTTTGCAAACCATGCATTTACTAAATATGAACTTCCTTTTATTTGAAACCTTATGCCTATTGTGCAGCTTAAATTGCAGAGCAAAATTCCAATACTGTACGAAACTATAAAGTATTTTACAAGATACTTCATATTATTCTCTTAATTTACATCTAATTCATTACTACGTTAAAATGGATAGCATGTGGGTTTTCTGTTTTAAAAATAATGTGTGCACATCTGTGCTGAAAAGTAAATTAACTTTTTGCCTTTTCTTGATATTTAATGCATAATCTAAATATTTACGCACACCGCTGATAGTTTTACACATGAGTAAAATTAAATAATAACTGAAAATTTTAAGTATTAGTGTGAATTTTAAAATGAACAAATATTGAATTAAATATGAATTCTATGTATTCTTAAAACAACTCTGCAAGAAAAAACAGATACACTTCTTAAACAGATTGAAGGCAATCTTATGGAAACAAAGTAAATTAGAACACTTTTTAATAGAAAAAAACATTGATTCATATATTTTACAAAACTAATACATTGTAGTAAAAAAGAACTTATTTTTACATACTTGCATTTTTTTAAGAGACACATGTTTACGACGAGCCAATTATTAAATGCCATCACCTCAGCTTTGGGGCAATGCAAATTATTTTTGTGATGACCACATGATAGTTTTTGGATCTTTTTGTTGCTACTTAGAGCACATAGTGCATCGAATTTGGGACACCCATATTGTTCCAAGTTGATATTTGGTATATTCAATGCATCTAGGTGTTTCTTTTCCACACAACGACCTTTGTAAGCAACTAGGTACTGGGTGGCGCTCTTGGTCTGCTCGTACAATTCTAAAAGCTTAGTCTAAACTTTCTAAAGGAGACACAATTTTTGCATGCCATGGGACAGAAAGGAAGACCACATATGTAATTTTTTCAACATATCGCACAGTTTTGTGATCTTTTGCACTCAGTTTTATGCTTATAAGGCGATAAGTTAAAACGAATGCTTGAAGCTACTTACGATTTTATGGCGATGTATACGTATTTACGTACTAAGAAACCCTCTTGAGTCTTAAATCCGTCAAAATGCACAATTACACAAATATTAAACATTGCTATTGAAATGTGTTAGCTGTTCTTGGAAAAAGAATTGTAAATTAGAGGCACGAAGAACTGCACTATATACACTTACTAAACAGTGAATAACACCATACACTTACTAACCAGTAAAATTAAAATTTATTGTATTCTTATCTTTTGTGAGTAACTATGAGCGCATAAGTGAAGAATGTACTCAGAAAACTTGTACTTGTGATAATGCGCCAAGTAAAATTGTGTGTTGTAATGCAAGAAGATTTTAACGAATGGATATGTTTAAATGTGCATGTGATTTTTCTTTTTACTCTACCACTAGTATCTTAGACAAGTATCAGATTTTTTTTAAAAAAATGACGAAGAGAAACTTTTCAACACAATCTGTACTCTAATTTTACACTTAAGAGTAACAGAGCATAATATAATTTTAAGGAAAATGAGTAATCAGCACGTAAATTTGAAGCCTAAAGTTCCAAACATGTCTATGCTCATTAAACGTCTATCTACGTTTAGAGATTGGCCACGCACAGATGTTGACATTAGGGACCTGGCCGAAAATGGATTGTATTACACGGGTGTCTCGGACGGAGTTAAGTGCTATTGGTGTGGAGGAGGGCTTGAAAATTGGCAAAAGGAGGATATAGTCAGACACGAACACATAAAGTTTTATCCAAAATGTTTGGTAGCCCAACAAGGACCGATTGTTGACCCTAGACTAAAAGAAACACCCATAGATGAAATTGTACAGGTGTTGGATGAAACAAACAATAATGCCTATGTTTTTATAAAACCTGATGTAAAACTTTACTCCTCATACAACGACAAGGACGAACGACTTTGTAAAATTTGCATGGAATCGGAAATGGATGCTACTTTACAGCCTTGTGGTCATCTGGTGACATGCATGAGATGTACGAAGAGTCTCTCAACGTGTCCTATGTGCCGAACCAAAATTTTACATAAAATTAAAACGTACATTTGTTTCTAAATAGTCTATTTATAAGTACATGTAGTAGATGCAATTTCAAGTGATTTACTGAACACAGTGTGGAAGAATTGTAAAAGGGTGGTTTTGAATTGAATGTCATGAAATTAACACTTGTACTACAGCAAAAAAGACTAATAAGGAAGTTTAAGACTTTTCTAAAAATCATAAGACTTTTATCAAGGACTTGTGGAACAAATCTTGTAGGAAAGACCTTTTTACCCCTTATAAATATATTGACTATTTTTATTATTATTTGTTGTTTGTTCATTACATGTTAAACCTATTTACTAAAGAGGAATTTTAAAATGCCTTAAAAAAGGAGTTACTAAATGCTTTAGGAAAAATGTGTAAATGTTCTTTAATGCAAGAAAAAGAACGCTTGAAATAAATATTCATCTTGCTATTATTTTTAGTACTTATCAATCATCTTGGTGTATTGTTTATTTTCTAAATTAAACCTTTCGTACTTTTAAATCTTAAAACAAAAAGAAAGGAAAAGTAACCATCTAGAATAGTAAACGCCAAATTAAAAAAAAACATTTAAAAAAAATATTTTCTTTAATTTTTTACCTTTGCCTTTTTTGTTGTTGAATAAACATTGTCATACAAAATTAGTATATTTGTTGTGTAGAATATTTTTTGAAAACACTGAATTGAAGAAAAAAAATCATTTATTGAAAAAAGAATCAACAGTTTATACATATTTGTAACAACATATCTTACAGGTCTTTTACATACATCTCTCTAACAGTATTGAAAATATCTGTGGTATTCAAATTCTCAAAAACATTTTCCTCCATTATTATGTAATAAAAGTTTAACAGTTTATTGCTCTGTCTTACAAAATTAATAGCAAACTCTTTCCAGTTAACAGCACATAAAGCAAGGGCGAAAAATTCGCAAAAGCGTTCGTCAACGCTCATCGTCATACATTTATGTACAGATTGATTGACAATTTCATTCTTACAGCCTAAACAGTCAAAAAGAATATTTATATTTTTTGACACAATATCCTTTAGGCACTTGCAGAGAGAAGCTATGACTTCTCTCCAACAATCAGATTTAATGGTATCACTGCAGTAAGGTTTGTAACTTTCACCAGGAAAACATTTTTTGATTTCCAGTTTCACATAATATGGCAACAAATACGTCAAAAGCGATATCTTCAATACATCTAACACATTGCCGTAGATTTCACACAGTTTAAAATACTGATCAGAATTCATAAACACACAGTTGGGCGAGAACTGAAAAGTATAATTTCTTTTCTGAAATATACGTTGTAAAACTAAGTGCATTTCTCCCACATCAAACACTTTAGAAAGGCAGACTTCTTTTTCTATAACTTTAACGTTGGAGGCAGTTGCAAAAGCGAAAAATGTGCTCAACTTTTGCATTAGAATGTACCATGTTTTTGGATGCAGGGAAACACAGTCCTTCGTTGGTTTCAAGACATTGTTTTCATGCAAAGCAAATTTACGTATGTGGACACGTGTGGAACCGTTGAAGTTATTGATTAGCACGAATAAATAGTCACCAAGGTGAAACACATTGTCAGGAAGTGATTGCATCGTCAAACTTAAGCTTTCCCTTGGAAACACCTGATCGTTGAAATACATTCTTTCACACACTTTGGGTCGATTTGTAAAACGCATCATTTTCAGAACTTTGAGGTACACGTTTTCAATAAAGCTTCAACTTAACCAAGAGATAAAGGCGAGTTCATTAACGTTGCTTGAAATTTCAGTTTATCGGTTTTTATTGTTATCAACTCTAGAATCATATGACGTAGAACGACTTTATCTCTGCAAAAAAACTGAATCAAGTGGTGAGTTGCATTAACTTTGCTTGAAATTTCGGTTTATCGGCCTCTAGAGTTGATAATAATAAAAGCCGATAAACCTAAATTTCAAGCAAAGTTAATGCAACTCACCACTTGATTCAGTTTTTTTGCAGAGATAATGGCTTTTTAATTCTATTTTTCACTGCTTCAAATGTGCAAGGAAACATCTTCACAGTATGGGTCTTGTAAAGTTTCAAAAGCAAAAAAAAATGTACTCTTACAGGTTTTTATAATTATTTTTTACTGTGCATAAAACACACTTTAAGAATCAAACTTTTAAAAAATGTCTTAATTGTAAAATTAAAAATAAAAAGCAAATTGCATTTAAATGTTTGTAATAATATTTAAAGTATATACATATATATATATTTTTTTTTTCAATTGTTAAATGTTTTTTAAAAATCTTCAGTATTAAAAATATGTGTAATAGTATCTTGTATATATATATATCCTTATATTTCATCCAAAAATAGTTTGTAAATCTGTATAATAAAAATTAAATCACTAAAATTTAGGAAGATTTATTTAAAATAAAAAAAATATGCAAGGAAAGATTAATTAAAAAATAACTTTTGGTTTAGATTTTATAGCATAAATGATTTCAATACAATTACAACTTATTCAAAATGTGCACGTTCATAATACGGGTCTTGTAAAGTTTCAAAAGTTTACTCTTACTTAAGTGTGTACAATACTTAAAACAAAATTTCTGCATTAAAAATATGTGCTATAATATCTAATGTATAATTAATGTTTGAGTAAAAACATCTAACTTAAAAAACATAAATCTTTATAGCAAAGAAAAATTTCATTTCAGATCTTGCATTTTAAGACATTTTATAAAACTATGTAATAAAAAACAAATAATCCTAAATACAGTATATGTGGTAAGACATGCTAAAAAAATTTATTTAAAAACAACAAGATATAAGCATTTATAAAAATACTATTCAGAAAGGCAAAGATCAGTTGCAACGTTGTCCAAATATCGTCTAGTGCACGACACTGAGTTTTAGTTCGGGGGCACATAAGTGGTTTATCGCTGCTTTATACAAGAATTTTACGAAACGTTAAGTTTATTCTAGGGCATAATGCATTCCCACGGGGCAAGCTGTGAAACCATAATTGGTTTGTTGGATACTTCATCACAAGCAAGCTTCCATTTTCCAGAACAATTTTTAGAGAATTGTAGTTCTTTCTAGAAAACACAAATTGCCTTTTCTGTCCAAATGAAACAGACGCTATGGGTGCATTAAGATCCTTCTCATTGTCTTTATGGGCACCTATACAGTCCTTACCATCTTTATAACGGTTCACCAACACAAAATTAAATCTTGTGCCAATTATTCGTTCCACTTCTGCCTTTATTTCCAATAGTAAAGGAGACCAAGGCTTGGCTGTAATACAAGATCCGCTAAAGGCATAGCTTATTCCTACGTCTCCGTATGCTACAAGTTGCCGAGGCACAGTACATTTTTTACCATAAATTTCAATAGTAGTTTCCTCTTTCTTTAAGTACGTTAATTCGTTTTCCAATCGACGAAAATATGCCCAGCCTTCACGATCTGTAAACAGTTTACCATACTCATAACATAAAGAATCTTTACAATATTTCTGCAAACACAGTTCTTTGTCTGCACGCATTTTCTTTGCAGGTCTAATGTCCTTAGAATCCATGATTTATTTAAAAACAGAAAAAAAAGGGGCAGTAAAACCCCAAAACAAGATGCAAAGTAATTCAAAGACCCAAGATGCTCCAACTATGCTTTAAAAATCCTCTTATTATCAAATAGTTTCTATCGTTATCTGTGACTCAGTGTTTAACTCCGTTCCTTCTGTTATCTTAAATAACTTACACGTGCAAAAACAATCCTTAGTCATATTCTTACAAGTTCCAGAGGCTTCTAGACTTTCAATCTGATACTTTACCATCACAAACCTTTGGTAAAATATATTTGCCTAAGATTGCATCTAATCAATAAAACAATTTCCCACATTTGTAATATACACAAACCTTAGTCATATTGTCCCAAGTTCCAGAGGCTTCTAATAATATCAATCTTATACGTTTCCTTGCCATCGCTTATAATATGCATACTATAAATCTTTGGTTAGTTACTTCTTATTTACCTAAAAATGTAATGTTTCATACACCGTTATGCCTGTGTGTCCTATTCATATCTCAAAGTCCTCCCCTCAAATTGTAATAATAATTTTCCCTACAAAACATTCACCCTTAAACATTCACATTTTCTTCAAGCTCATGTTGTATATAAATTCATTAAAATATAAAAATGGTTTCCGTATTATAAATTCTATCTTACATGTAGTGTTCATACGCTTAAAATTTTCGCATATATTGGTTGGCCTCAATTACTTATGTTCTGAGTTCCAACGTTAGAGTATTAAGATAATCCCTTCGTCACTATTTCATAGCTAAAACCCTTATTGAAAGTTCCAGTTCAAGCATGTCATATGTGATTCATTGGGTGATGTAGTTCTAGCATGTCATTCATTTGCTTTTCTCACAATCAGAAAAACAACACCATTCTCCTAAATAGCAATGCGTTTAAAAGATTTCTCATTTACTTTCAATTGTATCCTATCGGTGACTACGTGTTTAACTCCTTCTTTTATCTTAATTAACCTACACGTGTAAAACAATCCTTAGTCATATTCTCACACGTTCCAGAGAGTTCCAGATTCTGTCATTACATATAATTCGCAGACTTTGCATATAAACTTGTCAATTCAACTTTATGTTCATATTCATTCTTCACAAGGGGCTCAATAAAGAAAACACACATACTTTCACTCCCTTAAGATGTAACTTCACGAGCTAGTATTCTATATGTATTCTAAAAAGTAGGTGATCGTGGTCGAACGGTTAAAGTGCTTGTGTAAAACGGGCGGCCGCGATTACCTTTTGCTGAGTTCGAATCCCTCATAATATTGTTTTTCTTTAAAAAAAAAATTCTCCAGTCTAAAGTATCAAGCTACAAGTCTAGAGCTAGAAAATAAATCTTTTAAAACTAATTGTTACTTCTTCCACCACCAGATGGCTGTACCACAATTGTTCAAACCATTTTCTAAACATAGCACCTTCCCAGAATGAATAACAAAAATAAGAAAGTTCCTTAGATTAACTTCTTTTAAAATCACTAGATGGCGCCACCAGTCCAACACACTTACAACTAATTGGAAAATAAAAATTAATTATTCATCAAATAAAACCAAGTCCCATAACGCATTCCTAGTATTAAGAAAAAAAGCAAACACTACATTAATTCACCACCCATAGCTAACTCTCTTACAGCCTAACGGCTAGCGCACTGAACAACAGATCCCATGGTCCCCAGTTCGAATCCACGAAATTCCTTTTTAATTCAAAATAATAGGGTTTCTCATTTCCCCACCAGATGGAGCTACTACTGATTCATTACCATGGCAACACAACAACGCCATCTTTACAATGACGTCACCACCTCAAAGCCCCTTATCAGCAATCCTCCCCAACACCTTATCAGCAATCAACTCCTTATCAAACGGCGGCCATCTTGGATTTGACGGTATAGAGGCCCATATACTACTTAGGTAGGCAATGTAAATTGCAAAAGTGCACCAAATAAGGTAAGTAATTAAGATATGTGAATAAAATTATCACGTGATAACAATTTAAGCGGATACAGTTTTTAATTTCTATACAACCCCTCTAGATAAAAATCCGAGATAGCAAAAATGTTCCTTACCTGTATCCCTATCGTTTGTAAAAAAACATATTTCTGTAGGTTGAATAGTAACGGAGATACAAGAGTTTCCATTTTAAGGGGGCCGTATCTAATTTAGAACGATGGCCAAAAATGAAGAGCGAAGTTCTGCATTGCTGCAGATGGAAAACATTTTGAACATGCGTTGTAAATTTCCTTTTATTTTTATTTAAACCATTTTTTCTACAATATTTTTATTGAAGATTACATTGTCTACTATTATGCATTGCGATTTTCATCTGCAGTTGCAATACTACATTACTTTGCACAATGTTGCACTTTCTGACCGAAAAAATGCTTTTTAGCATTTTGTATACGGTCCCTAATCTGACTGCTTGAACAGCTGTGCACAAGCGGTATAAGTCAACTTTTTTGCGTCATTATGCCTCCGTTACTGTTCAACCTACAGAAATGCAGTTTTCTGCTAACGATAGGGATGCAGGTAAGGAAAATTTTTGCTATCTCGGATTTTTATCTAGAGGGGTTGTATAAAAATTAAAAACTGAATCCGCTTAAATTGTTATCACGTGATAATTTTATTCACATATCTTAATTACCTACCTTATTTGGTGCACTTTTGCAATTTACATTGCCTACCTAACTCCAAATGGTAAAAAGAAATTGCGGAACAACCTTTTTGGGACACCCTGTATACTCCGTCTATTTCATAAGAAGGTCGATGGGCAACATATATTTTCATAAAATTTTGTGCACTCACGTAATTTAGTAATTGAACGTCACAGCGTCAGTCAGTTAGCCTTTTATTTTTATATCTATTTGCTTGTTTGCAAGTATCACATGAAACGAAGGCTCCACTCTCTAAACTTAACCACCACTCCAACATGAGGATATTTGAGGCCATGACAGATTTAAAGTGCACCATCCCCTTTGTACACGACGGTCTCGAATCGAGTTTCAAACTCGCATCCCTCAGGTTGCTAACCCGCGACACTTCCAACCCGGCTACTGCGTCCGCAATTTTAAAGAAAACGAACATAAGGGGTATTCATAATCAACTCAAACTTAAAATCGACTTTTCTAGCAGTCACCTTAGTATCATCTGCAGCAGTTTTGTATTACAAGGGTGTGAAGTGTGTGAAATAGATTACATGGATATAGTATAAATACGATATAAATAATTAGCTATTTAATAAACCCGTTATTTAAGTAGCCCGTTGTGTGGATCAATACAACGTGCTACTGACGACGGTCCGGGATTAATCCTGAATGGAAAGATCCGAGGACAACACGTAATTTTGAACCACGGTCAGATGACGAAGTCGGCACCCCACTCTCCAAATACCATATAAGTAAGTTGTAGAAATTGTAAAAGCGAAACGGTGTTAAAAACTATTTTGCAGAATACAGAAACGATATTTGCAGTTTTTTACGAAAGAGAAAAGTGATTATCTTCTATTCATCTTTTTCAATCTGCAGTTACCTAATTCAACCCGAGTAATTCTGCTAATAATGAATAGTATCCAGAAACACTGTTTTCGACTTCGTTGAAATGCGAAACACGAATTTAACAGCACATTATCAGATGTCGACAGATATGTTTTAATAAAAAAGTCTTGTCTCGCGAAAAATCGATATTTCTTTGAAGAAAATGTACTTCATTCAATGAAGATTCTTCTTAGTATTCCGCCACCACCCGACTCCGGACATAATAAATTCGGTTTTAACACAGTCCCGATGTTATTTTTTTAGAAAAACTCGGCAGCTGCACGAAGCTGTCAGGAAGATGTCGATTCGGTGTTTCGGCGAGAAACTGTAATTAATCCACGTCAATCGATTTACAACAGCTCTGGTAATAGTCCACGAAATTGCAACCACCTTCTTTCTTCAGGTTCTGAGTTTATTGGGTAAGAAAAAACTATTCATCAAAATTTGCATTAATTATGGCCAGAAGTGTCGGAGAACTTTAAAGGAGGTTCTGTTGTAAAGGCAAAATATTGTGTTCCTTTATCAGGCATGTGATCGAAAGTTGTTTATAACGAGTTTAACCGGTAAATATACACATAGATTTATGCCAAGCGTTGACATGTATGGAGTCAAAATGACTTCATTGATATGTGTTCTGCTTCTCTTGTATACTCCATATGAAGTTTATCTTGAAAACGTCAGGAGTGTCAGAGAACTTAAAAGGAGGTTATGGTGTAAAGGCGTAGTATTGTGTTCCTTTATCAAGCATCTGTAATCGAAAGTTGTTTATAGCGAGTTTAGCTGGTAAGTATACACATAAATCTGTCAAGCGTTGACATGTATGGTCAAAATGACTGCATTGCTTTTCTGTTTGTCTTGTAAATTGCATATGAAATTTATTTTGGAAACTTGTGTCCTAAATAATCATTTACTTGAAAAAAGTTGGGGATGTTATAACCACAAATCATTTATTGACAGCCTACTTTAGTAGACTTTCTGTGTACATTACTAATGCAGAAGGTTCATTTATGAGCTAACCTGCATTTTTTTTTAACTCAGGGCACTCGGTCTGCCAACAAGGGTTTTAACCCTCCAAATGATCTCTTTCCAAATGACAAAACGAAATATCCCGTCAAAGATATGGTAAATTTTGCTAAGGACTATGTATCTCGTCGAGATACACAAAACTGCCCTATTATACCGAGGGTAATGAAGATTCAAGTATGAAAAAAATCGTCCCTTTTTCCCAGAACTGGTGAAAGTTTGGAACAGGTTTTTACATCAGAGTTTGGACACTACAGGGCAGTTTTTGACTCGACGATAAACCATCGGGAGGGTTAAAGCCGGTCTAGGGGTGCCCGGGATGCATTTACTAACCCTCCTGGTGGTTTATATTCGTGTGGAAAATTGCCTTTAGTGGACAGCAGGGCCGGCTTTACAAAGTTTGGGGCCCAATTCGATCTATCTCTGAGGGGATCCACAAAATTTTAAAATGAAAAATTAATTAAATGTCGCTTTTTGAAATGAATTGAGTTGAGTTGTTGGCAGTAGATGACACCTTTTTAGTAAAAACAATCATTTTGGTGTGTCGTTAAATAATTTAGGAATAAAATAATAAATTCACGTTAATATTAATACGATTTAAATACTGAAATCTATATGATTATAATCACCAGTTCTGGGCAAGGGAAGTTTGTTTTTCCTACTTGGATTTTCCTTCCCCTTGTAGTAATAGGGCAGTTTTCTCACAACAAGATACTCGTCAATAACAAAACCGATCAGATCTTGGACGAAATATCTCGTCAAAACCATTTGGGTTAATGAATTGATTTTTACTCGTTCCTAACTCTTGTAACAATTGCAAAACTGCAGCTCGTCGACCATATTTTTGATACTAGTAACTAACTTTCGATACATTCGGTTATATGGCAGTCTCGCGCTATAATGACCCAGAGGGTACCTTCGCTCCAGGGACGTTATATCGAACATTCTCATTCCTTTTTTTGTTTGGAGGTTAGAAAAGGAAATGCCACTTTTCACACCTTATAAATTTTTTGCCACTTTTCACACTATAAATTTTTGCCCTTCAGAAGACATTCCGTCGGTTAAGAAACTAGTATGATTACAGTGTATTAAAATTTTACAGGTGAATAATTAAAGTTGGTTATAAAGAAAAAACACTGAAGATTAAAAAAAACGATACAATCACTGTTCTTTATTTGCTAAGGTGCCCTCAGGGGCACATCTTCTTTAGGTGTATACAGGTATCACAACCCCGAGGTACACGAATAATCGGTCTTAGATTCTGTTTTACCCTGGACTACACTTCTATTGTTTTCTTTTTCTTTTTTCGTTGTTTTCTGCGCAGCTTGACCAAATATTGTCCGTGCGCCATAAAACCTAAAACCAACCAACCGTCTTTACTAAGGTAAAGAGAGAACCTTTAGGAATGTCAAACAATTTGGCTTTCTACGTTTCCGAAAGATGTTTTTATCGACGCTTTCTGGGACTTTCATTTTGTTTAAATGGACAACGATAAGCGCTTAGTCTTGGATATAGTTTGGTTGCATTTAGTTTTATGGCACAAAGGCCATTTTTGGCCAAACTGCTCTAAACATAAGACATACAGCTTCAAGTAATGGACAAATACAATGAAAGTTTTACTGATACAAGAGAGAATATACGCCCAGGGAGGAATCGAAGTCGCGCCGCCTACACCTTAAGGGTTGCTAGAGCAGTGGGCAAGCCCATTGAGCCATGACGGCCCGCTTGTGTAGAGGAGGCATCGCTATCTGATTGGCAAACAGTCGCCTGGTCTCTTCTGAAATGACGAGTGATTTATGCGTAGAGACACCCATGTCAAGCTAAGAATTTGGCGATACGGTGAGACCAGGAAACAGCCAAATTGGGTCTCAAAAAATCCTCAACGAAACCTGTCACCTCAATGAATCAGATCACACTCCCAACGGTCGCTATAGCGATTTTACCTTTTTCTAAGGTTGTTATATTGATCATCGTCAATTGCGTCGTTATATTGAGGCATCGCTATCTGAGTGGCAAACAGTCACCTGTTCACGACAAAAATGACACGTGATTGATGAGTAAAGAGACACCCGAGCCAAACAAGGTATTTGGCGATACAGTGTGATCTGAAAAACGCCAAATCACGCCTCAAAAAGTCCTCAATGAAACAGAAATCGCCTCAAAGAATCAGATGATACCACCAACGGTCGCAGTAACTATTTTACCCCTTTACACAGTCGTTATATCTATCATAACATAGCATTCATTACAACTGTAGGTGAGCTGCAGGTACCTTCTCAATTGGTTGTTACATCGATCATAACAGCATTAAAAATGTAATTGAGCTTCCGGAGTCAGTAGTTGCAGCGAATCATTTAAACGAGGATCGCTATGAAGCGAGTCGACTGTATGTGCATCGATTTGAATTTTTTTCATGGGGAGATATGTGTCTACGGGAAAGTCGCTGTCTAAATTAACATTTTAGTTACAACTGCCTGCTACCAAAAGTGGGCGCTTTTCACCGTTTGGAAAACTCTACCAGACTAAGATATTTTTCTTTCACACGTGAATATGCATAACACATTTCCCAAGATATTCCATTTCCCAGCGGAATTTCGAAGGAAATGTTTTCTTTTTAAGTTTTCCCTGGAAAATGAAATCTTCAACTTCAGAGTTCGATAACAGGCTATTGGCGATGGGCAGGGATCACAACCGAAGGGAAAAATCCAAGGACAACACCACGTAATTTTGAACCATGGTCAGATGAAGAGGTAACACACTTGATCTGGCACCCCACTCTCCAAATTTCCACACCATGCTAATATGAGGACATTTGAAGTCACGACGGATATATACGTTTGATCACCCTTCAATAGGTTAAAATTTATACAGGAATTTTTAAAACACCCAGTATATATGAACACAATTAATCAATTAATCAATAGAATAGGGGGAACACGACGGTAGCCCGGATAGTAGAGTCGCGGATCAGCAAACAGGGGGTTGCGATTTTGAAACTCGATTCAATCAAAGACCGTCGTGCGTGGGGGCTGATGCACGTTAAATCTATCTGGCTTAAATGCCTTCGCATTGAAGTGGGTGTGAAAATTTGGAGAGTAGGGTGCCAACTCAGGTGTTGACCTCGTCATCAGACCGTGGTTCAAAATAACGCGATGCTGTCCTCGTATCTTTCCCTTCGGGATATATCCCGGTCCATCTCCAATATCCCGTTGTTTTGCCCCCAGTTGGACGAAAATTCGACTACCTAAGCGAATAGTGTTATTTGCAAAGACTAATATTCTGTTCCCTGTAGGGGGTCATATTCTTGGAAATAACACCGTGTATTTTGGAAGAATTTGAATACAAGTGTCCCCGAAACGGAATTAAATGAATTCGCACATGATCCCAAAAATCACTTGGTTCAAAGTATTGGTCATTCAAGAACAAAATGATGGGTCAAGTCATGATTCAGGAGAATCACGAATTTGTTCCATTCAATTTCAATCTCTCGGTGTTATATTTATCATTGATTGCAAAAGCCCTTTTATACGATGTTCAAAATCGCACTCGAGTGGAACGGGTTTTATCAATAGACTAAAATGAGCCATTAATCGAAAAGATTTTCATGGTAATATTTGACTTCAATGATTGATATTATGGTGTTATCCTTTGTTACAATAATTAACTTATAGTAAACTAATACAAATAGCACGGCAACAAATATCAATTATGATGCATTTTTTGCAGGGAATATTTTCCTTATTTAGCGATATTGTTCTAAACAAGGAATGATGCGAATTTATAATTCATATTAAACTTCAAAGCTCATTATAATAATAACAAAATGTACTTAAGCAAAGTTTGCTTGTCAGACATTTATGAAATAGAAACGAACTTGGAATCTCGCAATCAACAGGCATCACATAATGTAGTATAAGTAGAGAAGAATAGTAAACACCAAAATCAAAATGAAATTGACTCCCGCACTTTCCCACTTCATGGTATGCCATATACGTCATTGCCTGGAAGGATAAAACTGGATTGGTTGATTGGATTTCATTGCGGAAATGCCATATTTGATCCAACTTCGCCAAACACAAGACGGACTACGTAAAGTGATGGACATTTATACAAGGAAAGTTTTATTGATTCATAAGGGAGAAATACACCCAAGGTAAATTACAGGAATTGAACTTACGCTGCCTACAACTCGCAGAATGCTGCTCGCAATCAGAGGGCAAGCCCACTGAGCCACGTGTAAAACGGGAACTCGTAAATCTTATAAAACTGTATTACAAACATTTTTGGCAGACCGAAGCTGTACTCTTTTTCGCACGCTCTCCAACATTGGTGAACCGGACGTGATAAACACGCGCACTTTAACGCTAGTTAGCTCTACACAATATACATGCACTTTTGATGATGGTCCACGATTAATAGTTGAATAGCCAATGCAAGACTAATCACTTTTCACAACTTTCCGAAGTCCTGCCATAACAGCCACGGATTTTACTCCAATCAAGGCTTCGCTCTTTATTGCAGTTCAGCCTTCTCTTCACACTGTGCAACAGACTTATTTGGTTGTTGACAGCAATGCAGGACGATTAAGTAAACGAAATCATCCATGGCGCGGCCAAGTATACAGCAGTACTTCCGTGATCTTAATTCAGTTCTCACTGTCTTGCGATATTGACATTCAGTTAACAAATGGTAGCACCCACCCAATTCAGACTCTTCTAAATTCTAGAGGGGAGTATATGATAAACTTAATCACCACTACAATAATTAACTTACAATGCAATAGTATATATAGCAGTACCAAGAATCTCAACCATGGAGTACTTTTTGGAAGACTATAGTTGTACAGCGTCTTTACATGCTCTGCTATACAATAGCGACTGGATAGAATAAATTTTGTATCTAGAAAATTTACTAAACAAAGAGTATCACAGGTACTGAATTAAAGTGAACCGTTCTCTACTTAAAATGGAGATTTAATTTTTAATTAAAATTTAAATTAGGTTTCATAATCTGGATACTATTCGAATTTTCAAAGGTTGGTATTTTAATTAAAGTCGCACTGGAGCAACACAACGGGTTATTCGAATTTTAAAAGGATGCCTAATTTCTAACTGAATCCTGGAAAATTTTCATCTGTATATGTATGAGAAGGATGTTCAGTGTGAAACAAACCAAACGAAAAGTGAGGATTTTACTTCTGCTACCCAAATGCTTTCGCACGATACATGCCGAGGTTGTCTTAAAATGTGGTTAATTGGCGTTTTTGCGAAATTTGGCGTGTAATCTAATTGGTATTGACCCAATCAACTACCACATATCGATTCGGAATTCATTCTTCGCAATTTTTAGTGGCGAAGTGCTGAAATAGTATTCGAAAACAAGCCACGAAGCGTCACGTTCGGAATACCTGCAGGAAACACATTTCACTACAGAAACATTACCGCCCCCCACCCCCATTTAGCTTTACAAAAAAAATCCCTCTCATACAGCTTATTTTTCTATTAACAGTTCTTCCAGTTTAGTATGAGATGGACTTTCAGTAAAAAACAAAGCAGGCGAAAGGTGAAGTTTTACTACCGCCTCTCAAATACTCTCGCATTGTACATATCTCAATATGTAATTTATCACCATTTTGGCGAAGTTATTGTCGTGTCCATTTCCAAGTCAGATGTCGCCGTGTGCATTTCGCACAGCTTTGTCGATGACGATTATTTTCTCGCTGTAAAACTGTTCTTCAAGATGGTAATCGAAGGTTTGAAGAGCAGCTACTGTTACAGGACAGATGAATACATGATTAGGTGAGCTCAACGTTTTTCATGCTTTTAAAATGACCACAGTCTAGATATTGTGGTGGTGGTTTATCTATCGGTGTTAATTGGTGCTAATTCGTTGTTTTATTTTAATTTTTTGTGATAGGAGTTTGAATTTCACCAAAGCATTAGCATCAGTAAGAGTTATTAGGGTTTGTTCACCATTTAATTCTCTGTCTTCCCTAGCCAATTGATCTGCAGCTTTATTTCCTTCATTGCTCCCATGTGCGGGAATCCACTGAAGAGTGCAGCACATGAGTTGGTGCACTCTTTCTCCAAGCACATGAGTTGGTGCAAAAGTGAATGGATATCTTGAGCACATTTTGAATTGCCATTTGCAATTGTTTCTAGGCAGATCTGGAATCACTAAGGATAGTAATTCTCTCTATTTTCTGTGTTGATGAGATTTAAATAAGTTTCAAGAACCTTATTGTCAATTGACATCACAGGAAACCTACAGGAAATTCCTTCTGTCGCAGAAATACTACCACCTCCTACACTTATATTGAAGCCGCAGTAGCCCAGTTGGAAGAGCAACGGAGTTTGAAACTCGGTCCATCCAAACACCGTCTTGTACGCGGGGGTTGTTACACGTTAAATCTTTCGTGGCCTCAAGTGTCCTAACGTTGGCGTGACGTGGAAGTTTGGTGAGTAAAGTGTCAGATCAGATGTTTCTCGTCATCTGACCGTGGTTCAAAATTACAAGGCGTTGTCATTGAATTGATCCCAGACCATCGCCAATAGCGTTGTGTTGCTCCAGTGCAAAGTTAATTAACTACACATCAACATGCGTTTATATTGACAGAAATGCCTCTCATATATATATACATTCCCAAGAATATTGAAGAATTAAATTTAAAGCTTATAAAAATATTTCAAGTAACAGAGAAGTAAGCAAAAACTGGGAAGAAATTACCTCGACCTAGCACTTATTTCCTTAAATGACTTTCAGTAAGAACCAAATTACCAAAACACTTCACTTTTAGTTTTCAATTTCCAACGATTTTTAATAGTTCTACTTTTAAACTTCTGTATCCACTACGCTCGCGCGGATTTTATTCTGAAAACCTTTTTACTTATTCTGTTTCCCATTTTCTCCACTGACATCTACTTTCCCTATTTTTTGAGAGAAAAAAGTAAGGTGAAAAGTGGAAAGTAATGGTTCCCGCAAATTAAACGTTTGGATTTTTTTTTCGTC
Organism: Meta bourneti; assembly: GCA_933210815.1. Lineage (NCBI taxonomy): Eukaryota > Metazoa > Arthropoda > Arachnida > Araneae > Tetragnathidae > Meta > Meta bourneti. Next base: position 53,694,339 of record OW119932.1, read on the forward strand.
TGTTGAAAGAGTAAAATTTTGATTTTGAGATAAAAACTCAGCGAGCAAATTGAATCGCTTATTCTTTGCATTTCGCTCCTATTCGAAAATAGTATAGAAGAGATACTGCTTTGGTGTTTACTTTGTATGCTATACTATATACGCGTCTACGAAAATATAAATATTTTACTTTCTTTAATTTTCATCGTTTGATTAAATTTGAAAAAACTATATAAATTTTGAGACCCAGTTTGTATTTATGAGTAATTTTTGCTGCTGGATTCATGATACTTAACTCACTAGTACAATAAGTAAAATAACGTTTTTAGCGAACTCTTTTATTGAACGATAATATTGAGCTTTACAATTTCATATTCGTCTGTTATGTCTGAAAGTATTTTAATAATATACCATGCAAAATATAAAGGTTAAATATCTTATAGATTTATATTGCCGTGGTAGTCCAGTTGGTAGATTCGCGCATTAGCAACCGGACGCTTGCGAGTTCGAAACTTGATTGAACTAAGGAACGTCGTGTACGAGGGGACTGGTGAACGTTAAATCGGTCGTGGCCTCAAATGTCCTGACGCTGGCGTGGTTTGAAAGTTTGGAGAGTGGGGAGCCAGCTCAGATGTTGACCTCGTCATCTGACGGTGATTCAAAATTGCTAGTTGCTGTCTCTGGATCTTTCCCTTTGGGATTGATCCGGCACCGTCGCCAATAGCCCGTGTTTTGCTCCAGTGCGACGTAAGTACGTAAATTTAATTACCTACCTACCATATAGGTTTATATGTAGTCAAAGCGAAAACATTTTTAAGGTAGGTATGTAGTTGAATTAACGTCACACTGGAGCAACACAACGGGCTATTTTGACGGTGCAGAACCAATCCTGAAGGGAACGATATGAGGACCACGCCTCGTAATTTTGAACCATAGTCATATGGCGAAACCAACGCCTGAGCTGGCACCCTAGTCTTACCACCTCGCCAGCGTGAGAACGCTTGAAACCATGACAGATTTAATGTACACCAGCTCCCACCTACAGGATTGTCTCTTGTTGGACCTAATTTTAAACTCCAAATCCTCCAGTTGCTCATTCGCGACTCTAATAACCGGGCTACTGTGGTTACATTTTTTTAGATCTTCATATAAAAGAACACGATATTTTTATAACAACGGTTGTGAAAAATCGTCAAGATTCTCTGAGCACTCAAAAATTAAACAGCATCAACGACACAACATATTTATTTATTCATTGCTGAAGTGACAAAAACACATGTTTCTCTTAATTGTTACACAAGCCCCGAACTACTTCCCTGAGAAGGGGCAATTGCAGAGGGAAAACGAGATAAACAGATATTCCCTACGGTATTTCTGTCAAGCTAAATATAGATTGTGGTAGTGTTTTTGTGATGGACCTTGCTTCCCGTACGTATTTCTGACGCAATGTGACTTGTCTTGTTTTCGAATTCAATTTAAGCTCGTCGCGAGCGGTGATTCCAATGATGGTAATGGTAATTAATTAACTTCGCACTGGAACAACACAATGGGCTATTGGCGACGGTCCGGGATCAATCCCCAAGGGAACGATCCGAGGACAACACCACGTAATTTTGAACCACGGTCAGATTACGAGGTCAACAACTCTCCAAACTTCCACACCATGGCAACGTGAGGACAGTTGAGGACACGATTTAATGTTCACCAGCCCCCGTGCACACGACTGTCTTTGTTGGACTGAGTTTCGAACTCGCAACCCTCTGATTGCTAATCCGATACAGTTCCAACTGGAGACAGAAGATTCCAATGAAAGAATTCCGAATTTCTGTGCTAGCTGATTGGCCAACTCCAATTCGATCAAACGTTTATGTCGCCAAAAAGGCGACGAACTACATCTTAACCCTCCTGGTGGTTGTCTCAAAGAGATATCTCATCCTAAACGCAATCACTAGCAAAACTGGCCAGATCTTGATGGACGAGATATTTCGTCATTAGAAGGAAACTCACCAGATCTTTATCTAGTTTTGATCATCGAAACATTGGCTTGATGACGAGAAATCTCGTCATTAGGAAAATTGGCCAGATCTCGATGGACGAGATATCTTGCCGAAATTACTTGGATGGTTAAGGTACCCCCGAGGTGTATCATGCCAGAACATTTGGGTATAGTACGGTTCTCTGGAGTTGATAGACGTCACGTGGTTTTGACAAAGTCTATTAGTTAAAATAGGGGATTGGTGGTAACTTAAACACCACGTAGCTTCCACAATTATGGTCTTTTGATTCCAAGTTTATCGCTAGATTCTGAAAGCGATTTCAGTGATAACGAATTGGCGAGGGGGGAAAACCACCGAAATTACCATTCAATTCACCACAATTACCATTCATGCATTTGTGCATGAATGGCAGCCCTCCTTTTAATACTGTTTCACGCCTTTTCAAAATTCGACGTACCCAAGGTCGACTGCCTTCTAGTCGGAGGTGCACAATAACATAAAGTTAAATCCCCGTCTTCCGTCTGGTTTGGTAGCCTAGTAGGTAGAGTCGTGGATAAGCAACCGGAGGGTTACCATATCTAAACTAGGTCTAACCAAAACCCTCGTGAAAGCGGAGATTGATGCATGTCTTGCCTCCAATGTACTTACGTTGGCGCTGTGTGGAAGTTTGGAGAGTGGGGTGCCAGTTCAAGTGTTGACCTCGTCATCCTACCTTGATCCGAAATTACGAGGTGTCCTTTCCCTTCTGGATTGAATCCGGACCATCGCTACTAGCCCGCTGTGTTGTTCCAGTATGGCGTAGATTCAACTACCTACCAAAATGATTTTTTTGGACTGTTGAGAATTCATACATACATTTTACCCATTATATACGCAACTTCAATTTTCTCTGATGTAATTAGCTTCGGCAAGTAATTTTTATATATTCTTTTTAATTCCAAAATCATTTTAGGGAGGATTATAGCCCTGTGGGCTCTCCCCTTCCCTGCCCTGGATGAGTACTTTGAGGCTGTTCTATTGTAAATAATAAAATATCCCGATTCATAAACACCTGTTTTTGAAATCGTAAAAGAACTCCCTATATACCTGACAGAATATACCACTTCTTAGCTCACATTTTAAAGAAACTTGGATAAGTAGATTGCTATAAAAACTCACTTTGGTTATATATAAATCTAAGTAATCGAATATACTCCACCTGATTGTACCATGCGTCGTATGGCAGCTGTTTTATTCGTCTGAGAACACTATATAGCATTGAGTCTGTTTTCAAACTGTATTATACCCTTTGGGTTGCCTCAATGCTACGCAAATTCAGCTACCTGCCGTCTTTTTTGTTTGTTTACACTGAAATCCCTGTCATAGAACGATGCGGAAAGTAGTAAACAATAGAATCGACTTAGGGAAATTATAGGGGAGGCAAGTAAACCCCCAGTCGCTATATATGTGTGTTACAAATCGTCTCGATGTATCACACATTCGACTATATCGGTTTTTTGTACTTTCCCCCATGAAGTTTCCTTTTACGAACAGAAAAAGTAATCTCAATCTATTTCTTTAGAATTGAGAGTTCAAATATAACTTTTTAAAGCATTTAAATTAATATAAAAGACTTGGAGATCTCGGAAACCTAAACCAGAAGGAATTTATTTTGAAAATCGCACCATATTTCGTGTTATTTACTTATTTGGTTTCTACCATATTTAGTGTTATACACTCATGTCCAAATTTATCTTTACATCCCCAAAAATAATGATATTGCATGAAATATCCAATCGTTGCAACCTATCTTTGCAGGGAATGGGTGAAAAACAAGCCTAATTAGCATTATCCAATCAAAAGTGATCAAACGGTTTCTGATATGCAAATCAAGGCGTTAAGTCATCCGACGGTGAATCAAGCGTCTTGCGCAAAGTGAATATCTGAGTGAATTTCTGCAATACAGCGTTTGATTTCAGTGTGTAAGGACTCAAAACAGTTTATGTCTCCGAAGTATCATTTGGAAGTATCTGTGAAGTGACAAATTATCCGCCGTTTAGAAGCAGGGCAGACAATCATGGAAGCAGCGAAATGTGTGAATATATCAAGACAGACAGTCTCTAGGCTATGGAAATAATTTCAGAACTCTGGAACTGTTGTAAGGAGGCCTGGACAAGATCGTAAACTAATAACAACTGCTTCTCAAGATCGATATCTGGCAATAACTGCCCGTCGTAATAAGAAGTCTACTGCTCGGCAGTTAAGTTCAGAGGTTGCAGCCGCCACTGGAACTGTTGTTTCACGGCAAACTGTATACAGAAGACTTAATGAAAAAGGCCTTTATGCCAGAAAGCCAAGGGTGTGTTTCATTGTCTTCACAACAAAAGAGGGATCGCTTTAATTGGTGCAAGGAACATCAGAACTGGAGTGAACACCAATGGACCCATGTTCTCTTTACTGATGAGTCGAGGTTTAGTTTAACATCTGATTCTAAACGTGTTTACATCTGGAGGGAGTCAGGAACGCGAAATATTCCTTTGAACATTTTGGAACGTGACCGCTTCGGTAGTGCAGGTGTGATGGTATGGGGAGGAATAATGATCGATGAACGTACGCCCCTACACGTTTTCAATAACGGATCTGTGACCCGCCAGAGATATCGGGATGAGGTCTTAGAACCTTATGTAAGACTTTTCAGAGGTGCATAGGGATCTGACTTTTTATTTATGGACGATAATGCTCGTCCACATCGAACAAACCTCGTTGACTAATCCCTTGAAAGTGAAGACATTGAGCGAATACCGTGACCAGCAAAATCTCCTGATCTGAACCCGATAGAGAACTTATGGGACTACCTTGGAAAAGCAGTTGCACGGAGACATCCTCCTCCTAGAGATTTAAATGCCCTGAAGACCGCATTGCTGGAAGAGTGGAACTTAATTCCCCAAATTGTGGTTAAGAGCATTATTGCCAGCATTAAAACACGTTGTGATATGTGTGTACATGTCAGGGGAGATCACATTCCATATTAAATTCATAAGCCTTAATTTTTTCTGATTTATTCTTTTTTTCTAAACTCTCCTTGTCACATATTATTGCCATTTTATTGCTTGATGCTACAGTTTTATATTATATGCAGTGCTCTTAAATTTTTCCTTTGTTTTTATGTGTTATGATGTTATGTATCATTTCACACAAATCCATAAAATTATAGTTCACAGTTTCTGAGAAAATCGTGATTTTATGCATGTAAAGACAATTTGGGACATGAGTGTATTTAAAGGTTCTACTATCGATTGGTTCTAGTTTGACATGGAGTTTTACATACTTTTAATTTAAAAATGCTAATTAAATGTATAATTTGGGGCTTTTTATTTCTCACAAGCAGAAAGTCTCATCCTTACTCGAGTTGAATTGGCTAACTTGTGGATTGAAAAAGTAACCAGGATAATAAATTTTCTCTTACGTAGAAAAATGCCAACGTCATTTAAGTGTCTAGAATGGAAGGAAGGCTATGTTTCCTTTCTTAAAGAATTATGCTTATTCAATTATTCAAAAACGCGGTAAAAGTCATGGTTTTTCGATATCTAAAGGTACGATAAGTAATATTATTAATGAGAAAGGAAAAACGTAAACGTGGAAAATTACTTCCAAATATGTATCCAAAAAAGAAAAGATCTGAGAATATTTGTATATAAGGTAAGATCTTTAAAATCAAAAGAAAATCCGCCAAGTCAAAGGACTATTGCAAAGTCATTAAAATGTTCAGTTTTAACTGTAAATAAAATAATTAACAGTGATTTGAATCTTAAAAAGGCCAAAAAAAAAGGCCATGTTTTTTTATATCTAAAGGTACGATAAGTAATATTATTAATGAGAAAGGAAAAAAACGTAGAAGTGGAAAAATACTTCCAAAAAAGTATCCCAAAAAAATTCCTGTGCATATATTTGTAAGGTAAGATCTTTAATTTTAAAAGAGAATCCGCCAAGCCAAAGGACTATAGCAAAGTGAACGTGAGAACTTTCTCTAAGAGATTTATGATTGTTGCCGGTTTTGCATATAATGGAAAAAGAGGCGAAGTAAAAGAGGGATAAAAGTAAAAAGGGGGAAAATGCAAAAATCAACTCCCACATAATATCAAGACCATATTTTATTCCCAATATTCAAAAAAGAAATACCATATCTTTACCCACAGTGCCAACAATGAGTAGAACTGCATCAGGGTGAAGCAAGCAGCTACACATCTAAATCGACTATTAAATTCTTGGAAAAAATGGAACAATAAACTGGTATCAAGTCAATACCCTTTACTGATATTCCTGCTAAATCTCCAGATGTTTCACTCATGGACTTTTGTGCTTTTGGACTTTTAAAAAGAGCATTTTCAAAACGTCGACCGAAAACCATTCAAGGACTGGAAAACTGTGGAACAAGAACATGACAAAATACCACTGTCGATACTACAAAAGTCATAATTATCATGGAAACTAAGGTGTAGAAAGATAGTTAACAATAAGGGCTATCAAATGGAACATTTAAAACACAAAAATTTCATGTAAAAAATTGAGCTTCAGTCCATTAAAGTCGTTCAAAAAATGTCCGAACAGCCTCTGTATGGTTATATATGGCTAAGCTAATATGTTTTATAAAGCATTAAACATTTTATGAAATTACATTGAATAAATTTTTTGTGATTTTTGCACAAACAGAAAAACAGACTTAAAACAGGCAGACAGACTGACGTAACGTTCAGTCACTAAATGAGTGTGAATACTCACAGTATACAGTTTCATGAAAGCATACTCAACCGTTTTAACATAGTACGGGTACACACAGACACCTAAAGCAGAAATCACTTATTTTCATTTGAATGATCCCAAATGGAAAAATGACTTGAAATAGGACGAAAATATTCAATATATAACAAACACTTCACTCATTTTTATATAGGTCACCAATATCCCGTTGTGTTGCTCCAGTGCGACGTTAATTAAATACCTACTTTTCTATATAGATAAGTGAGGCCTTTTCGACCCTCCGTATATCGCGTTTTCCAAGTCTCAAGAAGACTCAACCTTTTATGTACTGTCGCGGAAAAATACGAACTACCCCTCTTCATTCAAGCAAATTTAACAGTAGTGAAAATTCAAAAATGGCGTTCGACAGATACTAACGTCTTCTATAAATTCAAATGCATAAAATTTGCATAAGGGTTCGTTTTCATATTAAATTGAACACCAACTTCATAATTTCCAATGAAAACTCCCTATTTGGACACACAATTTCGAATCTATATCAAAGTTTAACTTTAGATACCAAATTTCATGTTATTAGGTCTTACCATTTCGAAGTTATGAGTACAGAAATATTGGAGCTCCTAATGTTAAATCAGTTTGACTTTTATATGGATATCTTCCTAAATAATATTTCTATAGCGCTTATATTTTGTACCATGATACTGTTAAGCAACCCAAACAAAATCCACATAATATTTTATTTTAAAAATAGTTTTTAGAATGCAATAATAATTATTAAATTAATATTTGAAAAAATTATGAATTGGAGCCTTACTATATTTTAATGGGAATCGATTCAAAAGGACTTCTAATATGACTATGCAAAATTTCAGGTCATTCTAAGTGTTAGTTTTTGCGTTACATTAAATTTTCCTCGTTTTGGCGATTTTAGGGGGCAACCAAAAGTTTAAAAAATGTCTGACAAACCTGAGGAATGTTTAAATTCTTGAAAAATGGTTGGATATTTCATTTATGAAATCAAAAATACATTGCCTTTTACCAGTTATATGTCAGAAAGAGATAAATTCTATTAATCAATGATCAATTGAATGACTCACTCTATTCACTTTTTGGATGATCGGAATCAGTTCGATTGTATAATTGTATGTAGGCTTTTAATTGGGCATACATGGAGACGAACACTAATTAAAAAATTAACATTTATTACGAACACTAAAGACAAAACAAAATTATACAGAACATCAATCAACACTTTCTCCGTTTCGAATTGTTCTCAATTCCAAAATCCGTCTTTTATCATGTTTTAATCATGGTTACAATTCGCAATATTATCGTACAATAAATATAATAATTCGTATATACAGCTCGTATAGTAAATATAGTAATTCTTGTATCGTTTGCACTTGAATAATAAATATAATAACATAATTCTCGAATAGTTTTCACTTTCAAAGTTTTTGTTGCAGTTTTTTTTGCAAAATAAATATAATAATTCTCTGATCGTTTTTACGTGCTGACAAATACGTTTGAAAGAGTGTTCAAATTTGAAATTCGGGTATCTATAACTACAATTAATCTCGATCTACGAATAGCGATTTTCAATATGGAGATGATTGCTGAAATTGAGAGCAATTTTAACATTGAATATCTCTGGATATAAAGATAATAAAGTCATGAAATTTCATATTTAAACTAATTTAACAATGCAAAATCTGATTAAAGCATCAAAACAGGGTGTTTCTAATTCAAATTTTGTTGTTTCTGCAAAATTTTATATGAATACGGCTTCTTATGCAATTTTTTTGCATTGGAATTTTTAGAGGACGTTTTTCCCTATTGAATGATACCTTTGAATTTGCTTCACTATGAATAGTGCTCGAAATAAAGGGAATGGTTCGGATTTTTTTCCGCGACTATACATTTTTAAATACATTCGTGAATTGAAGTAGAAATGATTTTGATAAAGCACAAATATTTTAAGCTATACCAATCTGTAAAGCAGGGGTGTCAAACTCAATTAAAACACGGGCCATTTAATGCAACTGGTAAGATTCACGCGGGTCACATCACCTTTACAAATTTTCTTAAAATAATATTTTGAAGTGAGGATTCAGGAATATGGATAGGATAATTAAAACACATTATGTAATTAAGGGAATTTAGGATAATAATTTATAATATTGTTATATAAATGCTTTTATTTTAACGTTTATTTATTTTAATGTATTTATAAAACTAAAATTATTATTTTTTTTACCGGAAACTTGCCAGCGCTTTCCTCCTACTAGTTTTCCAATATCTGGATTCAAAGACTGAGAACAGACAATCTTCATTATGGCAGATAGATGGTTATCAGTTAATCTTGATCTGTAGGCCGTTTTATTTAATTTCATGGACGAAAATAGTTGCTCACACAAGTACGTACTCCCAAAATAGCATAAAATTTATGCAGCAGACTTTTTAATTTCGGGTATTTTTCTCCTAAATAAGAATATATTTTGGGAATTCCTACTTCTCGATGTTTGTCTTTTAAAACCGAATCATTCTGGAAATCAATTAATTCCAGTTGTATCGAAGTGGGAGCATTTTCAACTTCAAAGGAAAAAGGCCTAATAAAAAGAGAGAAAAAATTGTAACTCTGAAATCATTAAAACGAGAGCATCGTGGGCCACAAAAATTATTCAGAACATCGTGGGCTACAAAAAATTTCCTCAGGGACCGCCAGTTTGACACCCCTGCTGTAAAGAAACTGTCATTTCACTTTTATTTACTGATTCCTTTTTTCTCATTGGATCATGCGTATTTAACCCTGCATATATACATGTGAGGGGTTCACATGCATATATGCGTTCGGCAACCGTAGTCCTCTCTCCATGACTTATAACCAGTTTGCCCTATTTAACCAAGTCTTCCGTAAGATTCTTTCAACTAATAAATGTGATTACTTTTCTATTATGTCTGTTGTGGGGAAAAAGCATTAACTATACTACGCCGAAATCTCGTGACGCTCCTAGAGGGTTAAAAAAAGAACACAATTTAATGTGTTTAAAACGTTTCACATAAACAAGAAAAAATTAACCCTCTGATTAGTTCACACGCAGATATCTGTTCTGCAACCTGCTGTCTTCCCTACATAACTTCTCACCAATTTCGCTCTTCGTGACCAATCGAATCTTTTCTAGGTTTCTTTCAACCGATAGATGAGGTTGTTTTGTAATTTTGTTTGTTGTGAGGTAAAAGCGGTATTATACTACTCGGAAATGTCACGACGCTCGGAGGGCTAATGAAACAGTTAAAAATAATGAAAAGGCTATCGTTGGAAAAACTTTAAAACAATTGAAAAGTCAATCGCAAAAGTTCAAAGATCTGTTTGCGGAACTACAATATTTTTTTGCAAACGCTCAAAGATACATTTCAAGATATTAAAAAAATATATTTCCTATAATCACGGCGTTTCTTTTAATTTCAAAACAAATATTCTCCTTCTTAGTTCGCCAAACAAATTTTCCCATTGTGAGCTCGAACAACGGCTATACAATAAACTATCCCAAAAGATACAAAAAGTTGTTTTCGATACTGCAAAAGAATCTCGCCGATTGTAAAAATGTCCGACGGCTATTTAAAATGCTCAAAAGCTCGCAAAGCAAGCTGGGGAAGTTTTCTCTAGAAAATACCCAATCACGCCCCAGTAAGCAAAACAAACAACCCCTTCCTTTTACTGTGCGACGAAAACACCGACTAGTAAACTACATGACATGAAATTATGTAGACCGTTAGTTTCTTTCTACGAACTCATTCGGTGGAAATATTTTCCGATGTTTTTTATAGCCCGAATCTTTGTGATCATCAGTGTTCATGTGACGCATTTCGAACGTGAGACAGAAAAAAAGTAGCTTTTTCTCACTTCTCCTTTCTCTTTTGAGCAGGGGTAAACAATAAAAAAACATCTCTCGGGCCGTGATCAATTAAACATCCTTTTTTGAAACTCGAGAAAATACATTTTTGCTGATTCCTCCAAGGCACGCTTTGATCAAAAGAAAAAGTTCGTTGCAAGGGGAGATAGGGTTGTCCTATTTGGCTGTTTATCATTCTTTTAGACCCAGACAGGCCAGCCTACCCAGGGGGTGCTGCTCTATTCGAGGGACGATCAGGGATCTGTCGGTCTGAAATATTTAATTAGAATGAATATTCATTACATTGACCTCTGTATCTGTGGTATGGAAGCATACCGGGACATCAGTCTCATTATAATTCGTCTCCACATTAATGAACCAGTCCCTCAGTACTGTTATGCCAGGCAGTTCCCCCTTACTGCAAAAAAATCATACAAATCTTGCAATTTGTAGCCACCGGGATATTTGTACTGAAGGAACCGTTTTAAATTCAGTCGTCTTTTATGTGCAAACTGTTCTTTACTCTTAAGCCCTACTCACCTAAAAATAACGACACAAATTCAGTCTCTTGCCTCTAAAACCCTCACAGTAAATAAATTTTAAGAGAAAATCCTGCGTGTGCATTTAACTCAAGATCTCTGCTTTGCATTACAAAAAAAACATTTATTTCTCGTCCACATTTAGTTATCTTACACTTTGTGGGAAATGTATTTTTTTACCGCAAACCTTTTGAAGGGTCATTATCCCATGACGGAATTGAGTTGAGTCTGTCGCGACTGCGTAGTTATATTCGCTTGTTTTCGGGAGACGTTACATGTATTTATTTATTAATTAAAAGATATTAAAAATAAAAAGTGCAACTGCCATAATTATAATGTTAATGAGTTAAAAATACGTTTTTTAATCTTATTGTGGACTATGAAGGGATGTCTGTTTTTTTAACAATTAGCAATTATCTCAGCAGTTTCATTTAATGTCTGTTAATGCCCACTCTCAACTTCAAGTCTTTTTCTTAACCCTCCAAGGGGTTTCGACGAGAAATCTCATCCATTAAGATCTGACCAATTTTGCTAATGAGACGTCAAACATTGCCTATTTTTTTTGGGATTACAAGATTAATATCTGATCAGTTTTCTTCTATTGACGATATATCTCGTCCATCAAGATTTGGTCAGATTTATGACCATGAGATACCACGTCGGAACCACCACCAAGAGAGATTTCAAGCACGTGCTGGGATAATGAAGTTAAACACTGAGAATCCTTCACTGGGAAATAACCCCCGAGTTCAATTGCTCGTTTTTAGAACACAGTCATTTTTACTAATCATGTTTTGCAACATAACCACATTTTCCAGAACATATAAGAATCGGAGAAAAAAGAATATTTTATTTTTTCTGGAAAGTTCTCTATTTTGGGGGTAGTTGAATTAACGTCACATTGGAGCAACACAACGAGTTATTAGCAACGGCCCAAGATCAATCCCGAAAGGAAAGATCAGAGAATAACACCTTCTAATTTTGAACCACGGTCACATGACGAGGTCAACACCTGAGCTGGCATCCCACTCTCCAGACTTCCACAACACGCCAGCTTGAGTACATTTGAAGCCGCGATAGATTTAAGGCGCACCAGCTTTCACGTACACGACGGTATTTGATTGGACCTAGTTTCGAATTCTCAACCCTCCGGTTGAAAATCCACTACTCTTCCAACCGGGCTACCGCGGCCCCTCTACTTTGGAATAGTGAGATATTGAATGTTTTCCAAGGATACCGTGAAATCGTGTTCCGGACCCATTGAAGTCCACGAGTCAAACTTGAGGAACACTTAGGTTAGTTTGGTTGGGTTTTATGGCACAGGAACCATATCTGACGAAGCTGCACCAAACAATGTATATTTTAGCTTTCAGTACTTCTTAAAGGCTTGAAGTTGTGGGTGACTTAATATTGAATTAAACCACTATACATTTAACCTAACATTGCTGAGCTAGTTGCAATAAAAAGCAGTCTTCAATCGTCCCATTATGTTAAAATATATATTTTAGTCTTATTAATATTATAATTTCGCAGTTCAGAGCCTTTAATCCATTTTAGTAAATAAATAGGTGTATAATATTTAATGTTTATTTTTTTACAGAACTCTAGTTTTCTGCATTTCAGAACTTTAAATTGTCATCACCAATCTTTAATGGGAAATTTTAATATTTTATAAACTATTTAACAAAGATCTAAATATTTTACTCCATATATTAGAGACAGTCGTGGCTCAGTACGTATGTCCACTGAGCTACCAACCTGGGAGTTATAGCGGCGCATGTTTTATTCCTCTCTGAATTTCTCTCTTCTGTGTCAGTAAAACTTTCCTTCTGTATGTATGTCTATTAATTAACGTGTGTTAGCAGCAGCATGGCCAAATACGACCCTTACGTCATAAACACTAACCAAACTTATATTAAAATGAATATTATTATATTGAAGTGAGAGAGAGAAAATAGGGATCATTATGATCTTATGCAGGTCCAGACTGGAGTAGTAGTAGGTAGATATGCAAAATCGGTTTAGTTTGATATTATTGAAATTTGAGCATTCGGGTAAAATATGTTTCACTGATAAAATGTCATCAAATTAACACAATAAAGTAGGTTCTCCGAGGAATAAATGTCTAACTGATTATATAAAACTGTCGAGTTTCTTTGGAAAACCCACCATTTAAGAACCAGTCCCTATTAATATTTCGAGAGGAAATCCCATTCACACACCCAGCCAAGCAGTTAACCAGCGTGCTTTGTTGTTTACTCAGCCACAAACACAGCCAAGTTGGCTTCATCGAGAAACACACTCCTCTTCCAATACTAACAGCAACCCTAGTTCGCGAGGGGGTCTTTCCCGCGAGTTCTCAGCGCAGTCACATCCTCTCCTTCCGGCTACACTACCTTTAGTTCTTTCTGATCGTGGAGAATATCCCTTACCCAAGCAGTCCTTGATTTGAAAAGTTATATCGGCTGTTGCTGAGACAGACGATTCCGAAGTCTCCAGTCGGCCAGTTTCATTAAACGAAACTTTATTCGTTGGCGGAGTATTGTTTTTAAAGCGGATAGATTATTTTGAGGAAAATTAAGGTTTTTAGAACTTTTTAGTAACTTACGCGGCGTGTTCTTTAGAGCATAATTATTTTTAATCGAAAACTTCTAATTTAAAAGTGCAAAAATACCGTGTTTTTAATCAAAAACTTCGAATTTATTGATAGGAAATTATCGTTTGACCCGAATAATTATTTTCTGAAAAGACGAAAACGATTCATTTTCCAAAGGCACGAAATTGTTTGTGTTTGATTTAAGCATTCTTCCAAAAAGTGAATGTAGTTGATATTGACAACGGTTTCGAAAAAAATGGTTGTCTAAGCTAAACAAAGCATAAAAAATAATATATTAGCAACATATTTTGAGGATTTAAACTTCAAGAAATCAAACGCTAGCAATTTTTGGAATAAAGATTCTATAACTTCTTTTTACTCGGAGAGTTCTACACATTTGTTTTTCCAGTTGGGAAAATAAAAATAGAAATTCTACCTTCCATTCTAAACCGCTATAAATTAAATAATTTTTCCATCCTATTTAAACTCAACATAAAGTCAAGTATTGTTAGTTTGATAAGTTAGGAGTATTGTTTGCAATTTTTTCATTGAAATAAAAATGTAAGTCTATTTTAATCCCGATTACTATATTTATACTTGTTATAAAATGGTTTTGTCTGACATTTCAGGCTAAGCTAGAAGTTTACATCGAATAAATCTATCCGAATACGTCTAACTAAAATTAAAGTCTTCAACCGACGATTTAAGCATGCGTTTAGAGAATCTAAATCAAATTAATTTGAAACAATTCGAAACAGGATACGTGCCTGATTTAAAAAATGAAGAACAATCTTCAACTGATTATGATGGAGCACAAGAAACAACTACAACTAATGCCACTGAGCCATTGGTTTTGAAATATCAAATGGTATCTGAAGATACATCAACACTATGGGGGCAACTGTATGGTAAGTAAAGCCCTGTGCATTCAATTAATAGTTTACTGTAAGTAATTTTAATGTCAGCATTATATATTTAAGTAAATAAATGAAATTATTATCGTGAAAACAAGTTATATATAAATATTCAAAACTTTGTAAATTGTTGTTTTGTACGATGCGTTTATGGTTTAATTCTTTTCCCCATCTATTCAAATTGTGTTCTTATTGAAGTTTTGATATTGAATTTGAATTGTTAAACTAAAATTTAAAATGTTGTAATCAATTATTTTTGTGTGTTTAATTTGAAAATTCAAACAGAATGAAGTTGAATAGAAACTTCTAAATTGAATGGCTTGGACAACTTAGTGATAAGCCACACAAATATGTTCCGCAATGAAAAAAGTTTAAAAACAACAAAGTATTCAAGAGGGTCAAAAGAATTTCCGACTGCTTGAAGGAGTGCGTAATAACTTAAAGTTTAAGATACCATGGCATGTTTTTAATCATTAAAATTTTAATAAACCATTAACACGAAAATAATAAAACCGAAAATAATCATTATAAATTTGGAGTGTTTCCAAACTTGAAAATTGCTAGTCTGAATTATTTAAAAAGTGACTTATCGTTATGTTCTCGAAGCACTTAATTTATTAGGATTTAGTACATATATTCGAATATTGTTATGTTAACCGCTTACTTCTCTGGATATCCTTATTTTAGTGCATATCATTTTATTCGTCACATTAAAATTTCTACATATGATCTCCTTACTTACCACCTACATTTATTTCTTCTCAAATAGTGGTTGCTTTATTGTATAACATAATCAACCGAAACTATGAAATTGTAAATAAAAGTATTGCATAAAAAACATTTCAAAATGATTGCAAAGTATGTACAGCAATGACAGTCACATTTAGTATTTCTGAATTTATCTTATGCTTGAAAGCTTATACCTTTGACGTCATTACAGTTTTACAAAACATTATGGTGAATTTTAGGAGCATACGGTTTTGATCTGTTTTTCTGCATGTAAAGTCGATGAAATAAGACATCTATTTTGCAAATTTTTCTTTGGAAGAATTTTTATGGGCCGCTGAAATTTCAACGAATTTTCATGTAAATATATGTGCCGGTGATTATAGCAGTGGTGCGACTCATTTTTTGTTTCGAGATGTTTAAAGTTTTGCGTTTGGATAAATTTACAATATACAAATACAACATAACGAATTATTTCAGAAAATATTTGCCACTATAAGGTAATTTTTTTAAATTTATTTGTATATAAAAATTTTGGTAATTTATATACGAATTAAGCAAAGAACTAAACTTTAAATTTTTGACTTTTAAACCACTTTCATAATCCCCGGCGCATATCTCAAAATAGCTGCTTCCGTTCTCTATTTAAAGGGAATTTAACTTAGTCGTTAAGCTTTTCCACGTCTTATACGAGACTTAAATTTCCTTATCTTCAGAATAGATGGTTTCAGGAATATCATCAAACTGTCTAGCAGCGACTGTAAACAGTCGGCGCAGGTTGTTATTTATTTCTCTCAGTTTCTGAAGAATTTTTAGCAATTTGAGAAATAGCTATTGTTACCGTAGGGGGTCAGATTTAACCAGCTTGTCCCCAAAGGATCGTACGCGTAAGATAAATAAGTTGTAGCGAATAGATTGATCTCAGGCCCGGAGACTACATACGGCTCTACAAATACTGTTATCGAGAAATGCCCTCCGGACAGGTTTATCCGACCCGCAGGCCAGTCACGGCCCTGCGAGTATTTTTATAAGCCCGCAGCGCCAGATACGACCTTCCCGACAGGCTTTCCAGACACGCAGACCAGATACGGTCCTCGAAATGTTTTTATGAGGCCCGCAGACGACATATAGCTCTCCGAATAGGCGAACCGGCCCATGGATCTTATATGCCCCTCCTGGTAGGCTTAACACTTCTGGTGGTTATCTCGACGAGATATCTCGTCATTAAACAACCATTAGCAGATTCTGGTGGACGAGATATCTCGTCAGTAGTAGAAATCTGACCAGATCTTGATCATTAAAAAAAACCATTATCAGATTTTGATGGACGAGATATTTCGTCAGCAGAAGAAATCTGACCAGATCTTGATCTGGTCACCATTGGAAAATCGGTAATATCTTGATGACGAGATATCTCGTCATTAGCAAAATTGGTCAGATGTTGATGGACCAGATATCTCGTCGAAACCATTTTGGGGGTTAATCAGCCTTTAAGGCAAAATGGCCTTTCGAAAAGGTGTGTCCCGGTACATCGGCCAAGATTTTGATAGTAAATCACTGTCAATTTTGACAGTAAATTACAACAGTAGCTGATAAAATAGATAAATGCGTTCGTTACTTATCAGACCTTCGCAAAATAATGAGATGAACGCATTTTTGACAAAGCAGCAAGATTTAAGGATATTAGTTTTGAGTCTTAGAAAGACGCAAAACGCAATGAGAAAACTGTTTCAAACAATCCAAACAAAATTAATTTTTTCAAAATTTTTAGTATTAATTATAAATATGAAATTAATATTCGAAAACACAATATGAACAGTCTCTCATAATACAAAGCTTCTTCTCTTTCAACCAGTATTTTTATCGCTGTGTAAAATTTATAGATCGCTAAATTTATTTTAATTTTAACACAAATTAAAAACCTTTTGCGTCAAAATTGAATGCGGCTTTTTGGAAATTATGGAGATTTTGTGGAATTTCATATGAAAATGGTACTTTATTCGAGTTTTATGCAGATTAATTTATAGAATACATACTCCATCGGATTGTATATTTGAGTTTGCTCTACTGTGAGCGATGGGTGAATAAAGAGGAGATTCGAATTTCTAACGGAAGAACATGAGTAAATAAACAATTTGTATTCTAAAAATTATAATTTCATAATGTTTTCAATATATGTATTTAAAATTATGTGATACTGTATGATTAAATGTCTAAAAATATTCGTTGAAATAGTAATTTATGTACTATCCCTGTTACATATTATCCCTATGAATGGAAGTAAGAAACATTTACCAAATATTTCTATGGTTTATGTAAAGTTAGGGTATTAAATTGAACATGAGCGTAAACATGGTTTTAAAGTGAGAAAAAATGACTGCTGTCAAAATCATTTGCTGATTAAGATAACTTTGCCTCATATTTATACGAACCCTTGGAAAATAGATTTAAATTATTAACGAAAAAGAAATTGAAACCTATCAACACACAAGGTATAAAAATACAAATACTCATTAATTGTAAAAGTTGGAAAACTGCAAAGTAAAATTGTTCAACAATGTTTTTGGTTTCTTGTAATCGATTATTTAAATTACACAACATCATAATTTCAATCTTAAAAAAAGCATTACAATATTAGTAATAGAGAATACTTGAATCATCTTCTGTTTCTTGAAGTAATTTAGGTTTCAGCCCAATAATATAGATGATGAAACTTACAGTTACTCTAACTGTAACTAAGGGAATTATCAATTAAAACAATTGTGTCGTCTGAAATGTTAATCAAAGGTTTGATTCAATAGAAATAATTAGTTGCATTTTTTTTAACGAAAGACCAAAATTTAATAAACTTTTTATTTTAAGCAAATTATTTTGACTAATTGGAACAGCGCGATTAACATTTTTAATTAAACTCAACTCAGTCAACTTAGTCTTTTGTTGCTTTAAATTAGTTCTAAATTACTTAATAGAGTACATTAAAATTTAATAATAAGCTAAATTGTTTCAACAGACATTTTTAAAAGGAAATCGATGTTTAAAATTAATTAAATGAATACTTAAAATATATTTTTGGAAATATTTTTAGCATTTTTCTTTATTTTAGAGAAGAATCTCCGTCAACTGTAAAGACTAATACCGATGTAATAATGTATTGTTGAACCAATGTTTATGTAATAATTTTGAAAGTGGCTGTTAAAGGGGCCAATAAACTTTCGAAATCACCATTGATTTTTCAATTAATTTATCTTAAACTCTATTGGATATATCTATATTTTGTTTAAAATTAATGAATTGAATATTCAAAATATATTTTTTGAAATATTTGTAACATTTCTTTATTTTAGAGGGGAATGCCCTCTTATTGTAAAGACCAATAAATTTGTCGATGTAATTATGTATTGTTTATCAATGTTTATGTAATAACTTTATAAATAGTTATTTAAGGGGCATTAAACTTTCAAATTTATTATTATTCACTTTATTTTTATTTTTCAATTAATGATCTTAAGTCTTAAGCTCTATAGGAAGCAAAATCAATTTTTCACTTACAATTTTTGATGGAGTTACATTGACTACAACATAAAACACACCGTATATAAGTATGATAGGTCTATAAAAACGCGTTTTTCTCCTATTGAGACATTTTGACATTCCTCTGATTTTAAAATGTTCCCTTCACATCAGATTTTTTTTGATTTGCTTGATATTTTTTGGATAATCCTTGTAATCTGTTGTAGATATTTAAGTGCGAATGAAAAATTCGTCATGCCTCCTAGTTTAGAAGGTTCAAAATTACGAGGTGTTGTCCTCGGATCTTTCCCATCAGGATTAATGCCGGATCGTCGCCAATATCCC
This sequence comes from Meta bourneti, assembly GCA_933210815.1. Lineage (NCBI taxonomy): Eukaryota > Metazoa > Arthropoda > Arachnida > Araneae > Tetragnathidae > Meta > Meta bourneti. The sequence continues at coordinate 53,713,575 of OW119932.1, forward strand.
ATTGCGTTGCTCCAGTGCGAAGTAAACTCAACTACCTACCTAGTTTTGAAATTTTGGCTTCAAATGTTGCTAAACCTGTGAGATGTTTTTGTAAAAATGTTTGGTATTTCAGTACAAATTGTTTTATCTCAACAATTTAGTGATACAGTTAATATAGTTTATATGTATAAAATTTATAAAGTTAATTGAAATAATTACAATACATGGAAAATTAATGAGCATGAGACTATCAATTTTTGCTAATTTATTTAACATTTTAACCTATATTATGTAATAACTTCCGCACAGCTTAACCGTTCAAATGGTTTCCATGACATATCTCGTTATCAAGATATTCACTATTTCTTTTATGATGACGAGATCAAGATCTAGTCTTTCTTTCTAATGACGTTATATACAGCCCATCACTATCTCATTAGTTTTACTAATGACGACGGTTACCTCGTTGAGCTAAACACCAAGAGGGTTTATATGTTTGAACCAAACTTGATGTACAAACTTTTTAGTAGATAAGTCTGCTGTTGTGTCAGAATCCCAATGTCCCCTCTATAATGAAATCATTATTTTTTCTAGAATTAGTATTGTTTCCACTTTTTCTGGATGGTTGCAATTTAATATTATAGCGACAAATACAAAATAAAGTATAATCTACATCCACGAAAGATTTCATGCTACTGTAAAATAAAACGCATTCGGGTTGACGTCAAAAATATTTCATCAGCTATTAATTTACTTGCTGTTTTCACAAGGCACTTAAAAAGTAATGACTTTTTAATGGAACTTTTTTATTCGATTTTCGCTGCTTATACAGCTTGTTGTATAAGCAGCGAGCTGTTGAGCTTCAGTTTGACAGTGTTAAACTACTGACTAGTATTTAAAGTATTTATTTCGCAGTCAGCTTACTAGAGCACTTTCTTCCAAACTAAGCCACTCCTTTGAAATACCAGTTGTTTGTGCTTAAAAGTATTCGCTTCTCAATGTGAGGCTTTTTCTGTCACTATATGTGGGTGGTGTTATTGTTTTTGTGGTGGAACGGTGCTTCCTGTACGTATTCCAGACGTGACGTCATTTGGCTTGATCCTCGAATACGATACGACCTCGCGAATGCATCATCATTAATTCTTAGTTTTCTTTCTTCATTCAACTCCTAGTTCCTTAATGCGGATAATTTAACGTAGTAATGTACGAAATAACATGCATTTAATCCTCCAAGTGGTTTTGACGAGATATCTCGTCCATCACAATCTGATTCAACCAAAGACCGTCGTGTACAAAGGGGGATGATGCACGTTAAATCTGTCGCGATTTCAAATGTCCTCCGTTGGCTGGGTGTGGAAGTTTGGAGAGTGGGGTGCCAGCTCAAGGGGTGACCTCGTCATGTGACCGTGATTCGAAATGACGAGGTGTTCTCCTCGGAAATTTCCCTTCAGGATTGATCCCGGACCGCCGCCAATAACCCGTTGTGTTGCTCCGGTGCGACGTTAATTATCTACCTTACTTCAACCACCTATCTGGAATTAATTGTTTTTTTCTGCCAAGCTACGTATATATATATATATATATATATATATATATATATATATATATATATATATATATATATATATATATATATATATATATATATATATATATATATATATATATAGTGTACTTATTAACAACAAGTCAGAAACACTATATATATATATATAGTGTTTCTGAGGCTGAACTTGCTTCCTGTCCGACTTCTGGACGTGACATCACTTGACTTGTTTTTGGAATACTATTTCTACACGTTTCCAAAAGGAATCCCAAAGAATGAATTCCGAATTGATCTGTGATAGTTGATTGGTTCATGTTTGGTGAGACTACGATAAACGCTAGACAAAGCAAAGTAATGAACATACATACTCAAGGAAATTTTCGCAAACACGAAAGAGAGAAACGCATCCAGGTTAAGTTACAGGAATTGAATCTGCGTGACCTACTCTCCGGTTTCTAGCGTAGTGGTCAAACCCACTTAGCCACGGCAGCCTAGATGGTAAAAGGAAAACATTCCATTCCGTAAGTCTGAACAAACCTGTGTAAGACAGTAAGAAATTTCGGAGAAATGTTTGAGGAAATGAGAAAAACAGCTGACAAATGAAAGTGTTAAGTTAAGCAACCCTGTTATATATCTATTTATAGCACATTAATTACTTTTTCGTTTCCGCATGGAGCGCTTCCTTAATTTATAATTTTTAACTCATCTACAGAGAATCGCGGATGTTGCTTTCTCTGCTGGTTGACAACCCGTGCGGGAGAAATACTTTTACAGATAATTATCGATGGACGATAGTGTTGGTTTTTGGATTTGCTTTTCCTGGAAAATATTTTTGTGAGGTATGTGACTAGGGCACATGGTTAGAAAACATTTTCGCGTGGTGCCCAATTTTTAAATTGAGTATGTACAATGGCCCCGAAGATTGAGCATACATCAAGAGATTTCTTCAAAAAACCAAAACTCAGTAATATAAATAATAATTATTATCTATTATTAATTATAAATAATTAGTAATTATTATCTTTATAGTGCATCAATTACTTTTTATACACCATCAAGAGATTTCTTTAAAAGATCAAAACTTAGTGATAAATAATAATTATGATCTATTATAATTATAAATACGTTTATTGTCTACATTTGTTATTATAAATAATAATTTTAAACTCTGTTGTATATCTATTTATAGAAAATTAATTGCTTTTTTTCCCGCATGGAGCATGATATAATTGCGCATGTTCAGTGGGCCCCAAAATTGAGCATACACCATCAAGATACTTTTTTAGAAGATCAAAGCTCAATAATAAATAAGAATTATAACTTAATTTTTATTGGAATGTTTAAGTGCTTATTTAAAAATATATTAGGCATATTTAAAAATATATAACAATTCCATATTTGCTATAATATTTTTAAGATCAAATTAAGTTAAATTTAAAAGTCAAATTTTCAAAATTCTGTTACAGAATTTAGTATATACTCAACCTATTTCGTACAGAAACACAATTAAAACGCAAAATAAATTTTTGTTGCAGTTTTATGTATGTTGAATAGATTCTAAACACAGGGGAACTGAATTAATAAGAATTCGTGTACTTTTTCTGCATATATGACCCCATTTCTTTCATAGAACCGTTCTTGCTTTCTGTGCTCTGAGTATCATACGTTTTAATCACTATTTCCAACTTCGACCCAAAATGTTCAAGTGTATTGAGGTCCTGAGTTTATGATGGAGTGGTATTTAGTTGTTGTTTAACCTTCCTGGTGGTTGTCTCGACAAGGTATCTCGTCCTTAACGAAACTGACCTTAACCTGATGGACGAGATATCTCGTCCTTAACGAAACTGACCTTAACCTGATGGACGAGATATCTCGTCATTAGAAGAAAACTGACCAGATCTTGAAATCTCATACAAAAAATTGATCATATCATGATGACGAAATATCTCGTTAAGTATTAGTGAAATTTTTCAGATCTTGATGGACAAGATATATCTCGTCGAAACCACTTGGAAGGTCAAGATCATACAGAAACTTTAATTCAACTATATTTGCTCTGTACCTCTTCTCTCTCTCGGTGTAGACGTAATCTATACTCACAAACTTGACTCTAAATCAAAATTTTGAGCACTTTAAAAAATTGTTCTTCAGTAGAGTTAAATATTTCTCTTTTCCATGATTTCATCACTAAAATCTAGAAAGCGATTCACTTTTAGGGTTTAGATAAACAGGCTATCTCCATCACTTCCAAAAAAACATCATGCCGGTTTTAACTATGAATGCAAATTTAACCCTCCAAGTGGTTTTGACGAGATATCTGGTCCATCAAGATTTGACCAATTTTGCTAATAACGACCTATTTCGTCATCAAGATACTGTCGATTTTTGATGAAGACGAGGTTAAGATCTGGTCAGTTTTCTTCTAATGACGAGATATCTTGTCCATCAAGATCTGGCCAGTTTTGGTAATGACCTGATATCTAGTTGAAACAACCACCAGGAAGGTTAATATTTCTCGAGGTGATGACCGATGGGATGTTTATAAGAACCCTAAAAGTGAACCACTTCCTTAATACACAATATAGAAATGATAATTCGAATAATATTTTGTTTTTTACCAAATACATTGAATATGTAACTTAAGATCGTAATTCTGAAGAGCTAGAGCCCATCGTTGTAGTTTTGAGTTCTGTGGTGATGAATCGTAGTATATATAAAGGATAATGGTTTGAAATCAATTATTTTCGTCGCAAAGGTCCATTTTTCAAACTTTTGCAGTTCAAAGACGATAGCGCAAGCTTCTCGGTGAATAACTGGTCATTTTCTCTGAGAATCTGTCAGTTTTTGGCTTGCACACTCAACAGGTTGTTCAATTCCACCATCAGCCAACAGACTCAAGCAAACTCCTATCCTGTCGACTGCGCCAAAAGTTGTGGGATTATTTTTGGTTCGATATTTATATTGGCATCAGATTAAAAAAAAGAGCGTTCTAAGATCAAACAGTTTATTTTAATGGTAGACGAGGACATTACAAATTAAGAGCAATTAATATTTACAACAAAAACGTAAGAATAGACTAACGGAGCACGGGCAGCATATCCACCCTGCCTCAAGCATCAACAGGAAATCTGTTCCTTTCCTTGGCACGCCCCCCTGTTGCTTTCCCCACACGCCACTGCAGCCCTTCGGTTGCAGTTAGGGGGAGTGATCTCACAAACTCTAAAAGTGGACAACTTCCTCAACACACTATATAAAGGAAAGGTAATTTGAATAGTATTACATTCTTCCCAAATACACTTAATACAGGTTTCGTGCGAAAATGTGCCGTAATAGAAATATTTGAAAAACATTTTTTATTATGTTTATGCATGTGTGAGTAAAAATATCCAAAAATTATCAAACATTTTCACTAAAGTTAAATTTTTCAGACATGCGTAATTAAAGTGTGCTCATGTAATAAACATTCTTATGAAAATTATTTCAAAAAATAGTTTTGTTATATGAAAAGGTCTTGTACACTACGTAATAATAATCGCTTATAAATATCCATCTTATAACATTGAAAAAAATCCAAAGTAGATTTCTAGAACATATTTCTTTTAAAAATCTGTGGTTTTGTGAGAATCAACTGTCTTATTCTTTGCTATCCAAATATAGCATGTTCTCCCTAGAATACACAAGAACTGTCTTAGTGTTCAAATTTTCTTATAATTTGTTACATAACAAAATAGATTGCAAAAGCGTACTCAATAAGCTAAATATTCATGCATCCCCTTTTATAATACTCGCAATAAAATTATTTGCCAGGAAAACTTTTTTCAGCAAAACTTATTTGAAAAATCTACCAATAGCCTAATTCGTCAAAACGTTCAACATTTACCCCAACCCATGATGTTTTCTTTGAAGATTTAATATTTTGTAATTTTGTAGCCTAAATATTTGAAAACTGATACTTTAACTGTTTTCTCTGCGGTTATGATTCGATTGCGACTTTTTCCGCATAATTTTTTCTATGTACTTAATAATTTTTTTGTTTATGTGATGTAGTATAAGTTGTATAATTGTACTATTTTTTTTTGTTGAATACCCTGTACTCTTAATCTTATTTGTCTGCCATTTAATTGGAGTAATCCGTTTGAAAGTATGCATAAATACATAAATAATAACGAATATAATTATTTTTTCCGATATAATCGAATATTAAAGCTAATCGGAAACGGAAAAATATTTACTGAGTACCCTAATAATTCAAGAATTAATTTACTGATTCTAATACAAACTTTTAACAAGATTCTAGATTTGTCTTATGCTTGGGAAAGTTTATAGGAAGTTAAGCAGTTTCCAGGAAACTAACGATCTCAGAGTTTATTTAGTCATTGTTGTATGCAGTAGTTAGTTCGAACGTTAAGTCCTAAGGGGATATTGTGTTTACATATAGTCAGAAGCTTGAATCAGCATTGGTATACTATATTTGAGATCTACCTAACTTGATTTTACAGATAGATCTCAAGAGCATAAATAGGCTGCTGTGATTTGATGATTCGTCCACTACTTACAGCACGAGCAACAGCACAGAGAAATAGAGAGCTTGGTTATCGGGAATGCCATATGTATCGTAACTATCGCTTAAGCATTAACTTAGGTTTGTTTTAACCATTTGAAGGTTATGCACGCTGTAACATACTCAGTAAAAAACAACTGCTTATTGATCTATTTAGAGAGGCGTATTTTCTTTGAAAAAAGCAATCGAAAACGAAGTTCTACAGATTTTACAAAAGTCCTCTTTAATTTGAAAGTTCCACGGATAGAGCAGGTTTATTGCTCCATAGCCGGCGTCACGCCGGTCTCGCACCTACTGCATTTGATTTCAAAGTCTGGTGTTTTCGAAGTATTTTTCAACGAGGTTTGGTTTCACCTCACCTTGACGATTCTAGGAAACTTTTTCTGTTGCCGAAGCAGCGTTGGACAAATCACAACACATTATTCCACCATGCAACCTGCAGCTTTACCCTGCATGACTTCTAACCAGTTTTAACTTCTTGACCAATAGAATCCTTCCTAGGATTCTTTCAACCAATAGGTGTGGCTCGACGAGGTATTTCGTCATTAACAAAACTTACCAGATCCAAATGGACGAGATATCACGTCATTAGAAGAAAACTGTCCAGATCTTGATGGACGAGATATCTCGTCGAAACCACTTGGAGTATTAAATCGATATTTCTCTTAAACGGATGACTCCTGTACCTTTGTTCTTGCATTCTGTTGTGATTGAATTATAACATTAGGACATTTTTTGTTACTTATATGCATTAGGAATATTATATTTTATGTGCGACCTTTGACAATTCCTCTTCACTCAAGGTTAAGTTTCTGTCAGGTTTTATTCCTCCTGGGTGTATTTCTCTCTTCTGTGTGAGTAAAATTTCCTTGTGTGCGAATGTCCATTTACTTGATATTGTTTGGCGCGGCTTTGCCAAATTTGGCCCTTTCGCCATAGAAACCCAACAGACCTCATCACTCAATAGAACCCAGGAAAGATAGACGGTTGGACACATGCTATATGCGTCCAAATGTACTATATGCGTCCAAATGTACTGTATCCAAATGTACCTTAATGCTAAAATTGTTGCAAAATTACCATCAGAAAATTGGAAAATAAACTCGTATTGTGTGTAAAAATATACTTTGAATCGCGTAATACTTCGTCGGATCGTTGTTGTGTTATGCTACTTTAAAACAATTCGTTAAACTGAAGTGCTTAAAATCGAGTACATTCACGCCTATCCACACATAAACACGCATCACAGAGCTCTGGGCTATCTAAAATAATGTTTACTAATATACATATAATCTAAGGCAAGAAATAAATTGGGTCTTATCCTTATCTCTCGATGCTACTATAAACCTTCCGATCTCATTAGTCAATGCTGATTGGGGAAGCAGTGTCAGCTATCGAAGGTAATTTCATCAACAACGGGCAACTGCCTACCCGCCGTTTTATTCATACCTTCCGGGATCTAAGACCTTGTGTTGTATATCAAAGCGCTCTTTTATGAGCTATCCCAAACAGCATATTTTATTTAGTATAACTTATATTTTATTTATTTTATTTTATTACTTTAAATTAAATTAATGTTGGAGGACCCCCACGCATAGCATCTGGGTTGGAGTTTTTTAATTGCGTTTTCTAATTAATGTCAGCGTCCCGTTACTTACATTTCATAGGTTTTTAAAATCCATTTGTAATGAATATAAAAACCATTTCGTGTACTTTTCCTACCATTAGTTCCTATTTCCAAAATGTTCACAAAGTTTTAATTTTCGTCTAAAGCGGTTTTTTTATTATGATTTTGGAAGAACTATACAATTACTTTTAGTGGTAACGCCTTCTGGTATAGTGGTCGTAGCACTTATCTGCCATCCAGTAGATCGCGGGATCAAATCCCGGTTTGTAAACGCATGGGTGTTAGCGATTGTCACAACGATTGTCACAGCGATCTTCAACACCCTTGTTAGGGTGTTGAAGTTCGGATATTCCTTCCCGCATGATTCCTCTGCGTGGGCAAGTAATGAGTACTGGTGGCACTTCAATTGTGAAAAACCGCGCAAATAGACTTGAAACGTCAACGATTTGATCAGTGTTGAACTTGTCAAGCATATAGCATCGTGTGTTTTCGCTTTTTGTGTGTCGTGCGCTAAAGTAGACCTTCCATCGTTTTTATGAACCTCAAACACGTACAGTTGTTTTGGAGGCTTAAGGCGCAAGGGCCATATTTGGCCATGCTGCGCCGGACACAAGGCATACAATATCAAGCACTAGACATACACACGCAATGAAAGCTTTACTGACACAGAAGAGATAAATACACCCAGGGAGGATAACCAGATAACCACCAGGAGAGCATCCGATCCTGTCCTTTAAAGGGACTTAACAGTTTGATGGGCACTCCTGGGTACTTTATTAAAAGAAAAGAAAAAATCACAGAGTGGGGATAAAGAACGAGAAAATCACTACTGTGGTATTACAGCCCCTTTCGCATAGAAGTATTGCCCACTGGAACAAGTTTAAAATAAAAATAACATGCCCATAAACAAAACAAGTGACAGAGAAAAATAAAGGGGTTGTATTTAAAGATTAGGCTACTGCTGCCATTTCGTGTCCACACTTCAGCAGAAAATATATTAGTCCACAGATTTGCTTCTTTGCCTCTCTGTGGCCAAAGGCAATTTTTCTCCAAGAGCTGTCCGGTACACCCAGGGAGGAATGCAGCTGACAGAAATCGAACCTGCGCCGCCTACAACTCAAAGGTTGCTAGCGCAGTGGACATACCCACTGAGCCACAACGGGCCCCCTTTAGGACTAGGCAAAAATAACTTAGCTACACACACACTTCCCTAGTCTAAAGATCGTCATATTCTAAAAATAGTTATCTTCTACCCCAGCTGTCTTGCCCTCTCCGTGCTTGCTGGTTGGTAGAGCGAAAGATTAATAAGCCCGTTTGCGACCATCAAAAGTTTAAGGCCACAGACAAAACATGGAGCAAGCTTTTTTCTAACCCTGTTCCACCTAATTTGCCACATTACAGGGCAAATTTTCGAATTTTAACTGGATACGACTTTTTAAGAGGACACTTACACCACATTGGTGTGCTCCTTAATGCTTACTTAATTATTACTTAATTACTTATAATTATTACTTAATTAATTCTTCTCCTGACTGCCTCTCTTATTTGACGGGGAGCTTTATGGATTTTAGTCATCTTTTATCTTGCACTTTTTTATCTGACGACCACATATTAGTTGACGACCTTTTTAGCCGGGCTAATTTGTACTGGGCTGCCCTTAGGAAATTATGGTCACTGGACTTTTCCTGACTTAGAAAAAATATTCTGGTCTAATAAAGCTAAAAACTTGCAAATTTTGACATAGTCTGTTTCACCTGAAAGCTACCATACACCCTTGAGCGAATACGGTAACACATTATATTCCCTACACCCCTAAAGGCTTGTGCCGGAGTTTGGAAACACACTGTAGAAGCGTTGAACTGGATGACATTCCTTTCAATTCCATTGTTGCAGCACTTCAACATTTCCATGTACTTCAACGCCGGTTGTTTTGTAATGACATACCTTTAACTTACATTCTGTTACCCTTCGGTGTAAATTTAATCACCTAGGTAACGATACTAGCGAAATATTTTGTTCTGGAATCCCAACGCAGCTTATTTAATTTGCCTTCACGGTCTTTGGGCACTGAATCCGTAAGTATGGTAAGCGTTCATAGATGCGGAATCTAATTGAATTCATTGATACATTTGCAGCAGTTAAAGATTGTCTCGGATGATCGATCTGGGAAAATGTTGCCATCTGCCGCCTCGGTTGGTAGAATAAGCAATTTAAACAATTCCCCGTCTTATAAATTAGGTGGACCAGCGGTAGACTAATTGGTATAGTCGAGTATTATCAATCTGAGGGTTGCGAGTTCGAAACTCGATTCAAACAGGCATTCGGTTTCGATGGTATGTATGTATACGGTACGTATGGGGGTCGGTATGTATACGAGGGGGTTTGGTGCACGTAAAATCATATATATGTATGTATGATTGTCGGTGCAAGATCAACTTGCTACTTTATAAAGGCAACGACTATCTCGCAATGAACTTCCTTGATAGATACTCTGGTCCAATAATATTTCTCTTAATCCTCCTGTTGATTGTCTCGACAAGGTATCTTGTCATTAACAATACTGAGCAGATGTTGATGGATGAGATATCTCGTCATTAGAAAAGAAATCGGCAATATCTTGATGACGAGATGTCTCGTCATTAGCAAAATTGGTCAAATTTTGATGGACGAGATATCTAGTCGAAACCACTTGAGGGCTAATGCTTATACCCTTGCGGGCTCATTTTTAACTATTCTTTTACTAACCCAAGGAATAAGGAGCTCAGAGCAGTCCCAAACACTCTACTCTCAACCCTGAACCTTTCCATGCATCGTGGTCTTACCACCTGTCTATTGAAGGATTAAACAAACTAATATTTTTATGGAATTTTCTAAACTTGTGGACAACACTTCATTTAGCCCCAATGGATTACTCGATGATCACCTTACACCACTCCCGATACTCCTGTTTTATCTTTGTCTTGGACTTGATTTTTAAAAGTTTTGTACTTTTATTGGGTTATAGTCTGTCCTGCGTTTGGCGCGGCTTGTCCACTTTTGGACTTTGCGCCATAAAACTTCAACATCCAATCCAATCCGATCCCTCCACTCCTGTCATACGACTGCTGGTTTAATTTCTGTTATTATGGTTGGTTGGATTTGGCGTTTTATGTCCAAGGGTCATGTTTGTCCAAGGTGAGCCAAGCACAAGTAAAAATGTCGTGAAAGGAGAAAAAAGAGGGATCGGGGAATAGAGTAGTGGAATAAAAGCGGAAAAAGATTGTTTGGGTATCCCGGAAGAGCGACCCTCATATTTACTAAAGACAGTAAACCCCATGTGTATAGAAAAGACCAATAGAGTACCTCGGATCCTTGAAGCTCTACATACCTAAGACATGTGCCCCTGAAGGCTCTGTTATGGAGATAATTATTTTATCTTTATTTAAAGGGACAGCGGTAGCTCGGTTGTACCATCGTGTACTTGGAGGCTGGTGTACTTTAAATATATCGTGGCCTCAAATGTCCTCACGTTGGCGCGGTGTGGAAGTTGGGAGAGTGAGGTGCCAGTTCAGGTGTTGACCTCGTCATCTGACCGCGATTCAAAATTAAGTGGTGTTGTCCTCGGATCTTCCCCTTGGGAATTGATCCCTGACCGTCGCCAATAGCCCGGTGTCTTACTTCAGTGGGACGTTAATTCAACCACCTACCTACATCTTTATTTCAAATGCTTAAATTTCGCTTAGGAACAAGGTAAGGCGTCACATAACCTCATTTTCAAACGGTCTACGTCTCTGCAGCCAATGGACAAGGCAGAATCAGTTCAACTCCCCTCTGTACTTACGAGTTAAAATAGTACGCATGCATTCACCTAAACTGACACCGGCACACACCACGGAACCTGATCCCTCTAGGGATTAACTTGTTTTGAATAGGCGTGGAGATAAAGCGCCTGAGGTTAACCCCCAGATTAATATCCCCACCGTAACCGAATCCGATTAATGTCAGCTCAGATTGTTGTTGAGTCTTGGAGTCCCACTGTGGTGGGAGGCATGTGCCATATGGCACTTGTTTGTTTTCGTTTCTGCTTGACTTGACATATCCAGCTAGAGTCCCTGAATGAATCATTCGTAATACCGATTTCGATCTTATTCGTTTTATGTAACTTGTCTGATCATTGCTCTGTAGGGGCGGCGGTAGCCCGGTTGGAAGAGTAGCGGATTAACGACTGGAGGGTTGCGAATTCGAAACTCGATCAGACCCGACCGTCGTGTATGTGCAATTCGTTGTCCAATGCCCTCCAATGTCCAATGTCCTCCAATGTCCTCGTGTTCGCGTGGTTTGGAAGTTTAGAGAATGGGGTCCCCGGCTCGGGTGTTGACCTTGTCATCTGACCGTGGTTCGAAACTATGAGGTGCTTTCCTCGGGTCTTTCCCTTTGGGATTGATCCCGAATAGTCTCCAATAGCGCTGTGTTGCTCCAGTGGGACGTTAATTCAACTTCCCACCTACCATTCATTTGAAAAACAAACCAAGTGATGTCATGTCTCACGACACTAGTCATGGAGTGTGTTGGTGTTAGTTCCTGAATAAATACAGCAAATACGTATCTCCGCTGAAACACTACCGCCACCTATATCACGCTTGACAAAAATACACCTCATGTAAAGAAATTACGGTAGGATAGTGGAATTAACATCTCACTGGAGCAACACGAGACTTTGGTGACGGTCCGATATCAATTCCGAAAGGAATGATCGAGGACAACACTTCGTAATTTTGAAAAACGGTCAGATGATGAGTTATTTGTATTTGCTTTCATTGGTCTTTACTCATGGACTAAAGCTAAATAAATAATTGATTTGTCAAACTTCAGAATAGATGTGTTTGGGAATGCTTTTTAGTTCCCCTTACCACATCCATTTATATAGAGCAACAACCTAAGTGTCATAGCAATCGACGTCATTTGTTACTTGGAGAATGGCAACAAACGGATGTAGACACTATAAAATCGACCGTACGGGATTCATTCGCCCATTTTGCAGCTTAGTTTAAATATGTTTAATTTGAGATATGGAACCTACAACAGGTGGGTAGGTAGTTGAAGTAACGCCGCATTGGAGCAAAGGGTTATTGGTGACGGTCCGTGATCAATCCCGAAGTGAAATATCCGAGGAAAACATCTCGTAATTTTGAACCACGGTCAGTTGACGAGATCACACCTGAAGCTGGCACCCACTCTCCAAACACTATGCCAATGTGAGCACATTTGAGGCCATGACAGATTTAACGTGCACCAACCCTCCGTACATGACGATCATTACATCAATTTCGAACTCACAACTCTCCGGTTAATAATCCGTCTAATATGAGGAAACTAGGATCTTACCTAAGTCTCCCTCCAATAATTTCACCGAGTTAACAGAACCGTGCATAAGATAAAGATCAGCTTCATTAAATTCCGTCAAAAGCACATGCATAATCATTTTATCTCTATTTATTTCTATATTATTATTTTTTTGTTTTCACTCTGGGTTGACCTTCCTCTCTAATGTCACACAACCTATAAACTGTCACACTTTGACAACCCTTGTTTCCATATTAAGGACGGTATCGAACCTTTTAGGATAAATTAATAAAGGTGAGCTGGTAAAAAAGAGTTCATTAGATGAGGGCATTTTTTGTTTGCGTTTAATGTTCCCATGCATAATTTAGGACTGCACCTGATATTTCCAATAATGACCAGAGGGTTTTTTCTGCCAGGACTATACAGTGGTCCCTTTTTGTTTGCTTTTGATACTTTTTCCGAAAATAATTGAATGAATAATTTAGAAAATGATATTAACGAATCGGGCGGACAAAAGACAGCAATTAATTAGGAAAGAATTTTGTGAAACTAATTATAACTTTTTAAGCATCGGAATTTGTGGGAAAAGTTGCATGCGTAGACAATTTGTCAGCCAATTATTCTATGCGGTCAGTCAATTGGCGTGGTCGGTTGGTTGGATTTGGTTTTATGGCTCGAGGGGCCATATGTGGCCATGCTGTGCCAAACACGACAGATAACGTCAAGTAATGGGCACACACAAGGAAGGTATTACTAACGCAGAAAAGAGACACTGGGGTAGGAATCGAACCTGTGCCGCCTACAATTCGCAGGTTACTAGAGCAGTGGGCATACCAATTGAGCTACGATGGCTCCTCCCGCCATTGGCATGGTTTGGGGGGAGGGGGGAATTTCAATTAACGTCACACTGGAGCAACACAATGGGCTATTGGTGACGGTCCGGGATCAATCCCGAAGGGAAAGATCCGAGGACATCACCACGTAATTTTGAACCACGGTCAGATGACGAGGCAACACCTGAGCTGGCACCCCACTCTCCAAACTTCCACACCACGCCAACGTGAGGACATTTGAGGCCACGACAGATTTAACGTGCACCAGCCCCCTTTGTACACGGCGGTGTTTTGGCTGGATTTGAACTCGCAACCCTTCGGTTGCTAGTCCGTTACTCTTCCAACCGGGCCACCGCGGCCCGGCATGGTTTGGTATGTCTGACAATTTTTGTTACACGAAGGCTAAATATAACTGGTCAGTTGAAGAGACGAATTATTTTTGCTTTGATGTGGTGGTTAGAATTCTAAAATATACATAATGGTTTTTCCTGAACAGGGGACCAATAGCCCGTTGTGTTGCTCTAGTGTGACGTTAATTTATATACCTACCTAAACAGGAGGCAATTATAACTGTATGGAAAGAACTATGAGTCCAATTGAACTAAATTTAGAGTATGCTGTCTTGACCAGTCTGATAATCATATGATTAAAGTTCTAGACCTTGCTTCAATAGGGGGCCGCGGTGGCCCGGTTGGAAGAGTAACGGACTAGCAACCGAAGGGTTGCGAGTTCGAATCCAGCCAAACACCGTCGTGTACAAAGGGGGCTGGTGCACGTTAAATCTGTCGTGGCCTCAAATGTCCTCACGTTGGCGTGGTGTGGAAGTTTGGAGAGTGGGGTGCCAGCTCAGGTGTTGCCTCGTCATCTGACCGCGGTTCAAAATTACGTGGTGTTGTCCTCGGACTTTCCCTCTGGGATTGATCCCGGACCGTCACCAATAGCCCGTTGTGTTGCTCCAGTGTGACGTTAATTGAAAATACCAAAAAATACCAAATGCTTCAATAGGCTCTGGATTCGAATCCCGATCTAGGTATGTATGCTTTTTGTAGTATGGAATCCACTTTAAGACGATGGCCATGGTCAAATTATTTTTCCGTCTGGTAGTCTAGTGGTAGCGCCTCTGGCCTTCGGCTCAACAGCTTCTGGGTTCGAGTATGCATATTTCAAATGGTTTGGAAACCACTTTAATCCGCAGGTCTCGGTCTAATTTATCTGGTAACCGAGTGGTTATCTGTCTGGCCCTCCGTTTAACAGTTCCTGGATCGGAATCCCGGCATGAATATTCATAGTTGTATGAGATTTACTTGTCGTGGGTCTAATTTTCATGGTCTGGTAGCCTAGTGATTACTTCTGCATCCCTCGGTTCACCAGACTCTGGATTCGAATCCCAATTAGGGCATGGATGCTCATAATGATTCGGAATCCACTTTAAGTCAGATCCAAGTGAATTCAACCCTCGTGTAGCAAACAAAAGATCGTAGAACAAACCAAACTTTATCGATCACAAATTTTAGATTTCTGAAATGCAAAATTATATCACAATTTTCCTGCTATGATGAAATGTGGGACAAATGCCACTTCACCAACATTACCATGCTTTTTGTAAATCAGTGGCATACTGAGAAGAGGATAATACAACAGGACTGATACAAGGATAATAAATGATCACTATTAGGCTTGTAAAAATTAAGTAATAGCTTTTTTCCTTTCAAACTTGAATTTTATAAGAACCGCGGTAGTCGAGTTGGAAGAGCAGTGCATTACCAACCGCAGGGTTGCGAGTTCTAAACTCGATTAAACCAAAGCCGTCATGTGCTTGGAGGCTGGAGCACATTAAATCTGTCATGACCCTCAAATGTCCTCATGTTATCAGGTTTAAAATTAGTAAGAAGAATAGTTAGAAGAGTAACAGATTAGCAACAGGAGGGTTGCGAGTACAAATCCAAGCAAACACAGTCGTGTACAAAGGGGGCTGGTGCACGTTAAATCTGTCGGGGCCTCAAATGTCAACACGTTGGCATGGTGAGGAGGTTTGGAAAGTGGGGTACCAGCTCAAGTGTTGCCTCGCCATCTAACCGTGGTTCAAAATTGCGTGGTGTTTCCTCGGATCCTTCCCTTCAGAATTGATCCCGGACTTTTGCCAATAGCCCATTCTGTTCTCCATTGCGACGTTAATTCAACTACTTACCTACCTTTACCAAATTATTAGATGCCAATTCAATTTTGTGAAAAAAATTGAATTGGCGTCTAATAATTTGGCCACGGAATGTAAATAAAGCGCCAAAAGGTCTCTAAAGATTGAATAAGGCATCCTAACTTCTAGAAGTCATTTGACGCTTGCCTAAAGTAGGATAATCGAATCGTTCGGTACCACGTGACGTAGCAGGTGTCAAGTCTCTTCTCGTCGTGGTCGAAGTTTGAGGATTTTCAGTGTAAACGAACAAACCAGACAAAATGAAGATTTTACTTCCGCTTCCCAAATGCTCTCGATGTGTACCACACTCATCGGGGTTACATTAAAATGTAGTTTATCGGCGTTTTGACAACGTTTGGCGTTTAATCAAATTGGAGTCGACCAATCAACTATTATATAAAAATTTATTCTGTCGAAGTTTTATTGGCAACGTGCCGAATTATATTAGAAATTAACTTGACAGAAAATGCCTCTTATATACTTCACTGTGTTTCCTTTTTACTCCCAAATAAACCTTTCACATTTTTTATTCCTTTCCCTTAAAATGTAGTTTGGCGACGTTTGGCGTTTAATCAAATTGGCTTCGACTAATCAACTATGATGTGCCAATTCGGAAATCATTTTTTGGAAGTTTTATTTGTGAGGGCCGGCCGTGGTAGCCTAGTTGGAAGAGTAACGGATTAGCAATCGGAAAGTTGTGAGTTCAAAACTCGGTCCAACCAAAGACTGTCGTGAAAATGGGGGCTGGTGCCTGTTAAATCTGTCGTAGTCTCAAATGACCTCATGTTGGAATGGAGTGGAATTTGGAGAGGGGTGCCAGCTCAGGCATTGATCTCGCCATCTGACCATGGTTCAAAATTACGTGGTACTCCGGACTATCACCGATAGCTCGTTGTTACTCCAGAGCGACGTTAATAAACTACCTACCCAACTTTATTGGAGAAGTACTGAAATCGTATTAGAAAAACAAGCCAAGTGACGTCACGTTCGAAATACGTACAGATAACACGCATCTCTGCAGAAATACTACAACCACTTACATTTAGCTTGAAAGAAAATGCCTATCGTATTACTCAAGGAGTTAATGATATACTAAGATCTAACCTATACGGATAGAACACAATTCAAACTGTGGAAGTCTTCCGATGCAATCAAAAAAAAATATTTCCTTTTTAACTCAATACTATACTACTCGGAAATCGTGACTCTTAGAGGTGTATCATGAATTAAATAAGAGACATGCGTTTTTCAAGAGGAATGTGTAAGGTTAAGTTGTCCCCATTTGTGCGTCATCATAATAAATGGGAATAAAAGCAAGGAAACAGCAACCTTCACAAAAAAGTAGAAAAAGACTTCCTAAGCAAAAACAGCAGGAGACTTCGGTACGAAAGTTTTTCGCTAATTACTTTACCGTTTTTCTCAGTTTTTCGATTAAGGAATTTACCTTTCTTTACTCTCACGTATAAAAACGTGAATGACTACAAAACATCTAAGACGATATAGATTGTGAACTAGCCAAGAGAGAAGTATAATAATAATTATTTCATGAGATAAACAATTTCAGTTTTTCTAGTTAAACAATGGTTTTTTATGGTTCTTTTCTGATTATGAAAAAAGCTTCTTCTGTCTGTTAAATTTGTACGAATATTATAACATCCTATTTATACTTTATAACTTTTAAATAGGTGCCTCAAAATCACAGGCTCCTTCACCCTACAGTTAACACGGTAACGTCTCAAGCGATCAATGGCACTGAACTTATTTCCACACTTCAGTTAAGTCTAATGATCCTTTTGGTGCAGATTAAATTTGGCAGCTAAACACAAACGGAAGTGAAGTGGGAAAAGTGAACTTGGTAGGTGGATGTTGCCATAGGAAAAGGAGGGGTTGGAAGGAAAAGATATGACCCCTTGAGACACCAATTAAAAAGTAATGGAGAAGAATGGAAGCGCAAGGAACAAAGCATTTTCCCATTTTGTGAAGAAAAAAGATTTATTGCATTTGCTGTGGAAGGGACTTTTAAATTTGGGTTGTATATCGTCAACATATCAAAGCTGCAAACCTTATTTTTCTTGTATTTGTGGTCTTATAAGTCACAAGAGATTACCTTTCGGTATAGCAACAGTTGTTGATACGTCAAACCAAAAGACAAGCTGGACCAAGTTCGTGAGTTCAGGGGCCTTCAAGTCAAAGATGAGATAGCCCAGTTGGAAGAGTAATGGATTAGCAACCGGAAGGTTGCGAGTTTGAAACTCAGTCCGACCAACTGGGGGGTAATCTGTCGTGGCCTCAAATGTCCCAACATTGGCGTGGTCTGGAAGTTTGGAAAGTTGGATGTCAGCTGAAGCGTCGACCGTCATCTCTGACCGTGGTTCAAAATTACAGGGTGTTGTCCCAGGATCTTTCCCTAAGGGATTGACCATGGACCGTTGCCAATAGCCCGTTGTGTTGCTCCAGTCTGACTTTAATCAGATATGTACCTATCTACCAAGACGAATATAGGATTGAAATGCAGATCTTTCCTGGACAGCCCAAGACAAGCAATGGAGTTACCAGGAGTGGATTACTCCATATTGCACTTCCGACCGGTCTGAAAAACCTTAATAATGTGATCAAGTGAAACTGATATCAAATAGACACTATCTAGTCCAGATATCAGTCTGCTTTCGTCTATCAACCTTGAATTTGTGGGTGCCTCCTGGATGTTTTCTTTGGTACCAGCTACGAGTGGGAGGAATTTTCCAAGAGATGTAGATTGTCGCCGTGGCACAGTGAGTGTGCCATTACGCTAGTAACCTGAGAGTTGTAGATGTCACAGGTTACATTCCTCCCTGAGTGTACCTGTGAGTTGTAGATGTCACAGGTCACATTCCTCCCTGGGTGTATTTCTTTCGTCCTGTCTTTGTAAAAACTTTCTTTGGATGTGTTTGTCCATTTACTTGACGGCGGTGCAGCTTGGCCAAATATTGCACTAGAGTCATCAAACCCAACCAGACAAGAGATATTATTCTGAAGTAGTTTCTTTATCGCAAAAAATTCATAGGAGAAGTATTTGATTGCAACGAATCTGAGATGAGTGCCATTTCATTTCCTCTAATATCCACGTGGGGGTAAATAGGTAGTATAAGGTTGAATTTAAGTCGCATAGGAGCAACACAGAGGGATATTATCGATGGTCCGAGATCCATTCCAAAGGGAAACACCTCGTCATTTTGAACCTCGGTCAGATGATGAGGTCAACGCCTGAGCTGGCACACCCCACTCTCCAAACTTCCACACCACCCCAAGTTGCTTAATGAATTAGGAAAAACAATTTGGACGATCACCTGTCATCTTATATGAATGCATTTGCACAGTGATTTTGATTTTTGAAAGAGAAATTTGGAAACCTTACACTCGCGTCTACCTAACGCACTCCTTGAACTCATAATATCAATTTAAAGGAAATTTATACATTAGTCTTAATGTACCTAGAACATTATATATACACTAGCCTTAACCCATTTGGTTGTAAGATCTCAACCTTCCCTCTGCCAACGAGCGGGTTAATCAAAATCCGAAGGGAAAGATCCGAGGACAACATCCCAATGTCGAATGACGAGATGAACACCTAAGCTGGCACCCCACGCCAATGTGAAGACATCCGAGGCCACGACATATTTAAGGTGCTCCAGCCCCAAGCACACGATGGTCGTTGGTCGGATCAAGTTTCGAACTTGTAACCATCCAATTGCTGATCAGCGACTCTACCAACGGCCGCTACTTCGTCCCAATAAACCTATCAAATATTTAAACTTTATATTCTGCATGATATTAATAAAATACTTCCAGTCGCAACAGACGTGTATTAAAATGTAGAGCTCAATGCTATCGTTCGTTAAAAGGACCACGGTCAGATGAGCCATTTGAACCACGGTCAGATGACGAGGTCAACACCTGAGCTGGTACCCCACTCTTCAAACTTCCACACCACGCGAACGTGAGGACATTTGAGACCATGGCAGATTTAACGTACACCAGCCCCCAAGTACACGATGGTATTTAGTTGGATCGAGTCTCGAATTCGCAACCCTCCGGCAACCCTCCGGTTGCCAATCCGCGACGCTTATAGCGACCAAATTGACATGGCGACCAAATTGGCTATCATGGTCCCACAAAAATTTCGTAATAAGTAAGAGAAGAAATTGATTGCAATGACTCTTAGATGCCAAGCTATCTGCCATTTCATTTAATCTGAGAAGGAATCCCTTGTAAACGCATCTCATGCAACTCTACGTATTTAGTGCTCTGTTACTATGGGATTGCGCATTACAACCATTTTTAATTCGCACTCATCCTTTTCATTTTATCGCTTTCAAGCTCTTATGAGTTCAGGTTCCATTCGCATCTCAATGCCGGCCGCTTCAAAGAGATGTGCTGCGCAACTTGATTCAATTTCTTTTCTCGCTGATTCGCTCCGATTGCATCAAAGAGAGGAACGGAGTCTGTGAATAAATTGCGGGATTATTCGGATATTCCTTTTGTGGAGTGATCTAATCCGAAATTTACCCGTCAGTTCCTCGTGTGGAAAAGGAATACTTTTGAATGTAGTTTCGCTCGCGTTATTGTTAGTTTCTGGTTAAACTATTGTTGCAGCCTTTTCTAACTGTATCAATTAGTCGTAAACTATATACCAGGATCGAATAATCCACAACTTTTAATCCTCTGAGGTGTTCACAAACATAATTTTACCTTGCAACATGCGGTCTCCTGTATGTCTTGTAACCAGTTTTGACCTTCTTGACCAATAGTCTTTCCAAAGAATTCATTTCCAGGGAAAGATGCAATGGAATAATTCCAAAGAATTCTATTCTAGTTAATAGAACAATAGAGTATTTCCAAATAATTCTATTCTAAGGAAAAAGCAACAGAATCTTCCCAAAGATTCACTTCCAAGGAAAAGAACATCAGAATAATTCCAAAGGATTCTATTCTAGTTAATAGAACAATAGAGTATTTCCAAATAATTCTATTCTAAGGAAAAAGCAACAGAATCTTTCCAAAGATTCACTTCCAAGGAAAAGAACATCAGAATAATTCCAAAGAATTCTGTTCCAGTTAATAGAACAATAGAGTATTTCCAAATAATTCTATTCTAAGGAAAAAGCAACAGAATCTTTCCAAAGGATTCACTTCCAAGAAAAAGAACATCAGAATAATTCCAAAGGATTCTAATCTAAGAAAAGGAACAATGGAATCTATCTAAAGGATTCCGTTCTAAGGAGATGACCAACAGACTCTTTATAAAGGATTCTATTCTAAGGAAGGGACGAATCGAATCTTTCCACTTTCACGTCCTAGTTAATTATGTTCCCCAAAATAAAAATGTATATTATATAGCTTATTCTCTTGATGTGTATGAATGTAATTCTCTTTTAATCTAAAGATTTCTTGATGAACAATTTAAAAAATTAAACCCAAATTATAACTTTTTTCTTTTACCTACTTTTTTGCTTTTCACAAATTGTTCTAAAAATAAAAGGTCACCGAAATTTGTTTTTTACCCTATGAGGGACTCACACGCATATATCCGTTCTGCTAACTGTAGTCTTCCCTACATTACTTCTAATCAGTTTTGATCTTCACAAATAGAATTTCATAGGATTCTTTCAACTAACAAATGTGGTTATCATTATGTTTTGTGGTGTAAATGCAATACTACATTACTCGTAAATCTCGTGACGCTCAAAGTGTTTGACAAAATCACCTACAAGTTAATCAGATACCAATTTGATCCTAATTACAATCATAAAAATATGCCTAAATCATCGACAAAAATAATGTCTTAACATACTCCTCAAACAACTACTGGCAAGATTTTTATCGGAGCATTTACGTGGGAGAAACTGATCTAACAATTTAACAAACTCGTATGATATAGAATCTAAAAGCAGGTTCTAAAATAATCAGTTTGAACATGTTCCAAAATACCCAAAGTAAAGTTGGCGAAGCATGTTTATTTTATAACACAGAAATTCTTGTCAACGCGTAAGTTTCGCAGCATGTTCAAGAATATTTAATGAAAACAGATGCTTAAGAACATATTCCAAATTAAAATATGAATTAGAATTAACTGCTATTAAAATTGTGCAACTGAATTCACGATTTCTAACGATTAATCACCTTCAAGATTATTTAAGGGCGAAATAACTTGCGTAAACAAGAAATTATTTATAGGTACGACTGAGCCAATAGGAACGGGATCTAAATTAATAAACAGGATGTTTCTAAATTAAGTTCGAAAATTACCTACTTTGCACGAGATATGAATGCAAGGGAACAGATTTAAAACCGCAATGGGAGTTGAATGTTTTAGGAATATTAAACAGTTCAGTAGAGCATTTTTGCTTGGTAAATTCTAAGTCTGTGTCCGATGAATGAGTTTTGTTATCCACAAACGCAAAGCCCACACCTTGTGTTTACAAAAACAGCTTTCGCAATTTATGATTTCCCGCTTTTCGCATGTGCATTTTTATTGATTTTTACTGGCTGTTATTAAATGTTTAATAAAGTTCAATTTGAAGTATTGTATGGGAATGTTTCCCTTCATATTTTACTGTCTAAATATGTCTTGATATAATATCTGCCAGAAAGTATAGTAATAACGAATAAATTGACGTTATAAGGATGTAAATAAATGTTTATACTTCATATAACTTACAAATGTGAACAGCCCACAGAAATTAAGTAGTACAATACAAATGTATTTGTTACTAGCAGAATTACCCTACTTAATTCTGGTCGAATTGGTAAATTGTAGATTCAAAAAAGGCCAGAATAATCCATTTTCTCTAACGAAAAAATATATCAACATCATTTTTAAGTGTCAGGAAAAGAATTTTTTAATATTTTGTATAGTCTTCTATTGAGCTATATTTTTATTACTTTTTTTACCAAGTATTTTTTTTAGTTTTTGTTTAGTTATGCACGCGCTACACCTTAAAGCACTTTTTATTTCAGCGATTCAGTTTTAAAGATGCAAAATAAGTAAAGTATTAGAATTTAAATTCCATAAAAAAAATTGCTTATTCATCAGTACTGATAAATCAATCTGGGTAATCGCAGTGCTCAATATACATCGAAATCTGGCAAATTAAGGTTAATTTTAGTATAGATATGCAGCTGTTTTAAGGTAAGCTCATACAGTCCTCATCGCATGGACTGCACACGTCGGATTCTAGAATTACTTATATTGTTTTAAATGAGACTGCGCTCACACATCCGCAACGACGTATCGGACGTCGGCAATCTCGACAAAGATTCCGGAAGAAGAATAAAATTCTTTCCGTCCGTACAATACGGATTATCCGTATCCTATACACAGTGCGAGTCCTTCTTGAGGTCCTACTGACTCCCTGAATGACGTGTTCTCTATTTAAATGTGGTCTCAGGATGTCTAGAAGTGCTGTAAAAGCATGGGTCATACGAAAGTACTGAAAAAACTTGACGTCATCGTCATCTAACCTTCTAATAAATAGACGGAGCATGTGGATGGAGTCGCTGTCGTAAGATCTCTGAAGGGTAAATCATTTAGACATGAAAATTGACATAGCCTATTGGTTATCGAATCGCAGACTAGTGTTTAACTAACCTTCAACGTCAACTAACCTTCTAATGAATAGACGGAGCATGTGGGTAGAGTCGCTGTCGTAAGATCTCTTATGGGTAAATCACGTAGACAAGCAAATTGACATAGCCTATTGGCTATCGAATCGCAGACTAGTGTTTTTGATCACGGTGGATAATCGCTTTAACCAATCAATAATTTAAGATTCATGCTTTTACCCACAACCATGTGACAGATCTTCAAATCGAGCAACTGGAAGAAATAACATGAAGCTGCAGTCACATGCTCCGTCTATTTCATTATAGGGTCGATGCAACTAAATCAGGGAATACCGTATCTCCATACTTCGACCTCTTATTTATATTGTGTATCCACAAGTTCCGGTTTTGTTCCGTTAAATGTTAAATAATTAGATGTTACTAACTTACTTCTTAATATTGGTTTGGTTGTCTATTTGATACATATTTAAAATATCTTTTTAATTTTGATTTGTGGACTTGTATTTGGCGCAGCTTGTCCATTGCTAGACCTTGCGGCATTCAACTCAAACCAACCAACCATCTTCCTCACTGTCCATCAGCGTTTGAGTACAATGGAATTTGTTGTCACAACCGATGTTCCCATATGAAAGTTACACAATGAACCGAGACGCCTCCTAGAGGTGGCCCACTTTCGGAAATGCCGATGCTCCGAATGCAGTGTGCGCAATACACTAAATTAATCTCATCAGTGCGATGCGGACTAGTGTGAGCTTTTACCTTTAGCTTGAAACTTCCTTAAAAATGTACGCAAAGGAAATTTGCATAATGCGTTCTCTAAGCTAATATGTGTTTCATCAAGTATTTAACTTTTATGAAATGATATCTAATAAACTAGCGCGGAATTTGGGGTACATATTTTTATAGAGCTTAAAAATGCAAACAAGTAGAGCCAAAAAGCTAAAAAGCCTAAAAACCAGGTATAAACATTAGTCAAACAGAAGCCAGAACTGTCCATGCATGCTCGCCGAAGCCGCAGACATAATATGGCAAGCAAAATAATGGCAGAAAAACATCTTGCAGAAAGCGTGGCAGCAAGCTAAGCATGGCATAAAACACCAATCTTGTGTTGTCTGGGTATATGCTATAATACCCAACAAACCGATGCGTAGGCAATTTAAAAGTGCGAATGGGTACTCTCATGTTTGAATGGTAGACGGAGCCCTAATCTTGAAAATATTAAGAGAGCCCAAGAAATTAGGTAGGTAGGTAGTTGAGAGAGAGAGAGAGAATTGAAGCACACTAGAGCAACACAATGGGCTGTTGGCGATGGTCCGGAATTGATCCCGAAGCCCAAGAGGTTAGGGCTCATAGGAATTGGTTGTCTAATGCTATAGTAGCTACACATCCTGTCGAATGAGATCAAATTACGCTGTATAATTTGGTACCCATATTATATGTATATTTGTAATATTTAACTAGCTATTTTTCTGGACTGGGCCTAAAATGTAATACCATTGGGGTGCTCCAGGGGTCTTGGTCCCCTAGAAGGACCCACCGTGCTTTAATCACTCAATTTTTCATTTTGTTTTCAGCTCACCACCACCTGACGGCCTTTGTATGCATGTCCGTCGCCATTTTGATTCTCGTTGCCAGTTACTCCCTCTATCGGAAGAAAAAGAGAAGAAGGAGTTTGTACCAGCCCTTCCTTGGTCTGCATACCAATGTTCCAAAGATCTCCAAGCCAATAGACCCTATTGTCTACAACTACGTGTGGTAAGTAACAGTCTTCTTTTCACCAAACACGCTTTCCCATTTCGCATGAACCATTTGTTCTATCTTAACGTGCGATGAACTTAGCCACCACTACAAAGATTAACATACAATAAGTAGTACACAGCAAACTTCAATCAAACACTTCAATATGAAATCCTGGAAGAAGACCAATTTCCGACCATTTGCCTCAGTTATCTTGAGCAGCATCCCCTAGCCTAAATATATCTTTTTAATTTATTTTTCTTTTATCTTATTATTTAACTGTCATTAGTGTGGGATATGGTTTAAAGAACAAGTAGAACACCTGCCACTTCCTATGTGTGATGCAGGAAATGAACAAGCACCATGATGTCCAGCCAATCCGGCGACGGAAGATGTTCTCAGAGATTGACTCGAGAAGAGGATGCATACGACCATGCCTGATGAACACCCGATGTAGCGAAGTGTTTCACCTGTAAATAAGTTCCCCCTATCCATTGTAAATAAACATATTTAATTGTTAATAACGTCGCTTCCATCCCTTTTATTGCAAATAAGTTTTACGTATTCACATTTGTGATACATTTATATCCATTTCCAAAGGCATAATGCTCGATGAATATGTAATACCTTCCTATGTGACACATAGGTCCAAGATCCTTAAGATCCAAGGACACAGGGTAGTACATCTGTATGGATGAAAACTATTTTAATGATTTAAGTAATAAGTGCTCAGTATGGATAATTGTTTCCGGAAAATTATGTACAGGGTAATTTGTTCATCGTTAATGGACAACGCGCGGTCATTGTCGTCTGCCTCCTTGGAAAGCTGTACTTACTTAGGATTCCAAATCTAAGGCGTGAACTAACTACAAAAATAACCCACGTAGTAATTTGAATATCATAATGTGACTCGGCTTCTAGTAAATTTGAGCATCCGCAATACATCATAACACTAAATAATCATCCAAATAAACTATGGAACAACTTGAGTTAAACAGTCCAGCCAGCACTCTGTTAAGCCTCGTTCGAATCTCGTCAGAATTTCCTTTCAAAAACACAAATGCGGTTCCCAAAAAGTGTTCCTCCATCAGAACTCGTGCATTCTTATGTCAATACTCTAATAGTCCAGTAGGAAAAGCAGCTGCTTCAGCGAATTCGGGAGAGCTTCTATGCACTTCAAAAATTCCTTTCTTCCCCACACTTGAGACGTTGAACCGTTTTCCGTCCAGAAAAATGCACGACAAACACAAAAGAGGACATTTTATGTGGACCTTCCGAGGAAGAAAGATGTTTAACCGAGTTTTTATTTTTCAGTTTTGGACATCAGAAGTCTTTGTTGGTTCTACGTAACTAAATCGGAAGATTGTCTGAGAAAATGCTCTTCTGTGCTCTTTCCATTTTTATGTATTGGAGGAGCGGCTGTTTTTATAACTTTCGAAGTTGCAACACTTTTTAAAGTCCGGTGCGTTTCGACTTGATTCAGTTTATAAGTTTGAAAGTAAATCAAGGCTTGGGTTTTTCGTAGATATATTAGGTTTTGCAAATTACTTATACCGGAAAATTACTTTTTTTAATTTTGTGTATTAGAGCAGAGGCTGTGGTTTCATAACTTTCGAAGTTGTGATACTTTTTTGTCCTGTACGTTTCGGCTGAATTTAGTTTCCAAGCTTGAAAGTAAATTACTATTTTTTCATGGAGATATTACATTTTGCAAACTACTGACATTATCAATTCCGGTAAATTACTTTTTTATGTATTAGAGAATCGGCTGCTGTTTTCATAACTTTCTAAGTTGCGGCACTTTTTTAAGTCAAATATGTTTTGACTGGGGATTCAGTTTCTAAGCTTAAAAGTAAATTGCTTGAGTTTTTTCATGGAGATATTAGTTTTGAACATCACCGACATTATCAATTACTTTATTTTTCACTTTTATGTATCGCAGAAGCGGCTGTTTTCGTAACTTTCGAAGTTGCAACACTTTTTTCAGTCTGGTACGCTTCGACTGAATTCAGTTTATAAGCTTAAAAATAAATTTGTTTGAGTTTTTCATGGAGATATTAGGTTTTACAAATTACCGATATTATCAATGCTGGTAAATTTCGGCAGTTCGGAATACCAGTTTTTAATAATACTTTCCTCTTGTAGCGAGAGGAACATACTGGGGGTGATAAAGAATTTGAATTGGGTACAAGTTTCGTATTACATCCTATGGAAAAGTTCAAATATGTTAGGAGATCGTCTAAAATAATATCAATTTTATGTATTGCATATAGGAATATCATCGATATGTTTCATACTGCGAGATGCAATCGAGACATACCTCTTTTCTGGAAGGATGTATACAAATCGTAAAAAGAAAACTAAAATTGTTTTTTGAAATTCTGGAAAAGGAATCCTATCTAACATAAATTACAAAAAACAATAAAGGTGTGATTAACATTTTTTGTGATGTGGCATTTTCTAATTGAAGTATTTCTTCTGTTTAAGTAAAACTTTCCTTGTGTGTATATTTCGTCTTGATTTGTTTTATTGCAGATTGGCTAAATATGGCTTTTGTATCATAAAATATTCATTCAACCTTAACACTCCAAGTAATTCGACGAGACATCTAGTTCATGACCTGGTCAATTTTGTTATCTCATTGACACAAAATTTCCCTATTACTCCAAGGGGTAATGAACACCAAAGTAGCAAAAACGAACTGTCCCTTGTCCAGAACTGGTGGGACGTCTGACATCCCACCGCCTATGAAAAGGTTAAGGCTAATGTACATAAAGGCTATAGTTATTTTAATTTTAATACA
The DNA here is from genome assembly GCA_933210815.1 of Meta bourneti. Lineage (NCBI taxonomy): Eukaryota > Metazoa > Arthropoda > Arachnida > Araneae > Tetragnathidae > Meta > Meta bourneti. Next base: position 53,741,782 of record OW119932.1, read on the forward strand.
TAAATATTCAATAAATCGATATTGTGACCTCCTCAAGAAGTGTTTTAGATAGACGGTGAGCATAAATTTCCAACTTTCCCTTCCAAAAATCAAAATTACTATGTGCAAATTCATTCATATAAGGTGATAGGTCATTGTCCACAAAGTTAGTTCTTTTCCTAACTCTTTAAGCATGTTGGCGTGTGCCAGCTTAGATGCTGACCTCGTCATATGACTGTGGTTCAAAATTACATCGATACACATTATTTAAATCGAATATTACATTATACTAGATATTGCCCTAGGATAAATTCCCTTTGGGATTGATCCCGGACCATCTTTAATAGCCCATTGTGTTGCTCCAGTGCGACGTAAATTCAACTACCTACCTACTTAGCTCTAGCAGCATAATGCCTTTCAAAGGTTTTTCATTTTTCCTGGGATTTCAAGATTGATTATCCAATGTAATGTATCCAGCCGAGGCTATCTCAGATAACGAGAAACTCGGTTGGTTGAATTTTGTGACGAAAAGATCATGTGTGGCCAAGCTACGCCCAACAGCAAATAGATGGACATGCCCTCAAGAAAGGTTTTACTGACACAGAAGAGCCTAAGGAGTTATGGAACCGGCAAACTCCAGAACTTGTGTAATACAGATGCAACTCAAAACAGTCCATACGAAATACAATAAAAATTAATGTATAACATGTACTATACTACTGCTTCTGAAAGTTTCATAAAGCAAGGATTTCATGTTGCGACTGGAAGCATTCTGCCCTCTAAAGCAGACTAGTCAATGACAAAGCGCTTGTGCTCAAAGTTTTATTTAAAGCTTAGAAAACTCTATATGAAATTCGGCTCGGATAACACGGACATTCGGTTATTCGGAACTCAAATAATCAGAATTCTACTATTATTACAGATGATGAGCTCGTTTGAAGAAAAGGTGTATTGACTACATATACGTCTTTCCGTAAAATACCTGTGGATTAATCCTGCTGGTGGTTGTCTCGACGAGGTATATCGTCATTAGAAAACTGAAGCTATCATAAAGAATCGGCAATATCTTGATTACGAAATATCTCTTCATTAGCAAAATTGGTCAGATCATGAGGATATCTCGTCGAAACCATTTGGAGGGTTAAGGTTAATTTTGGAGTCATCCGTGTGCATTGGATGGGACGAAGTTGTAATGGGGCGTTTACAGTATCTGTCGATAGTCTGAAGGTTTGGCATTGACAGTTAGGTTCATTGAACATATATTTACTCCTTTCCATAATCACTAAGGGATGATCTGGCCAATTGATTTGCTATAACAATGCATTTTGCATTGTCGGACGTGGAAGTTAAAAATAAGTATATTCTTATACTATAAAACAATCACATTTTCCAAGAACAAAATATTCATTCCGGTACTATTCTCAAAAGATGATGAGAAACGAGAATGGGAATTCTTTTTCGATGTAACAATTAAAAAAGACATTCGGTAAGTAAATCACTTCCGTTCCTGTGGAACTTGATACGAAAAGCTGAGTTTTTATTTCCGCATATTGCGTGGAAAATTTGCGTCGTAAATCGATTTAAATATTTTCAAAGCTCAGTAAATTGCATTCGATGTGCTTGAATTGCCATTCTGTTCCTGAGGGTACGCAACTGACATTTATAACTTACTCTGACCAAATTGTTCTTTAAAATTGCAATTTAAAGCTTTTTCCTGGGAAACCTTTGGAATAAATCATCCTTCGGACTATTTTTGCCACAGGAATGTTGTGCCGAAAAAAGCTCATTAACCCTCCAAGTGGTTTCGACGAGTTATCTCGTCCATCAAAATCTGTCCAATTTTGCTGATGACGAAATATTTTAGATCTTAGATCTTCTAGAAGATCTAATCTTCTAATGACGAGATATCTCGTCCAACAAGATCTGGTCAGTTTTGCTAATCTTGAGATGCCTAGTAAAGACACACAGAAGGATTAAGAACTCAATTATAATTGTGATGCTCTTGTTAATTTTATACTGCAAAGTACTAGATCCCTCCACGTGTATTTATTATGGAGAATATAAACCCTCCAAGTGGTTTCGACGAGTTATATCGTCTATCAAAATCTGACGAATTTTGCTAATGACGATATATATCGTCATCAAGATATTACTGATTTTTTTATGATGACTTAACCAAGATCTGGTCAATTTTCTTCTAATAACGAGATATCTCGTCCTTCAAAATCTGTTAATTGTTTTGCTAATGACGAGATAGCTCGTCAAGATAACCTCCAGGAGGGTGAACTCGTTTTTTGGACATAGCACATACTGAGCCTTGTGATGTTAATAATACAGATGACCTCTGAACAAGTGTCTTACTAATGAGTATCGTATGCTAATCAAAGAAAATATTTAGGCTGTCGATAATAGCAAAGAAGATAATACGTTCTCTTAATGAAGCTATCCAATCATGGTAATAACATATCACGTAATTACTTACCTTTCTGCATAAGAAAGTGTTGCCTTCTCAACGACATAATAGCAGAGATAAAAATCTTCATTACTTTCCGTGATTAATTAGGAGATATCTTTTGTTCTATAGAGAGTTTGACGATGATAATGAGTAAGAGATGTATTTATAAAGACTTTTTTTTCACATCGGAATGTTTTTATTGCTCTCATACAAAACAACTTAAGCAGTACCGATATTCAGAATGCCCTTTCCTTGTATCCAAAAGAATAATATTTTTCACTTTTATCAAGATCTGAAAGTTAACATGAATCTTAAAGAGTGGATTTAGGTCATTTGCTTTATAAAATGAGAGAGATTTTCAATGTAAACAAACAAACCAGACGAATTCGGAGATTTGACCAAACTAGACGAATGGAGATTTTGCTTTCTACTACCCAAATGCACTCTCATGATACACATCGAGATGAAGCATTTGGTAGCATTTCTACAGCGGAAAGTATTTCCATTACGTATTAAGAACGTGATGTCAGTTGACTTGTTTTTCGGATACGATTTCAGCACTTCACCAATAAAAATTTCAAAGAACCAATTCGGAATTGATGTAGGACGGTTGATTGGTCAACACCAATTAGCTTAAGGGCTAGACTTTTCCAAAAGAACGATAAACTACATTTTAAGGCAACCTCAATATGAATAATGCAAGAGCATTCTGGTAGAGGAAGCAAAATCTCATTCTGTCTATTTTACACTCAAAATCACTCTCATACGGATTTCAATCTTTGAAAATCCTATAGGTGACGTGGTGAAAACGTATTAAAAAAACAAGCCAAGTGACGTCACGTCCGGAATACATACGGGAAGTACGTATCATCACAAAAACACTACCGTCACCTACGTTTAGCTTGACACAAAAAACCTCTAATATGTAGTACAAACCATTCAGCTCGCCATACCTATACTTTGTACATGGTTAAAAATTACCGTAGAGCTACAAACCAGTTTAAATGACAGGTCCTTCATAAAATATAAAAATTGGTAGGTTGTATCGAGAACACAAACCGTAGTTCAGACGTGAATACTCGGGCCTGATATCGGATTATGGAATTGATGAAGCAGACATGAAGATTGAACGATTATTTATTGTGTGAATTTTCAGCAATTAATTTACAGTTTGAACAATTAAAATGCAGTTTGATATTAATTATTGTTGTTCGATATTAATTGTAGCGTAGTTCGGTAGCATTCGAATGACACCACTTACTCATCCCTCATTCTACACAATCCAAAGTTACACTGACCCAAAGCTCGCCCAGTACCGTAGAATTTCGACATATTGCGGACCCCTTCGACTCGCTCATTGCACCTGCGCATTCTATTCGAAGGTCATATCAGATACGGACATACTTTGTACGACGCTGTATTTATCTTCTGGATGTTTCTTTTAGTTCTCAAATCATAAGACAAAACAGTTGTAACGATTTTTGTAACGCTAGATTTTTCATGCTTGTCCTTTAGTACCGTTATGATTTTAAAGACGTATTCACATCAAAACATGAGTTCCCGAGTTGTCAAATTTTAGTAATTTCCTAAATGTATACTTACATTGTAGTTTTGAAGTAGGTCTAAAAACAAAATCTAAGATACCAATACATTCAACATTTTCCAAACCTAGCCATCAGGCACCTGTACCATGGTATGGGACACCACCCCTGTGTAGTGGGCCTACTGCCACTAGATAAACAGAAAAGTCTGTAAAGAATCATATAACAAGTGAAAAATGGAAATTTTTTAACTAATTTTTGTAACCATTTTTAGCTATTAAAAGCAGAACCGAAATATATCTTTTGTTTCCTATAAATTGAAAGAGCCGGTTTTGCCCCTCTGCTGCCACTAGAAGAATAGTTTATATAATAATAATGGTAAGGTAGGTAGTTGAATCGACGTCACACTGGAGCAACACAGCGGGCTATTGGTGGCGGTCCAGGATAAATACCGAAGGGAGGATCTATCCTCGTCATCTGACTGTGGTTCAAAATTACGAGGACAACACCTCGTAATTTTGAACCACAGTCAGATGATGAGGATGACATTGAGCTAGCACTCATTCTCCAAACTTCCACACCAACGTGAGGACATTTGAGGCCACAACAGATTTTACTTGCACCAGCCCCTACGTACACGGTGGTCTTTGGATATACCGAGTTCCGAACTCGCAATCCTCCGTTTGCTAATCCGCTACTCTTAAAACCGGGCTACCACGGCCCTTATATAACAGTGAATCCACTAAATTTTACGAAAATTTTGTAACCGTTTAGTTATGAAAAGCAGATCCAAACAATTCTTTACGTATATTTTGTTTGTTGGTTAAAATTGAAAGAGTACAAGAAGTTTATTTTCCGAGTAATTATTTGGACACCTTAATTACAGCTGCCAAAGCATTGATAATTTGTCGAGTTATTGTCGACTACTCTTTGTGTAAATAATCAAGTGTAGTTCATTCCTACAGAAATTTCCTACTTGAAGTTTAGAAAGGGACGAAAATTGCTCCTTTGAAGTAAATTTTCCTAACAAAAAATTCAATGATCATGCCAGGGACATTCCATAGAACAAGTTGAAAGTTCGACCTTTATTTCTTCGAATTATTTTCAAAAGAGCCTTCGAACTAATTTGTAAGTAATACTTGATTACACACCATCGTTTTGAAAGAAAATTTCCTCTCACAAAAGCCACACATAAACCAAAACTTGATCTATGAGGGTTTTTCTATCAAGGTAGTGTTTTTGTGGCAAAACATGCTTCCTGTTCGTATTCCGAATGTGACGTCGTTTCACTTGTTTTTCTAATACGATTTCAGCAGGTCGCCAATAGAAATTCCAAAGAATGAATTCCGGATTTGCTGGAAAATTTATCTGTATGGAAAAATATTCTGTTGATTTGTTAAAAACCTTTAATTACCTCATTAAAAATCATTTCACTTGAATTTCTTTCTTCATAGCCTTTCAAGAGTGAATTCTTTCAGGTTAAAAAAATGTTTTGACATTAAATATTGAACTTAATACCTTTATTGCCCTGCTTATCTTGATACCTTCCTTAACAAATTGTTTTGTTGACATTTTTTAATCGAAAATGGGTATATTTTTTTAAACTGAATCAAAATTCCAATTTTTTTTAATGAATTTAGCTTTTTCTGTTAAGTTAAAAGTAGGTGATGGAAGTGCGGCGTAACGTGCTTCTTGTATGTAGGTGATGAAAGTGTTGCTGCGACGCAACGTGCTTCTTGTACGTATTACGGACGTGACATCACTTGTCTTGTTTAACGAATGCGATTTCAGTACGTCGCCAATAAAAAGTTCCAAATAATAAATTTCGTGATAGTTAATTGGTCAACGCCAATTAAATTAATCACCAAAAATCACCAAAACGGTGATAAACTCATTAATTAACTCAGATATGCATCATTCGAGAGCATTTGGGTAACAAGAAGTAAAACCCCGTCTTCCGTCTGATTTCTTAACACAGAAAATCCCATGCGAATAATCGCAATTATTACATGGTATTTTCTGTGTGAACAAATCATAAATTAATTATTAATTACAAATTATTGTGAATTAAGTGAAAAACAAAGAAACATTTTTAATTACATGTTAATACGTGGCCAATATACGTGTTGCAAATGTTTCATGAAGTTTCGCTCCAAATATTCGACACGAATAGTTTACTGTCGTAGGGAATTAACGCCAAGACCACCAAAAAGGCGATACATTAAATTAGTTCTTATCCGGGAGTATTTTCCTTGATTTTTGATGGTTCGCTTAATTACACTGGAAAGCCCTTTTCTGAATCGTTCTGAATATTGGTTCAACAGGTTCTGGATTCGAATTTCGGTATAGATATAGATATTCGCAAGGGTTTGAAATCCACGTTAATCCTAAGTGCTGATACCATTAGCCCTCATTCAGCATAAAATGATTGTATAGCGACAAACGAATCCCTGAAAAATTCTCATATCATCGGCTTGGAACAGACTCATCAATTGACAAACAAATATTTTATTGTACAGCTGTTTGAAGACTTACTATTAGTTTTGATGTGAAAAATTAATATGTATAAGCATTCTGGTAATGTTATCTTTACTAATATATCTTCAATCTTATAAATCTCATCTTATCTTAATAAATCTTATCTTAATATAAATCTTACCTTAACCAATCTTATAGCTCGTAATAAATATATCTTTTACACAGGTTACAATATGATAATGTATATCGTCATAAAAATCGTCGTAAAAATGAGCATTAGTGTCTCCCCAAAAAAGTCAATCAATAAGTTTCTGCTCTAAGTTGAAAACGATATAATATTGTGAATAAAATATCTAGTAAGATCGCAAAAGCCAAAGAAGCCTTCAAATATTCTTTTAAGAAATCGTAAAAGCAGCACATCTCAGGATAAATATAAATTTTCATAGCTGATTGTGAGAGTATTTGTTACAAAATTGAATTTTTTTAAAGATACGTTGTAAAATAAAATTCCTTTTAAGACGGAAGTTTAGATAAGCAAAACTGACTAATGGGTTGTTCTACTTAGTTTCTTTTAATATGTAATCGATGTATATGGTAAATACTTTTTGTCAAAGTAATTACCACCATTTGTTATAGCATTCTCTCCAAAGCTAAAATACACAAAAACAGTTTTTATAACAAAGAAATGACTGGAAAAAGTGCCCCACTACATAAATAAAACCAGACTTAAAAAAATAATCTATTTACAAATAGCATTATGTTCCAAAAAAATTATTTTTATAAATTATTTTAAGTTCATACTTTGTTATTAATAACTACCTCTTTTTATAATTCAAAGAAAACATTTTACAACGAATCCGTTTTTTATTTCATTTATAAGGTAATAGGGTGGATATAAAACAGTGTACAAATTAATATTATCCTCATATGTTAAAGGATTCACAAATAAAAATAGAAGGAAATTTAATTAAAGTTTTGTATGACTAACATCTGAATTGTTGACTTTATGGACGACTCATTTGAATATTTAAGTCCAAAATAAAATAGAATAATGTGCCTGATTTATGACTATCTCCAATCAATTACTGCTCTTTGAGCTTGAATAGCGTTAATAAGAAAAGGGAAATATTTTTTGTTTGCAATCTATAAATATTGAAATATATCTCACTTCCAGGAGTTATAATCCAAACACAAAGAAGCTGTTTACATTTTATCAAACTATATTTATTAATCTCGTAAATCACGAGTTTCAGTCAAATTTATTTATGTTTATTGAATTCGTTTTCTGTGTGGCAACACAGTGTTTTCTACTCCAGAGTGGCAACAGAAGTACTACAAAAATTCAGTTTTATTTTCTATAAAGGAGCTGGTATGAATGTATTCTTTGGAACATATCAATGGCATAATTCATAATATACAAATATATGAAACATTGATTTTCGTTTTCTTGTCTTCAAGAGAAGATACAGAGAGCATTTTATTTTAGCATTATTATTATTAAGCATTTTATTTTGCAATCAATTTTTCTTATCTATAGCGATGGGAATATTTTTAAGTGATTAAAGTAGGATATAGCTTAAGTTTCAGTAGCACATAATTTTTAAATACGTCCACGGAGGTTGGTTGGTTTTAGGGGTTTTATGGCGCAAACGCCATATTTGGCCAAGCTGTGCCAGGCACAAGACATACGATATCAAGTAATAGACACTCAATGAAAGTTTTACTGACACAGAAGAGGAAATACACCCAGGGAGGAATGTACCTGGCAGGAATTGAACCTCCGCCGCCTACAACTCGAAGGTTGCTAGCGCAGTGGACATACCCACTGAGCCATGACGGCCCTGATCCACATAGGAAAAGATATTTATATAAAATGTATTCGCAATAGAAAATTATAGTCAAACCAATTAGAAAGTTTTGTAATAGTGGTTACTAGCAGACATAACATCTGCGCAAAATTTTCTTAACCCTCTAATTGGTTGTTTCGACGAGGTATCTCGTCATTAGCAAAACTGACCATATCTTGATAGACGAGATATTTCGTTATAAGAAAATTGTCCAGATCTTCTCGTCATCATCAAAACATCGGCGATACTTTGATGACGAGATATCTCATCATTGGAAAAATTTTGTCAGATCTTGAAGACTAGGTATTTTGTCGAAAGAGGGTTAATTGTTTATATCCATTGACTGCAAAGTGTTGTTACTCATACTTCAATCTTAATTCAATCCATTTATAATGAATATAGCATCCATATCTAATAAATTAATTTTAAACTCTAAATGAAAATTATCTAAAAATATGTAACAGCATTTCGTTTTACTGGTGTTAATTCTTATTCCCAATAAAATACATGGCAAAAAGCACACCTCGGTCATGTTACCAGAGTTAGATTCCGAACATCTACTTCAATTTCATCCCATTCCCTTTTTTAAAGGCATTTCTTGACACTAAACCTATTTTCTCTTCTGCTCTGGTTTCTATTTCCAAATTTCTTCCAATGTTCTCTGTCATCAGACTGCTGATGTGTTTCATAAGAGTGACGAGATCTTCCCTGTAGTTTTAGCCGTATTATGCTATAGCTCAAATCAAGCATATTTAAAATAAACAGCAAAATTGGTGAATAAATCCCTTATATAACGGTTGATTTTATATTGTTTATAACCATTGTTGCTATTTTATAATAAAGGAATAGCGTCGATTTCTGTGCCACGTGCATTACACGTACGTCACAGCTAGTACTTGTACTCTGCCCTTGGCTCCAAGGTCTATTGTTTCTAATCACGTACGGAAATCACATTCGAAAATCAAGCCATGTGACGTCACGCTAAGTCATACGTATAGGAAATACGTCTCGCCCCAAAGACACTACATTTCGCTTGACAGAAAATGCCTCTCATAAGTACAACTGAATGCGTCAGTTAAGTTGCTATGGAAATGTCATGATTTTAGCTATTGTTTGTTTTTACTATTGTTAATAAAATATGTTTGACTAAATATTTATTTTTAACTTAATTTGATCCACATATTTTTTCAGCATTAATTCTAAATTGCGAAAATAATTTTCTTTGAAGTTGTGTTTTTTTATGCTTCCGCCAGAACCTCTCCTTATCGGCTCTCCGAGAAACATCATTTAACATGGGTTTAAAAAAAGCTAATGCAAAAAAATCTCCGCCATTTTTTTTCTACAATTCTACCAAACATATTTTACTTTAAATATTCTCACACACCTTTTTTACTTCCAAGAAAAGTCACACTTCCGCTATCTCAAACCGACTTATGAACAGGGAAAAGGTGACAAAAATGGAATCAGGAACATATTCCCAGAAGAAACGAAGAGAAGATCATTCCACGGAACACGCAATGGTTTAATTGAGTGGATTTCGAAAAAATAACACAAAGCGTGATGGACTTCCAAAGCTCTGAAGGGATTCTCCACTTTCAAAAGAATCCTTCTTCGTAGTATCGATTTAGTTTGACTAACGGTTGTAAACAGGAAGAGTTTTTCATTTTCATATACGAATGCTGCGACAAGATTTTCCGTTTCATAAATATTCTAACTCAGTCTACACAAAAGCAGCTCATATGCAGTATTTAGGGTATAGAATATGTTATGTATGAAAGTGTATAAATGCAATGTGCAAAGGATTTTAAACTGAAAGGGACAGGATATCTATTCAAAGGCATATAACATTTTGCAATTCGCAAAGGTGGATCTATAAGTAGGTACATTTTTTGTGAAAACATTAACTTTGGGAAGAATAATGGAAGAAATTTCATAGGAACTGCACAGAAATGTGTACTACTAAAGAAGCTGATCTAATATCAAGAAATCAATTTGGTTAGGTTTATCGCTTTCTGAGGTCGGTATGCAGCAATTTTTTTTCCCTAGTCAGACCACGACATATGACTTAACCCCTCCTGGTGGTTGTCTCAACGATGTATCTCTCCATTAACAAAATATTTACCAGATCTTGATGGACGAGATACCTCGTCCTTAGAAGAAAAATGGCCAAGCCTTGATCAATATCTTAATGGCGAAAACCTCGACATTAGCACCATCGGTCAGATCGTGATAGATGAGATATCTCGTTGAAACCACGTGGAAGGAATTACTAACCACAACGAACATCCCTATCCATACCGAGATTCGGACACAGAATCTATTTCACCAAGGCCCAGAGATCCAAAAAGCCTGTTGAAGAAATAATTAATATAGAATATGCCTATATATAACCTATAATTTTTATACCGTAAGCCTTCGATATCTCTCTCTCTCTCTCGTGCGATATATCGAGGGGTGAAATAGCAAGGATCAATATTCACGCATTATCTAATACATTTTGGCTTAGAATTATGTAAAGATACAATTTAAACTCAAAAAATCTATGCAAAGCCTTTTAAAACTAGACTAAATATTATCGGCTCATAAGTGAAACACACTAAGTCTAAATTTCCAAAAACAAATACTTTTAGTTTTTTTAGATCAGAATGTGGTGACGTCTAGATTGGTGAAGTGTGTGTGTGTGTCCACTGTCATTATTTATACATGAAGTCTAGATTCCTTTTCGAGTTAGGTAGTTGGATAGTTGAATTAACGTCGCACGGGATCCCGAATGAAAGATCCGATGACTACACCTTTTAATTTTAAACCACGGTCAGATGACGAGATCGACACCCGACCTGGCACCAAATTCTCCAAACTTCCACACCATGCCAACGTGAGAACATTTGCGGCCCCGACAGATTTAACGTGCATCAGCCCCATGTACACGACGGTCATTGATTGGATCGAGTCCCAAACTCGTAACCCTAAGGTTGCGAATACGCGACTCTATCAACTGGGCAACAGCGACCCGATTTCTTCTTGCGAAGCACACGTGAGAAACTCATTAAGAAATGAATAAATGCACGTTATTTAGACTATTTTTCTTAATAGATTGCTATAGCAGCACATAATCATAGCGAAAGTACTCTTTGGATAATTGGGGCCACGGTAGCCCAGTTGGAAGAGCAACGGATTAGCAACGCTCCAACCAAACACCGTCGTATATACGGGGGAGGGAGTTAATCTATCATGGCCTCAAATGTCCTCACGTTGGCTTGGTGTGGAGGTTTGGAGAGTGGGGTACCAGATCACGTGTTCTCGTCATCTGGTCGTGGTTCAAAATTACGAGGCGTTGTCCCTGGACTTTTCCCTTCGGGATTTATCACGGCCGTCGCTAATAGATAGTTGCGTTGCTCCAGTGCGACGTTAATTAACTACCTACTTACCTTATGATTGCTAATACGTGACTATCAACTGGGCTATAGTGGCACGATTTCTTCTGGTGAAGCACATGTGAGAAACGCTTAAAGAAATGAATAGATGTACGTTATTTATACTAGTTTTATTAATAAGTTACTATTCTATACTAAGTTACTATAATGGTAACGAAAGTACTCTTCTCTGAATAATTGACGAATTGAGTAAATAAGAATTGTAATAAATACGGTGTTAAAATGAAAGGAAATTTTCCTCTTCGTTTTCGAACAACTGTGTTTTTGATTTATTGTTTCATCTGTAAGCCGATAATATGATAGAATACTTTTGAAAGAGAAAATCTCATCTGCACATTCGAGTCACACAAATCTTTTGAACCCATTTAGTTTGAAAAACTGCTCGAAGCAAGTACCATTTATTGAGCGATATAGCCAACTGTGCGATACATAGATTGAGCGATTGTGTGAGATATCGATGTACGATATATCGATTGTGCGACATAGCCTTTTGAGAAATACATCGAGGTGCTATATAACGAGGAGTTAGTATATTTTAATTAAGTTAGGTTATCATATTTTTTAATGGAAATTCTGTTTCCTAGGGCCGGTGGTAGCCCGTTTGTAGAGTAACGGATTAGCAATCGGAGGATTGCGAGTTCCAATCCAACCAAAGACCGTCTGCACGTTAAATCTGTCGTGGCCTCAAATGTCCTCACGTTGGCGAGGTGTGGAAGTTTGGAGAGTGGGGGTGCGAGTTCAGGTGTTGCCTAGTCATCTGACCGTGGTTCAAAATTACGAGGCCTTCTGGATTGTTCCTGCACCGTCGCCAATAGCCTATTGTGTAGCTCCAGTGCAACGTAAACTCTACCACCCATTTCTCTGCACCCTAAGGGGCTCCACAGTTTGCGGACCCCCCACTGAACTGATGCAATCATCCAACAATCCTTCGGTAGGTATTTGAATTAACGTCGCACTGGAGCAATACAGCGGGCTATTGAAGACGGTCCAGTATCAAATCCTAAGGGAAAGACCCAAGGACCAACAATGCTTCGAATCAGACGAATTAGAAAAGTAAAGCACTTCTAAGAACGCTTTAAAGTCTTCTAAACTGAGCTTCGCGTATTTTTATCGATTTTTCGGTGAGAAGGCTTAAGATTTTTGGTCACGATGGAAGCAAAATGGCACGGAATATTCCAATTCCAATTTCGTGGGTTTCTTTTCTTCTTTTATTTTCAGAAATCCCATGTTCCAAAAAAGAACAAAAGAAATGAACGGAGCAGTTCAGTTAAAAACGAAAATGGGACGTACATTCTTAAACATGCAAATTTACTAGATCACGAAATCCACTCGGGTGAGATTATTTAAAAATATGTGCCCTGAAAGATGATCCCGCAGGTAGCAGTACGTGGGCATGTTTTAACATTAGCCACTTATTAATCTGCGTAAACTGTGAAGTTTACTAAGAAAATTGATAGCCTTAATTATGCATTATTACAAAACTTTAACTATTTGAGCAACAATCAGAACGATCTCACGCTTTCGAACACAGAAATTTGATTCGTTTGACTTCTTTGTAATAAGCAGGGAATGGAAACACCTTTATAAAATTGTAGCTTGGAAAAAAAACGGTAAATGCAAAATTTGTCGCACGGAAATCCGTTAAAAGTACTTGGACGTTTAGTTGTTTGAGAGACTTTTTTCTTGCAAGTTCGATGTAGCTGGCAGTAGTGTTTTTGTGGCGTTTCGTCTAACGTCGTTTTGGTGACGTTTGACGTTTAATCCAATCGGCGTTGACCAATTAACTATCATATATCAATCCGGAATTTATACTTTGGAATTTTTATTGGCAACGTGCTGAAATAGTATTTGATAAGCATGCCAAGTGACGTCAAGTCCGGAATATGTAGAGGAAACACGATACGCAGCTGAAGCACTACCGCTACCTACATTTAGCTACACAGAAAATTCCTCTTATATAGAACATTGAGCATCTTTGATGTTTTATGATTCGTTTCAAGATACTTCTTCAAAATTGTACGATGACAATCTGGAATTCATTCCTTTTAATTTTTAATGACAAAGTGCTGAAATTGCATTCGAAAAACATGCCAAGTGACGTCTGAAATTGTATTAAAAAACATGCCCGGTGAGAAATGACAAAAACATGTCACACACGGAATACGTACAGGATACACATTCCGTAGCAGAAAACACTACCACCACCTACATTTAGCTAAACCAAAAATTCCTGTAATATAGCTTGGGGATTTCCCGGACCATCGCCAATAACCCGTTGCGTTGCTGGGATTTCAACATTTTTGTCACCACTCTATAGAATAAGCATTCATACATCTGCCCTATCATAATATGTTATACCGCCAAACGAGGCGATAAAATGCCGATTCGGCTAACCCAGACAATTTTTCACAGAACCGTCATGTGACTATTAGTCGACATGTTGGTCACATTTTTTTAATCTCCTCTCAATGGCAATCAATGCTCAGTCTATTTATATTTCTATAAATAGACAGAGCATACAGACTATGGTCTGGGACGTCTCCTACATAAAGATTAAAATTCATGTAAATGTAGCCCCTACAAATTTATACAATAGTTTAAATTAGGGTTAATTATTCAGTAACAGTGGATTTGTTGTTGAACTGATTTTACTGCGTGTGAGTTTTGTTTGTGGATCGAACTGGGGTTCAGAGCGACCACTCTAATAAAACTAATTACAACTGCATCTAAAAGTTATCAAACTTAACAATGCTGTTCGTCGAAACTAGAACATTTATATAAATGTTTTATGCGTCACCTTTTCAAAATTAAATAATTCGAATTATCCTAATTTCCTCGACTCTTCGTGCAGTTAATTAGAGCATTCCACCATTTTATCGTCTCAGACGATAAAAAGATGGATTTCTCTTCATGCCTCACGCATGATTTAATTATGTTGCAGTTTCTTAAATCGCTGCCACGCGTTCATCAGACGACTCAACTCGGCTAATGAATTAAAAAGTAGCATGTGTTTCACGGAAGAGAATTGGAGCATTTTTTTTGCAAACCTAAGTTAATTGCATTCTTATTACAATTAGAAAAACTCGCAGACACAGGCGCTTTCTCTTTTTTGCCATACAAGGTGAGATTAAATGTCTGAGCGTTAATGCAAATCAAGTGAATTAACTTGCGAAAGTGCTCGAAGATTAAATTCGAATTCTGGCGGAAGGGTCAATCTCGAAATCACGGTTTTTCAACTCGTACTAAAGATGCACGCGTCATGTGTATCAGAATTTTATACTCATGCTTCTATTGTTGGGTTTTTGGAGAGGGGTTTGCGTTGTTCTTGGATCTTTTCCTTCGGGAGGGATCCGTCGTTAATAGCTGTTGTGTTTACCCAGTGCGACGTAAATTCAATTACCTACCCATGTTTTTAATGCAGGAGTACTTACTACCCGAGTATACAGTTACACTTGTACAATATTTTTGGTTCACAATTTTGGAACTGAAATGAATAATTTGATTTGAAGGTATAATAATTTCATAGCGGTAAATGGAAAATATTTATTTTTATAATATATTTAATTATTTTATTAATGTATTTAATTTTTTAAATTATTTTTAATTATTTTAATACTTAAAAAGTATTTCAAATATTTTTATTCTGTTACATTTTGAAGAATACATGTATGCATGGTTAACTCCACAGTGTGCAACCTGGCGTCTTCCCTGCATAACTTCTAACCAATTTTGACCTTCTTGACAAATTGAATCTTTTCAGTGGATTCTATTATAAGGAAGTGAACAATAGAATCGTTAAAAGGATTCTATTCCAAGGAAAATAGCAATAAAATCTTTCGAAAATCTTTCCAATCTTTCAAAATCCTCTAATAATTTGATCACCCACTGAAAGTAATGGATAAACTTTAGCACAGATATTACGAGCGCGGGTCTTCTACTTTGCCTTTAACCATTCAAGTGGTTTTGATGAGATATTTCGTCCATCAAGATCTGTCCAATTTTACTAATGACGAGATATCTCGTTATCAAGATATTTCAGTTTTTTACTATGACGAAATAAAGATCTGGTCAGTTTTCCCAATGAAGAGATATCTCATCCATCAAGATCGGCTCAGTTTTTTCAATGACGAGATATCTCGTCCATCAAGATCTGGTTAGTTTTTCCAATCACGAGATATCTCATCCATCAAGATCGGCTCAGTTTTTCCAATGACGAGATATCTCATCCATCAAGATCGGCTCAGTTTTTTCAATAACGAGATATCTCGTCCATCAAGATCTGGTTAGTTTTTCCGGTGACAAGATATATCGTCCGTCAAGATCTCGTTTTAAATAACGAGATATCTATTTATCAAGATATTGCCAATATTTTGTGATAAAATCTGGTCAGTTTTTCCAATGACGAGATATCTCATTCATCAAGTTCTGGTCAGATTTTACCGATGACGAGCTATCTCGTCCATCAAGATCTGGTCAGTTTTACTAATGACGAGATACCTTGTCAAACAACCACCAGGAGGGTTAAATATATGTGTAGTATGGATTTGTATGCCCGGGTTCACGTGTATTCAAACCTACCAGGATTAAGACGGGCTTAGTACACGGTGTAAATTCATTATACATGAAACCGTAATCTCTGGTTAGATCTCCCGATGTCATAGGTTAGCTGGGAAAAAGTTCATTATTTATGATTTTGGTGGTTTCGCATTTTTATTTTACAAGACTAAAATGTCATTCGAGGGATACGTTGGTTTCATAAAGGTACTTCTATTTTGACATTTATTTCTAATATCAGCTTTCACTTTTATTTTTAATTACAGCGTATGTAATGTTAAGTTGTAGACAAAACCAATACCCGACTGAATTAATGCCATCACAGTAGACGTATGACAGACCCGAACTGAGTAGGGGAACAAAATAATCTGCCCACTCCATGTAATGGACAGCGACGCTGGGTGATGAATGACCCTGTTGCAACTCGAAGACAAACGGTTTACTTCGAATGAGTGACCTTTAAGAAGGACAACCGCATGAACCCCGCACGAGATTTATTCATTTGCTTCCATGTCATGTTCTCATACTGTTCCGCTTACTTGTGTTTATTCAAACAAAATACTAATATACTGTTGCTCATATATTTTTACTCTACATAATTTGAATCGCCCGAGCGTTGTGAGATGTAAGAGTAGTGAAGTGTTGCTTTTACCGCACACTTAATGATTAAATAACCACATTTTTCTAAAGAATTAATGATTTTTTCAAACTTTAGATAGATTCTATTTGTCCTTTCGTTAGAATAAAATCGTTTGGAACGATTCTATTGGTTCTTTCCATGGAAAAGAATTCTTTAGAACAATTTTATTAGCCCATTCTGTAGAATAGAATCCTTTATAAATATTCTATTGCTAATTTCCTTAGAATATAATCTTTTGGAACATTATATTGCTTCTTTCATTGTAATAGAATCCTTTGGAAAGATTCTATCGCTCCTTTCCTTTAAATAGGATCCTTTTTAAAGATTCTATTGATTTTTTCCTTGAAGTAAAATGTTTTTGGAACGATTCTATTGGCCCATTCTGTAGATTAAAATCTTTTGGAAATATTATATTGCTCCTTTACTAAGAATAGAATGCTTTGGAAAGACTTTATTGGACCATTCTGTAGAATAGTATCCTTTGGAAATATTCTATTGCTATCCTCTTTTTAGATTAGAATCCTTTGGAAAGATTCTATTGTTCTTTTCCTTGGCACACAATTCTTTTCAACAATTGTTCATTTCCTTATAATAGAATCCACTGAAACGATTCAATTGATCAAGAAGGTCAAAATTGGTTAGAAGTCATGCAAGGAAGACGCCAGGTTGCACGGTGGAGCTATGCATTAAAACCCCTCAGAGGATTAATGTGTAATTCGTAATTACTAGCACACCCACACATAGCATTTGTGTTCTAAAGCATATAGTTTCCAAAACGTTTTGGACTAAACCCCCTTTTCCAAATACAATTTTTTCCTCACTACCTCTGGAAAACTATCTCAACAAATAATAAATTACAATTGTTTGTTTTTCAGTTCAAATTTTTGAATTTCACCAAAATATTTTGGAGCTGTGCGTGTTGATTTTTGAATTTAAAAAAGCAAGCTAGGAAATAAAGCAACTTAGAACTGAAATTATAATGCTATTTATTAAAATGAAATAACGAAAATTGCACACAAGCTCACGAGATAGCCCACTTTCATTACTAAATAATATCACTCAAATCAGTAAATTAAAAATAATCGAAAATATTGAGTTGATGCAAAAGTTCGTCCCGTTTTGGCACTAGATGGCATTGCATCGCCAAACCGAAGTTTTCTCTACTTCATACGTGTTAGGTTTTGATGTTTGAAAGAAGGAATTTCAGCGAATACTTGGTAAAAAATTGTGTTTTTTAAATTTTGTTAAGCATTAAAAATGGCAGAAAATAAGGAGCATTTTCGACATAACATGCTTTGTTATTTCCAAAAAGGCAAGAATGCTTCGCAGACGCAAAAGAAGATATGTATTGTGTAAGATGAGAGGTGCCGTTGACGATTCCACTTGTCGTAAGTGGTTCAGAAAGTCTCGTCACCTGGATCAGTTCCTTAGCCAGAACTTCTATGAGCGCGGGATTATGCAGCTACCGGAGAAAAGAAGAAATGTCATCGAACAGAACGGCACATACTATACTGATTAAATGTAATTTTTAGTAAATAAAATTTGTCTTCAACTTTTCTAAAAAAAACTGAACGAATTTTACATCAACCTAATAAATACAGGCTAACAATCACGTGTTACAAAATGCCTTGTTTTCAGATCGATCAGTTGTAACTTGAATTTTGCGTGTAATTCTTGCGACAATACATCAATGCAATGACAAGCAATTGCAACAATGTATCACCGTAGTGGGTGTTTCGGTATGGTCAAATGAATAAGTGTTTGCTTTTTTTTTTCAAGACATTTTTAGGCGACACATTACTTTAGCATCTTACTGACCCCTGTGTCTCCCTCCCTCTATTACCACTGAAGCAGCATCCCAAAATTCCTTTAGCGCTCACTTTGGGAAACTAGTGAGCTAACTAAAGCAGTGTTCTGAAGCCTTCAGGTTCTTTATTTGTGGTGAAATTTTTATTTTCCGAGTTAATTTTAGTATTGCTTCATACATCAATTGAAAACAATGGTTTTAGTAATTATAATACTTAATACCCTCCATCGTAACAAGTAATTCGTACTGCCTCTGTCTTCGCTCTGGGGCCACGGTAATCCGACTGGAAGAGTAAGGGATTAGCAACCGGATGGTTGCGAGTTCGAATCCAATCAAACACCGTCGTGTAAAGGGGACTGGTGCACGTTAAATCTGCCATGGCCTTGAATGTCCTCACGTTGGCGTGGTGTGGAAGTTTGGAGAGTGGGGTTCCATCTAAGGTGCTGCACTCGTCATCTGACCGTGATTCAAAATTACGAGTTGATGACCTCAGATGTTTCTCTTCAGGATTCATCCCAGACCACCGCCAATAGCCCATTGTGTTGCTCCAGCGCGACATTAATTCAAATACCTGCCTTTTGTATATCTGTAAGAGAACATTACTTAGAAAATTATTCTGATAAATGAAATACTCACACAACACTTAATACTAAGCAAAATGATGTCTCGACAGATACTACCCTAATATATTAATACGACAAAACTTTTTCTCTAATTCAATACAAAACTCAATTAAAACTATTCACCAATTCAGAGATTTTAAATATTTAAGCACGAATTGTTAGAAATATTTAATGATACAATGCATCATTATGTATCGGTAAAAGCCAGTATGTAAATATTCAGTATTGGAAGCTTTGTCGACTGCACATGAACTTTACTGAAGTAGTGCAAACAAACCGGATGATAGGGGTTAGTTTTCAAGTGGGTAAATTCGGTTTTGTATTAGCTTTCATTGTAACATCTGATTCTTTGCTCATAGACTAAAGCTAAATAAATAAAGGTTTGATTTGTCAAACTTCAGAGCAGAATAAATGTGTTTGGGGATGCTTTTTAGTTCCCTTTAACCCATCCATTTATATAGAGCATCAACCTGTGACATCTGAATCGACATTATTTGTTGCTTGGTGAATGGCAACAAGCGGATGTAGACACTATAAAATCGATCGTTACGGGATTCATTCGCCAATTTTGCCCCTTTCTTTAAGTATGTTCAGTTTGAGTTACGATAGGTGGGTAGGCAGTTGAAGTAACGTCGCACTGGAGCAAAGGGCTATTGGTGACCGTCCGGGATCAATCCCGAAGTGAAATATCCGAGGAAAACACTTCTTAATTTTGAACCACGGTCAGTTGACGATATCACACCTGAGCTGGCACCCACTCTCTAAATTTCGACACCACGCCAACGTGAGGACATTTGAGGCCACATTAGATTTAACGCACCATCTCCCACGTACACGACGGTAGGTAGGTATTTAATTATCGTCACACTGGAGCAACACAACGGACTATTGGCGACGGTCAGGGATCAATCCCGAAGGGAAAGATCCGAAGACAACACCACGTAATTTCGAACCACGGTCAGATGACGAGGTCACACCTGAGCTGGCCCCCACTCTCCAAACTTCCACACCACGCCAACGTGAGGACATTTGAGGCCACGACAGATTTAACGTGCAATAGCCCCATGTACACGACGGTTTTTGGTTGGATCAAGTTTTGAACTCGCAACCCACCGGTTGTAATCCGAGACTCCATCAACTGGGCTACCGTTGCCGCAGGTGTGAAGAAGAGGATAGAGCTAAATATAAGGGGCACATTAATACCTTTGAGTACTAAAAAACCTTTAATAAAAATTCGCTTTTAAGGAAACAGAACCTGGTATTTGGTATTTTGATTAACGTCGCACTGGAACAACACAACGGGCTATTGGCGACGGTCCGGGATCATTTCCGAAGGGAAAGCTCCGAGGACACCACGTAATTTTGAACCACGGTCAGATGACGAGGCTACACCTGAGCTGGCACTCCACTTTCCAAACTTCTACACCACGCCAACGTGAGGACATTTGAGGCCACGACAGATTTAACGTGCAACAGCCCCTTTGTACACAACGGTCTTTGGTTGGACGTACTAGACGGTCTTTGATTCGATCGAGTTTCGATATCGCAACCCACTTGTTGCTAATCCGCTATTCTTCCAACCAGGCTACCGCGGCCCGTAGGAGCTGCGATAGGGATAGTTGAATTTACGTCGCACTGGAGCAACACAATAGGCTGTTGCCGACGGTCCGGGATCAATCCCAAAGGGAAAATCTGACGACAACACTTCTTAATTTCGAACCAAGGTCAGATGACGAGGTCAACACCCGAGTATGGAGCTGCGGAACATTGCTAGGAATATGCTTAAAAAGTCAACTCTAGCAAAACTGCAAGTACAATGGCAGAAAATAATAAGAAATCTAGAAGATAGAAAGAAGCCGGAAAAGGAAATGTAAGCGAACGCAGAAATAGGTTTAGACGTCAAAAAAAATCAAATCGCCTTTGAACAAGTGAATGGGATGTAACTGAAGTAAAAGTTCAGAAGCTAATTGGAGTAATATGAAGAGTGAGTTTTATTAGAAATCTATATATTAATACGTGAAGAAAAAACTTTGTACCCCTTTTTAAGCACATTGCGCGCACGGAGGAGTATGACATTTGGCATAATTAAAGTTCATATGGCGAAGGAGTGCAGAAAGATATTAATACGTGAAGAAAAAACTTTGTACCCCTTTTTAAGCACATTGCGCGCACGGAGGAGTATGAGATTTGGCATAATTAAAGTTCATATGGAGAAGGAGTGCAGAAAATTGTTTACGTTCATATACTGTAATCTATATATGAATACGTGAAGAAAAAAATTTGTACCCCTTTTTAAGCACATTGAGCGCACGGAGGAGTATGAGATTTGGCATAATTTGCCGCCACATAAGTTAGTATTGAAAGTTAATTGCAGCATTAGTCAATGGATCAAGAATGCGCATCAAATTTATGCATCGTAATACTATTAATTGCGAAGTTTTAACTGGAACCGCACGCAATAAGAGAATTTTGATTCCACGTATAAATTTAACATATTCCGGAACTATTTTAGCATTTAACTTTCAAAGAACTCAATTTCTAATTATACCTGCATTTGCGATGACAATAAATAAGTCTCAAGGACAAACATTCGAAAAAATTGGAATTTTATTGAGGCAACCAGTTTTTACACATGGTCAATTGTACGTCGCAGCAAGTAGAGTTCGATCATTCGATGGTATGAGATTTTATATTTCAGAATATAACGGTCAAGGGCATTTAGCAAACGATGAAAGAGTTTTAAAAAAAAACATCGTCTACACAGAAGTTTTGAATCATTAAACTTATTGTCGAACTATTTCAATTTCAATGGACAACATTTATTTTTTTAACCACCCGTTTTTTTTGTTTCAATAAAAAATATATAAAAAAATACGAGCACGTATTCCTTATTTCATTTTTTGGATTTATTTTTTATTTAAATTTTATATAATTTGAAAAATATAGGCAAATTAACTGTAGCCTTGGCGAACCTATGGCCAGAATAGCAATAAAAAAAACCCAAGAAAATGTTAAACAACGCGTTATTGTTTTTTTATATATGGCTTAACCAAGCTATACCGCATTTTTCCTACGACGTATTTGTACATGCTCGCAGCTTACGTAATAGAAGAAAATTCAAAAAATTATATGCAATGAATATAGAGGTATACTCTTTGACAAAAGAACCTTATTAACGTTCAAACTTTAAAATTAAATTAATTATGGTCGAATTTCGACCACTGGGCGATCACTAGTAATAATTAACATCTGTAAAAGTTCGCGAACCGATGTTTATGCGGTTCTTTCCTTTCTCTACACTTCTAAAGATGACACTCCTAAAGCGCTAATTGAAGTTACTTTCAATTCAAGTATCGTATATTCATTATTATATATTTACATTAAAAGGCAATTTCTCAGTCTAATCGACATGACGTCGAAGGATTCTCTCAGGTGTCCCCCTTTTCCGTGTCTGTTCCTCGATTCTCCTTTCACTCCTTCTCACATGATCCGGAAAGGGACACCCTTGCCTAAATCCCTGGGGGGATCAAGTGGTCCGTTCGGATTACATCCTTTCCCGTGTGTCTGGGGAACCTAACACTGTTTTTCTCTATTTTCGATAAAATTTATACCATTTGGAGATACGAAATACCTATCTATGTTTTTATTCATTATAAATGGATTGGTAGTGGTTTAGAGAGATATCTCGTCGACCCGATATTGCCGATTTTTTTATGATTACGAGATCAAGATCTGGTCAGATCTTTCTTCTAATAACAAGAGACGACGTGATCTTGATGTACAAGGTATCCCGTTCATTAAGATTCGGTCAGTTTTGCTAATGACGAAATACCTCGTCGAGACAACAACGAGAATTAAATGAAATGATCTGTACGTTGGACATCGGCCCTTTTCTACAAAGGTACAGATGCATTCACCGTATTAATCCTCCAAATGGCTTCGACGAGATATCTCGTTCAAGATCTGGTCAGTTTTGCTAATGCGATATCTCGTCGAGGCAAAACCGCTCTATAACTCCAAGGGGAATGAAGATCCAAGAGAAGGAAAAACAAATCAATTCCTAGATTGATAAGTTTGGAAGAGGTTTTTGCATCAGAGATGGCTTCTACGGGGTAGTTTTCGACGCAAAGATAAACCATCGGGAGGGTTAAACGCTCCTTTGTCGACTGCACACGAACTTTAATAAAGTAGTGTAAGCAAATAGATGATAGGGTTTGTTTTCTAGTGGGTAGGTAATTGAATTTGCGCCGCATTGGAGCAACACAGCGGTCTATTGGCGACGGTCCGGGATCAATCCCGGATTGTTTTCTAGTGAGTAAATTGAGTTTTATATTTGCTTCACTGGAACATGACTACTCATGGACTGAAGCTAAATAAAGGTTTGATTTGTCAAACTTTAGAACAGGCCAACTGTGTTTGGGTATGTTTTTTTATTTCACCTTAACCATTATCGTTACGTACATCTGTATTTCATTTAAATCATATCATATTTAAATGAAATACTCATTTAAAACGACACTGACATCAATATATAAAGGCAATTCAGAAACTCTTTCAACGCAGATACTTCGATCAGTTCTGCTAGTACTAGCAAATAAAACAAGTTTTCATTTCGATAAATCACATCAAAACACATTTTCATCTTAGGATATTTTGAGTTACGGAATAATCAAATACTAAATGCACCGCAACCTTTTTATGATTACTTATATTAATGATCAATTAATTCACAGGCGTCTTCAAATACCACATTTCAGAAATTAGATTTATTCACAAATTGTAATTTTCCAAAGATCGTGCTTTCTGTACTTGTATTCCGAATTATAGAGTAAATATAAAAGTAAAGTGAGAGATAATGAACATTTTTATGCACCCAGGATGATGTGATTAAAACTTGTAGTATCGCAAGAATACTTTTTCTATCGAGTGGAAACGAACATTCATCATCTGATTGGTCCGCGTGACATAATGGTAGACTTTGGGTATTTCACTATTTTTGTCGCCTCTATGGAAATAAGCATTCACCACACTACCCAGTCATAAGATGTTATATCGCCAGGCGAGGCTATAAGATGCCAAATCGGCCAACCAAGTAAATTTTTCAGAGCAGTCACGTGACTACTAGTCGACATGCTGGTCACCTTTTTTAAAGCTCCTCTCGACAGCAATGCTCAGTCTACTTATATTTCACGTCTAAGTCCCGTACACGGTGACCGGAAGAAAAATCCTCGTCTTCCAATGGTTTGTTTGTTCTAAAATTCCTCTCGTGATTATTTACACCCTGTTTCCCTTTGTTTTGCAGCACGCAGAAACCTGTTGATTTCGTAGTTCCAAGTGCTCCACCAACGACTGTCCCAAGCCCCGTGGACCCCACAGCTGCTGTGCCCTCGTCAATCGAGAGTGGAGGGGCTTTATGCAGGAAACTCTCTTTACTGGAAGCAGGTAGAGTTGCTTACCTCCAAAGGTTTCTTGAGTTTTCTCATTCCAGTACGGAAAACAAAATCTATTAACCCTCCTAATAGTTGTCACAACGAGGTGTCTCGCCTCAGAAAAAACTGACCAGATCTTGATGGACGATATATCTCGTCATTAGAAAAAAATCTCAGATCTTGGTCTCGTCATCATCAAAAAATCGGCAATATCTTGATGACGAGGTGTCTCGTCATTAACAATATTGATCTTGATGGACGAGATACCTCGTCGAAACCACTTGAAGGGTTAAGTTTGTTTTAAAATAGGAATTTAAAGGTGCATAAATAAAAAATGCTGATGTCTGAATTAACGTTTCTATGCTACAAGCTGTCGAATATTTATCATTCCAGGACCCACCTTGTTGGGCGGTTTGAATCCAGATTTGTACAAGTCCGTGCCAGATGAAGAGACGGAAGAAAACACTTTCCCAGAAGGTCACAGGGGGCGCTTGTGGTTTGCCCTCGAGTACGACATTGCCACCGAGCGACTCATAGTTCGGGTGATAAAAGCCAAGAACCTACCCAGCCGTGTGTATGGAGCTGTCAACTGCTGCGATCCGTTTGTCAGGTACGTCTATCCTTCCAAAATGGCGATTTGTGATTTGTAGGATGTGCCATGAAATACTCGAAATCAGTTGGAACCATAGCCTGTTACTTTAGGTAGTCTGTACTTCTAGCCCTCCAAAATGGTGATTTGTGTTTTGTAGGATGTGCCATGAAATATCAAAATCAGTTCGAACCATAGATTGTTCCTTTAGATAGTTTGTACTTCTATCCTACATAAATGGCGATTTGCGTTTTGTAGGATGTCCCGAAATACTCGAAATCTATACTTCTATCCTTCCTAAATAGCGATTTGTATGTTGTAGGATGCGTCGTGAAATACACAAAATCCGTTGGAGCTATAATCTGTTACTTTAGAAAAGGTGAATCCAACAAGGATACCTCTCAAACTTGGGGTTACCGAATAGAATTTTTTTAATCTAGGATATTACTCCATTAGAGAAGCACAAGTGCAAAGGGACAGGACGCAACGCTCAGCCGTTTTTGAGAAAACATGTTTTAGATATGCACTTGCTTATAAAAGAATCTTTTCTCTCAAGCTAAATGCTGGTGGCGGAACATGTTTCTTGTATATATTCCGTACGTGACGTCGCTTGGTTTGTTTTTAGAATACGGTTTAAGCACATTTCCAATAAAAATTCCAAAGAATAAATTCCGCATTGATATGGGATAGGTTTTTCAGCAGTAGCACTTGAAATACATTCATTCATTAGAGTAAACACTCAGCACAAAAATATGGAGACAAAAAACAAAAGATCAAAATGAGAAAAAAACATAAACAGTAGCTAATCAGTCTGTAGACTGAAATATATCTCTTGCCTTATTTTTGAAAAATGCCTCCCGATAATTTTGGGCAAACCCCAAGGTGGGAGGAATCTCTTTTGCTACTACCTCCACACAGAACTTAATTGAGACTTGAAAATTTTGAATCTGTCCAGGTATTTGGCTAGGCAGTCATGTACAGTCTCTAATCTGAAGGTAGCAGCAGCATTTGGACCAGGGGTAGCCAGAATTTCAGAAAGTATCCTTCCGAAATTCCGGCTACCCCTAGTCAAGATGCTGTTCACAACACCCATTAAATTAAACACCAAACGTCGCCAAAACGGTAAATTCTTTTGCAAAGCTGAAAATTAATTTTATAGTCTTACATTAGAAAAGAGAATTTTTTTACACTAGAAATCCCTCTCTACTTAAAATAAACTAGATAAAAACCAATACTCTCCTCTATCGTTCAGCTTTGATACAGAAAAAATATTATCTTTATAATCCGGTGAATAACATTTGACCTCTTCTAGCCCTAGATAAAAAGACATTTAAGCTGATCATAAATAGTTACACTTATGTCAATAAGTAATGGTTTATTCGCTAACTTGTCGCTCATGACCCATTCTCCAAAGTAATTTAGATCACCGGAGTTGGTGGAGCGATTATCGGAAAACTTTCCGCTAGATCAATAGTGACGAATTTATTAATGCATACCAGTATTCTATGCTCCTTGTCAACTCATAACACATCGCTGACAAGGACATGAGAACTATTTTACTCCTCGCAAATAACTGCGACGTCAGATTCGACAGAAGCAATGTCAAATTTATATATATATATATATATATATATATATAAGTATATATATATATATATATATATATATATATATATATATATATATATATATAAGTATATACTCGTAGTCTATCTTTACTTAATTGGTTTCAATCTCAAAAATCGCGATCTTTGGTTATTGATTTATATCTACTATGAAAAGTTAAAAGACGATATCTTTGTACCCATAAGTCTCATTGTGAAGTATGGTATGTCCTGCATGTATGTCTGATTTGGGGCGACGGTTGGAAGAGTTATGGATTAGCAACCGGAGGGTTGCGAGTTTGAAACTCGGTCCAACCAAAGACCGTCGTGTACGTCGGGGCTGGTGCACGTTAAATCTATCGTGGTCTTAAATGTCCTCACGTTGGTGCGGTGTGGTATGGAACTTTGGAGAGTGGGGTGCCAGTTAAGGTGTTGGCCTCGTCATCTGACCGTGGTTCAAAATTACGAGTAGTTCCTTGGACCTTTCCTTTCGGGATGGATCCCGGACTGCTGCCAATAGCCAGTTGTGTTGTTCCAGTGCGACGTTAATTAACTGCCTACCTACCTAAATCTGATTTGAAAATTTTAATTGATGGTTGGTTAATTTCGGCTTAATGGTCCAACAAAGAGCAGGCTGCACCAAATAAGAATACATATGCAAGTCCAAACAAGAATATATATTTATGAATCTGTGAACCAAATTTCAATTTGAGAAATAACGCAATACTTTGAATTTGCTGCTGTTTTTTTATATTTAAGGATGAGTATCCTCTAGGAATATTTGACATCCATATCTGATCGGTGGGCCGGGTAAACCCATTCAGAGGGTAGTATGTGGTATTCTGCCGGGTAAACCCTATTTATCTGGTTCTATCTGGTATCTGGTATCTGGTTGGCGGACATGAAAAGAGAGTATTTGTTAATCAAGGTCCGTATTCGTTTCTTTCCGAAGAACTTTATTTGAAAGCAGGACCTATAGTAAATCTATTAGGCTGCAACTCATATCTTACTCATTCCTGTTTTTTCTTCACGTTCACGTGCTTTGTCTTACGCTTGTGTTTTCTCTTACGCTTGAGTGTTTTTCTCACATGCACGTGTTTTTTCGTGCGTATGTGTTTTTTCTTACGCGCACGTGTTTTCGTGGATACCACCAGACCCCCAAACCAGGACAATAGCTATTTCACAAATAGCTAATAAAATTCAAAACAGGTTTTTAAAAACTATCAAATCAACTTTAATTGTCATGGGATTTCCGAGTTTGTGTAGTATCCCTTTCGTTAGTTATTTGAGTTATTCCGTTGACTCAAATACCCACATCTGTAGGTTGAAATAATCCTAGGAAAGATACTTTTAGTCAAGGTCAAAACAGGTTAGAAGTCATACATGAAAGATTGCAGGTTGCAGGACGGATATATGCTTCTGAACCCCTCAGTGTGTTTAAAGGTAAATTGAAAACATGTAAATATAGAACATGCAAGTAAAAATAAAACTAGAATCAAGAGTTTAAAAACAGGAAATTTATTTTAAAACATATCGTGTTTAACATAAAAGTGAGAAGTAGCTGAAATGCTTTATGGTAATAGATATAATGACGCAGTTTAAGACATTAAAAGATGTAGGATAAAAATGAAACGTTTCTAATTGTAAATATATTTCTACGATTAAGGATAAGGAAAACTAAACTCTGCAAGACCTATCACACTGTTTATATGGTTGTTTCAATGCGACCATGCAAATGTTTAGGCCTTCAAGTGGTTTTTATGATAACGAGATCATCAGGATCTGACAAGCTTTCTTCTAATGAAGAGATATCTCTCTCCGACATCAAGACAAATTAGCTAATCACGAGATATTTCGCCATCACGATAGTGCAAATTTTTTCATGATATCAAGATCTGGTCAGCTTTCTTCTAATAACAAGATATCTCGTCCATCAAGACCTCAACAATTTTGCTCATGACGAAATATCTCGTCGAAGATATTGCCGATTTTTATTATGACCAGATCAACATCCACTCAGTTTTCTTCTAACGACGTGATATCTCGTCTATCAAGACCTCAACAATTTCGCTCATGACAAGATATATCGTCATCAAGAAATAAAGCAAGAACCGCTTACTTAACCACCAACGAAACCTGGGGTATATTTATTACCTATATGCTCTATTGCAAATATCGCTGCTCCATTATGTTCTCTTCCTATACATACTCCTTGGATTAATCTACAACAAATTGCCGATTATTTTATGACGAGACCAAGATCTGGTTAGTTTTCTTCTAATGACAAGATATCTAGTCATTTTGCTAATGACGAGATACCTCGCCGAGACAACCACCAGGAGGGTTAAAAGACTAATTACACTCTCCATCACTTCCAACATCTCGTTGCCTCGAAGCTACGTCTCATGTTCAGAGAATGATCTAAATCGGGAAAAGTAATTTTACTGTCCGTTCTCCTTAAGCCTGGAGGAGACATTCCGTCTACTCGCTCTGAAATCCTTCCAATTTCGTTTCCATCGAGCGGGAAAGAGAGGATTTCAATACTTGACGCATATTCCTATAGGAGTAGTTCAGAGGAGTAAGACCCGTTTACCACACCCAATTAGGATTCGGATGTTGTTCTTTGCTGTTACGCAAGTCTTATGAAAGGACACTCGGGGTTCTTGAAAACTCGAAAAAAGACCGGAGGCTTGGAGTTAGTGTAGGACCTTGATTATATCCGAGGTAATGTGGACCGAGACCACCTCGGATAACCGGAAACTCGGATGAAACGGAGCTAGAAACAGCCTATATGTAATACAAAAAAAATTACTGCATGCTGCTATTGAAAGATTCATAAAGCTAGGATTAAGATTTATCCATTCTCGGATTTGTGTCACAGTACGTATTTATTGATATAATTTTTAATATCTGAACTTGAGTTAGGTTCCTTGTGTGTAAACTCTCTTGATAACACGTAAAGGTCTTTTATTTCGCAGCACTTTCACACCACGTAAACTGTATCATTTCATCCCACACGACAATGCATCTTAAACTACATTTTTACTTTTTCATGTGGGCCGTGGTAGCCCGGTTGGAAGAGTAACAGATTAGAAACCGGAGGGTTGCGATTTCGAATCCAACCAAAGACCATCGTGTACATGGGGACTGGTGCACGTTAGATCTGTCGTAGCCTCAAATGTCCTCATGTTGGCGTGGTGTGGAAGCTTGGAGAGTGGGTGCCAGCTCAGGTGTAACCTCGTCAACTGGTCGTGATTCAAAATTACGTGGTATTGTCCTTGGATCTTTACCTTAGGGCTTGATCCCGGACCGTCGCCAACAGTCCGTTGTATCGCTCCAGTGCGATGTTAATTAAATACCTATCTACCCACCTTTTTCATATTTATCATGAGATGTTTTAAAATGTTTACTTTTTCCATACTTTTGAAGTTTTCGTTTTGTTTTCATGTTGTTTACTTATGTGTTTTATCATGCTTTTAATATTGCTGATTGTTAATCTGATATTTTAAAATATCTTTTTTTGCTGAATTTTATTTAGTCTTGTGTTTAGCTCAGATTATCCGTTTTTGGATCTAGTGCTTTGAAACCAAAATCAAATATCTTCCAGCAAAACCAGGCCAGTCAAGGGCAGAACCCACACTTGTCCTCGAATTCTATTTTTAAAGCTTTAAAAGAACCGGTATCAAATTTGACTCGAATAACACGGAGACTCGGTAATCGGATCTTGGACAATCAAGGTTATACTGTACTTAAATTCCTATTGGTAATAAAAGTAATTATAATAAATCTCTAATTCTCAAACAAAAGACCATAATGCTGAATAATGTTTCCGATCTATGAATCTAAAATTTATTTATACCTTGTTTATAAGCGTTAATATTTTATTCCTTTCATATCCTTTGCTATTTTGAAACGATAAAATTCAGTTAGTTTAAGGGAAATTGCCCTTGTTCTAAGTCTGTTTTGACTCCCTCGAAATTTTTAAAACCGAATTCATCTTCCCACAAATAACTATATTTTCATTCATGTTGCAGAATATACCTGATACCCGATGAAAGAAGATACCTACAGTCGAGGCCCAAGAAAAAGACTTGCAATCCGAAATTCGACGAAACTTTCCTTTTCCAGGTAACCCAATATTTCTCTTCTATTTGTAGAAAGTTTCACGTGATTGTATGGAAGTTATTAATAGTTGCGGACTCCATTTTCAAACTTCTGAGAAAGGATATGGAGAAGTTTGTTGTTAGAGTTTAGATTTACAAATTGGACGCTCGTTAAAATAAACTCCATGAACATTAGAATTCAAAAACTGGTAATGACTTATCAGTTTTCACTGATTTTGATAGATAGTTGAAAAATTACCGTTTCTGAAACACAATTACTGCTTCTCTTAGCTATGATATTTTATTAATAATTACAGGCCCCGTGCAAAGCATCTGAGTTAAAGTTTTTTAAACTTCCAATAGGTTTCGACGAGATATCTCGTCCATCAAGATCTGACCAATTTTGCTAGAGGCGAAATATCTTGTCATCAAGATATTGGCGATTTTTTAAGATAACGAGATTAAGACCTGATGAGTTTCTTATGTCAAGATATCTCGTTCATCAAGAACTGACCAATTTTTCTAATGGAGAAATATCTCATTCATGAAGATCTGACCAACTTTGCTCAAGACGAAATATTTCGTCATCAAGATATTGCCGATTTTTTATGATGATGAGATCAAGACCTGGTCAGTTTTCTTATAATGACGTTATATCTCATCCACCAAGATTTGACCAACTTTTCTAAACCGAAATATCTCGTCCATCAAGATTTGATCAATTTTGCTAATGAGATATCTCGTCATCAAGATATTGCCGATTTTTTTTATGAGGATGAGATCAAGACCTGGTCAGTTTTCTTCTAATGACGAGATATATCGTTCATCAAGACCTGATCAGCTTTGCTAATGATGAGATACTTCGTCGAATCAATCACCAGGAGGGTTAATTGCTTATATCGTTAATGTAATGTCGTTATTCGTATTTCATACCTCCAAATGAAATGAAATTAGCAATTAGTATAGATATATTTAGATGATATAGATAATATAGATATATAATAGATATAGTTAGCGCCTCGCTGGTGGAAACGCTCTTGGCATATTTTTAGGCTCACTTTTTATGTCGCTAACGAAAGAAATCTTAGAAAAAAATTATCTTTATAAAAAAAAATCTTTCCGCTTGCCGAGGTTGCCATAAAAACGGAAATAACCTCAAAAAGATCTTTACCTTCACATGCCATAACTCGCTAATAAATATATATCGATATTTTCGACCTCTTTTTTTGGTTGGCTCAGATTTTCTTATCTGTGCTCATTTCGATCTTTCATATTTCTCATTTCCTTCTTCAATCAGACTGCCGAAAAGTTTCATTAGTGCGCTGAGCTTTTCCGTGTATTCCTTTGCAATGTGGGACGCGGTAGCCCGGTTGGAAGAGTAACTGACTAGCAACCGGAGGGTTGCGAGTTCGAATTCAATCAAAGACCGTCTTGTACAAAGGGGCTGGTGCATTTTAAATCTGTCAAATGTCCTCACGTTGGGTGGTGTGGAAGCTTGGAGAGTGGGATGACAGCTCAGGTGTGACCTCGTCATCTGACCGTTGTTCGAAATTACTTGGTGTTGTCCTCGAATCTTTCCCTTCAGGGGTTGATCCCGGACCGTCGCCAATAGCCCGTTGTGCTGCTCCAGTGCGACGTTAATTAAGTACCTACCTTAGCATTTTTTAGTGGCTCAATAGTTCAAATTAAGCTTATTTAAACGAAGCGGTGAAATTCGCGAAGGAATCCCATAGTGGTTGATTATATATCGTTTATATCCGACGGTTGCCACTCGCCAATATACAAATAATGTCATTTTTGAACCATATACGTTTTTCAATGGTAACGTATATGGTCCAGAAATCGACATTATTATAACTGACGTAAATTTGTATGGATTATGAAGTTATTAATATAGATATCAAGACTGTTCGTGTGATAGGTCGTAGGACAGGTAAGTTTGACAGTTTAATAACAGGACGGAACTAAGCGGAAAAATTAGTGTGAGACGGCATTTGAAGAGATAGCTGAGAGGCAACGATGAGTGAAGCCGTGATAGGAATAGAAGCGGTGTTCTGTTATTGTAGGGCTTCAGACAGTTGGAAGTGATTGGCGACGCTTTGTAAATTGTACTTTTAACAGTGTACCACCCATCAAAGTGCGTTTCGATTGTTGCGAGTACCATTACGGGTATTTGTCAGAAGCGTTATTAGGCTTGGTTTTTAAGTGTTGACAATCACGTCGGTGATTTGTCAATTTAGAAAAACGTGTGAAAGACAGTATAACATTGTCTACGCCAAAGTACTTCAACGTGGATGCAGTTTAAACTGCTATATATACTACTATATCTTCCGTGTCAGGGCAAGAGGGATTGTCAAAATGGCTACTTTTTAGAATCTTAAAGTGAATATTTCACTCTTTCTCACAAATATACAGGAACGAAAAGAAGCATACCATGATACAAATAATTGTAATTTAGATTCGTAGATTCATTAAGTTTCGATTTTAAGCATATTATGCTATTCTTAAACTAATGATGCACTTGACTCCTTTAAACCCATCAAAAGTCAGGTTTAACCCTTTTTACCCTGATAAAGAAGATATTGTTGACTTTGTAGCGGTGGCTATGTTCGCTACAAGATCTCTCTCTCTCTCTCTCTCTCCTCGTACATCAAATATAGGCAGTAATTAATTAACCGTTAATTAATTAACTGTAGTTAGTTCATTGAATCCACACCGGGCTATTGGCGACGGTCCGGGATCCGTTCCGAAGGGAAAGATCCGAGGACAACACCTCGTAATTTTGAACCACGGTCAGATGACGAGGTCAACCCCTGAGCTGGCACCCCACTCTACAAACTTCCACATCACTCCAACGTGAGGACATTTGAGGCCACGGCAGATATAACGATGCACCAGCCCCCACGTGCACGACGGTCTTTGGTTGGACCTAGTTTCGAACTCGCAACCCTCCGGTTGCTAAACCGTTACTCTTTCAACTGGGCAACCGCGGTCCTCAGTCAGAATAATGACACTGCAACACTTTATGTAAGTTTCCCAGAATAAAACTGATACCTCGATCTGAGAAGTTGCTGTTTCGACCATTTTGTGTTGGGACCAAATAAAACTCCCTCTCCCTGGAACAAGGCAGAAGTGAATTACTATTTTGTGTGTAAAGTGCCATAAAATACTGCGCGTCCATCTCATTCCGAGCTCTACTCCCGTTTTTATGACGAAAGAGACTTTGGTCAGGGTTAACACGTTTCAAAATATGAGCAGCATTTTCCAAGACGAACGAGCTCTATAAAAGACTATCAAGGACGCCTGAGTACTAGGGTAGAGATCGTTTCCTGGGTGAGTTCTTTCTACATTCCTGTTTCCGAAAGTGACGGGTGTTATGCAGTTTTTATCATGCGATAAATGAAGCCCATTCGATTTCAAAGGTATTGGCATGTTTATTTGATGAGAGACAATTCAAAATTTACAATCGAGTTCAGTTTGAGAAGTGATTCAAATTAAGGGTTCCAGGCATTGTAGTGATGAGCCATTTTTCAAATTCTTCAGGCCAAGAATTTTCAAGTTTTAAAAAATTCTAAGGTGCCGCGGTAGCCCGGTTGGAAGAGTAACGGATTAACAACTGGAGGGTTCCGAGTTCGAATCCAACCAAAGACCGTCGTGTACAAAGGGGATGATGCACGTTAAATCCGTCGTGACCTCAAATGTCTTCACGTTGGCGTGGTGTGGAAGTTTGGAGAGTGGGGTGCCAGCTCAGGTGTTGCCTCGTCATCTGACAGTGGTTCAAACTTACGTGGTGTTGTCTTCGGTTCTTTCCCTTTGGGATTGATCCCGGACCGTCTCCAATTGCCCGTTGTGTTGCTCCAGTGTGACGTTAATTAAAATACTTGCCATACCTACTTAAAAAATTCCAAAACCATTATGGTTTATCCACTATTTAAGAGGTCAAGTCATCTTGAATTTTAAAGCGTTACACACTTATTTAAACAATAATAAATTCTTTTGATCCTCTTCAATATTTTCTTGAAATTTTTTTTGATAATGAAATTTTCATTCTGTAGCTTATTACTATGTTGCCCAGAGCTCTTTAAATATTGGGTGTTAAGTTAATCCTTTGAAAGACACTGCTTAAAATAATTTTTAAAAACTTTATTGGTGACGACCATCACATTATATGAATATGTCTTATACACCTTATTGGCCAGAAATTCGATATAGAGTTGTGAACTTGCATTGTTCTCGATAACCGCTTGCGACGACAAGGAACTATAGCTTCCAGTCTTTCAATCCAAAAGAATAAAATTAAGTCTCAGCAAATAGAGACGACTTCTCAAGATACTGAGTTGTGTCTCAAAGAGTTTTACAGGTATAGCTCTCATTATCTGACAGTGGTTCAAAATTACGAGGCGTTATTCTTGAATCTTTCCCTTCGGGATGGATCTTGGACCGTCTCCAATAACCTTCTGTGTTGCTCCAGTGCGACGTTAATTAAGTACCTACCTACCCATCACAAAGAGTTTTGAGACTTCTTCACTGATTATAAATATTATGTAACAGTGTTTTTTAAAATACTTTTTGGTGATTGTTTCATTGCAATCACTTTTTGAAAAACTTAAATTGCCTTTAAGTTTTTTAAAGTCTTTAAGTAATTTAAATTGCCTTAAGGCATTTAAATTGTTGCTTAAATGCCTTGAGCTTTCTTGAATTTTGAGAAACTTGTGGTATTTTAATATCAACTACTCGATTTAAATTTGACTAGTCATAAGCCTTTAACAAATTAATTCATGTATTATTAATTACTGAATTAAGTGCAACAATTTGCGCCAGCATTCAATAACCATACTGTAACAGCCACTACTCAGTGCGTGCTTTTATAAAGCAATGTTGCAAAGTTTAATCTGACATTAATACATTTATAGAATGTTGCGCTTTCGAGTAACTTTCTCGACGAGGTATCTCGTCATTAGCAAAACTGACCAAAGCTTGATGGGCGAGATATCTCGTCATTAGAAGAAAAGTGACCAGATACTCATTTCGTCATCATCAAACAATCGGATAAATCTTGATGACGAGGTATCTTATCATCAGCGAAATCGGTCAAATCTTGATGGACAAGATATCTTGTCATTACAAGAAAAGATACCAGATCTTGATTGCAACATCAACAATATCTTAATGACGGGGTATCCCGTCATTATTAAAACTGACCAGAGCTTGATGGACGATATATCTCATTTTTGCAGAAACCTAATCAGATCCATCGACCTTCTAATAAAATAGACGGAGTATGTGCACGTAGCTTTATGTTATTTCTACCGGTCGATCAGTTCGATCTGTCACGTGGTTGTGAGAAAAAGCATGAATCCTAAATTAGTGATTGGTTTTAAAGGCCATTATCCACCATGATCAAAACCACTAGTCTGTACATCGATAGTCAATCGGCTAAGTCGATTCATAAGTCCACGTGATTTACCCTTCCGAGATCTTACGACAGCGACTGACATGATCTGTCAATTCATTAGATGGTCGATGACCAGATCTTGATTACGTCATCATAAAAAATTGGCAATACCTTGATGAAGAGATATATCGTCATTATCAAAATTGGTCAGGACTTGACGAACGAGATATCTCGTCGAAACTACTCGGAGGGTTGAATAACGCTGGAATAGTTTGTAAACAGCGTCAGTTCATCAGCCTCTGACTCCGTTCCTATCTTTCAGCTGCCGAGTCGATCGTTCGCGGAAAGAACCCTCAAGTTTACGGTGTTCGATAACGACCGCGGCAAGCACCACAACCCCATCGGCTACGTCCAGGTGCCCCTCAAGGAGTTCTTCGACTCCGAAGAACACGCCGAGATCCAGTGGCGCGACCTCGAGAAAAAGGAAACGCAGGTAGGACTTCTTTTTCGTTCCTCACTTCGCTGAGTTTTGGAAGGATTGATTGGAAAGCTTTAGTTTGTGTGACATGCACGAGTCCCAAGGTGGTGGAAACTTCGCCAACAATTTAAAGCGATACCCAAACTCGAGATGGGGCGTTTTGTATTTCTTTTACTGCGTTAGGATTTTTGTAGCTTTGCTTTATATTTTTTCTAAGAGGTGTTGACTGAGGCTGGGCATTTTTTAAAAAGGTCAAATTTACAAGCCTCTTCGGTATGGGAAGTAAGATAATAACTACTCCGTGTTGACATCTAGTGTGCTGTAAGATAATGGTAACTAACCAAAAGTTACATGAGAATAGTTAGTCTGAAGAAATTGCGGGCCGCGGTATCCCAGTTGGGAGAGCAACGGATTAGCAGCAGAGCGAGTTATAAACTTGGTCCAGCCGAGGACCGTCGTGTAAACTGGGGATGGTGCACATTAAATCTGTAGTGGCCACAAATATCCTCCCATTGATAAAAAAAAAAGGTATAATCTGACATGGGAATGAATCTAAAAAAAACTGTAAGAGAAAGTGCATGTAATCAAGGGCTAGAACTTTATAATAACAAAGATAAAATAGAATTATAAAAAGTAGTCAGGCAATGAATAAATAAACAATTCAGAAAACACGTTGATCAGCAACATGAGATAGTAGAGGTAGTTGAATTTACGTCGCAGCACTGTAGTAACACAACGGTCTATTGGTGACGGTCATGGATCAATCAAGATGTGAAAAATCCAAGCACAACGCCTTGTAATTTTGAACCACGGTCAGATGACGAGAACAACACCTGAGCTGGCACCCCCACTCTCCAAACTTAAACACCACGCCAACGTGAGGACATTTGAGGCCACGACAGACTTAACGTGCACCAGCCCCTTTGGCTGGACCTAGTTTTGGACTCGCAACCCTCCTGTTGCTCTTCCAACTAGGCTACCGTGGCTTGAATCTAAATGGGTTCGTTTCTAAACATGTTAGTAGCATGAAGGGGGCAGTTAGCATGAAATGAGTAAATTTATGATTTAAAATTTGTTTCCTGAACATGATGTATAATTTTAAAATGTATGATACTGATAAATAAGTGGTTATGATGAGGTATATTTTTTGAGACAGTCGCTTTCATAGCATTTGTATTTGTTTTATCTTGAAGAAGTCGTGCTGGTATTTTATGTCACTGAGAGTCTTAGAAGCAGTTTTATTTTCAAAAGAAAGTCTCGTATTTTATGCTGCATCAATCTCTCACGCTTTTTATCAGGAAAATCTACTTGCTCATTTCGGTACATCGTCATTTTACTAACAAAGACCCCTCGTAAGTCTTTAAACCAAAGTTTTTCAGGAACGATAGAAAACTCATACCAAACTGTATAACAGTTATGAGGTGCGAGTTTAAAA
This sequence comes from Meta bourneti, assembly GCA_933210815.1. NCBI lineage: Eukaryota > Metazoa > Arthropoda > Arachnida > Araneae > Tetragnathidae > Meta > Meta bourneti. The sequence continues at coordinate 53,780,173 of OW119932.1, forward strand.
ATTCGCCAATTTGCAATTGATGTAGACTTATTAGCTTTTGAAACAGGTTTAGTAACCATATTTGTAACCTATTAATATTAAAACCTCGTAAATAAAAAGGTTGAGAGGTTTTGATAGTAAAACGACGCTATATTACCAATAATCAGATAGAAAAGAAGAAATTTCACCCTCCAAGTGGTTTCGACAATATATCTTGTCCATCAAGATCTGAAAAATTTTGCTAATGACGAAATATCTCGTCATCAAGATGTAGCCCATTTTTTTATGATAACAACATCAAGATCTGGTCAGTTTTCTTCTAATAACAAGATATATCGTTCATCAAGATCTGGTCAGTTTTACCTTAACCGTCCTGGTAGTTTATCTTCGCATCATAAAAGTGTCCTTTAGTGGCCATCCCCTGATCCAAAAATTTGCTCCAAATTGTCACCATTTCTGGGCAAGGGAGACTTTGTTTTCCCAACTTGGATCTTAATTCCCTTGGGCAGTTTTACCTCGACGGGATATCTTGTTATTAAAACAATCGTCAGATCTTGATGGAGTAGATATCATCGAAATCATTTGGTGATTAAGTGGCCTTAGATGATTCTTCGAGATATTCATCTATTTGACATCTATTCGTCGCATTCATTATTCAGCTATTTGACACTCCTGTTGATTACCAGGAGGGTCAAATATAACCACAAAGAACCAGTCAGTCCGACTCGAAATTCAATTTCTGCAGCCAACTGGTCCAATACAAAACAGGAAAGCAATTTTGCATCAACAATGCATGCAGTACCAATCGGCCTTTGTCTAATTGAATTGCCCAACAATACCGTAGGCTCCCACACAGTCCATCGGACAAATTTCAGCAATCCATCGCTCATGATCAGGAATTCCAGAAACGCGCTTTCACCGCTCCCTTTCATAAAGTTTTCATGCTTTCTCTCAGATCGATTTGGTGGAGATGCTCTAAATATTTATCGGTGAGGCTTATTTTGAAATGAAAAGCTCATTCGGAGAGGCAATAATCTCCCCTCAGGCTTTCCCTGATGACTATCAGGAGCCGAGGAAGCTATTCATCTACGATTCTCTCTCCGCCTTGCTTTGTTTGTTTGAGGAGACAAATAAAAGCTTTACCGAGCTTCTGCTTTAAAGCTTCAGGCCTTTGCGAGCCAACACAACTTAGTAAAGTGGAGCTAACTATACCAGCAATAATATACCTTAACATTATGAGCATTTGTCCGAAGCCCTGTTTGAAATCGAGCTCAATTTCTGATGTTAACCTCCAAGTGTTTCGAAGATCTGGACATTTTAGCTAAGGACGAGATATCTCTCGAGACAAAACTGCCCCATTACTCCAAGGGAATGAAGATCCAAGTATGAAAAACAAATTGTCCCTTGTCCAGAACTGGTGACAGCTGGGAACTCGTTTTTGCACCAGAGGTTGGACAATACAGGGCAGTTTTCGACGCGAAGAACTCGTAGATAAATAGCTTCCCCAATCATTAACAGACCAGTAAGAGCCCGATGGGAATTATTGCCTCTCTGAAAGAGTTTTTCATTTCAAAATAAGCCTGATCAATAATATAGATTGCAGGGCTTCTCTAGAAAGAAGGTGGATGACCTTAGGAAGTCCACTTCTAGAAAAGTAGTAATCTCACCTGAGGGGAAAGAGCTATAAGCAAAATAGTAATCGTCGAATAGGGAGTATCACTTAGTCAAACTCATAATTACTGACATCGCTTCCATTACCGAATGATAAGCTCGAAGCCGTAATCCGTTTACATTAAAGTGTTAGCAGCCTGCGAGCTGTAGGTGGTACATGTTCAATTCCTGTAACTACCCAGGGGGTAACTCTTCTGAGTCAGTAAACCTTCTTTGTGTGTGTTTGCCCACTAACTCTACTGAAAAAAGCATTGGTTGGCGCAGCTTGGCCAGATACGGTCCTTGCGCCATAAAAATATCCAACCAACTAATAGTTTATGTTAAACCTTTCCCTAATCTAACCTGTCTCTTACCCTCGGGTGTGCTTCTCGATTCTTGCATGAGTAAAAAATTTCCTTGTGTGTATGTCCATTTACTTGACATTGTCTATCTGTGCTTGGCCAAATATGACCCTTGCACCATAAAACCTAGTCAATCATCATGTAAACAAATATAGTACCAGTTTTAAATAAATCAATCCAATCCTTTTCAGCTGTGTAGTTGATGTTGAAGTGAGAGTCCAAAAAGCGTGCGGAAATTTTGAAAACATGAAAGAATTCAAAAATGAGCTCAAATTTAATTTTCTTTGGGTACTTCTTGCAGGTTCCAAGCGATGCGGGAGAAATGATGCTAAGCTTGTGCTACAACCAGAACTTGGAACGTCTAATTGTGACAATTTGTGAAGTCAGAGGACTCCGACTTCCAGAAGGATTCAAAACGCTTGGTACGATTACATTACTTTTTATTCTTTATTACAGTTTCACATTGAGACTTCTATTGATAATTCCTAACGCCAGTTTCAATCATCAGTCCGCTTCTGGTTCTATTGGAAACATACAAAGTGGTCCATAAATCCAATTTAACATTTAAAAATTTAATAATTTTGTATTTTAAAAAACTTATTCAGTTTTTATACAACTGAAATACATTCTTCGAAATTATTTTCTATTAAATTCGAAAAATTAAATCTATTAATCCTCCAAGTAGTTTCGACGAGATATCTCGTCTATCAAGATCTGACCAGTTTTGCTAATGACGAGATATCTTGTCATCAAGATATTGCCGATTTTTTTATGATGACGAAATCAAGATCTGGACAGTTTTCTTCTAACGACGCGTCCAGTCTTGTCCATCAAGATCTGGTCAGTTTTGCTATGACGACATACCCCGTCGAAATAACTATCAGGAGGGTTAAGTGATCATAATTTCCCTCTTCACAATGACGGATTCTTGCTAATTTTCCCATTAACATTTTTGACGTTTCTGGGCCTAGTATCAGCTTCTCGAATATTGTACGTAAAAGCTGCTGGATGGTCTGGAATTTATTAGCGTATAACCTATCTTTGAGATATTTATATATTTACAATAGCATTCTTCCTTCCCAATATTTCTGAACAATAGAATTAAAACCACTAAGTGCAGCACACGTCTAAATGTTCGGTATTAATCGATCGCCCATTACGGCATAAAGTACAATTAGGTGAATTCCTAAATCAGACCCTAAATAAGTGGGCATTCAGGCAGTCGTGTCCAGTTAGAACAGTGGTGCGCAAACCGTGGGTCGCGACCCCTCTGGGGGTCGCTTGAAAATTTTTGTGGGTCGCCAATTTCAAAGAAATTTATCCGACAATAAAAAATATAAGGCTTTTCTTCAACAAGTATCAGGTACCAGTAAAAGAGTGAAATGAGATAATGTTATTTATCAAAAAAGAACTACATTTTTTTACGAAAACAATTGTCTGTATTAATATAGGACCTATACTTCGGCAACCGGCAGGCGAACAGACATAGTGATAAAAGATAATTGTCAATTTGAGATGCCCTTTACCTGCTCTCCGGTGTGATTCATATGCAACTTGGGGTCGGTCTGACGTTTAGCAGTGGCCATCTTGACTACAGTTCTTTTAATCTAGGTGTGCACCCCTGCTATTTAGTCTTTATACTGTGATCATAGCTAGGACCGTGCAGTTCTTTCCGTCTGTGCCTCAGTAGTTCGGTTTTGCTGCGTCTTACGTTCATTCAGTAATTCTGTTTATATACTGCTTTTGCTAATTTTAAGTAAAATTTGCAATCGGGTATGTACATAACTTATTTTTTAAGTATAGGACAGTTCAGTAGCGTGCTCGGAGGGCAATAATAAACAATTAATTAAAAAATCAATATAGATATTAAAATGTTTATAAAGAAAAACTGTCTTTTTTAAATATTTTGTATTATTTTTTCGTTTTTGATTTTTTTCGAAATCAATTATCATCAACTGATATTTCGTTGGAAACGTTACCAGGGTATTTACTATTTAAAACGTGTAAGGGAACAGTTAGTTCTGTTTTTGGATTACAGATGGCTGCTCACTAAACAAAGCCTGCTTTTGCAGTTTAAATGCGAATACAAATTTAAGATCACAGTAAGATGAATTTTGAAAAATAAACACTAATTGTAATATTTTTAAATATATATTTTCCCATCTTTGGAGCAAGTAATGTTAAACATAATTATATTAAATCACTATAATTAATTTTATACTTGTTTTGTATTTTTTTAAGTAAGCTCCAATATTTGTGTGTTATGATTCACACACTCTGTAACCTCTGTGTACAATATAGATGTGTGCTCGACTGGCAACACCAGTTGAGATATTTATTTACTTGCCTCGATTACCATGTGTAAATTTTTATTTAAGCGTTGTATTTTTTATTTTAAGTAGCGAGCATGTGCAATTGGTATAAAGAGATGTTTCTCTTATAATTAAGTTTTCTTTAATTCTCGTCTGATTAAGCTACAAATAAATATGATTTATACAGAGTAATCACGTACTTTATTTTCTTCCCACGTGGTAGCCGCACGTGATTGAACAAACGCAGATATGAAATATTGTATATTTATAATTTAGTTTTAGTTTTAATACCCTCATGATGAATAAATGGCTGAAAATAGGTACCCAACGTCCAGAAAATGAAAAGAATGACATTACAAATGAGAATGATGGACCAACATCCGATGAACTTAGAAAAACTGTGAATGAATCCAATGGCACTGTTTCTACATAAAAAATATCGAACGAAATGTGCTGTCTAATAAAAAATTGAGAAAATATCAAGAAGAGTTTATTAAATATGGATTTACATATTTGCGTTGTTAATGGGAAAGAACATGCGTTGTGTTTTAATTGCAGGGATAAACTAGCAAATGATAGTATGAAACCTGCTAAATTAAAAAGACATTTGGAAACCAAACAAAGGATTAGCAAATAAATCTGAAACATTTTTTAAAAAACGAGCTGAAAGTATGAAAAATCAAAATGTATTTTTGAAAAAATACACTATTCCTGAGAAGGCTTTACGGCCATCCTTAGAAGTTTCATATTTAATAGAGAAAAATTTGAAACCACATACAATTGGAGAATCACTCATTCTTTCTTCAGCAATTAAAATTATATCAATTATGCATGGAGAAAAATATGGTAACGATTTAAAAACGATACCATTGTAACGTCTTGGTTCACGGGTAGCTTTGACTAGTTACCATTCAAAAGTATCCGTTTCTAGACTAATGAATTTATTTTACAATTTGTACAAAAGTCGGAAAAATGAATGAAGAGTTTAATGTTAGTTCATTGGAAAGTTCTATCGAGGCGCTTCTTATGGCTGCTGTCCGTTTCCCTAGCCGCCGTTACACCATTATCAAGAGATACCGTTTCTCGCTGAATTTCCGCCATCTCACGTAATATAGAATCAGTTCTGTTAAGTCGATTACAAAACTCTCCTGTATTTGCTCTACAACTTGACGAAACTACTGACATTTCTAAACTGTCTCAATTAATTGTTTATGTGAGATACGTTTATGAAGAAGACATATCAGAAGATTTTTTTACGTTGTAAAAAATTGGAAGGAAAACAAATGGAGAGAAAATATTTGAAATTATTAATAGATATTTTGAAACAAATGACCTTACCAGATAATGAATTAGGTTGGATACGTGATCCATTTTCGTTTGATATTTTTAAATCCAATATATCTTTAAATGAAAAAGAACAGTTAATTGATGTTTCAAGCGACGAAACACTACGCATTCAATTTAAGTCTCTGTCTTGCCAAAAATTTTGTTTATAGATTGGAAACGGATATGCCGATTTGAAGAAAAAGGCAATTAATATTTTGATTCAGTTTGCATCGACCTACTTATGTGAAACTGGCTTTTCAAAATTAGTTGCCATAAAAACAAAATATCGATCTCGATTGGATCCAGAGGATGACTTACGGCTTGCGATTTCCAATACAGATCCGAACATAGAAGCAATTATGAGCTCTTTGCAAGCGCATACCTCACATTGAATTCTTATGTTGTAAGTTTTTTGAAGTATTTTCCATTAAAAAATATATATACCCTTATGCATAAATAAAACCATTGCTTCATAAAATTATGTGTTTTATTCAGACCTCTAATAAGGCACAAACATAAGCGCAAATCCCCAAAAGAATTCAACTTTAATTACGTTGATGGTTAAAAAAACGTCTATTGTCTATCCAGGGGTCGCGACAAAATAGTACACAAAATTGGGGGCCGGAAATGAAAATAGTTTGCGCACCACTGAGTTAGAAGATGAAATAAAACAACAGCTGAACCACGAGGAAAACGTGGAATTGGAGGCTATGAATCAACAAGGCACTCTCCAGGCATTTCCCCTCGATTTAACTGAATACGTCGAATTTAAATTAAGATGACAACTGTATGCCGTGTTCCCAGGTAGTCACCCTTCCAAGTACTGACCGCGCCCGAAGGTGCTTAACTTCGGTTATTTTTATGAGATATCTAATCCATCGGGTTCTGACCAATTTTGCTAATGACCATGCATCAAGATATTACCAAGTTTTTTTATGATGACAAGATCAAGATCTGGTCAGTTTTTCTAGGACAAGATATATCGTTCATCATGATCTATTCAATTTTGTTAATGAATCGTTGAGACGTCCACCAGGATAATTAAAATGTAATTTCAGCATTAAGTCTTTTCAGAAGTTTTAGATATTGATAAAAATGTTTAGAAAGAAAAATTAATCGCATGTTAATTTACACAATACTTAACCTTCCTGATGGCTGTCTCGACGAGGCATCTCGTCATTAGTAAAACTGACCACATCTTTATGGACAAAATATCTCGTCATTGGAAATAAAGCTGGCCAGATCTTGATCTCGTCATAGAAAAAATCGGAAACGATCTGATCTCGTCATTAGCAAAATTGATCAGATCTTGATGGACGAGATATATCGTCGAAACCATTTGGAGGGTTAATATGATATTACTAGAGATGATTCGTTACCCGAAAATCTTCAGTAGCTGGATTGATTGTGGCTCTAGCTGTATGGACAGTGGTCTCATTTTGCTGCCATCATTGTTCAGGCGTGTCCTCAAATGCTAGACGTACAAAATATTGAAGCATGCCCCAATATTTCTCAACATTAACAGATTTCCATCGGCGTCTACAAACTAAAGCCCGACGCTCCTTTCCCGACCTTGGGAGGTCAGTTACAGTTGAAAACGTTGGAACAAGTTGAGTACAGTCGTTTGGATGGCGGATTCCTGACTCCATAGTGACAACTGTATGATCTCTGGGTAGCAGGATGGAACGTTCTAAGTAAAATTCAATTATTTTGAGCCCTCGGGGGAACATTTTCTTTAGGTGTGTATGGGCTTCACGAACTCGAGGTACCCTAGTGATCTATTTTTTCCATGGGGCTTACTACCTCTGGTAAAAATGGAGGTCGCGATCCCGGGATGTCCATGTGATCTTTCTCTACTTCTCTCCATCCTTTATTTTCACAATTCACTGTCTTTTGTTTAGCGAAGCTTGTCCAAATATGGCCTTTGTGCCAAAAAGCCAAAACCAACCAGTTATTTTGATATGTTGCTTGGTCATGTATTTCTCCACAGTAAATTACCATCGTCAAATTTTCAATAACCTGTGATAAAAAATGAAAAATATTGAAATTAAATTTTTAAGAAGGTAAAGTGACTCATGAACCACCTTGGAGCGATTCTTTTTTTCTGGTGTCAGTTTGAGTTCTGTTTAGGAAGCTATACGTTCTAGGGTACAATGAACACGGGAATAGTTTATGGAGTTTCCTTATTGAATGAGTGTTCTCGTTTTGCAGATACAGTGGCACGGTTGGTGTTTATGCGCGAAAACAAGGTGGTGAAGACGAAGAAGACGATGGTGTGCAAGAACAGCTGCGACCCCAAGTACAATGAGTCCTTCCACTTCAGAATGGCACAGAACGCTGTCAACCTCTGCAGCGTCACTGTGCAGATCCTGCAGGCAGGCATCAAGGAGAAAGGTAAGAGCTAGTCACCAAGGTCTAGTTTTAGCATTCTTGTCTATTACTTTGTCGGCTGGCACATACTCAATGCCTTTATCCTTCTTTTTTCTCTTTTTTTTTTTGACAAAATATTATGAAAACGCACTCCGCTGCATTTCATTCGCAATGGATCTTATCCATTGTGGTATACAGGGCAAGGAAATGACTGACTTCTGGGCAAAAAATGAATCTACGTCCTCAAAAATAGTTCTAAATCTTTATCCTTTCATTCGGCCATATTACTTACCACCTCTGTATTTCATTTCCAATGGATCTCCGCCCTTTGCGGAATCCAAGACAAAGAAATATCTGACGGCAAAAAAAAGTGAGCCTATTTTCTCCAAATGCCTTCTCCACCTTTGTCCTTTCATTTGACCAAATTGCTTACCACTTCTATATGTCATTTCCAATGGATCCCCTCCCGTTGCGGAATCCAAGGCACCTAGATGGATGACGGGAAAAAAGGGAACCTATGTCCTCCAAATGCCTTCTAAACCTTTGTCCTTCCATTTGACCAAATTAATTACCCCACTATCTTTGCATTTCATTTGACCAAATTAATTACCCCACCATCTTTGCATTTCATTTCCAATGTATCCCTCCCGTTGTGGAATCCAAGGCAACTAAATGGCTGACTTGGCAAAAAAGGAGCCTATGTCTTCCGTCCAGACCTTTGTAATTTCATTCGGCCAACTTACCACAAGGAGTTTCAACCCAAGGACAAAATCTAGACTTTCTAAAGTTGCAGGTGGTGAGTGACGGAAGCCATTAATTGCAAGAGATACGGGTCATGACTGTTTGTCCATCCCTTTTGGTCGCTTTTGAATATCTACTCCTTCTGTTTCTTGTGTGACTCTACACAGTTTGCTTTCAACTGATCATTTGGGGTGTGAACATCCCTTAGAGTTGTTCATTCATTGTTGATAGACATGTTTTAAATCCAGTTTTTACTGTTTTCATAGTTTTGACCAAAGTATTTCAATTCTAGTGTTATTGTTCTCATGTTGATTAACATGTTTAAACCTTGTATTTCGTGTTTTGAAATCATTTGTCTGATTTTGGACCTTGCGCCATAAAAACTCAAGCCAACGAATCAAGCTTCTGCATTTCGCTATTTTTCTTTCTATGCTTGTGCTCCGACTCAAGACAAGAGTGTACCATCGTTTATTGCCGAATGATAACAATTTCGGAACTATCGAGTTCAGATTATCTTATTCGATTTGTCTGTAAGTCAGATGTGTATGTAGCTATAATTGAAAGCACACAACTCAACTCATCAACCGAACGCATTTATCTCTTAATTCCAATAATTCAAGGGGCCGCTGTAGCCCAGTTGGAAGAGCAACGGATTAGCAACCGGGGGGGTTGCGAGTTCGAAACTTGGTCGAGCGAAAGACCGTCGTGTACACGGGGGCTGGTGCATATTAAATCTGTCGTGGCTTTAAATATCCTCACGTTAGCGTGGTGCAGAAGTATGGATAGTGGGGTGCCAGCTCAGGTGTTGACCTAGTCATCTTGCTGTGATTCCAAACTACGTGTTGTTGCCCTCGGATCTTTCCTTTGGGATTTATCCCGGACCTTCGCTAATAGCCCGTTGTGTTGCTTCAGTGCGACGTTAATTAACTATCTACCCACCAAGTTTAACTTAGTTAAAAGTTCCATTGAATCACTCAAAGTGATTTCCAACACTCTTTAAATCACCGAGTCATTCATAACGAATTGGCTAGCAACCTGGAGTTGTAAGTTGAGAAGGCTCAATTTCTATAACTTATCATGGTGCAATTCTTTCTTTTGTATCAGTAAAACATTCCTTGTGTGTGTTGTCCATATATTTGCGCTGTCTTGTGTCTGGCGCACCTTGGCCAAATTTGCGTCAAAAAATCCAACCAACCATCACACCAAATAAATAAAAAATTATGAGGTTACGTTTTTGGAGACACATTACTCATGCATAATTCTGCTTCGATTTCTCGGTGCTTTTTTAATAGTTTTTATCCAACGCCCATCTCCGGCCCATCGGCCATCAATCTACAAGCAGCCCAGTAGAGTTATCAAGTGAAAAAAATATCGCTTAAAAGCACTGTCAGCAGTATCAAAATTTGTAATACTACTGTCAGGAATATCTTTATATCCAATACTTAAAATTTCCGACCCCAATCTATTGAAAATTTCTGAGATTCTTTATTTTGAAATTTGAAAAAGTCTCGAAACTCGTATGGTATCAAAGGGGTGTAAGTGACAAAACTAAAACTTTTGATATACGTGTAGAGAGAAGGATGATTCAAGTATCAAACTATTTAAGGACAAAAAAACTGATGCAGTTCATTTTTTGCCGATATACAGTGGCTCCCAAAAGTGTTCGTACACTTACGAATTTCAAAGAAATAATGCTCTATCTATTAATAAAATTAATATTTCAGAATGGGAATTTTTTAATAACATCTATAACTTGTTCTTAAAAAAACTACACAAAATATTTTAAAAACATAGTAAAACTTTTTTTTTGGAAAATCAATAATCAAAAAGTAACAAAAAACTTACCTCACAAAAGACTTCGTACACTTTAAAAAAATTTCTACATATTAGTAAATATTGTAAAATTTCGGTAAATTAGTACTTAGTAGGATATCCTATAGCATCCACAACAGCTTTTAAACGTCTGGGAATAAAGTTCACTAGTTTTTTTGTAATTTCTGCATCAATGTTCCACCTTTCTTCAATCATTACTGTTTCTAGTTCGCTTTTTGTTTTAATGCCGTGTCTTCGTACTCTAACCTCCAGTTCTTTCCAAATGTGTTCTATTGGGTTTAAATCCGGCGATTGAGGTGGTGTTTTCAGAACTTGTGGACAATTATAGACACCAGAAGTGAACGTTGAGAGCCGTTTGCTTAGAATCGTTATCTTGATAAAAAACAAAGTTGTTTCCAATACCCAAATTTTGGGCTGATAATTTTAAATTGTCTTTTAAAATATTTAAATAAAGAGCATGATTCATTACGCCATCAATAAATACCAAGTTACCTAGTCCTGATGCTGACATGCACCCTCACACAAGGACACCTCCACCGCCATGCTTTACTGTTCCAGCTAAGTTCTTGGGATTAAGTTAATCATTTTTTCTTCTCCATACAATTATACTCCCATTGGAACCAAACATGTTAAATTTGCTTTCATCTGCAAATAAGACATGATTCCAATACGTTTCGGGCTTATTTATCATTGATTTTGCGAAGGAAAGCCTAAGCTTCCTATTTTTCGTACTTACAGAAAATTTTCTTCGGGCAGAACGCCCATTTAATCCAGCTGATCTGAGTACTCGTCGAACAATTTCAGATGAAATTGAAGTAGAAAATTTTTCAGTAAATTATGTAGAAATTTTTACAGCACTCAAACGTGGATTTTTCACAAATTTTCTAACTATAAATCTCTGATCACGTTGAGTTAACTTTACCGGACGACCTTTCCTTACCTTGTTTTCGATCCGATTTTCTTCTTTAAAGCGTTTTATCACATACTGCACCGTAGAATGGGATAAATTTACTAATTTAGAGATATTCCGAACTGATTTACCACTACTATGATGAAAAATAATCAATTTTCGAATGCTGTTCGTTGTTTCCTTACGACTACGAGCCATTTTTAAATAATAAATAGAATATTACGAAGTAAGCAAGCAAAGATTAAAGCCAAACGATTTTTGAAATGTCACCACAATGCAAAATAAAAAAAAGCGATAAACGATCATTTTATTTATGAATTTATCCGAAAATATTTCGGTGTACGATCACTTTTGTGGCGTGTTCTTTCTCTGCCTCCTTCCATTTTCATTTTTATAAATAGAAAATGAGTCAATATTTTTTAAAAGAATATTAGGTTTTATTCAGAATGACATGGAGATGATATGAAAGAATATATTGGACTTTATATTCGATTTCAATACCAGGCTACAGCGCTTTTTCTACAAATTTTTAAAGTGTACGAACACTTTTGGGAGCCACTGTATATAGCGATTGAAAAAATTGATGCTAAGAAAGTCGACTTTCTTTTGGAGTCAAAGGAATGCAAGAATTCTCATATTCCTTTGTTAACGAAATGATACCTCCTTTTTGCTGTGGTCACTGACCTAATGAAACAGAAGGTGAAAGTGGACGGAATCGCTATCGAAAGATCAGAGAAGTGAAGTTGGCTTAGGAATCAGCTAGGACCAAGTGACCATCGCACCGCAAGCTAGTGTTTTTCATCAAGCTTGCCAATTAGTCCTGCATTAGGATTTGAGCTTGCTCCCAATACCATGTGTGGCCGCGGTAGCCCAATTGAAAGAGCAACAGATTAGTAATTGGAGGGAGGATACTTCGAAACTCGGTCCATCCAAAGACAGTCGTGTACATCAGGGCTGGTGCACGTTAAATTGTCGCGGCATCAAATGTCCTCACGTTGCCGTGGTGTGGAAGTTTGGAGAATGGGGTGCCAGCTCAGGTGTTGTTCTCGTTATCTGACCTTGGTTCAAAATTACGAGGTGTTGTCAATGGATCTTTCCCTTATGGATGGATCCCGGACCGTCGCCAATAGCCCTTTGTGTTGCTCCAGTGCGACGTTAATTAACTACCTACCTACCTTTCCCGGGAATTTCGAGAACATCCTTGCAGGTAGGTAGTTAATTAACGTCGCACTGGAGCAACATAACGGAATATAGGCGACGGTCCGGGATCCATCCATAAGGGAAAGATCCATTGACAACACCTCGTAATTTTGAACCACGGTTAGAAATGAACCACCGAAATGAAAGATCCAAGCCTTGTAATTTTGAACCACGGTCACCCCACTTTCCGAACTTCCATACCACGCCAGCGTGGAGAGCTCCTGGTAAAAAGCCATAACAAAACATGATTCCGGTCTCCTGAAGTTTGAGAACAGATCTCAAATATCCAGTCAATTAATAACCAAGTCCCATGAAATTAATGATCAAACAGGATATTTTTCAGCCACGCTTGGAGGTATTCTGCGAAAGTTGTTAATCGATCGATTTCGCTTGCTCTGAAAAGGTGGATTTTTGTCACTAGAGCCACCTTATCTGGTTAATCTTAATGGCGGTCTCCTTTCCCCAAGTGGGTGGTTCGGATGTCCTGTAATTATGCGAATATTTACCTTACATTGGGGTAGTTCTAAATTTTAGGTAATTATTTATTCAGGCCATTAAACTTTTCACACCCGTCACTTGTAGGGGCCGTGGTAGCCCAGTTGGAGGTAGGTAGGTACTTAATTAACGTCGCACTGAAGCAGCACAACGGGATATTGGCGACGATCCAGGATCAATCCCTAAGCGAAAGATCCATGGACAACGCCTGGTCATTTTGAATCAGTCAGATGTCGAGAACACCTGAGTTGGTGCCCCCACAACCCAGTTGGAAGAGCAACGGATTACAAACCGGAGGGTTACGAGGGTCCAGACAAAGATTGTCGTGTACACGGGGACTGGTGCACGTTAAATTGTCGTGGCCTCAAATATCTTCACGTTGGCGTGGTGTGGAAGTTTGGAGAGTGGGGCGCCAGCTCAGGTGTTGTTCTCGTTATCTGACAGTGTTTCGTTGTACACAACTCACTCATTTATTCTGCCTAAATCAAAAATATTGAAAAAGACCTGCAGAAGTCATTTACGATTCACATTATATCTCTTTACAGTGGTGTGTGTGTGCTTATTATTTTGCAATGTATATGGAATGGTTGTAGAGTTGACAATGTTGTAAAAACATAAAACATTTGACCGGTCAAATGTCCCGCCTAGGTAAAAATAAGTATCTTTCATACTTATGTCGGATACAAGGATAGGTGGAGACAAATACATACTGCTAAATCAATTTTATAAACATCTTATAAAAGTCTTAAAGTCGATTGAAGAAAAGCGATAAAACTTAAAATGTAATTTTAATTTCCCTTGCATTCAAAATTTTAAAACGGTTCATTTGATCCGATTGATAAATTTAGTGTTAAATAATATATATTCTAAGCAGAAGGGGAATACCTAAGTACTCGAAATGGCAGATGAACATTGCACAAACTATGTGGAATGAAATAAACATGCCTAGTGGTGCTACTGGGAACTGAAAAAATACGTAGATTAACACACTGTAGGTTTTAGTTATTGCGAAAAATAATTTTTTGTTCTATTAAAAGCAACCTAATAGGGAATGCTGGCCTCTGACCCTAATACAGGCCTTACAATGGGCAGACATATTTCCACAAAACTGTCCAATAGTCCTGTGGCGAGGAGTCTCATTTGCACACTAGAGAACGTCTTTGCCCTTATGCGATGCATAATGGTGCTATATAGGTTGCAATGCAACGTCTGAGAGCATCCCAAGACTGCTCTATTGGATTAAGATCAGGTGATCTTGCCTGATACGAAATCAGAATAATCCTTCTTTGGACATGTGAATATATACCCCCTCTTGTTTGGGAGGTCTAAAGGGTTTGGGCCTCTAGGAGTTCGTTCCCTCCCTTCTGGTTTCGTAGCCATACTATCATTTACATATGATCAAGTTCTCCTGCATATTTGCCTACCCTATATTGGAAACATTTATCACCTCATGTTTGGGTTGTCTAAGGGATTTGAGCGTCAGAGAGAGCATTCCAAACATGCTCTTTTGGATTGAGATCAGGTTACCGTTGTTGACACGAATTCAGTATTATCCTTAACTTTTAGACATGTGTGTATTTTCGAAACAAACTTCTTACTGGAAATTTGCAATGGTGTAAAATCTCCTATGGCGAAGAACGTAAAACAAAAGGAGTAGATCGCGTTTTGGCACTGCAAGGTTATGGTAGGGGTGAAACTTTAAGACCGTAGAATAAAATAATTCTGAGCTAGAAAGCATCGACCCCAGATGCTTCTCTCAACTCGACTGGAACCCTGAGAGAAGCTATTGGAATTGGAATTTTCGAGAGTGAAGGAAAGGTCATAAAAGTTCGACTGAAACAAGATTTTCTTTTGAATAGGGATGGAAAAATTCGTGTGTACATCAGAGAGGTCCCCAGATTTTTCACTTCACTTCTCGCTTCTAAAAATGTTCCAAAAAGTTGATTTCCTTTTACCTCATCTGTATAAAAGGATCTGACACTCTTCGGTATAGTCTTACTCCTAGAGCTTTGAGTTGAGTTTGGTGTAAGAAAAAATGGCAAAGTTCTTAATGCACGAAACAAAAAGATTTGACGACGAAATGGAGCATAAAATATTGATGTTTAAAGTTGGAAAACTGCTGTAATAGTGCAGTGAAAGTAAAGTTTTCTAGTCAGAAACTTTCTTGAATCAGGAAATGCGTTCATGTATTTTGAATTTGCCGATTTTAAAACCTGGAAACTAATTTTGATTTCAGATTGTTTAATCATTCGACGGTTTTTTTTTTGTTTTAATAAAGTCTATTTTTTAAATTAAAAATATCTAGTGAAAAACACAGGAACTCGAAATAAATATTTTAATTCAATTTTTCATTCAATAGATACTTCCATTACTATTAATAGTGATGCTTAAGCTAAAATATACTGCAGTAAAAGTGCACTGAGAAAACTCAATTTGACCAAAACTTTCCAATCAGAAATATTCTTGAATGACGAAATGCGTTCATGTATTTTAAATTTACCAATCTTTAAATGGCCGAATGGAAGAGAAGTTGAATATCAACCGGAGGGTTGTGGGTTTGAAACTCGATTCAACCAAAGACCGTCGTGTACATGGGAGCTGGTGCTGGTTAAATCTGTCGTGGCCTCAAATGCCCTGGCGTGGAGTGGACGTTTGAACAGTGGGGTGCCAGCTTAGACGTTATCTCGTCATCTGACCGTAGTTCAAAATGACGAGTTGTCCTCGTATCTTTCGCTTCGGGATTCGGACCTTCGCCAATAACCCGTTGTGTTGCTCCAGTGCGACGTTAATGCAACTACCTACAAACCAACTTTTAAAATGAGACATTATTTTCGATTTCAGGTTATTTAATCTCTTAACGGTCTTTCTATTTTGATAAAAAATAATTTTTTTAACAAAAAATCATGTGAAGCACACGAAAACTAAAAATGAATACTTTTTCCAATTAACAAACGATTCTCTTAAACCAGTACAAACTAAAATAAAATCAGGAAATATGCTGCAATTTTGTAACAAAGAAACGATGGAATTCTACAAAACTACTCATATTGAGGCGTAAATGTTCTTAATAGATTTGCAATCTTCTTTTGACTGCTATGAGAGGCATTTTCTATCAAGCTAAATGTAGGTGATAGTAGTGTTTCCTCTGCAGAACGTGCGTCCTGTAGGTATTGCGAACGTGACGTCACTTAATTTGCTTTATCAGTCTTATGAAATCAACAGATCATGTGGGAGCAGTCGCTATCGTAAGATCTCGGAAGGGTAAGTCACGTCTGCTTACAAAGGCCGATTGGCTATCGAAACGTAGACTAGTGTTTTTAATCACGCTGGATAATCACTTTAACCAATCCATAATTTGTCCCCCATTGGTATTCATGTTTTTTCCCACAACCACGTGATAGATCTTCAAACCGATCAACCGGGAGAAATAGCATGAAACTGTGCACGTCCCGCTTCCATTTCATTAGAAGGTCAATTATTTTTTTTACGGCGTTAAACTAAACGCCACTAATGCCTCCTACATTTGGCTTGCCAGAGAAAGCTTCTCATACGACTAAACGTTCGAAGTCACACATTACAGCAGGACACTTGATGGAAATTTGTTCACCACGGGTCAGGTGGTAGTGTGATTAATCCATTCATCAAAATCGGGATTTCCTGTCAAGCTGAATGGAGGTGTTAACATGATGTCAGCTGCGCGTGCTGAACTTTGCAGACGACAAATAACTGAAAAAGACAAAAAGAGTTCCAGGCTCAATAACGTCATTAGACTTTGATAGCAAACATTTTTTTCGGAACTAATTTTTTTCATTAAAGTTTCTAGTTTTGATAACGACATCGTAGAAATTTGTGGAAGCTTCTTGTAATTAATCAAAACACTTCAAAGGATGTTTGCTATTTTATACTATAATGCGGCTCCGACGAGATACCAATCGACCTTCGATCAGTCGATTCTTGAATAGGTGTGAATGTGTGAATGAAGCTCGTAAGGAGGTCTGCCAAACCAAAAGTATGAATGGCGATCGGCGTAAATGATTTTCCTCGAGTCAACTTGTTATCACTGCTATTGCTTTCGGCACCGAACGAACTAAAAACCAGAGTCCGCAGTAAAGACGCCAATTTGGAAGTGCTTTGTTTACTCTTCAACCTATCAACTAATTTAAATAGACTCGTTCAAAACCACGTGACTCGCCTGCATTCTCGCTGGAGCCTGACCATGAGAGGGATTTTAAGTGCAAACAAACCAGACGGTCTGAAGATTTTACTTCTGCTGTCCGGGAATGCTCATGCACGATACATATCGGGGTTACTTTAAAATGTAGTTTATCCCCGTTTTCACAGCATTTGGCGTTGAATCCAATTGGCGTTGAATAAACTATCATATATCAATTCGGAATTTCGAAGTGCTGAAATCGCATTCAAAAACAAGCCAAGTGATGTCACGTTCAGAATTCATACAGGAAACTCATATCGCCTAGGCGTTACCGCCACCTATATTAAACTTGACAGAAAATGCCTCTCTACTTAACTGTGTTTCTCTTTTCTCCAAATAAACCTTTTGCCCTCAAGGGCATACCTTCTTTAGGGGACTTCACAACCCCGGGGTACCTAGTGATCTTCCTTCATTTTTCTCCTCCCTACCCTTCTGCTCTTTCCTTTTTTCTTCCTCCCTCGATGTGAATATTTTGTACTTTTATTGGGTTATATTCTGTCTAGTGTTTGGCGCAACGTGTTCGCTTTTGGACCTTGCGCTATAAAACCCTAACATCCAATCCAATCCCAATAAACCTTTGTTTTCTCGTTTCGAATTTTTAATTATTTCTGAGCGACAATATGAGCATAGATTTCGCCCTCTTTGTGGTCGTAAATGTCATGTTTTTTTTTCTTTTCACGGGTATTGGGAGATATGCGATAAGCTCCCATTCGTAGCGTAATTTATTTTCCAACTATCCGCTTCCCAAATCTGCCTTCTTTCCACACCACTCTTCCAACGGAGCGTGATGCTGGAAGCCGTGATTTCGGTCGATACATCAACTTTCATAATACAACAAAATCTCATCCCCTGTCAAAAACCCACTCTATAAAACTATTTTGCCCCTCTCAGCTAATCTCACTCGCAATCAGTCACCGAGGTCAGGTCAGGAAGAGGTTCTGATGGCACTCGCAAGAATTTCTCTATTAGGCCGGGAGGGGATCCCACGCAAAATGACCTTGAGGTTCGAGTTATTCATCTATAAAGATTAAGGTGACCTAGACAGAGGAGGTCGTTCTGTCAGAATGGCTGAACGGCTTGCTGACAGCGGTATTCTATCCAACAAATGGAAATGGGCTGTTTGGAACTTGGTTTGGATAAAATAGCGCATGGTCAAAAAGCGGACAGGCTGTGCCAAACACAAGACATTAGTATTTAAAAAAAAAAGCTAAATAATGTTAACTCTTCAATGGTTTTGAAGAGCTATCTCGTCTATCAAAATCTGACCAATTTTGCGAATGACGAGATATCTCGTCCATCAAGATCTGACCAATTTTGCTAATGACGAGATATCTCGTCGTCTTTAAGATAGTGACGATTTTTTTATGATGACGAGATGTCTTGTTCATTAATATCTCGTCAGTTTTTCTAACGACGAGATACCTCGCCGAGACAACAACCAGGAGAGTTTTTTACAAGCAGTCTCTGGCAGATTCGGGAGTGTCTGAGTCGCTTCCGCCGCTTCGGACAGTGTGGTGTAACTCTCCACATGTACACATTCATCCCATTTGAATATCTTTTGCTGTATATCTTATCTGTGTATACTTTTTGATAATGTCGTTCATTTAAATGTATGTCGATTCTGTTCGAACACTGACTTATAATTTAATCTGCATTTGTGTTGGTGTTTATTCAAAATTTTTATTTGCATGTTTTAAATGTTTAGGAATTAAGATTTAACATTTGCCATCGTCTTCCCTCAAGATATTTTATGTGCCCCTGTTTCAATATATAGTAATTAATTAAGCACATGGCATATTTTCTCTCGTCTTTATTCAAAGTTTTAGCTTCTGTTATTTAGAAAGAGGTCTGTTTTCCCTGAAGCTTTGAATATTTTATCATCCTGTACCCGCTTGCAGCGTGTGTGTGTGTCATCTTTGAATAAATGTACGTAAATGCTACCAAGCGTATAGTGCTGTGGTTTCTGTGGAGCCAAGAGTCTCCTTCCGGCCACCCCTTGTTCGATTCTTGTTGCTAGGTTCATTTTTTGGAATTTTTATTGGAAAAGTGCTAAAAGCGTATTCGAAAAAAAAGCCAAGTGACATCACATTCGGAATACGCACAGGAAACACTTTCCACCTAAGAAACACTACCGCCACCTACATTTAGCTTGACAGAGAAAGCCTTTTCTTAGGGACCTTCATGCTACCCAGCCTATATAGAACCGTTTTGATGCTACCCCCTCCCATTTATGACTATTAACTTTGATGCTACTCACTCTAATTAGGACCATTAACTTTGATGCTCCCCACTCTATTTAGAAACATTAACTTTGATGCTACTCACCCTATTTAGAGCTATTAACTTTGGTGCTACTCGCCCTATTTAGAACCATTAATTTTGGTGCTACTCGCCCTATTTAGAACCATTAACTTTGATGCTACTAGCCCTATTTAGAACCATTAACTTTGATGCTACCCACCCTATTTAGGACCATTAACTTATGTGTTACCCACATTATTTAGAACCATTGACTTTGATGCTACTCACTCTATTTAGAGTCATTAACTTTGATGCTCCATTAACTTTGACGCTACTCGGCATATTTAGAAAAAAAACTTAACTTTGATGCTACTCTGTCGAAGCACTGAATTAGATGTGATGTAAATATTTTATTAAAAAACTTTAAAAAATTGATTGCATTTATTAATGTCATGTTCGTTTTTGCAGATCGATGTCTTGGAAGAATCATCTTGGGCCCTTACATGTTCTCAAAGGGAAAAGGCTTAGAGCACTGGGATGAGGCTATGTCGGCAGGCCACAAGCAGATCCGATACTGGCACAAACTGAGCTGAAGGGCCGAAACCTTTGCCGGAACTTTTACCCTACTCCAAGATAACAGATACAGAATAACGGTTCTACTCGAAACTCCTCTTCACTTCAGTGATTTCAAAAAATTCAATTATAATCCACAAGCCGATTCTATAATTGCCTTCAGAGACGGAATAATTTCCACTGAATTAAAAATCAAGGAGCAATGAAACGTTTTACAGTGTAAACATAAATCCAAGCTGAAGAGGAAAAATAATTCCTACTAAGAACGATGTAATTCTTATTTACAACGTACTTTCCTTAAAACGTGATTTATCTTCATTTTGGCGAAGTCTGCGCTAAATCCCTCCGACACTAAATTATTCTTGGGGAACAAATAGAGACGACTTCCCGGTACAGCCATATACAGCGCGTGCATTGGGTTTGTTTACACTTAAATTAAAAATACAAAACAATATTTCAATACATAGTTGAACTGAGAAACACTTTTGATAAACGTACATAAAATACACAAGTAAATAAAATGTTATTTCTTTTCTATGAGATATTTACTGAATATGCTTCACTGCATAACTGCTTAAAATGAATCTGAATTAATTTTAAAAATTTCTGATCGATTATTATCAGTTTTTCATGAAGATCGGATAGTTTAAATAGACTCACCATTGGGTATTCAAATTCTGTCTTATTCAGACTTCTTTTAATTGAGCTGTGTTGGTTTAAAATACTTCCATACTCAAAATTTTAAATTATTTCATTCACTACTTCAAGTTCTTTCATTATTTGTTGAATGTTTTTTAAAGCTTCTTATTTAATTAATTGTGGGACAGCGGTTGAATATTAATTAAAGGAAAGATTTTTTTAAATAATAAGAGAGAATTCCTGAGAATTCAAAATTATTGTTGCAAGAGGAACATTAAAATTATAGAAAAATTATTTCGAAATGTAAAATTCCAAAAGAAAGTTGAGATGAATATGCAAACGATCAAAAACAAAATTTAAAACAAACTGAAAACGATATCTAGTTACTAATCTAGCGGAAAGCATTTACCTTTTAATTAATCAACGATCAAAAATTGTTCCACGCTTTAATTGTTTATTATTCTTTTTGGTTAACCGACACTAAATAACTATATAGGTTCACTAATATTTAAGATTAATTCTCGATGTTTGATTTATAACTTTCTTTAAAATTTAGAACTGTTTTTTAACGTAATGAACTAGAATTATTTTTAATCCTTCCTGTGTAAAGTTGAATGAAATGATTGAACTACTTACTATGAGAAACTTTTCTGGTCTAGATAAATGTAGGTAGCTGTAGTCTTTATGTGGAGGGCGTGCTTCCTGTACATATTTCGGAAGTGACGTCACTTGCTTGTTTATCGAATATTTTTTCAGCACATCGTCAATAGAAATTCCAAAGAAAAAATTCCGAATTGATGTATGATTGATCTAATTGGCACTGACCAATTAACTAACGCCAAAACCGTGATAAACTATATTTTAAGATAACCGCAATATGTATCATGAGAAAACATTTGGGTTATAGTAGGAAGTAAAATCTGCGTTTTCCGTCTGGTTTTTGTTTGCTTACAATGAAAATCCCTCTCATGTAATTCCCACTCGTACAATCCAGATTTAAATTTCCAACTTATTCAACAACAAAAAATCTATCGATCCTATCAATTTTTTAAATGGAAAAAAGAAAATTCGCGTTATTTGAGTCTCAATGTGTGCAATTACTTTAAATTCTATTTGGTACATAATGATTTGGAATGTTTTTGATATGCAGTATGCGTTGAACTTCCTTTCAAAGTACACTGATTTGGACACTTATGAAAATTATTATACAGAATTCTTTACCATTAACCTTTTGAAGAACACTTCTCTAAAAAAGTTTGTTTACAAAAAACTTTATGGATGAAGACTAATCACCCTTTATGAATACATTTTCAAATTAAAAGTATTTAGTACTTTTATTTTAAGTGTAGCGATTTTCAACCTTTATATCAACTCATGGCGCACACAAACTAATTACGAAAGCTCTTACCTACCTATTTTCCTCCAATGTGGCTATTTTATACTATTTTTGAAACTATTTATTTACGATATACTTCAATATAAAAATAGCACTCTATATTATTAATAAGGATGTTACTTGAAATTATTTGTGGACACACTTGTCAAAAGTTTGTTGAAATAAAATAAATCTTACACGATTTATGTTGTTTTACCATCCGTGAAGCACAGTAGTGATAGTCGTAAGGTTCGCTGGATCAATATTCAATGAAAATCGCTGTTCCCATTAATGTTATAAACAATTTCTCATTAAATATTATGAGTGCATTCCTTGCACTCATATTATCTAATTAGAATTTTTTTATACACCTACATGAAAGTGGTATTCATTTGACGACAAAAGATGAGCATGTGTATATCTCAATTACAATTGAACCAAATTATTCATGCAAGAATTCAACTTCGTAAGGATTACAAGTTATAATTTAAACTATACACTCCATCAAAATGACGAAGAGCGATAAAATAAAACGGATAAATAAAAAATTCCATTTTTTATCGTATTTCTGTATTTAAAAACTTTTAAATAAGCCATTACTACTAGATTGAAGTTATTCAAATGTGATTAAAAAGTTGCTTGATGTTCCAGTAAAAACATCAAATAGGCAGATAAAAAGCATTTTAATAAATATACCAATTAGACTGACGGAATCAAAAAATATACACATCGAATACGACTTAAATTCTCACACTAATACGACATAAATAAGACTTAAATTCTCGCACTAATACGACATGAATAAGACTTAAATTCTCACATTTTTTAATTACACGATTTCACACTTTGGTTAAACTAATAATCAGTGAATAGTTTCGAGAAATCGAAAAGATTCGAAGTTTCGAATGTTAAAGTTATTTTGGAAAGAAAATTTGTCAATGCCTCGTCTAAACATCCTACAGGGTTAAGGGGGCAAGAAAACCCAGTTGGTAGAGTCCCGATTAGCAACTGGAGGATTGCTAGTTCGAGACTCGATCCAACCAAATATCGTCGTGTACATGAGGGATGGCGCACGTTAAATCTGTCGTAGTTTGGAGAGTGCGGTGCTAGCTCAGGTTTTGACTTCGTCATCTGACCGTGATTCAAAATTACGAGGTGTTGACCTGGGAACTTTCCTTTCGGGAATGATCCCGGACCACCGCCAATAGCCTGTTGTATTGCTCCAGTGCGACGTAAACTCGACTATCAACTAACTAAAAGGCTAAAAATTATGCAAATTTCAAAATGACAACTTCAAATAATATTCACAATGAGGTGAAGAGCAGTTTCTTTAGAACCGTAAACTGTCGTATGTTAGAATCAAAATGTATATTCTTAGAATACTATATCGAGGTATTACTAGTGTTTTTTATAGAATAAGATATGTTCCATTATAAATACTAATTGGAAATTGGCAAAATAAAATATCTTTAATTTTTTTACTACAATCATAAAAGCAATGAATTTTTTTCAAATTTATTAATTTATGATTTACTTTAATTTCTCTCATTTAACATGTAATTTCGTAATATTTAATTCTAAAATCAATTTGAAACACGTGTTTTTTAGTTCATTTACATCAATCCTTGATAGAAAACATGATTTTTATATTCCATTACAGAGAAGTAGATATAAGAATACTTAATTTGAAACATGCATTCCAAATTAACCATTTCAGGCTTTTGAATAAATAAAACTAATGGTTATTATATTTTATTTTTATATAATTTTATGCTGGTCTCTTAGATTCTAAGAACGAGATTACAAAGGAATGCAGTTTTTAAATGTATCAGTACTTCCATATTAAGAAAACTTCCATTTTACAAAGTGCATAAGTGAATGTTTTAAAAACGCTTTTTTTGTTACAATTTATTATAAAGGTATATATTCATTGCCATTGTACTCATTTTAGTGCCTTTATTTTTGTGTTTCTATGCAAATAATTTTAGTTTTAATTCTATTGCATATTGCAAAATTCTATGAAACTGCAGAGGAAAAAAAGAGACTTCAAATGAATGTATTTAACTTCAAATATTAAAATGTATTCAACTTAAAACGCATACAAAAATCCCTAAGAGAACTAACATGTTTTGAAATTGTGTTATTTGTTTTATTGTTCATACTTGAGTATTTTGTAATTATTCAGCGCACATATGCTTTTACATGTATTAACTTTACTGGGAATTGTTTAGAGCTTTTATGCATTTCCCATCCATTGTTTTCAAAATTATGGGAAAAAAATAATATCTGTATGTTTCATTTATTTCCAATATTAAATGCTTTCCTCGATGAAAAGAACTTATATCGCCGTACGGAAAAAAAAATTACGTCGTGTGGAATTCATCGATTTATTCAGAAATAGAAAAGTCAGAACCGTTCATGATTACTATTAATTACAACATGTGAGAAACTTTGATGCTAATAAATGTGTGGGGTTGATAATAACCAATTTATGTTGCTTTAAATGCCACTCATGCAAGTGTATTTTGAATAGGGGAACGTGGTAGCCAAGTCGGAAGAGTAACTCGCAGCCGGATTGTTGCGAGTTCGAAACTCGGTCCAACCAAAGACCGTCGTTTCACTTTGGCGTGGTGAGGAAGTTTGGAGAGTGGGGTGCCAGCTCAGGTGTTCTCGTCATCTAACCGTGGTTCAAAATTACGAGGTGTTGTCCTCGGATCTTTCCCTTAGGGATTGATCCCGGACCGCCGCCAATAGCACGTTGTGTTGCTCGAGTGCGACGTTAATTAACACCCACCCAATTCTTGCAATTCCGTCATTGTTCTTGAAAAATTTGGAATGAAATATTTAACACAAAGTCTACAAAACATATTTATTTGTATTATTTTTACAACATATTTGTTGAAATTTTTATTCATTCAATTATTTACATCATCAAACTGACAGAGTTTAGATTAACTGACACAATTTTCTCTTACGTTGTTCCAGTCAAATTCAACACACAACTTAATCGTTCTAATCAGCACTTGCGTCGTTGTGCACCGATGAGCTAACATCCCGCATCAAAATCTGAGACATAAATCTGAGAACCCTCCTAGTGGTTGTCTCGACGAGATATCTCGTCATTAGAAGAAAACTGACCTGATCTTGATCACTTCATAAAAAAATCGGCAATATCCTCTTGATAAGATATCTCGTCATTAGCAAAATTGGTCAGATCTTGATGGACAAGATATCTGGTCTAAGCCACTTGGAGGATTAACGTTTTCGTCATTCTTCAAAAAAATGAGGAGGAAAAGTTGAAATTTGAATATGACGCAATGACCCCTTGTGGAGCTGAGTGTTACTACAGTTCTGTCCTTGTCCTAGTGGAAAGATGAATCATTTCAATGACAAACGACGCACTCACCTCAAAATAACGACGTTTACCGCTTGTTTTTCCGGAACAGCAATAGATTAAAATTTTTAATTTCATTTGAATTTTTATAATTTGTTTTATTTACTTCAGCAACTTTCAAAACTTTAAACAGGTTGAATAATTAACATTCTCGTTTGAAGCAAAATGAATTTAATCTTATTTTAAATATGTGTGAACTTGAAGTATAGTCAGTCTCCCACGAGTTGGCGGCCGCGGTAGTACAGTTGGAAGAGTAACGGATTAGCAACCGAGAACTAAAAAACCGGATTAGCAACTGGAGAACTAAAAAACCGGATTAGCAACCAGAGTGCTCGAAACTCGGTCCACCCAAAGACCAAGGCTGGGTTGGTGCCCGATAAATCTGTCGTGGCTTCAAATGTTCTCACGTTGGCTAGGTGCGGAAGTTTGGAGAGTGGAGTACCAGCTAAGGTGTTGATCCCTTCATCTGACCGTGGTTCAAAATTACGGGATGTCGTCCTCGGATGCATTCCTTCGGAACAGATCCCGAACCGTCGCCAATAGCCCGATGTGTTGCCGCAGTGCGACTTTAATTTACTACCAGCCCACGATTTCCCAGTCGAGTTACGTGGGTTTTGAACGAGTCTATTGGTTAAATTAGAGGAGATTGCAGAGTAGTTTTCACAAATGGCGTCTTTGGCGCGGATTCTGGTTCTAAGTTCATCGTGCGGTGCCGAAAGCGACAGCAGTGATAACGCGTTGTCGAGGGGGAAGCAATCTACGGCTATTGGCATCTTCAATTTAAGTATGGTAACTTTCTAACACACACACACACACACACAAGGTTCCACCTTTTCAAAAATCGATTAACCGAAGGTCGATTGCCTTTTCGTGGGAGCCGCATTCAGTGGAAGTGAATCTTATAGAGAACGCAACTGCTGAAGCATTTGTGATTTCAGAAAGCCCTGAAGTCAGTTCCATGTGTTCGATTTTTGTAAATAGTTTCCTAAAGCGAATTGCGAAAATTAAGTAAACCTTCTATAACTTGGAAATAAAATTGTATCTTTAAGTCAATTTCAAGAGTAGTGTTTGTATTAACTTTAAATTGTTTATGTAAACATATTATGCAGTGTGTATCTGTGTAAATGTTTAGAAATAAAGTATGCATTATAATAAAACTTAGTATGGTTGTGAGTGTTACAATGTGTCTGAATAAATATACACAATTGAACAAGATTTCGCTTTGCAACTCTAATCTAAGATAAGATATAAACTGTTAACCCTCCAAGTGATTTCGACGAGATATCTCGTCCATCAAGATCTGACCAATTTTGCTAATGGCGAGATATCTCGTCATTAAAATATTGTAATTTTTTTATGATGAGATCTGGTCAGTTTTCTAATGATTAGATAATCTGGATGGGCTAGATATCTCGTTCATCAAAACCTGGTCAGTTTTGCTAATGACGAGATACCTCGTCGAGTCAACCATCAGGAGGGTTAACTGCAAAAGGGCGACCGGGTACATTTTCAGGGGTTAAATTAGTAATAAGTATAAGGTGTACACACTAAAGTGACATTACTAGATCTGTAATAGATAAGCTGATAAAATCTCAAGATTAAAATAACTTATAGATAACAAATGTGTGTTTAAACTAAGGCGACCGGATATGTTTACAGGGGCTTAAATTAGTAATAATTACAAGGTAGACACTGAAAAAATTACTAGATCTTTTCCTGCAATAGATAAAGCAGATAAATAACTTATTTAAATAAATGAGATTTAAATAAATAAGATTTAAATAACTTATGCGTAACCTATGTGTTTGTTAGGCTTCATTTCGTTGCGAAAATTACTTCAAAGTACGGCATTTTTTTCTACCAAGTAATGAAACTTGAAAATAATTATTAACGGTCGAAAACTAGTAATACACTGACATTTAAAGCTTAAGTAACGCCCTTACTTTTAAAGGTTCCAAACTCGAAATTAAACAGAACATACAGTAGCGATTTGCATAATCGAGGATATTCAGTAGAAAGCTGGTGCATATTCAATTTTTAATCGTGACATCAGAGGCTGACAGAGGAATGGGTTCTGCTACGATAGGATCCGCAACCTCATTTTCAGAATTCATCAGTGTTCAGGTTAGTCATACAGCTTACAAAGGACCGCCTTCCCTCTTTTTTTTAAGTTTCCAGTTATCCCAGTCTCACATTACCCAATGTAGTTTCATCCACTTCAGTTCAAAGACTTTTTACTGTCCGTTTTTGTTTTATACATCTGTTCGGTGACTCCCGAAGTACTTTTTGTACCATTTTACCACATCCAGGTCACTTTACTGCAAAGTAGCAGCTGGAAACCTTACTGTTCCTTAAGTTTAGCACGCCATTGTGTAGTTTATTTGAGTGATACGGATATCCTTACGTCCTCTATAAATTTCAAAAGTCTTCTGATGTTTATAATAGCAATTATACACGCATTAACCCTTTCAGGATCTGTAAACTGTCCCTTGCCAAGAACTGGAGACAGTTTGAAACAGGTTTCTGTCGGAGGCTGGCCACTACAGGGCAGTTTTCGATGCTAAAATAAACCACCAGGAGGGTTAAAAAGTTTTTGGATAGATCTTATTTTGAGTGTACAGAGATCATGAGTGTACAGGTCATGCCTAATAGGATAAACGGGGTTTTTATTGTATTGCAATGGGTTCCTTGTCATTGTGGGATTTGTGGAAACGAAGTGACAGATGATTTGGCCGAGGCTGCTTTGTCATCTGATATGTTGTTTCCATCCTTTTTTCGAATACTAAACTATTAACCCTCCAAGTGGTTTCGACGAGGTATCTCGTCCAAAATCTGGTCAATTTTGCTAATGAAAAGATATCTCGTCAATCAAGATCTGGTTAGTTTTACGGATGGCGAGATATCGCGTCGAGACAAAACAGCTCTATTACTCCAAGGGGAAGGAAAATGCACGAAGGCAAAACAAACTGTCCCTTGCAAAGAACTGGAGACAGTTTGAAACAGGTTTCTGTCGGAGGCTGGCCACTATAGGGCAGTTTTCGACGCTAAAATAAACCACCAGGAGGGTTAAAAAGTTTTTGGATAGATCTTATTTTGAGTGTACAGAGATCATGAGTGTACAGGTCATGCTTAATAGGATAAACGGGGTTTTTTATTGTTATGCCCACATTCCTCTTTCTAGTATTGCAGTCCAATAAAATAAACAGGCTCCGAATGGGGAAATGTCAGAAGAACGTACATTTGATAGAGCCAAGCAAGTAAAAAATCGGATAGGATGTGTCGGGACACGGTCGCAAGGTTTTAAGTGGATACGTCTCGTAAGCGCATAGTATTTATTTGGGTGTAGAGTAAATGAAAAACAAATTCAGTAGTCAATTCAATGTTTATCGAAAGCCGTCGAGTTGCTCTTCCGCGTAGACCACGTTTGATGTATTTCTGCTTGGCTTTTCAACAAATACATTGAAGCATCAACATCAGGAAATTTTTAAAACATTTTCAACTGCGATCCAGTTTTACAACCAACACTGTACTCTATATCACTTCTAATGTCCTAAAACGGCAGATCTCGACGTTAGCTTACATTTGAGACCGATTTCGACATCGTAGCGCTTCGGAGTCCCGAGTTATTCTGTTTTGAAGTTTGGCAGAGCAGCTTCAAGTCCCCAAAATACAGCCTCCTCCCCTCCCCGCTTATAGCGGTAAGTGAACTCAAGATCGCTAACAAGTCTTTGTTCCCTCGGCTATCGATTGACACTAGATTGGTTTGGTTCGCGTTGACAGTATAGAAATTGTTAGACAGCTCGATGTCCATTTTTCGTAAAACTCAACTTTCCGTTTTGGCCACTTAGTAGTGGTATGATTTTAAAGACTCATTCGCGCGCGCGTCAAAAGGTGCTCGTCAGTCATATTAGCACTGTTACACAGTGGACAGATGGGAGTACCAGAAAGTCCTATTAGATGAGCCTGAGATACTCCGACTTGTCAACTTGGACATGTAAATACGAACAGCGACCACCTTTTTGGGGGGATTTGCCCTGATTTTAGTAACGTCGAGCGTACAGCTCTATCTTTGAGAGTTGTGTGATTGATCCATTATGGGCTTAGCAAATCGGCGATTCACGTGGATTAAACCAATTCCCGCATTTATTTTTGTAACATCATTTCGAGAGGCCTGTCCCCCTCTCAATACGTCCCTGGTGGCTGTTTTTCCACTTTCTCCCACAGCTGTGGGGTGTTATCCCTATAGGGGAGTTGATCCTTGTTTTCCTGCTTGTATTCTTAGGGATCAAGGCTTACGGACTTCCCCACTTCTCAGGGAAGCAGTCAGAGCTGTGTAACTCTTATAAGCAGAAAAACAGTTTCTGAGCGGTGTGCTGTGCATGCACTTGCAAGTAGTCTGAAAAAATAATTTTCCTTTCGCCTCCTCTGCATAAAGCCGCCTCTATATAGAGAAGAGGCTAAACAAAAAATATTTTGGCTCGAGGCGGCTATATTTTTCCGCCTATAGAGGCAGTTCTATATTTCCACCTCTATACAGACAATACACAGGCGGCTTTATATTTCCTTTATATAGACAGCAGTGAAGCTGCTTTACGACTATATAGAGGCGGCTCTGTATTCCATCCCTTTTTAGAGAAGGCTCTACATTTCCGCCTATACAAAGACAATGGTGAGGTGGTTCTGTATTTCTGTCTGTATACAGAGACGGCTTTACGACTACATAGACCGCTCCATGTTTCCACCTCTATAGAATCGCGTGAACAGAGGGGTCTTACGCCTAAATAGAAGCGGCACTACATTTCCGCCTCTTTATAAAGGCGGCCTAAAGAGAGGCGGAGTATCCAACTTTAAATAAGCAGATGGCAATATATTTTCGGATATTATTAATTTGATCTAATTCGGTCTTTGTAGGTTCTTGCGATCGTAATCAAAGATGCTTTTGGATCTGCACATTTTGTTCTTAATTGATTGACACTCTACCACGAGAACTGACCCCGACCAAGTCTGGGTGTTGGAGGTCTCTATAGTTAAAGGGCTCGTTCATTCTGAGTAGTGATGACCCGGTGACGATGCAATTTTAGTGGTGTAGGTGGCAGAAAGAGGTAGTTTACTCGTATATATTTCTCTGCGAGAAATATTAAATCCCAAATTGTCATCAAGTGCACTAATGTAACAAACTCGAATACATTTCTTAAAGCAGCCCAGCTTTTTATGGAAAATAGGATAAGGTCGTTCGCAACAGTTGCGACAAACACTAGACAGACAACTTCCAACTTAAAAATGTCGTGAAAAGGGGAAAAAGAAAGATTGGAGAACAGAGTAGTGGGATGAAAGCAGGAAAAGATTAATTGTGTAACCGACCTCCGGGCTTACTAAAGACATGGGAAAACAAAGGTATTTGGTATTTTCAATTAACGTCGCACTGGAGTAACACAACGATCAAACCCGAAAGGAAAGAACCGAGGACAATCCCAAGTAATTTTGACCCACGGTCAGCTGACGAGGTCACACCTGAGCTGGCACCCCACTCTCCCAACTTCCACACCACGCCAACGTGAGGACATTTGAGGCCACGGCAGATTTGACGTGCACCAGCCCCCCTTTGTACACGACGGTGTTTGGTTGGATTCGAACCCATTA
This sequence comes from Meta bourneti, assembly GCA_933210815.1. Taxonomy (NCBI): domain Eukaryota; kingdom Metazoa; phylum Arthropoda; class Arachnida; order Araneae; family Tetragnathidae; genus Meta; species Meta bourneti. Next base: position 53,811,426 of record OW119932.1, read on the forward strand.
CTCTCCCAACAGGGCTACCGCGGCGAGGTAAAAGTAGGAGTAGCTCGGATCTACATGACCCCCCGTACAGATATAGGACTCAGCTCAACAGATATAGGAACTAACAATTCGTCAACAATTTATGTCAATCTAGTCTCCCGATTCCCCTAGAGGTTTAGAATATACAATAAGATCGAATCTCACAGGCGCAGCGCTGAGGACTCGCATTCCATCACATGCCACACACAAGTTGGGATGAGGATGTCAATATCTTTTGATAAGCAATGCTCAATTCTAAACTTTAAATGGAACTTGAAATTATTCCTTTTAAGAAAAATTTTGCATCTTGTACGCCATTAAATACGCTAAGATAAATCCCAAAAAAACGATTAAAAAAATAACTCAGAAGTTTTTCTCGGAAAAGGTGAGTATATTTTCCCAAGTTCCTTTGAATTTAAAAACTTATGAATTTGTAAACTTTTATATTATGTCCAATTTGTAATGCGATTGCAATTTCATTCAATTTGTTATTTTAAAGAAAAGTTCAAATATTTTCTAAAAACTGAAATGCCAAAATATATTTTTATCAGAAACGAGAGGCTTTCGCCCCCTCATGTGTCTATAAATTTGCCAGCAATACATTGATTACTCGTGTCGCCATCTGTTTGTAAGTTGTGACACTAATTTAAGCATGATGATTAATATTATACATTCTGTTAAGTATATAATTTACCAGACTTTCAAAATAGAAAACGTGATTTATTTTATTTCATATTCATTGAAAACTAAATGTAAAATGTCATGGAAATATCTTTGGAGTTCTTATGCAACTTAGTAAGTTTGCGTAAAGAATACGAGTATGTACACGTAAATGTACATGTCATTTGTACACGCAAATATTTTATAATAAAGAAATTTATTACATTCATGCCCGTACTGTTTTATTCACATGTGTGGGATTGAACTCGAAATTTTTTCAACAAAAAATTAATCACAAAATAAACAAAACATAATTTTCGAATTGTTCCAAGACGGTTTCTAACTTTTCTCAATACTAAAAAAGTTGTCACAAAGCCAAAACTTCAATAAAGCATAGTTCGGATGTATCCTATGCAGCGCGGTATGGCAACGCGATTTTTTGGCGCACTTTTTATGTCGCCAAGGAAATCTTCCAAAATTGAATATATACTGCATATATATGGATTTAAAAAATCTTGATAAAACATTTTGACAAGTAAAACACTGCAAATCTGGATTAAATATAATTGCGAAACCATGACCCGTGTCTGATCGATTTATAGCTACATGGCTTATCACCCCGACGATTCCTACAAATCCAATTGTAACCATCGCTAACCGAATTCCTCACAGAAAACGTCATTGTCCGTTGCATTTATCGCAAGAAATTTGATTTAATTCATCCCGATTCTTTTATAAAACAAAAAAGCTCTGTCGAGACACCTCGTAACAAAATAAAGGATTAGGAACTGCCTCACTCCCACAAGTCTAGATGGGTTACCATCACCCGGCATTAGTCGCTTAAAAGTGCGCCAAAAAAATCGCGTTGCCACACCGCGCGGCGTAGAATACGCCCCCCCCCCTAAAATATAAATTTTAATAAATTCAGGTAGGTATTTTTTGCATCGCACTGGAGCAACATAACAAGCTATTGGCTATAGTCCGGGATCAACCCCGAAGGGATAGATCCGAGGACACCACGTAATTTTGAATCACGGACAACTTCAAGGTAGGTAGGCATTTTAATTAACATCACACCGTCGCCAATAGCCCGTTGTGTTGCTACAGACACAACGGGCTCAAACCCGAAGGGGAAGATCTTTCGCTTCTGGATTGATCCTCTCGATGGTGCGTGCGTATCATGGAGAGCATGACCGCGAAGCGGCCTTAACCTCCGGTGGAATATGGTGGTGAGAAGCCGTACACAAATGACTTGCGCTGAATTGAGATTAAGTTTTGAGCAGTTAAAAAAATATTTTGATGTGGGTGGCAAACTAAATAAGTTTGTCTGAGTAGATTGAATTTATGAAATTGTTATTTTGATAGGCATTCTGCAATTAAGTTTTTCAACTGGATCGGTCGTGGTCCTAAGTTTGCCGGAAATTCCGCTAATAGATCTGAGTGTTATCGTGAATGGGGTGTGGCTTGGTGCAAAGTTCTGAGGTGGGTTGAGGAAGATGGAGCAGATTTTGGATTTAGGGCGTTAGCATATGTAATGCCTTCGAGCTTTTCATTGGTTACGAAGGAGCGTGGATATCGTTTTTTCTTTTGTAAAGTTCTGTGAATTTCTTGCATCCACGCCAGGATGCAACATGTCCTTTTTCGTTACAATACATTTGGGATTTTCCTGGCGGGATTCGGGACAGATTTTTGTTCGGTACAGCTGCAGTCTCTGCCGCGCGGGGTGGCAACGCGTTTTGGCGTAGTTATAAGCGACTCATGCCGGCTGATGGTAACCCATTTTTTTTCTCGAATTTTCTCCTGGTCAGGGTTAACCTGTTTTTATGGCAACCTTGCCGGCGTCCAGTTCTGTCCAGCATTGGTTCTTTTTAGTTTGGACACGGTGGAGAGCGGGTATTTTTTTTTCAGGCTATTGCATCAGGTTGTGAACGAACAGTATAGATTCACTGTTGGAAATCCGAGAACAAATGGGTTACCCTCACCGGCATGAGTCGCTTATAACTACGCCAAAATTCCATACATTTAATCCATATTTGCAGTGTTTTTCTAGTCAAAATGTTGTTTCATTCAGATTTACATATTTCATCCATACGTATGCAATATATATTCAATGTTGGAAGATTTCCGTGGCGACATAAAAGTGCGCCAAAAAAACGCGTTGCCACCCCGCGCGGCAGAGACTGCAGCTGTACCTTTCGTTCTAAGGTTTTGTCCGCATTTAAGGCAGCGGGTTTTTAAATAGCAGTTGGCACTGCTATATCCAAATAGAGTACAGTTGAAACAGAGATGGGCCTTTTAAAACTTTCGACTGTGATGGCCAGAGTATCGATTAAATTTATATTTTATCCGTTATCAGTTCTGTAAGGGTTAAGAACATGGGCAGAGGCCCGTTTGGAAGTTTGTTAGTTGCGCTATTTTTCTATTGAAAATCCACGATTTTATAGTTCGATTTTAATTTCATCCTTTCCAGTGTTTCTTGGGAGACCTTTAAGCACGACTTTTGCCGGTTTAACATTGTGGGGGGGTGAGGGTAAAGTTTTCGGTCGGACAAGCAATTGATGAAACTCCGATTCATTACTTAATTGGACTTTTTAGGAATTCGCCTGATGCGGCAGTTAAGTTGGATCTTAAGGTTATCCTCAAATGCTTGCAAGGAGGGTTGTGGTTTTCAGCGTATCGGATAAATATTGGTGGCATTTTCGAACGAGTTTGTCGTGGCAATCTCTGCCGGTGCAGATTTTACCGAGATGTTTTGGCGGCTTGAATTCCGCGTCTGCAGTGGTAGGTTTATTGATCTGAGGTTTAGGGTTTGAATTGGACATTTTTTCTTTTTGGGTTTGCAGTTTTCAAGGCAAGTCAAATGAGATTCCATTGACCTTGAATTGCTTGCCTTGGGTAGACTTGGTTTTTCAACAGCTGGGATTCGAGATGATTCATGTGCGCATTCCAAGGCGAATGTGCAAATTTCGACGTCTTTTACAGCTGATTTTGGAGCTTTCTGTATGACTCTTTTCGCAGTTCTTTTTGAGGATTGGGTTGATCAGGAGTTGCTGAGATTCAGTCATGGTGGAAGCCGAGTTTGGTAATCAGGGTCCAGCTATACTGGACTTGGGGTCTTGATAGACCTTATGGGTGTTCGGCTTCGGGACACAGATTTGCGTCCGTACGGTTCGGTGTCGGCGATCCGCGAAAGATAGTAAATAATTACCTGAAATGATCCCGCGGACCGTCGCCAATTAAATACCCACCTACCAAGGCAGGTAGAATTTGTCGCATTGGAGCAACACAAAGGGCTATTGGCAAAATATGAGACACGCAATTTCAAACCACGGTTAGATGACGATAGCTAATCAAGTAGTTTTACTGACAAGGGTAGGTTGGCTTTTAATTAACGTCAACTGGAGCAACACAACGGGCTATTAGTTACGGTCCAGGATCAATCCCAAAGGGAAAGATCTGAGGACACGTAATTTTGAGCCACGGTCAGATGACGAGGGAACACCAGCTGGCAACCCTCTCCAAAGTGAGGATATTTGAGCCTCCTCTGTACAAGACGGTCTGTGGCTGGATTCCAACGCGGTCCTTTACTGACAAGGGAGAAATGCATCCTAGGAGGAAGCGAACCTGCAACTCGTAGGTGGCTAGTGCAGTCGACAAACCCACCGAGCCTCGGCAGTTCCCTTCGAGGTAGGTAAATTCTTGAACTAAAAGCAACAAAAGGGCTATTGGCGACGGTGCGGGATCAATCCCGAAGGTAAAGATCAAGGACACCTAGCTATTTTGAACGGTCAAACGACAAGGTCAACAAATGAGCTGGCACCTCACCTAACTTCCCTTTAAAAGGTTATTGGAAGGGGCAGTTTATTGGAAGTTGGACATCCAAGTAAAAGTACCTGGGAACAAACTGTTAATGCAGTGGTTTGCGAACTGAATCCACATGGCCCCTTTTCATGTCAAACATTACATTACGATTCCTATTTTCTGTACTAGAGACCCAGATCTCCCGTTGACAAAGATGTCAGGGTTATCGACAGGGAGCCTCGCTAATTGATTATCCTCCAGCATCTAGTCTGAGATTGAGTGTAAATGAAAAGATACACGTAAAAAAGTCACCGCCGCCCTTTCAGTTTACCAGGGAAGAATTTGTCCCTTCTAGGCATACCCAGGACCAACAATAGAAACAAGCATATTAGGTGATAATGGAACACATTCCCTCTCCTCCTGAAAAAGCATTGTAAAGGCCAGTTTCAGTACGTTGCCTGTACAGCCGTTGGGCTGGCTGTCCTAACCAAAGGAAACGATATTTTGCCCGGACGTAGGCAGAGGGTTAATCAGAAGTGCGGGTTTGCAAAATTAGACGAGACTAATCTAATAAAACAAATTTTGTAATACAAAACTTGTTCTCAGGTCATATTCAAAAATTAATAATTGTTACAACACCGCACAACTGTTTGCAATAATCTCATACACCTCAGTTTGGAAAGTACTTTGTATAAAATGGCTAAAAAAATGTACTTCCAGGAATTCTACAAAAGAATTAAACACAAAAGCTTCAAGAATGAAAACAAATTTTTATATTTCAGCTGTCAAATTACAAAGTCACACCTACAGATTCGATCTTGGATTCTGTTCTACTGCATAACATGGCCTTTAAAACAGGTTGTTTAGGAAGAAAGCCTTCAACCAATCACTAAATTAGCCCTAAAAAGTTCAAACTTAAATTAATATAAGATTTTAAATGCTTAATAAACATAATGGAAACCATATTTTAACTCATAATGAATACAACTTGATTAAAATTATCAAAATATTAAGTGTTTAAAAGTTGTGCAATAGTTCCTTAGAAAAAAGAAACAGCTTATAACAACCTTCAGAATTTTTATCGCACAGTTTGACACACCATATCCTGTTAAAGATGGATACGATGTTCTTAAACAGTGCTTGTAAAAATAATTAACAATGCTCTAGAAGCATTCACATGCTTAAGTTATATCTTAAAAACAATGACTCCAATCAGCAATTTATTTTTATATTAATTGTAACTACCAGTAAGCATGTCTGTACAACATTGATTCAGTCTTAATCAGTAATAATGCTGCATTCAAAACAATTCAGAACAGGTCAGGGTTGTCATCATTCAGACTGAACAAAACCAATGTTAATTTTTGAAACCTTGTTTAATTTAAACACAGCTCATTAAAAGATTGCATAGAAACATGTTAGAATGTACACAGTAGTTCAAAGCAATAAAATAAAGTATTTACTTGCAAACTAACACTGCAGTTTGATGTAGCACATTTCCGACACCTATGCCTTAAAATACAAAGGCCACAAGTTCTAATATGTGCAAAAGAATATCAATTCAAAATTTCTAAATATTGTAAGCAATTGTTTTACAATCCAATTTCAGCCTATATATCAGCAGCAAAGACTCATTCAAAGAAATTCAGAACAGGTCAGGGGTGTCATCATTTAAACGGCAAAAGTAACATTCAATCCCCCTGGAGAGATTAAATATATCCTTAAATAATCATTCCTCAGCAGATTTCCAATTTTGGCTCATCAGGAGTTAAAACTCATTCAAAAAATCTATCAGGCATAAGGGTGTCGTTTAAACTGAAACAATGCATTCAATCAATCTAGATAAATTAAACACATCCTTTAAATATTCCAAGCACTCATTTTAACATCTAATTTCAGTCTTATCAGTACCAAAGACTCATTCAAAAAAATTCAGAACAGGTCAGGGGTGTCATCATTAAACTGAAACAATTAACAATCAATCTCAAAAGATTAAGTACGTCTTAAGCACTCTTTCCTAGGCAGATTTCTGATTTCAGCTTACCATTGGTGTTACTAATTCAAAAAAATTTCAGAACAGGCAGGACACTTAAACTGAAGCAATGCATTTAATCAATATACTTCCAATTAAAACATTTTTAATTATAATATCTAAGGGAATGAGAATTCCCTAGCACAAATGATAATTCAATGCAGCACGAGCTTACTCCTAAACCCAATCCCCAAGAGACCAAATATACATTAAAATCGAAACACCAACTTAAAATTCAAACAAATAATCTGCTACATGCGACTTAACATTGACAAGTTGAAAAACAAATTACATATGATCAGAACTGTGTTATCAGTCACAATAATTTCAGACAGGGATAACAATTCATCATTAAACCCCAATATACAATTTTTAGGGGTACTGGACATAATTCTCTACAAAGAAATTGAACTACTAATCCAAATTACCATTGGATATTGAACATTCAACTATATGAATAAAAGACGCCTCTTTTCACTTGCCATTTTCTTCAGTACTATTAGTTCACTATATGTATTTAGTCCAAATTCAATAATTATTTTTTCACTAAAATAATATTAAAGACCAGATTATAACATTGGTTTTCAAATTAATAAATATCTAACAGAAGAACAAAACTTTGAAAAGCAGGTTTTGTAATACAAAAAAAGATAATTTTTTGCCTCAGGAAAAAGAAGTCAGCACAAATGCATAAGACAGGGATAACAAATTCATCATTGGCACATCACAAAACCAGAATTTATTGCTGCTTTTAAAAGCTAATAAATTATTCTCAAATGTTCTCAATCGCTATTGTAGATATTATTTGTGGTGTCAACAATTTCTCAGAAAACATTCGACCAATCCTCACGACACATCAGACTGGGGCGGTACATGTATTCATCAGTGAAAACATAATTCATTGTCAGATTAAACCTAAGCAAGAGTGCATTTGTCTGTTCACGATAGTATAATTTATAAGTTCTCAGAAAACATTCGACCAATCCTCACGACACATCAGACTGGGGCGGTACATGTATTCATCAGTGAAAACATAATTCATTGTCAGATTAAACCTAAGCAAGAGTACATTTGTCTGTTCACGATAGTATAATTTATAAGTTCTCAGAAAACATTCAACCAATCCTCACGACACATCAGACTGGGGCGGTACATGTATTCATCAGTGAAAACATAATTCATTGTCAGATTAAACCTAAGCAAGAGTACATTTGTCTGTTCACGATAGTATAATTTATAAGTTCTCAGAAAACATTCGACCAATCCTCACGACACATCAGACTGGGGCAGTACATGTATTCATCAGTGAAAACATAATTCATTGTCAGATTAAACCTAAGCAAGAGTACATTTGCCTGTTCACGATAGTATAAATTATAAGTTCTCAGAAAACATTCGACCAATCCTCACGACACATCAGACTGGGGCGGTACATGTATTCATCAGTGAAAACATAATTCATTGTCAGATTAAACCTAAGCAAGAGTACATTTGTCTGTTCACAGTAGTATAATTTATAAGTTCTCAGAAAACATTCGACCAATCCTCACGACACATCAGACTGGGGCGGTACATGTATTCATCAGTGAAAACATAATTGTCATCTTAAACCTAAGCAAGAGTGCATGTGTCTGTGTTCACGATAGTATAATTTACAAGTTCTCAGAAAACATTCGACCAATCCTCACGACACATCAGTACAAGTATTCATCAGTGAAAATATTATTGTCAGTTTAAACTAGACATTAGGAAGCATGAGTACATTTGTCTGTTCACAATAGTGCAATTTAGAAGCTTTCAGAAAACATTCAACCAATCCTCACGACACATCAGTCTGGGGCGGTACAAGAATTCATCATGAAGCATACATGTACAACAAAATTAATTTCCAAATCCAAAATTTATTACCTGTATGGCTCTTGGAACTTCCCAATTTATTAATTGGATATACAATTCTAGAGCAACTTACTTTAGCAAATTCTAACCCTCACTAAGACATTGTGTCATAGCAAGTCTACTGAAATGCAATATAAATAACTTCAGAAAGTTAAATTAAGTTTTAAATAACTTCTTGGACGAACTTACCAAATCCAACATCAATAGAGGGAGTTTAGATACATTTCTTAGTTGCCTTGTCTTCCCAAACAGGGGACCAGTTCATATAGGTTCATAGCTAGCATAAACTATTGTTTTTAGTCCTCATGACTTCACCAAAATAGCCTGGATGACAGAAGAAAAACAAAATTACACATAAAACCATTTTTGAAATGAATAAAAATTTACAGCATTAAAGTAGTCTTAAAGAAAAAATAAAACTTCAGATGCTTTATTATCAGGGTACGAAAACAATCATGATTTTTTTCAAATAAAAACATAGGATTTTTTATTTAAATCTGATTTTTACGATTTTAATTCATTCCTTGCTCGTACAAGTTTAAATTTGTGGGACGAGAAAAGCAAATTAGTAGTTTCTAGATGGTTTTGATCTATTTAAACATTAAATTTTTTATGCAACACATTAATGTATTAGAAAATATAGCTGGGTAAATTTTTGAAAGATTAAAACGCGACATAGGAATTAGCAAAGTAATCACATGACAGAGTAAATAGAACAATGCCCCAAATACCAAGCATAAGCAATGCTTTTCTATCTGGTTCTCAAGCAGTTAGATTACTTTGAGCTTAACCTATAACCAGTGTAATGAAATTTTTGAACCAGGATAAATCAAGTTGCGGGTTCCCACCGACACTACCTCATTTCTTCAACCGTACTAATTTCAGAATTTTTTTTGCATATATTTATCACATGAATAAAATAATTGGAATTTGCATTATGAAAAAATTCCTACTTATTAATATTTAGTTTGCAAAAATAACTTATTTTGTCGAAAAAATTGTTATTTCTTGTAAGTTAACTAAAAATAAGACATGAAAATACATAATTTTGAAATCAAGTATGCCTATTTTTCAAATTCTTTGAGCATTAACAAGTATTTCATAGGTATATTCGAAGCCCACAAAAAAGGGGTTTATATATAACACAAGATAATGAAGCTTTTCTCTATGAACAGCATAGAACAATGCAATAGCATCCCTCAAAAGATGTCAATTTGGTGGAATTTTGAGCTTGCAATAAAAAATTTGGTGGAGATGTCGAATCCGGGGCACTAGCGATTTATCGCCAAACATGGTAACCTTGGTGTTTTGATTCAGCTTTATGGCAACCCTATGCAAAAGGTTTTTCGCGTAGGAAAGTCCGTTTTTTTTAATGAACATACTGGCTTTGGACGCCATCTTGATTTGGTGACAAAACATGCCCGGATTCTACATCTTTACCAAAAATTTAACAATTCCAATAGCTTTCCACTTAAATCCATAATCTTTTATCAATACATAAAATGTCCCAATAAATTGAAATAAAAATTAACCAATACATTATACAAAATCAAATAAAACTATTAAAATTGCCACTTATGAAGATTTATGTGCAAAATTGGAATGGTTTTGTCACACTGCATAGAACCTTTTCGTTGTGTCATTTTTTATGAAGACTAACAATATACTAAAATAACTAGAACATCTTAAAAATAAAGCAAGATGCGACAATTGTAATAATTTGAGAACATGGTGAATGATTTAAAATTGGCCATGTGAGATTTAGTCACGGAATTTTTAAAACAAAACCTAAGCTAATGAGCACCTATTGGTCAATGGCCCAGATGCTTGTCTGGTAATTATAATCCCAATCAGCAAATACTGTTTTTTAGTGTCTTCAAAGGGAAGATGCTTTTCAATACAATTTTGGGGTGAACAGTACCAACTTATTTGAATAAAATAAAAATGCAAATTTTTGAAAGTATTCAATTTAAACAGCCAAAGATGGACAATCCAGAAGCGCTACACCACTAGCACGATTGTTTTCAAATGATCTCTTACAATATATCTTCCAATTTTTGCACATACTGCTAGCGTAAAAAGTTTCCTGCAGACCAAGACATACAGGATGGCAGCAATCAGTCTCCACATTCCCAACATGGTTATGGCAGTCTTTGCAATTTCAAAATATTATTTTAACCATTATGATATTCTTTCAGATTTTTTGCGTTTGTGCCTACTCTTTTTATTTTTGTCTATTTCCATTTTCTCTCCAGATAAGTCAGATGAAGAATAGGTCTCACAGTATTTTTCATCGATTCTATTAGATTTTGTAGCATCTAATTTCATTTGTGCAAATCAGGTGTGGAACTTAGTGTCAAATTAGAGGCTACAAAAGGGTTAAAAAATAAAACGGAAGAGCTCCTAATGCATTATTTTGACTTGCCTCCTGCTCAGCTCGACAACTTGCCGATTCGATTTGTTACATCAGCAAGTAGAAATGAGGAATGCACAAATAAGCAATAAAAAGTAAAGAAAAATAAAATTACGGTCCAATTTAATTAGGTTTCTCAGGGTTCAAGATTTGAACAATTTTTTTTACAAAAATTAATTAAAACAATTTTTTACAAATTTTAACATCTACCCACACCAATCAGTCATCGTATGGGTCGCCACATCCATTTCATTCATAACACATCGAATTGGCGTTTCATTCACCCAGTACCACGTAATCCAGAGAATCTTACTCATATGCAATTTACTATTCCCAAACCATGTTCCCTTTCGCACCGATCGCTTTCGATTATGCCCATCCTTTCTACACAACCATTCGTACCTATCGCCCGCATCCTTTCTGTCTTTCAAAGCCATTTCACTCCCACATTCTGGACATTTTACACTTTTCGCAATCGGGCCAACTTTCTGGCACCATTCAATCACTTTCAAGCTCTCCGGATTCGCTAAGGATTCATCATACATTTTTCCAAAAAAACCCGCATTTATACGTCTAGTCAAACCATCCATTGCCATACCTAATCAAGGTTAAGTGAGCATAATAAATCTATATCACAAACGATAATTTAATTTATAATTAAAATTTAAAACTAAAAAAATATCAATAGAAATGTTCCACTTGTAATCCAAATTTTAGAAATCCAACAGCAAGCACGGAAGTAAAGAAACACTGATAGAATCCGATTTGACCTCAAATCAGCCAGTTAAGCTGTAACCAATTAAAATCATTCTTAAAAGCAAAGACATCAAAAACACAAAAGAATCCAAATTTTAAAACGGTAACCAATCATTGAACACAATACATCGGAATTTCGTTTAACAAAAAATATATAAGTGCTCTTTCCTTCCGAAAGAAAAACCTTTTACTTATGGTTGCCATAAAGTTGGATTAAAACTGCAAGATTACCATGTTTGGCGTCTGGACTTGGATTTAAAGCCATTATACAAATCATAATATTGTTAGAATTTTTATTTCAATTATAGTTATAAGACAGTGGTATCCAAAAATAAAGAGAATTCACAGTATGCTGTTTGTGTTCAATAGAGCAGTAACCACAAATCCAGATGACATGCATCTTATAATTAACATTAATAGTATCTCACAAATTGTCAAATTTTAAACAAGAGATAATGTTAATTTGTTTTACTTCCACTGATCTAGTTTCATAATCAGATACGAAAAGTCATCGATCCATCTTAGGGTTCACGTTTCACCTAGTCGTATCTTACATTTGGTCCCAAATGTAGTCTGTTTTAATACAAATTTTATTTTTAAAATGAGTAGTCTGTTTTAATACAAATTTTATTTTTAAAATGAAAAAAGTGTTCATATGTATATTCTTTGTTATACTAGATGTTTAAAATTCTCAGGCTTAAAGAGTGGTCTGAGCAGCTCAAATGAGAAGTCTACCTTGGATCAAATTATTTGTGATTAGACATGAAAGAGCATCGGGAGAAAGCTGCCACTTATAAAAGTATGAATGGCAATCTGGATGTCCCCTGCTCACTCATTAACACTGCTGTTTTTTGGCAATGAACAAACTTGGAACAGAACGTCTTCCATTTCTGGAGTGCCCAAACTTATTGGGCTGACCAAGATTTATTTTAATACTCTACCAGGGTATTTTGAATTACCCTTTTTATTTATAAATTACCTAATTAACTTACCACATGAATAGACCAGTCTTCACCTAGCTAGCTGGAACAAGCTTAATGGGTCCATCAAATCTTAGATGTACTATCCAGCTAATTTTCCATGAGACAATCCCTAAAATTTGCATTGTCCTGCATAGGGATGATTGTCTTGTATCAAATGGCAACACTATAAAAAAGGCTTTCATAAATACCGTTTTCCAGTAATTATTTCCTAGATGTATAAAAAGAATTAACGCTTTTCCTATGAAGAACCTGATGTTCCTAGGGCTCAATCAACTCATACGAGGAATTTTCATTGTACATAAACGACACAGAACTACCACTAAACTATTTCATAGCATATAAACTACAGAAAACTCATGGTTGGAGGCTGTTTTTAAAGAATGGCAAATAGATTACTAAAATATCAGCAACTATGATCTTTCTATGAAATACATTCAACATACTTTTGGGTATTTGTTGAACCATGCCAGACTTTGCACATTCTTAGTCATCCTAACTTATTAGTATCTCAGATTTGCAAGAGATCTGGCTTATTTTGCTCAACTTCACCGATATCTTCCAGAAAAGAATTTAAGATGGTCAGAGTCGGTTAGTTTTTGATTTACCCAATTGTAACTACTAGTTATTTAACATGCATTTGGTATCTTGTTTCTAAATGCATAGTTCCAATCTCCTAACATTTCTTTCCTACTTTTTCTTACATTTCAGATGAAAAGGGGCAGAGGCTTTTCTATTACATTCGAATAGACAACGCTTAAAACGTGCTTTTTAAAGTCGCCGAGGAAAAATTTTCAAGGAAATGTTTCAGTCTTAGCGGAAAAATTACTAAGAATTTCAAAAACAAGCAAGAAATTATGGCAGCCTCACGATTATTTGAATATCGTATTACTTTTGTTTGGTTTTTAGTACATTTTCAGATATCTTTGATTACAAAAATATTTTGTGAATCGAAGGCAATCCAATTTAATTTGTCAGTTTTTGAAACGTATTAAAACAAGTTGGTCTTAATTACTCCCGAGAGCAGTTCAACCATTTTCATTTAAAGATATCTTTAAAGCATGTACCTACTTGCATTTTAAGAGCCAGTTAACCCGTCTTTAAAAAAACCTTGTTACTTAATTTCAAATAAAAAAACCAGTTCAATATTTTCTTCCCCAATACCTTATGTAGATTTAAAAGCTGTTCATGGACAGTAAGGACAGAATTTAATATCAATGAAAGAAAAACGAAACTAAAGAATCTTAATACAAATGGGTAATTTAGAAAACTGATATTTGAAAAAGCATACAAGTGTGTTAACACTAATTTCCCTGTGCAACCACGAGATCAAAGGTTGGTGAACTTTCTTGTTTGAAACGAACATCTTAATTTGATTTCAATTCAAACATTGAATTGAGATATTATTCTAAATTCCGTTGCGTCAGTTTGAACCAAAATTGAGAGCTTTCACGTTACTCCTATTTCAAAAAAGTATAATACTGTAAATGAAATAATGGTATAAAATTGCGTTACATTTTCTTAGCACATGGTGTGTGAACGCATTATGAGAATACTAAACTTTGTGAAAGGATGACTTCAGATTGAAAAATTAACTTACCATAGCTAACATTACGATTCCCATTTTCAATACACACCTTCTCACGCCGACGAAATGAAGAGAATGAAAAAATGGAAAAATTTTTACTGCTACAGGGGATTGAGTAAAGTTGAGTTGTTTGAGGATGCGAAAGTAGGTGAGATGTTAATTAATGTCACACCGAAACAAAACACGGGCTATTGGCTACGGTCCGGTCCTCGACCAGGACCGTCTCGAAAGGTCACGCAGCTAAAGCTAACGCTTACGTTAGCTGCGTGACCTTTCGAGACGGTCTTGCCTCGACTCATCACGAAGGGAAAGGTCCAAGGACAACGCCTCGTAATTTTCAACCACGGTCAGATGACGAGACAATTCATGAGCTTTGAGGATGCGAAATCGAGATTATTGGTTACAGCATACAGAGGCTTCCATGAAGGTGTTACAATGTCCATGAATGTAGTGAATGTCCTTAATTCCAACGGTTTAGAGTGTTGTATGGGGGCGGGGAGAAAGTGTGACTTCCACCAGCACTTGAGAGAGGAACCGGGCAGCCCATCCAACAGACGGGAACGGCACCGCTTCCCCAACATGGGCGCGCACGTCGAACAATTTATTTAAAACATAAAAGTTTGTACAGGCCTATGGCCACTCATGTGCCTGACATAAAAGAGTTTTGTAGGGCATAATAAAGGAACAACCGCAGAACGCACAAACAGGCCAAAAGGACCTAAAAAAGTCTAAAAAGATGATGATGTTCGTAGAGCGATCCAGTGGTTGAGCATCGAATCCAGGAGACGGTGAGTTTGGTTCATTGTTTTTTCTTTATTTCTTGGATTTCCAGGTGGCTGTTCCAGGCGGTTGATATCCGCAGTCTCCAGGCGTAACCAGTAAGTGACCGTGGGTATTTCTTTTTCCTTCTTTCTTTTTTGCTATTTGTTTCATTGTGGTGTGCCCAGCCCGAGCTCATGTATTTTATTTTATTGTGGTGCTCGGGCTGGGACTTTGAAAATATTTCTTCCCATTTTATAGTGGTGTGCGCAGATTTAAAAATACAAGATAAAATACATAAAATAAGATAAAGCACATATAAAAGACATGTAAAACGTTTTTCGTTATTAGTTATAGTTTATTGTGGTGTGCCCCTGTAATAGGGGCACAGGTGATTAAGATAGGACCCAACGGGGAGGCCGGTAAGTATGAGACCCCATTAAGGGGTTTCAACCTGCCCCATAGTGCAGGATGTAAGTTGGCGCCCTATATATGTAGGAGGGTGTCCAAGAATTGCTTGATTTTAAAATTTCTCCACTTTAAAATTTCTCCAGTTCCCGCTGTATTGCTCCAGTGCGACGTTAAGTCAACTACCTACATACTGAATGCGGAAAGGAAGCACATTCCGCCAGAAAAACACTACCGCCACCTACATTTAGCTTGACAGAAAAAGCCCCTCATACACAGTTACCCAACTTGAGAAATTAATAGTAGATGAAGACCTCTAATATTTAATGAGATTTGCATGCCAATTCCATTTATAATTTATTCCACGGATTTCACTATCCCGCAATAATCTATTCTTGCAATATTTTGGAGGGGGGATCAAAGGGTCGGCTCTTCCAAGGAATTGGCGTTACTGGAATAATTGTGTTTTATTTAACGATTTTATCGATTCACTTGATCATTTGAAGGTACTTTTCGGTTAAAGGGGCGCTAGTCGTAATTATGAGCCAAATATTGGCGCGAAATTTAACGAGGTAAAAATGGCAACCCTAATGATATATACAGTTTCATGAAAAGAATATCTATTTTATTAAAATGAAAATGAATACAAAATGGATTGGTACTTACACACGTTACCACCGAGATAACAAGACCAGACCGTTCTGACGTTTCAATCACGTGACTCGCTAATTAGTAGTCATAACCAACATCGCCGCATGGTCGGCTAATAATGGATTGCCCTTAAATGTAGCGTAAGAAATTAGGTTTTTTATACTATTTTACCGGAAAGTAAGTGCAGTTGCAGTTAAATATTGTTATATAACATTTGTGGAACATTACAGTGTCAAGGTGTTAAAGGCTTTGTCAAGCAACTCGTTTAACGTGTGTCCAGACCGTCTTTAGGCTTAACCACGAGGCTATCCAAAATGCCCTTTAGATGCTGTGTACCTTCTTGCTCTGGAAATTATGGATATGGTGATGCATCAAAAGTGGCGGTTTTCTCCATTCCAGAGGATGAAAATATTAGAAAAAGATGGCTCAGGGCGATTCCACGAGTCGACTTTACACCATCAAAACGCAGCAAAGTCTGCGAACTTCATTTTCAAAACGATGATATAGTCCGAAAGCCTTTAACACCTTGACACTGTAATGTTCCACAAATGTTATATAACAATATTTAACTGCAACTGCACTTACTTTCCGGTAAAATAGTATAAAAAAACCTAATTTCTTACGCTACATTAAAGGCAATCCATTAGTAGCCGGCCATGCGGCGATGTTTGTTATGACTACTAATTAGCGAGTCACGTGATTGAAACGTCAGAGCGGTCTGGCCTTGTTATCTCGGTGGTAAGGGTACACATTAGTCTGTCAAATGGGAGCGAAAATGCAGCGCCCGAGGCGGGTAATTAGGGTGTATTCAGGGTAATCATATTTGGCAGGTTATCGTACTTTGCAACTGTCACATTTCACTAGTTATCGCTTTCTTGGCAAATGCTTTGGCGCTTTTTTTGGCTTTGGCTTCTTTGAGACATTTTCTCACTGAAGTCATCTTTTCCCCGTCTTTCGAAGAATTGCCGTTGAATAGAATTGTCTAGAAATCTGCTACAAGGAGAGTGGGACGCCATCTTAACAAAGGGTGGTTCATCATTTATAAGCATCTTCATTTTTTGTACAATTGTGTGTGTACATGTTTTGAAAATTAAAAATCAATTTTATTTTTGAGATTTCTTTACCATTTGGAATTTAAGAAACTGCGAAGCTCTCGATTTTTGCAATTAAGGAGTACACAAAATGCTATGACTCCCCCTGATTGAGCAAATCACAAAATACGAAACCCACTTTACTCAGAATAAATTAATAAATTACTGATAGAACTTTGGCTTAATTTTGATTGTTAGGTATTCAAAAACTTTCCTGATTGAAAATTGAGATTTCTTTTTTTAATTTCAAAGACAAATTTACATGAAGGGAAAAGCACTAAAATAATATTTTTTGCAAGAACCAATGACAGTATATTTTGTCATGAGTAAGAAAACAGGAATATTTCGAACATTTGCAAGATTTTATCACTGATAAAAATAAATTTTAATCTAGTAGCTACTGGGTATATATGGTGTACACACAACCAAAATCTGAATTTTTCATGGCTTCTACTCAGTTCTGACATAAAAAATTGGATCACTTTGTTTTGCGAATTAAGGAAATATTTAAGTTTAAAATGATAAATCCACTTTTACTATTTATATTTAAAGGCAATTTAATACGCTTTTACAGTTTATTACATACCTGTTACATTTTTCATTGCAATTAATAACTATGGATCTATTTCAATTTGGGGACTCTTGAAAAATATTTTACTGAAGAGTGAAAGTAAAATTATACCACTACACTAAAAGTTGAATTTATCAAAATGTTTAGTTATATCATTAAAAATGTGGTCACTTTGTTTTGAGTAATAAAGAAATGCCAGTTCAAAGTTATGAAAACTTTCTTCGCTTTATTTCTTTTTAAGGACAATTCATTATCTTTTTTCCTGTTTATTACTTGTTTAACACCTTTTTAAAGTTTATAAAATGACGATAGATCTTGTTGAATGTTGTAGACTTTAATTCGAAAAGAAAACATTGTAGAGATAAATCTCGTGAGCTGCTTGCTTTTGTAAAGAAAATGTAAAGGGCGTCTATTTACTGTAGGGAATTCAAATTGATGTTGCTTCAACAGACTTCTTGAAATACGTTTTTCCTTTGCTAAGATGATAAACCATACACAACACAGAATCATCATTTTGTATCTGTAGAATACATCTACATAAAGTGTCTCATGGTGGCTCAGGGAGTTGGTAAATCGATTCTCCTCAAACCCTCCTAAGATCAAGAAAGCAAGCTCAAGAAAATTTTTAGTCTCCCTAATACATAATTTTGGTAAATATAGAAAAATGAATTTTTTCACAACTATAAATTATGATTTCTCTTAAACTTTTTTAGGCAAAACAATAAAGTGTTCAAATTATTAAGATGTTACAGAGAAGCCCTTAGTACAAATTTAGATTTTTCAACGTACTCCACGAGCATCCACTAAAGAAATGGAATTTCAAAATTTCCCATTTTTTGTGGACAAATCTTGGAAAGGCTTGAAAGGATCAAAACACAAAATCTGTCACAATGGTTCTATATAGCAGAACAAAACTGGTTAAACTGAATTGATGAATGAGCAATGACAATATCAAATGTGTTGCTCAAATATTGCATAGTATTATAGCATTAGCTGGTCATATAATAAATTTCAAATATTATTAAGTATAATTAGTCATAAATTTTGAAATTAGGTATAGATAAATTTAGCATAAAATAGCTAAATTTAATGTATCAAAAGTTGGGTTTTATTTCATAAACATTTTCCGTAAATATAACTAATTAAGGAGATAGTCATTTTTCAGACTGAAATGTGTCAAACCTCCATTCATTGAAAAATGTACTAGGGGTTCGGATAATTAGCTTTTACGACGTTTTAAATTTATTCGAATTTTTTGACAAATTCCCAGATACAATTTTCAGTGCCTACATAGAATAATTTTATAAATATCTATTTTCAAAACTTGAGAAGAAATTTTTTTAATAATTTAAATGTCTGGCATTTACCTTATAAAAAAAGTTATATGATATCTCATCTATATAAAAAAATATAAAAAGCATATATTTTTGGTCTATATAATAAGCATATATTCTTGGCCCGGGTGACGGGCAATGGGGTCCTGAGCTGACTTCGAAAGCGTTGGAATCGGCTTTTTAAAATGTTTTCAAGATAAAATACGATACAAATTCATGGATTTCTTTAACATAGTTATTGAATTATGAAAAGGGCCGCGGTGGCCCGGTTGGAAGAGTAACGGACTTGCAACCGAAGGGTTGCGAGTTCGAATCCAGCCAAACACCGTCGTGTACAAAGGGGGCTGGTGCACGTTAAATCTGTCGTGGCCTCAAATGTCCTCACGTTGGCGTGGTGTGGAAGTTTGGAGAGTGGGGTGCCAGCTCAGGTGTTGCCTCGTCATCTGACCGTGGTTCAAAATTACGTGGTGTTGTCCTCGGATCTTTCCCTTTGGGATTGATCCCGGACCGTCACCAATAGCCCATTGTGTTGCTCCAGTGTGACGTTAATTGAAATAAAAAAAAAAAAAAAAGAATTATGAAAATAATTGTTGTTTATTGTACTTCGCATAGAAAATTGTATGTATTTAACCAACAATAAATATTTGTTGAAAAACCCTCGTAAAATCATTTCTGTACTAAAACAACTGAGGTGTAACAATTTTAACACTGTATGTCTTTTTTTCAATTCATAGTCAGGACTAAATTTGATATATTATATTATACAAAAATTTAGCGACCCAATATCTTTTTTTAATATAATAAAGTTCAGATATTCATTTTGCATAAAAAGTTGTATTCCTAAGTTGGTTCAAAGTACAAAATAAAAAATACTTTTTTAATGTAATAAGTCCAAATCTTCAATTAGCATAAAAATTCAATCTCTCTTTTGTACCTCCAAAAATAATTCCTGACTACATTAATGGTTTATTAAGTATGAACTGTGAAACGAACAGCACTTCCAAAACCGGGGGATGGGTAGTTGAATCTTGAAGGGAAAGATCCGAGGTCAATACCTCGTAATTTTAAACCACGGTCAGATGACGAGGCAACACCTGGCTAGCACACTACTCTCCAAACATCCACACCACGTCAATGTGAGGACATTTGAGGTTACGACGGATTTAACACACACCAGCACCCACGTACACGACGGTCTTTGGTTAGACCTAGTTTCGAACTCACAACCCTCCTATTGCTAATCCGCTACTCTTCCAACCGGGCTATCATTGCCCCACCAAAAATCGGAGTCACGTAATCAATTCATATAAGCTATATATAGGATATTTTCACGAATACTCTCAAAACTAGAAATAAAAATGCTCTTTCTTGCCAACTTATTAACTTAGTATACAATTTACTAACGTTGTCAATGTAAAGGGTGTGCTTCGTGACTCTTGACAAGATGAGCAATGCTGGATTCAAAATTAGTAAGTTTCAGACTTAAAGGCGCCACTGTAACTAGAGCGACTCATGTTCATTTCGTTACACCACGGAATTCTATATATAGCTTATTTCTTTGTTCTATTAAAATGGAATTAACATGGCTGAAACCAGCTTCAAGCATTGTTCGGAAATGCAAGCAAAAGTTTTGGATATTTTTCTACAACTTTCATATTCTTCCAAAAGTAACTTAAAGTCTTTTTTTTAAAAAGCGTCTTAGCTTCAAGATCAACTGACAATTCGATAAGTTCATCTTGTTTGTTACATTCGATGTTTTCAATATCTGCAGAAAATGGAATGATAACCCAATCTGGAATGTGCATGTTTTCAAAATCTGCAAAGCGCATTTTAAAATCATCGCTCACATTTTGAAGATATTTTTGTATATTTCTAAGTCTTCCTCTTTTACTTTTAATTGCCGTAGATTCGAAAAGTTCTGAAAATCTTTTCGTAACAATGATGATTTAAATAAGGCTAATTTAGCTTGGAAATCTAAAAGAATCGTCCAAGCTTGAATAATCGTGATAGTTTATCTTGTAAACGGGTCGGTATGTCATTAAATTTTGAAAATAAGGTAGTGTACCATATCCACAATAAAAGCAAGACCACTTTTTAACAAACTAATTCTATATTATCAACAAATATTTACATACAAATTACAAAGCTAGTTTAAAATTTCACAGACGAGACACATCGCGAAAGAGCAACCGCACCCCTTCGATTGCCATTTTCATCACCTTTTTTTTCTAGTAAAAAACAAAAACAAACTCCCGCGACTCTTGCCGTTGTACTCTGACGTCATCTGCGCAGCCAGAACGGGGGAAAGCGCCTCCTAGCAAGAGTTCCGTGTTCAGGATCGTGGGACGTTACAGTAGCCAAGTAGAAAATATGAACCGAATTAATATTACCCATACAATGATGTTTTCTATTTTTCTATCGCCCCTGGGGTCTATATCGACCACTGGTTAGGAGTATCAGCACAGTATGAATATTTCGTACATATGATAACAAAAATGACTATCTGATCCATTGAGAAGAGACATTTTTGAGTTATCAGTCCCTTCCCCTTAGAAATTTGGGAGCGGTCCGACGAAAGCAGCAAAAAGTAAAATTTAAAAAAGTTTTCTTTCTTGCTGGAAATATGAAAAATGCTTATTTATACAATATTTTTCCGTTGTGAGGCCCATCTGCATAAAACATCTTTGTCGCACGTCTAGTGGGTAGTTCATCACTAGAATTGTAAAGATGATTTTTCAACTTGAATTGCATGTTTCACCTCTTTCTTGAACACTGGTAATAGACGAAAAAAAAATATTTTTCCTAAAAGGATCTTTAAAATTTGTTGGTGGACCACACAAAATCATTCTCTTTTGAAGATGCACATGGGCTTTATTCATTCAGTTTTCATAAAATTATAGATGCCATCGAAATCTTAGCTTTGGAGTAATATCTAATTATGTCTTCAATTTTTTTCTAGGGGAATTATCCCCTTGATAGGAATTCGATATGCTGGCTCATTTGTAAGGAATGGAAGATAAATTCAATGGGAAAGCATCGTCTTATAATGTTTGGGCCACCATATTTTCAGATCAATAACAACTTTTCCTTATCACCTCAAACAGAAGACTTAATAAAAGTGGCACATTTGTCGACAGTGCAGATGCGAACAATTTTTTTAACGGCGAAATCGCGGTCACACATTTGCATTTTGCGCTTTGTTCGGGAGTGTCAAAATACGCGATTTTACTTAAATTTGTTCAACAAAAAATTAGTTTTATACTGTGCTGTATGAAAATGGAAGAGCAAGATATAGTGTTGGAGAAGGAGTCACAGTCAATAGACATGCAACGACGATTCGAAGATGAACTGTCTAAGCTTCGAGTTAATGCTGCAAAAAACAGTTTGTTCTTAACCGAAACTACTTACCAGAAGTTAATAAATGATGTAAAAAAAGCCAAAATGACTACTAAGAAGGAACCACGGGACTATTGGTTGCTAAATCACTATGATGTGATGTTTGTGGAAAACGAAAGTAAACTCATTTATCCTGTTAAAGAAGGCGTCAGTACTGTACAGTATTACGTCACGGACACTGAGTTATTTCACGTACTCATGAAACTTCAATAACATTTGTATTTTTGAGGAATGAACGGTTTTTAAATAATAGTCTTATCATGACCTTTTTCATACTTTGCCTAAATAGCATTTGTCATTCTATAGAATGCCTAGGTATTATATACAATGCTTAGGGAAAGTATATAATAATTCTCATATTTCATACTTTGCCTAAAAACGCCGGGCATTCTATAAAATGCCGGCGTTTCAAACTTTGCCGGTAACATAGATTAAAAAGTTATCGAGATCTTACTATTTGTAACTTGATTCATATTAAGTTTATAGGTTCAGGTTTAATACATTTTATTTTCCTGATTATGCATAACTTATTTTCGACATTGAGGTTACCCATGCCTTATTTTTAATTTTTATTAATTATTTAGTTCAGTCTCACTTTTAAATGAGATTGAACTTATGTTCATGGAACTTCACAAAATAAAGCTTAAACTGACATGTTAATATATGAGTTAACTTAACTTTCCGGAATGTCAAACAACCGCACTGAATTTTACACAATTCAACAAAAGTAATTCTCAAGCTCCCGAAAAATTTCACTATCCTTTGTAATTCTGGATAACCTAGAACTAAACGAGTGAATTAGAATGAATGAGCGGAGTCTATCTGAAACGGGAATATTTCCTTATCCAGACACACGAATTCCTGACCCTTGGTTGAAAAAGCTCTGGGTTCGATTCTTGATCTGAGAAAGAATATATCTATTGGTTTGCAATCCACTTTAAGTCGTAGGTTCCAGTCTAATTAGCCTTCATTTAGGAAAAAATTACTATAGAGCGACCAAACAAAAGTAAACCCAAACCCAGGTACATAACCAGAAAACAATTTCGGAATAACTAGGTCTTCCCTCTACCGTTTCCTCAATCCAATAGAATTGAGCTAACATTCTATGAGCATTGCATTGAATAATTTTTCGAATGCCTAAATCTAAATAATCTAGTACTGAGTTAAGTTATCGAGTTGGCAATTTATCATTGTAATAAAGATATAAACCAAAGTATTCCCCTCTCACACAAAATGTGTGATGTTTTCGTGGATTATGCAAGGTACCCAGAAATAGGAATTGTATTTAGTGTTTTTGAATCATTAATATCTTAACAAAATTAAAGGCTACATGATTTTTTTCATACTGAAAGAAAACGTTTTCCTTTCACAATAAATTGCTTTTATCTAAAAAAGGTACGAGTTTGCTTTAAAACGGCAACATTTTTGCTCTAGGGATTTTAAAAGTGAGAATATTTTGTCATATCCCGGATATATATCATGTATCTGGAATTTGTTATTTGAATCAAAACTGTAGAAGCAACCTCCACATTTTCTTCACCACTCATGACGCCTACGACAGAAGAGGTTAAAGATTATTCCTTCTCTATAGTCCCCTACGGTGCGAGAATGAGGTATTTTTCCCACACTAGAAAAACCAGCTATATAGCCAAAGGCGAGGTCCGAGACTGTCTTGATAAAAAAGGCCGCATCCAGACCCCTATTTCTCCCCACATACGACACTTTTCTGAGAAATCTTCCATACCCCATCTTATTGAGAAAGGTTTCACTGATCAGAAGATTCCTGCTGTGTTGTTTCCTTAGTTAAATGACCTGTCAGTGTGATGGATGGATTTAGTCATTATGTTTTCCAGTTATCCAGATTCTTATTGTGTTGATGGTCTGCGCAATTTAAGTGACGAGCCGTTGCTACTCATTGAAAAAAAAATGTGCGCCGTAAAGGAGAATACGATCGAATGGTCTTTTTTATTCCACACCCCATCGAATGTCTTTTCTATTGACTCCCCACTGAGAAAAACTCGTTAATCTCAATGAAAACCAGACTGTGGACATTTCCTTTGCCAAATTTTCGCATGCTGCTAAGACCACTGAATGGATGGGGGGGGGGGGGGGCAGAGGGCTTAAGCCCGCTTTGTATGCGTACATCATGCATCCCTCGCCTTGTAGATTTTCAATTATAAACAGGTACTTTCAACTTTCATCCTTTATTTTTCAGACGCTTATCATTTACTTTTCCTTGCAAAGGATAAAATTACCTGAGTGCAGCTAGAATTTCTAAAATGTAAAATTAAAAAAAAATTGTTTCCTGAAATTCTGGTAAACTCGAATAACTTATTTTTAAAACATTGCGTTTGGTATGTTTGGGGAAGTTTATAAAATGTTTTCCTTTGAGGAAGTTTCTAGTATATTTTGGGTCGTTTTCAGAAAAGCTGTGGAAATACCATTGCGATTTTTTAAAATTATAGTAAAATAAAAGTTCTGAAAAGCTGAGCCTAACACCATATAAAGTCTAAAATTAAATCTTACTCATGACTGAGAAAAAAATCACAACTTTGCAACACTAAGAATATATTTCAATTCTAACGAGTTTATTGCATCTTTCCAATGTTGCACTTCTATAATCTACTGATTATCTTAACTAAAAGAAATTTATTATTGATGCCATATAAAATGGTCACCAAAAACAAACATCATCTAGTTATTTACAGCAGAATACTGGATGATCAAGAGACATCAAATTGCAGCATTATTTTAGCTTTCCATATTCAGTTAGATTCAAACAAAATGCAAATTCGAGCTAGAAAAGAAAACCAGTATTTCTATTTGCATGCAAAGATCAATTTCAATACAATGATAGAAACCTCTTGAGTTGTATCCTGAAAAAGAAAAATTAATTCTGTGTTCTCATACATACAAATACAATGATAGAAACCTTGAGTTGCATCCTGAAAAGTAAAATTGTTTCTTTTTACATAAAAATACAATAAAACCTTGAGTTGCATCCTGAAAAAGAAAAATTAATTCTGTGTCCTCTTACATAAAAATACATTGATAGAAACCTCGAGTTGCATCCTGAAAAATAAAATTGTTTCTTTTTACATAAAAATACAATGATAAAACCTCTCGAGGCATCCTGAAAAAGAAAAATTAATTCTGTTTCTTTTTACATAAAAGTACAATGATACAAACCTCTTGTGTAGCACTCTGGAAACAAAATTAATCATTTCTTTCGATACACTGGCTTATATTTACCCTCAAGTAGTTACCATGCTTTTGACCTACATAAATCTCAAGGGTATATCTTGAAATGGCTACATCTCGAATTTCCCACTAAAATCTTAGCAGTAACTAGTCTTATGAATATGTGAGGTTACTTTAGAATCATCCTGTATTTATTTGCTACTTATCTAAAATATTTCTTGACAATTTAATTCAACAATCTGGATCTTTCATTACATCTTATAATCTTGACAATGCAAAATGATTGAAGTAAATCTTCAAAACCTGTAGCTGTCTTGTCTTCTCAACATTTAATAAAACTAATTTATTGCTACATGGATAGTCAGTAGCTACAGAGTTTCAAAAATAAATTTCCTAAAGTCAAAAGTATTAAATTCCTTTCTAACATCTAAATTCTTAACAATCTGATGTACAAAGTATGATACAAAGACACCACAACTAGTGCTATATGTCTGGTTAAAGTGAGGAGGGCATGAAATTAACCAATCTTCATGAAGATTTAAAGCTTTACAGTTCTGATTTTTCCAAAATTGAATGGAATCTTTGTAATTTTCAGTAGAAGTTGTACCCAGGGGACCATAGAAATCAAATTTTTTCTCTTGAATTTTTCCAACCAGTAGAACCCAATGATAATTTTTATTTAAAGGTATAAATAAATATTCACTACGAGCAAATTGCACTCCAGCCAATCGATTCAATATTTCATTAGTGTTACTGATATAATTCGTTTCAAAGCACCTGGCAGCCAAGGAATTAGTACCATAAAGGATCTTACTTAAAAATCCATCAATAACACTGTCATAAAGCCAGCCACATTTGAAATCAGATGCTGCAGTTGTTAAGGTCAAAATTTCTTCGTTTGGAATATAGGGATCAAGAGATTTAATTTCTAGCAAGCTAATGGAAATGTCATCAGTGTAGAATATGGGCTTTAGTCATATTGTTTAAATCAAGTTTCAGAGTAAAAGTTTTGTAATTTTCAGTAGTATTTTCATTATTAAATGCTTTTTGACATAATAAGCTATTGTCTTTACTTAAAGAACTCTGAGTCAAATCTAGCAAATTGTCTTGCATGTTTTTTTTGAGTAAATTTAGGATAATTACCTGCTTTGCGTTTGGAAGCTTTGGTGTCTTGTTTTAAAGAAGCTTTGGCGTGTCAACTTCTGATTTGGAGATATAAGTAGGTACAATTGGCATTTTATTACTAAGCTCTTCCAAAGTCTTTGATTTAACCGCACCTTTGCATTCAGATACAAGATTTTTTAACGTTTTGGTAATGTTAGGCAATAACACTTTTTTAACAGTTGGATCATGAATAAGAGCAAGTAGCTCAGACATTAAATTTCTGCATGACTCAAGCTTGTCTTCAACAAAATGTGGCATAGCATTTGGAGAAATCTTGGGTTTTGCTACTAATTCTAACAAGGAGCAAATTTCCATCTTTTCGATAGAATTATCACCTATAGACAAAGCCTCTCTACAGGAAATTGAATGAATTTTATGGATATGCTTGCATAATGGGTTTTTATCAGGACAATAACAAATATACAAGTGACTGCATAGACTTAAACATTTCCCATCTAAGCACTTTAAAAAACAATGATCTTCTTGAGGACATGCTTTGTAAATCTGCTCTACGATGTATTCAGTGTGATCATTAGATGCAGATTTTATTATCCATGATTGACAATTTATTTCAAGTAAGTGATGATCAGGAATTTTCATTGCTGATAAATGTCGTCTTTGATAAGTTGGTGGATATATGCTCTTTGGGCAGTTAGTTAAAATATTATACTTGTGGGTCATAAATATATCTTCTTCAATTTGTAAGAGGGTTTTAATCAGCTGATCTAATCGCCTGTTAAATTTTCGTTGTAAATAAGTCGTTTTAAGTTTGTTGTGAAATGATTCACAATACATGTTCGTTTCAGTGAAGGCATGAGGAAAATCCCTATAATCCATTGCCCAAAGACTTGCTCTGCTGTAATAATATTCTTCAAAATACTCAATAAATGATGGTGCAATTGTCTGAAACTTCTGCAAAAAATTGTCCATCATTGTTTGAAACTTAATTGAATTTCTTTCTTCAAGCAATGTTAATAGAGCACAATATAACTCTTCTTTCAATTTACAATTGGAAACTTTGGCCAACAATTGACGCTGCCAAGCTCTTAAAATATGCCACTTACATAATAAATGAGGAACATTTTCACCAAATACTTTTTTGAATACAGGCCCTGTTACATGGTCATCATCTGTCATTACACAATTGACTTTCAAATCAGGAATTACTATTTTAATGCTCTTAAACAAATGGTACAATGTATCCTGGTCTAGATGGTTTACAATGAAGTGGGCTACAGGGTATCCAGAACCAAATTCATCTGGAACAATCAAATTTAATAAATAAAAACCATATATTGATTGGTTTGATGTGTCGAATCAATACACAACACCCTAGTGCTTCCTTCAATCATCAAACTTTTTTGTTCTCTAGTTTGTAAACCAAGAGCAAAAGACTCATGAGATGAGGGCAGTTTATCAAGACCTTTGGGTCCATATACAGTAGGCTGCCCTTGTGGTTTATATATAAGTATGGGATTATAAGACTCTTTGCTAAGTTTTTCAACTACAGCAGCTACTGAAAGGGCGTCATTATCATTGGGGTATAAAAATGATTTATTTTGTTTCATATAGTAATTTATTGTTTTTCGAGATACGAATGACTTCTTCACATTGAAGCAATCTCTGTTATTTCGTGATCCTGTTCCATCTCGTAAAATGGCTTGAATTTTGGAAGTTGATATTCCCAATTCCACATAAGCTTTAATTTGATCTCGATAACTTTGTCTCAAAGGTTGAAATTTAGTGTTATCAAAATTTAATTCATGATTGTGTCCAGGGAAAAAACTGACTTTAACTTGATCCACTTCTTCACATAGATATTCTTGATGGACAGTTGCAGTTAGGAAGCATATTATGCTTTAAATTTTTTCTTTGTTCAAGACGTTGAATTTCAGACTCAGATGAATAAAACTGACATACATAATAATGGTAAGTTTTACCAGCAACACATTTGTTTCTAGATTTTTTTTAAAGTAACTGTAAGTTTTGGAGCTTTCTTCATCTAACCATGCCTGAAACTGCTCCATAGAATCAAACTGGTATTCGTGTAATTTTATGTTACTGTCATGGACATCAACTATATGTTTATCACGTACACTTTTCGAATGGAAAGCTTTATCACATTCAGGAAACACACAAGGATAATATCCATCACTATTATTATCAGAAATTTGGCAAATTCTTTGATGCCTAAATAGACTACCTCGATGTTTATATACCTTTTGGCACTTATTACAAACAAATTCTGCAGATTTGGAAACTTTAGATTTGCAAGTTTTGGAAAAATTAATAGAACATAGACCACTTCCCTCATTATCCTTACCATTCACCATATCGTCACAGCTACCACCACCACATCTCTTGTACTCCACAGGCTTTGATTTTTGTTCACTCGTTGGGAAACAGAGATGCAACCATTATGGCCCTCACAACTGGTCTTAGGAGAGTCAGATTGAAGTTTAGGATGTCTATGGGAAAAATAACATTTTTATATACTGTGATGATATTCATTGCATTTTTTAAAAATACAGGTTGTGATTCATGTATTTTTGAAGAGAAATTTCATTTCTGAATTCCAGAAAAAGAAAGAATCCTTACATCTTAATCTGTGGCTGCTTAACTCTTCGTCTCTGTTTCTCCTTCGGCAAAACAGTGATCCAGCCATCGTTAGTAATAGAGTAGTCGGATAGTTGAGGCTTTGGATGTCTAAGTGAAAATAAAAAGAATTGGCTTTTATTATGCTGGAACTGTTAGTCATATATTTCAAATACCCCCCTAGTTGTGATTAATATTTTTTTGAAAAATAAACTTCAGTTATTAGAAAAAGTTATTTTTTATTTCTGAAGTAAAGGTCTCATTACAGCTTATTCTTCAGGGGAGAGGTATTTATCCTGATCCCAAGACAACAAAGCTGAAATCACAATGCATGTCTCTTGATTTTGGTTTAAAATGGTTTGCAACAGGTCCTCAAATTTTGAGAAGCATCCGTGGTACCTACATTTAACATAATCAAGTCATAATTCCAGAAAAAGAAAGCATCCTTACCTCTTAATTTGTGGCTGCTTAACTCTTCGCCTCTGTTTCTCCTTCGGCAAAACAGTGATCCAGCCATCATTATCCTTGTTAGTAATAGAGTAGTTGGATAGTTGAGGTTTGGGATGTCTAAGTGAAAATAAAAATAATTGGCTTTTAATACGCTGCAACTGTTAGTTATATATTTCAAATACTAGTTGTGATTAATATTTTTTGAAAAATAAACTTCCGATCTTAGAAAAAGTTATTCTTACTTTTTGTTTTGAGACTGCTCAATCCTGGGATGCTGTTGACGCTTTGACAAAACAGCGATTCTCCCTCCAGAGTTCTTACTACTGAAAGTTGGACTAGGATGTCTAGTGAAAATAAGGGAACTTATTAGCCAAGCCTCAACTAAAGCTTGAATATGGAAACAACGTTACACATTTAAAAGTAATATTTGATGTACAACATAATGGATATTAATACCTGCATTGAACAGAACCTTTGGTAACAATAGCAGAATACAGTTCAACAGCCTTAGTCTCAGGGGAACTACAGGTCGATTCGAACTCTCAGTTGAAAAATTGAGAGAGGGAAACTGAGCAGGTAGGTCATGGAAAACCTGTTGTTTTTCTACATCACAAGCTTGAATGCTCGCCAGAGCTTCCTTTAGCATTGCAATAAAGAGTTGAGCTAGTTGAAGGTTCCCTTTCCTGTTTAAATGAAGGCCATCCCTTGCCATACAACCTTTCCAAGTGACTTGGGATCTACAAAAAGAAACATTTTGCTCCTTTTGGCAGTAGGAAAATATCCGTTAGTTTAGAAGATAATTTGTTGATTAATTTTCTGAAGAAAAGGTCTCATTACAGCTTGTTCTTCAAGGGAGAGGTATTTATCCTGATCCCGAGACAATAAAGCTGAAATCACAATACGTGTCCCTTGATTTCGGCTTAAAGTAGTTTGAAACAGGTCCTCAAATTTTGAGAAGCATCCATCAAGGCTATCGTAGGTGTTATTGGTACCTACATGCAACAGAATCAAGTCATAATGATTCTTTAAAGATGAAATCTTTTCCGTTAAACGTTCAATGGTGATTCCTGGAAAAGCTAGAACATGTATTACACTACCATGTAATTGCGATGGTAAATACTGATCTAAATATTTAACCATAGAATCGCCAGTAATTAAAACCTTCATAGTTATACTTTACAATTATTAGATAATTTACAGACAAGAAAAGTAATTAAAAAAATAGAAACTGGTCACAGAAAACAATCAAACAAATAAGATTACAGCACAAATGCAATCATTCAATTTAAAAATGCAAAATGAACTCTTAAAACATTCAACAAATAGTAAAAATCATGAAAACAAATGGAAATACAACAAATGAATGGGAATACAAAAAAGCGCTAAACAAACAGTAAAAAATATTTGAGAACTGACAAACGCAATTAGTACAAAAATGAATATCAAAAACAAAATAACGAAATATGCAAGAAAAAGGATAAGCGATTCCCAAACAAGCTTCGCAATACCAAGGAGAGTAATCAAGCCCACTGACAGCACTGATATCAAGCAAGGTTACACTGAGCTACTGGCGTGATTGACCACTGCAACGCATTCCAAAATCAAAATTGGCTGAAATCGAATTGGCTTCCACGCCAGAAAGGTTTTCGAGCCAAGACGGCGAAATCTATAGCAACCTCCGAAAATCTAGAGTAACCCAGTGCTGCATTTTCGCTCCCAAAAGTAACTTTCGGGTACACATCGATAGGATTGCCATTCATATCATTCTTATCTACAGTTAAATTTCGCGTAAACATTTGGCGCACAATTAAGACTGGCCCCGGTACCTGAAAAATACCACGAAATATTTCCCTATCGTACAATTTACGGTTTTAAACTAGCTTCAGAGTGTGTTCAGATTCCTTTCTACCCTCTTGGTGTAGTTTCGTCAAGGTATCTCGTCACATTAGCAAATCTGTCCTCTGGGCCTATGATTTTTGTTGATACTCGATTAAGAAAAGGAGGTCATGTCGCCATCTATCGGTGACGAAGAATACTATCAGTTGTACTATCAAATTGTATTTTGGCAGATCAAACATTTTCATGGTTTTAGCGTGTTTTCCCCTGTGTTGTAGTCAGAGAAAGGAAACGGGCTATGAGAGCCTAAGACCCTCTAAAATATTTACTTCTGATCTTTACAGTTTTTTTTTCAAAGTTAATGTACTAGAGTTAGTTAAATAAAATAGCGAGTGTATTTTATTATATATATGTATATATATATATATATATATATATATATATATATATATATATATATATATATATATATATATATATATATATATATATATATATATATATATAAAATAATAAATTTATTATGAAATAAATAATTCATAACTGAAAAGGAAAGCGATGGTTATGTGTAGTATTGTGTCGTAAATAAACATTAATAATTACTCGTACTTATTAATGTTTTAGTTATATGGTGGTAATATATCAAGAATGTAGCCAAATTGGAAAAGCAACGGATTAGCAGCCGGAGGGTTGCGAGTTCGAAAGATCGAACCAAAGACCGTGGTGTACGTGGGGGCTGGTGCACGTTAAATTTGTTGTGACCGCAAGTATCCTCATGTTGGCGTGGTGTGGAAGTTCGGACAGTGGGGTGCCAGCTCAGGTGTTTACCTCGTCATCTGACAGTGGTCCAAAATTACGAGGTATTGTCCGCTTCGGGATTGATCCCGGATCGTCGCCAATTGTTCATTGTGCTGTTCCAGTGCGACGTGAATCAACTACCTACCAACCGACGAGACATCTCGTTCAGGATCTTGCCAATTTTGCTAAGGACGAAATATCTCGTCGAGGCAAAACTGCCCTAATACTCAAGAAGGATTGGGCTCTCCCCTCAAAGCATCCCTACCCTTGAGTGCTTTTTTAATATACCAATGTAAATTAAGAACAAAATGTGCATATTCAAAAGCATTTATTTATATAACAGCGAAAAGAACCAACAAAGATCGAATTTGAAAAAATAAAGTAATATCGGAAACTTTATCGCAGGGCATTTCTATTTAACCCTCCTTTTGTCTCGACGAGATATCTCGTCATTGAAAAAATCGACCAGATCTTGATAGACGAGATATCTCGTCATTAGAAGAAAACTGAACAGATCCTGATAGACGAGATATCTCGTCATTAGAAGAAAACTGACCGGATCTTGATTTCGTCATCATAAAAAAAATTGGCAATATCTTTACGACGTGATATCTCGCCATTAGCAAAATTTGTTAGATCTTAATGGATGAGATATCTCGTTCGAAACCACAAGAAGAATTAAAGTTGGAGCCATACTGCGCCTGTTTTTCGGACGGCCCTGTTTTCCCTGACTACGAGCAAGTGCATGCCCTGCACACCCCTCAAGAATGGCCCTGGGTTTGCCCTGATCGGGCACAGCTAATTTGAAAATCAATAAATTTTAAAATTCTGTGTTATGACTCAAAACATGGAATACAGTCTCAAGAAACACGGTTTTGGTGACTCCAGCTCATTTCGATTTCTTGAATCGGCCTTGGTAGAAGGAACATTAGAAAAACGGCTTTCAACTTCGACAACAGAAAAATTGTTCTATTTTGGAAGATAATTTTTTTCTTCCATCCGCTTTTGTTCTGCAGAAAAAAAGTGCTCGAAAGAAAATCCATTCACGAAAGCTACTTGACACCACTTTTGTATTTGACACTGATAAAGGACGACAATTGAAAGAACTCCTTCAATGGTCGCAGTACTTGAAATCTTTGTAAGAGTGTTTCAACATCAGCGAAAATGTAGTGATGTTGATGCTGACCTTCGACCATCCTGAAGTATGCATTATGGTGTTTTCAATCTCACGATTTTACAGGAAACTTCGTCATTACGTATCTTTACTATGTTGTATTACAAAGCTCATTAACTGGTCGGTAGGTAGGTATTTAATCAACGTCGCACTGGGGCAACACAATGGGCTATTGGAGGCAGTCCGGAATCAAACCCCTAAGGGAAAGATCGGAGGACAACACCACGTGATTTTGAACCACTGTCAGATGACGGGGTTACATCTGAGCTGGCACCCCACTCTCCAAACTTCCACACCACGACAACGTGACATTAACTGGTCGGTTTTACTTTTTTCAACCTTTGAAAGGCAATAGGTATGAACGATGAAAACGGCTCTCTTAGAGCTTGATGAAAAAGTGATTATCTCCTCGTTATCCCCCTTTGTAACAGCTTGACAATGAGGAGAGAATGACAGACTATGCGCAAGGACCAACAGCGCATATTATTTCGACTGCATGCTAGCCTCAACCCGAGGCATGGAAAAGAAGTCTGTGTTGAAGGTACCCAGTGCGCATGACAAACACCAGTAGCCAATCGTATTAAGAGGCCATTTGCTTTTATATATTAGTTGAAAGAGGTAGCATTTACTCAAGGAATCGGTTTAATTTTTAGTTTTCTTGTTTTACGTGTATAACATACATCTATTCCATATTGGTAAACACTATCAAAAAATTAGACAGAGAGAAGCACGATGATTAACTTAAAGGCATTTCTACGAAACAAAAAACAGCTACAAATCTTAAACATTTCAGTCGAACTGTTTTTTATTAATTTTTTAATTGAATTAACTCTGAGCGTCGTGAGATATCGGAGTTCTGTAGAATTGGTTTTCCCCTGCATCCTACTTGATGACTAAATTGCCACAGCTAATGGCTGAAAGATTGTTGGTTTTGTGGTCTTATGGCGCAAAATCCATGTTTCGCCAAGCTGCCTCAAACACAAGCCAGACAATGTCGAGTAATTATGGAAAGAAAGGATGGAGTGAAGAAAGTAGGAAAAGATCGCTCGGGCATCCTGGGGTCACGATCCCATGTTTACAGAGGCAGTAAGCCCCATGGGAAAGGAATAGATCAATAGAGTACGACGCCCCATGGGTTCGTGAAGCACGTACACACTTAAAATGTGCTCCCGAGAGGCATTTACTCAAGGAAGCGGTATTATTTTAGTTTTCTTATTTCACGTGTACGTATAATGTTTTTATTCCATATTGAAAAAAAATTATCCAAACACGAGACTGAGAGGTGCATGATAATAAACCTAAAATAATTTTTAAGAAACAAAAGATAACTAAAAATATTTAGTAGAACAACTTTTATTAATTTTTTAGTAGAATTAACTCTGAGCGTCATGAGATTTCCGAGTTGTGTAGGATTGGTTTTAACATGCATCCCACTTGATGACTAAATTGAAACAGCTATTGGCTGAAAGAATGCTTACAAAGAAGAACTCACTGGGGTCAAGAAACCTAACACTGGTTGGGGCTAAGAAAGGAAGTTGAACCACCCCCTTTTCATTCTTGCATTGTTTGTGGTAGAGCAAATTTAATCTCAGCATCTCCAGGTGTAAATGTAACCCTATGGTCTTGCTAATTAGCAGTTTTTCTGTCGCCAACCACTATTGGATTCGTGTCCCAAACTCGCAGAAAAAAGTTTTTAGGCAATTCAATTCGGAGGATTTTTCTACTGAAAAACAAATTACTACTTTTGAATAAAGATATAAAATGCAATGCTTTTCACAGCCAGGTGACACTACATGGACCACTAGGTTAAAACTACATAGCCCTGTCCTTCCGGGGCCGCGGTAGCCCGGTTGGAAGAGTAACGGATTAGCAACCGGAGGGTTGCGAGTTCGAATCCAACCAAAGACCGTATTGTAAGAAGGAGGCTGGTGCACCTTATAACCGTTATTAAGAAGCAGAAATCAAACTTATGATTCGAACAATATATGTCATTTAACATGTTTTTTTAATCTTAACTATTTACACTTGACCTATTATAAGGCGGTCTGCCTACAAAAATTGGATTATGGCTATTGTTAGGGGGCCAGACCCTTCAAAAGAAGAACCAGATCGTTCTCAACCGCTTACATCGAACGCCTGACACGCATTGAAACACATATCGTTAATTCGAATCCTTTGCGTGTAGGATAACACACCAGCGCCATCTGGTGTAGCTACTCACTTTTCTACAACCGTCATGGCCTCAAATGTCCTCATGTTGGTGAGGTGTGGAAGTTTGGAAAGTGGGGTACCAGCTCAGATGCTGATCTCGCATCTGATCGTGGCTCAAAAATTACGAGATGTTTTCTTCGGATCTTTCCCTACGGGATTGATCCCGGACCGTCGCCAATAACTCGTCGCGTTGCTCCAGTGCGACATTAATTCAACTACCTTCCTACCCACCACATGGGGGGCCGTGGCTCAGTGGATATGTCCACTCACAGAGGAAATATAAAAGTAGAGTGAAGTAATGCTAACCCTTTTATGTGCCTAGGATCATGTGACCGAGGGTACCGATCACTTTGGCGTGGTGGGGAAGTTTGGAGAGTGGGGTGCCAGCTCAGGTGTTGCCTCGTCATCTGACCGTGATTCAAAATTACGCGGTATTGTCCTTTTCTTATGGGATTGATCCCGTACCGTCACCATTAGCCCTTTGTGTTGCTCCAGTGTGACGTTAATTACCTACCTAACGCTAGTTAGAAGCCACACATGAAAAACTACAAGGTGGAATAATGCTTACATTACCCTAAGAGGGTTAATAATAATTTCAATAGATCTACTGAACGTATAAATAGTATGCAAATAAAATTCATCAAGATCATACATCTCTCTCTAATCTTTTTCTATATTCAAAATTAGAATAGATTCTTATTTTTTTACTTATTATAAATTCTTATTTGTTTTATTACAAGTTAGTCTTTAAATTTGAATAAGTATTTAAATTATTTTAAAAACTTTTCGGGGGCCAATTGGCCTTCCAGAAGCAGTGGCGTATCTAAGGGGGTGGAAGTGAGAATTAAATGTCTAAAGGGGCAGCATTTCTTTGAAATGTTAGTCTTGTTTCTTTTACAAAAATGTTTCGTGTTTTCTCTGACTTCAGAGCAGTTTTATTTGTGTTAGTTACTTATGACGGGATCATTATGTCGCTTTCATTATAGCATACCATTATACTAGTCTAGCATAGGAAATGTCCATAGGGACAACTCTCCATTATGTTTCGCTTACCTAACTTGCCAGGGGCTCGTTTCCTAACTTTCTTCAGTCCTCAAAACTTTAAAGATACAAAATACGACTATACCGGGAGAAGATAGTAGACCTCGGGTCAGCTGATTTCTGAATAGGTGTGAGGGGGGGGGGGGGCGTTACGAGAGATGGCTGCCATACGCAAAAGCATGAATGGCGATCGCCTTGTATGTTTTCTTCTTGCCAACTCGTTATCAATGCTTTCGATGGTACCGAACGAAATTTGATCCAGAATCCGCTCTAAAGACGCCAATTCTGAAAGCACTTTGTTGCGTCATATCACCAAATTCAACTCGTTCAAACGACGTGATTCTAATGCCTTTTTCCGTTTTTTCTATAACCGACCGCTATTTTCGAACCCTGCGTCAATACACTCCGTGTTATGAGTCAAATCATTATAACAATAACATTAGTCTCTAAAAGAATCTCTCGGTATTTGTTATTCTGCTCAAACTAGTGCGTGAGAAGCTGGAAAAAAGAATGTTATCAATCCGGAAACCTACCAGCGCGATCACAAAATATAAACACAGTTTATCTGCAGAAAGGCTCATCCACTTGAGAGAAAAAAGTGATAACATGAGAGACTTACATTCTTGAGGGCTCTTTCACAACAGCCAATCGCGTTGTGTGTGTTGTAAGTTACTAAAACACCCGCCAAGAACTGGAAACGCACGCCAGTTTGGGGAACCGATTTACAATAGCATCAACGGACGAAACGGCATTTTCTGTTGAATTCCTTACTGATTCAGTTAAAACCGTTAATAGCGATATTTCTATCAACCTAAAAGAGCCGCGCATGCGCCAGCGCTAAATATTCTAATTGCTTGTACCTATTGATGGCAGTGTTACCTCTCGACGGAGCCGAGTCATCTGACCGTGGTTCAAAATTACGAGGGGTTGTCCTCGGATATTTCCCTTCTGTATTGATCCCCGACCGTCGCCAATAGTCTCGTTTTCTACTATACTTATTGCTCCCGTTCTTTACTACTTAAACAACCTACTCATTTAACTACTTATTCCTCACTACTTAAAGAACTACTCATTTTGCTGCTTATTCCTCCCATTTTTTACTTTTTATACTACTAGTTATTTTACTACTCGTATACTACTAGTTATTTTACTACTCTAACACCTACTAGTTATTTTACTACTCTTACACTACTAGTTATTTTACTACTTATACACTATTACTTCATTTTGCTACTTATTACTTCATTTTCATACTTATACTACTTGCTATTTTACTACTTATACTACTAGCTATTTTACTACTTATGCTACTAGCTATTTTACTACTTATACTACTAGCTATTTTACTACTTATACTACCACTCCAATTTACTAGTTATAACTGATCCTCCATTCTACTACTTATAACTACTCCTCCATTCTACTACTTATACTACTTATTCCTCCCGTTCTTACTACTTATTCCTGCCGTTCTTTACTACTTAAACTACTACCTATTCCTCATGTTCTTTACTACTTATAACACTACTAATTTTACTACCTTATTAAACTTCTACTTATTTCTGAAGTCTTTTACTACTTACACTACTACTTATTCTTTCCATTTACAAGGGCTCGTCTCCTACATGAAATTATTGGTAGGGGAAAAGGGATTCGGGCCCCTAGGAGTTGATGAAAGGGCATAATAAAAGTTACCTTAAAAAAACAAGAAATTCAATTTATTTTCCCACTTTTTTATGAGGTTATAATACCTCAAATTTTCAAATAAGCCTTAGTAGACCCAGTTCACTCAGAAAAAAATTCAATCAAGCTTGATTAGCTATAGTGATGTGCTTGAGCTTGAAAATTACAAATGGTTTTGTTTGACTACCAAACCAAACTAATCCGAATGCTTATATCGCTAACATAATGATGTACAGAAACAGTCAGACGACTCAAACACAATTTTTTTAGTTATAGTACGTTTTTCTCCCTTCGTAGCTAAATGGAAAATTTTCTTATTCTGCAATTCTCCAATTTACCCCGGGGCCGCGGTTGGCCCCGGGTTAGTAACCAGAGGGTTGTGAGTTCGAAACTCGATCCAACTAAAAAGCGTCGTGTACGTGGAGTCTGGTGCACATTAAATCTGTCGTGGCCTCAAATCTCCTCACGTTTCCGTGACGTAGATATTCGGAGAGTGAGCTGTTAGCTCAGGTGTTGACCCCGTCATCAGACCGTGGTTCAGAATTACGAGGCGTTGTCATCGGATCTTTCCCTTCTATATTGACCCCAGACCGTCGTCAATAGCCCGTTGTGTTGCTCCAGTGCGACATTAATTCAACAACCTATCTCAAATTTACTCCATGTACGAAAATCATATTGTCCTTTTCGGAGAATCAGGGGTGTAAAGTATAAGGTTGCGTTTCGAATTTCGCGGTGAAAAAATTATGTAATCGATAAAAAAATACATTTCATAAAGAAATTTTTCGCAATTTATGTACCGATACGAGTTATATCTCATCTAGAATATATCAGAGTATTAATGAATACAGCAATTTCCATTTAGCAATCAATTTATGTTATAAAATTTTTTTGGAAAATTAGAAATCTTTCGGCACTGTTAAATTTTTATCCCATTTAAGAGTTAGACTTTGATACCTATAGTTTCAAATTTAGAGATAAAAATACTTTTTCAAATATTGTCTATGATGTCGGAGTAAATTCCAAAACAAGACACTCGCAGAACCTTTTAGATACTAGAAAATACTTATAGCTTATCTGAAAACTGACGGCATTTTTCAGACAAAATCTTTTTTCACATTTTCCATTGCCCCGATACCAAACTGCACGATGAGACCATATACTCCCTGGTACCAAAATGCTCGATGGGCTCCGGTATCAAGTTGCTCTATGGATCCGGTACCAAGTTTGCACGATGGGCCCCAGTACCAAATTTCCACGATGGGCTCCAGTACCAAGATGCTAGATGGTGCCTGGTTCAAAGATGCACTATGAGCCAGGTACCAATTTGAACGA
Source organism: Meta bourneti (assembly GCA_933210815.1). Classification (NCBI taxonomy): domain Eukaryota; kingdom Metazoa; phylum Arthropoda; class Arachnida; order Araneae; family Tetragnathidae; genus Meta; species Meta bourneti. The sequence continues at coordinate 53,851,265 of OW119932.1, forward strand.
TGGGCCCTAGTACCAAGATGCACGATGGGCCCCAGTAGCAAGATACACGATGTCCCTGGTTCCAAGTTGCTCTATGGACCCGGTAACAAGTTGCACGATGGGCCCCAATAACAAGATGCATGATGGACCCCAGTACCCCCTGGTACTAAAATGCACGATGGACCCAGGTACCAAGTTGCTCTATGGACTCGGTGCTAAGTTGCACGATGGGCCCCAGTAACAAGATACATGATGGGGCCTGTACGCCCTGGTATCAAGATGCACGGAAAGGGGCCCAGTAAGAAGTTACAAAATGGTCCCATTACCAAGTTGTGCACGAAATCACATTACTCGCATTATCTATATGTAATAATACTTATCTGTCATGTTTGAGGGTACATCAACAATACAAAGATTGGGGCCCCAAGAAGGTCAGGCTCTTAATACTTTGCACACCTGGACTGGGCGTTTGGTTGAAACTACTAATTTGGTAAAGTCGTTGGTACCCTTCCCTTTTAAGAGCCCTATAAAATTACTAAGGCTGGGGCAAGAAGTTCGGGCTTCTAGGAGTTGGAGCCTGTCTCTGGTCTGGTTCGGGAGAAAAACCAAACTTGAGGGGCTCTGCCATCATACGATAAAACATCGTAGAGAAAGTTGCTTAAAAGTAACATTTTTAACTTCAAGGAAGAGCTGACGGATTTGGCAGAGTTTCGGCTGAATTGGCGCGATCAAGAGATCATTTAAAAGAGCAACCCTTCTGCAAGATAATCAATCCAGCTACGGATCGTCACAGAATGGTGTTGGCTCTCTCTCGGTTAAAGAAAACAACGAATAGAAATTGAACTCATTCCCTATACTTTTAAAAACAGTTTTAGTCATGGATTATAAAATCAGTTTTGTAGTCATTTCTTTACTTTTTTACCTCAGAATTCATGCAGGTAAGCTGTTCTTTTACAAATACGTTATTTTGATTTTGTTTGGTACATCTTATCTTAATTAAGTATTGCATATTCTTGCGAACTCATAAATTTCTTTGTTTTTAAGATGCTGAGAGTTAAAAATTTATATCATTAAAATATTGTCGGCTTAGAGCAGAAACTCGTGAACTGACAAATTTTGTACTGTAGTTTAAAAACAGTTTTTAAGTCAAGAAGTAAAAATTACAAGCATTTAGATAAATACATCTTTTAAACAGATTTCAATATGATTATGTATTTTTCATCATTATAAAAAAATAAGCATTTAGTCTCCCAAAACACGTCGTTTCTGCACTAAACTGACGACATATGCTAATTAAATGTAAAGTAAATATTTAATTTCGTTTCGTAGCATAATTTGAATATATATTTGAAAATATAGGTAGCAGAATTTTAGGATTTTAAAATATTAAGAATTAGTAATAAACTTAGTAATTTACCAGAAATAGCAATAGAATTTTAGCATCTATTATGTGCTTCTTATCCTGAAAAAACAGTAACTTTTAATGGTGTCATATTTACATTATATTTATAATTTGATTTTTAAAATCTAATTATGGAGTTGGTATACATTTTATAATAATAGAGCATGCCTTTCTGTATCAGATGCTGGTATATTTTTCTTCTCAAAATACGAAAATATTTCTTCATACAAAAAATACTGTTTACATTGTGCTATTTAGTTAATTCATAGAAGCATTCTCTTTTGGGCTAAGTCTGCCAAAACACTTTGAGAAAGTTGAGCATTTTTCGAAAACTAATTTCAATTTGGGGTTACTTGGGTAATTGAATTAACGTCACACTGGAGAAACACAATGGGTTATTGGCGACGGTCTGTATCAATCCCGAAGGGGAAGATACGAAGACACCTCGTAATTTTGAACAACGGTCAGATGACGAGGTCAGTACCTGAGCTGGAACCCCACTCTCTAAACTTCCACACCACGCTAATGTGAGGGCATTTGAGGACTTGGGGTTAAGCTACTCCTCCAACCGGGCTACCACGGCCCAATTTCAATCTAGAAACGGAAAGTACACAATTGTTATTAACTCCATAACTTTTCACTTCTCGTCTAATGATCTATCGTTCTACGAAAATGATATTCGTTGCTTGAAGTTTAAGTAGACTTTTTCAGTTCTGGATTTAACGAAAGCGATGTGCGAGATGAAGTAGGTACCGTGTCTCGTATGGAATATTTTCATTTTAATATTTCTAAAGATATATTTCAAAATGTTACGATTTTCAAAATGTGACGTTTAATATCAATAATTTTTTGATGATCGTAGATTTCATTTTAATCGCTAATCGGACCCATTTATACGTGTATATTTCAGTGCATATTAATTTTTTCTGCTGTATATGATACTTCCGACAATGGTGAAAAAAATATTGTGGTCGGCTTACAACTGAAACACATTAAGTCAAGATTGTCCAGATGTGTTTCATTTAGCTTTTCTAGATCAGTCTATGGGGATCTTTAGACTGGTGAAGTTCACTAAGTCATTTTTTGCATGAAGGTTAGATTTCTACTTGGCGAAACACAGTGAGTAAAGCTCTTCGAGAGTAAAATTTTTTTCTCCCTCCGTTTTCTCATAACTATGATCTTTGACTTACAGTGTTTCACTTGTAAGCCGACTACATGTAAAATGATTTTTTTTTCTCCGTTGAGCCAAATATCAAATGTGGGGGAAAAAATTTATTTGCACTGCAAAACATTCACACGCGTATGGATATCCTATTAGCGATTAAAATGAAATTTACGAATCATGAAAAAATCATAGATATTAAACTTCACATTTTAATATGTATCCTTAGAAAATTATCAGGAAACGATGCATTAGCCATTTTTGCAGTCAGTTTATTAACTGTAAAAAATCTAGAGATGTTAGATTTCTCGTGATGAATCAGAAAGGGAAAACTCTGTGCATAAGCCAGGTCAATAAGTTGTACCTTTTTAAATTTTATTTTACCATGTAATATTCCGTATTTACGGAAAGGTAAGACGATAAATTCTTCCTAGAGATCGTCATTAAGATTGCAGTTTCGCATCTGACATTGTAAGACAAAAGCTTTAAAAGTTAAGCCTTTAAAAACGTTTGTATTTTCTCTAAATAAAACACTGGATATCGATACATAGTAACGAATAATGCGACACTGACCTAGTGTGTTTATAGTTTTGATTAAAACCGGACAAAATTGACATTTTTATTCAAACGACGGGACGACCGGGAAATATGAAAAAAAAAATGGTACAGTCCCATTTAAAACGGTTCGTATGGTTAGCCTATTTTTCTCTGTCTCTCTCTCTGTATGTTTACGGATTAGAAACTATTTCGCATGCAAGAAAATAATGTCTTACCTTCCTGAGAAACCTAATTCTTAAAGGACGAAAATACGTAAATCAAAAGTGACTTCAACTGTTGATACTTGTAGCAATAAGATTGTAAATGGTTCTTTTTCTTTACCATCTGGGACCGCGGTAGCCCAGTTGGAAGAGTAACAGATTAGCAACCGCAGGGTTGGGAGTTCGAAACTAGGTTCAAACAAAAGCCGTGGTATACGTGGGGGCTGGTGTACGTTAAATCTGTCGTGGACTCAAATGTCCTCGCGTTGGCTTGGTGTGGAACTTTGGAGGGTGGAGTACCAGATCAGGTGTTAACCTCGTCAATTGATCGTGGTTCAAAATTACGAGGTGTCCTCGGATCTTTCCCTTCGAGATTGATTCCGGACCGTTGCTAATAGCCCGTTGTATTGCTTCAGTGTGACGTTAATTAACTACCTACCCCTTTACTTCCTGAGTTATTTCCAGACAACAAATAATCTCGCTCAAATCCAATATTAGACTTCTCGCTTGAATCCAACAGAGAAATCTCTGTTCAAAGTCAGGCCGATACTAACTATTTTTTTCGCCATTTTGGACTATTTAACTTGTACGAAAATAACATCTTATCTTCCTTCCAAACCTAATTCTTAGGGGACAAAAATACGTAAATCAAAATTAACCCGATTTGATGACATTTGTAGTGCGACGCGATTGTAAATTGCTTTCTTCCCTTACCTTCCGAGTTATTTCCAGACAGCAAAAAGAATCGCACAAATCCAGTATTAGTCCAAGCGATAAGGTTCTAAAGGAAAGAAGTGAATTGAGAACCACACATTCCTGATAAAGCCAGGATATACGTAAGCAACGTGAAGTAATATTGGAATTCGGACAGCCTGGAACTATTTTCGTAAATAATCGGACAAGCATCACGACCTCCAGCATCTCCCCCCCACTGCTTTCCGTTTCAACGAATACATTTTTCAGTCCAATAGCAGTGGGTTATTTTAAGTTATCTTTTTTGATTTTCTACTTATAAACTTGTTAATTCGTGCGTTCATTTAATTGCTCAGTTGTAACAAACACGGGCAGAGGAAGATGTAGTTGGAGTTTCAGTTGGAAATTGTTAAGTGTCCGCCAGTCAGTGGATGAAAAACACTCATGTCAACATTCCCTAAAAGTTCTGGTAACAAGAAATTAAGTGAATTTTTTTCAAATAGAATACCCTCCTCCATCAAGATAAATATTATTATTACTAGTATTTTACGATTGTTTTATGACGACGAGTTGTACGAGATATAAAGAATCAATTACTATGCATGTTTGAAGTGAGTATCTTTTTGATCAAGCGGATAAGTGCTTTGCTTGAAATATTTTTTGGCGACACATTTTTTAGCGTCTTTACCCACTCTTACGCCCTTCCCCTTATTTTCCCTGGGTTCAGCATTACTTCCAAGATTCCTTAGTATCCATTGGGAGCAGTAACCCCACTTTGGGAAACTAAGGTCTGCAACGTCAACTGCGAATTCCGTAACACGGTGTAGTGTATTTTATACTGAAAATCTCTCATATCCGTTGTTGCCATTCGACAATAAACAAATAACGTCGATTTCTGTGCCACGTACGGTAGGTAGGTATTTTTAATTAATGCTACACTGGAGCAACACAACGAACTATTGATCCGGGATCAATCCCAGAGGGAAAGATCGAGTGCCACGTACGTTAATGAAGTATTGAGAAGTAAAGTAGGCTTAAAACTCTTGTTTTAGTTACGTCACATGTCTCGAATAGGTGCGGGGGCCATCGTGGCTCAGTGGGTATGCCCTCTGCTCTAGCAACCTTCGAGTTGTATGCTGCGCAGGTTCGATTCATGTCAGGTGCATTCCTCCCTGGGTGTATTTCTCTCTTCTGTGTCAGTAAAACTTTCATTGTGTGTGTCTATTACTTGATTTTGTATGTCGTGTCTGGCACAACATGGCCAGATATGGCCCTTGCGCCATAAAACCCCCAAACCAACCGAATAGGTGTGATATAGTTAGTTTAAGCACATTCTAAAATATCGAAATTAACATGTTTTCCTTCACGTTGGTTGGAGTTTATTTCGATAGAATTTTTTCTTTCTATTTTGAGGGCAACAACCGAATTTCGTGTTTGTGTGTTTCTTCTCTCCTTTCCTCTAAACAAAAACACGAGCCAAAACTTCAAGAATCCAACGTCAACCGCCATGTATCAGAAGCTTTAAATAGCCGAGCTGTACTAATTCTAAAAGTTCATTGATGCTTCCTTAGAGCTTATTGCTGCTTCTTAATGATCGTGTATATCACAACTAGTCTTACTTGTAACCGGTGGTTTTGAACCTTTTCATTGCACTTTTTGCATGGCTGAACTTACCTTTCGTCGGGGCAGAAGGGTAAGTTCAGTGTCATTAAGTTACAATGCGACAGTAGGTAAGCCAGAAAATAAAATAATCAAAATACATCAATTTTGAGATTTATTTGTTTTAAATTAGTAATTTTCACAAGCTTTAAAATGATGCATTACTTTTCTTTGTAGCTGTTTGAGAAGTATTTTTAAAAAATATTTTAAAGATGTAATCGCGCACTCCTATCTGAAATCTTAAATGTTCTTTAATGGATGTTTGTTAAAAGTGAATTTTTTACATATAATTTACCTTTTCAATCCTCTGACGGGTTGACATGCATAATTGCAGCCTGCAGTCTTTGCATGACTTCTTACCAGTTTTGACTTCTTGACCAATTGAATATTTTCAAAAGATTCTGTTCTAAAGAAAAGATCGATAGAATCTTTCCAAAGTATTCTATTGTAAAGAAAGGACCGATATAATATTTCCAAAAGCCAAAGTAATTTTTAGATTTTCACGCTAATTTCTCTTTCTCAATTTATTACCAAACTAATTTTCTTATTTTTAAACAAAGTTGTTCTCATCGAAACTAACTTTTATATTTATTCCCTACTAATTTCCCTCTCAATTTATTACCAAACTAATTTTCGTATTTTCAAACAAAGCTCTGTTTATAGCGAAACTACCTTATAGATTTTCCCACTTTCTTTTTCTCAATAATTGCCAAACTAATTTTCGTATTTTCAAACAAATTTCTGTTAATACAAAAACTAACTTTTAGATATATTTTCCACTCTAATTTCTCTCTCTCTCAGTTTATTACCAAACTAATTTTCGTATTTTCATACGAAGTTCTGTTAATAGCGAAACTAACATTTGCATTTTCCCACTAATTTTTCTCAATATATTACCAAACTAATTTTCGTATTTTCAAACTAAGTTCTGTTTATAACGAAACTTTCAGATTTTCCCACTATTTTCTCTCTCAATACTTACCAAAATAATTTTCTCATTTTCAAACTAAGTTCTGTTTATAGCGAATCTAACTTTTAGATTTTCCCTATAATTTCTCTCTCTCAATTTACTATCAAACTATTTTTTTAAACTAATTTCTTCTAAAAGCGAAACTGTTTTAGATCTTCCGACTCTATATTACGAAACTTATTTTCGTGCTTTCAAACTAAGTGCAGTTCATAGCGAAACTAACTTTTATATTTTCCTTCTATTTTCTCTCAATTTATTATCAAACTAATATATCTTCCTAAATATATAATATAACCCAGTTTATTACCAAACTAATATTCGCATTTTCAAGCAAAGTTCTGTAAAATGCGAAACTACTTTTAGATTTTCCCACTAATTTCTCTCTCTATTACCAGCTAATTTTCCTACCATTAACATGAATACGTATTGTTCACTTCAAAGCAACATGGACAAGGGAATATCTACGCCTCGCTTGAGACCTTCACAAGGACAAATGAAATTGTCGGCATCTTTGGAAAGAGCTGTATCATATACAAAAGTTATTAGCAGACATTCACTGGTCGAGATAGGACCATTCGACCTTGTGCATCATCTCGTGATTGTAATGGAACAGGGGATTGAGGATTCCAGCCCGATCATTGAATAATTGATTACATTCTAAGACGCCATATATGGTACGATGATGGCAGCATTTTCTTTGGGTGCTTAGAGAAGTCTGATTTAAGTCGGGACATCGTAAAATGCTTTGCGTAAACATGTGAAGCAGCGAAGACAGCTTGGAATGCTCCTATCAGATCGATAGCCGTCAAAGTTCGTCTACAGACGTAAGACCCATTGGAATATTTCCTTTTTTGAAATTATTATATAACATCAGATGAGAGCATGCGAAAAGAATAATGGTCTTAGTTTCATTTTTTTAGTTGAGGATACCACGGATGTCAGTTATGATAAATCAGCTAATGTCAGTAATCAATTGTGCTCAATCAACTAATGTCAGTAATCCTTGTTAATGAGTTGAAATGAGTCTAGGCGGACTCAAAAACTTCACTTATGTTCACTTATGAGAATGAAAAATGGTTTCAAAAATTAAATTAACTATTTTATTTCAATTAAAGATTTTTGAGAATTCAGAAAATATACAGTGGATCCCAAAATTGAGTTACACACCATGAAGAGATTTTTTTAAAAGAACGAAATAAAAATTTGAACTTAACTTTTATAAGAATGGCAAATATACATTTTAAAACATATTAGGGCTAAAAATAAATTTCATATTCGCCATAATAGTTTTAAAGATAGGTTTTAAATATTAATTATATTTACAAAATTCTAGGTCACAAAATTAAGTACACACCCAGTCTATGTCCTCCAGAAACACAATAAAAACGAAAAATAAATTTTTATTACGCATATTTTTTCATGTAGAACAGATTTTATGTCGAGGGGTTCTGAATTTGTTTTAAAAACCAATTGTCCATTTGTCTCAGAATCTTTCTTACGTTATGTGTTCTGAATATTGATATTTTTTCAACCACTTTTTCGACTAATACCACACATTTTTGAGTCCATTAAGGTCCCAAATATTATGGAAGGGTGTATAGTTACTGTTTAAGATGGTACAGGTGTGGGGACGTCATCTACAGAAACAAAAATTTGACTAATCTTAATTATCTAAATTTTTAGCCCTTTTTTAATAGTGTTCTTCGATAGATATTTTACTTCTGAATAGTTTCATCAATGAAACCTAAATTTCCAATCTCTCCAGCCAGCTCACAACCCCATCCTAATTATTGCCACATCTTTTGCTTTTTCCCACCTTTCTTTCCGACCAGGTTGTCGGTCTGCCTATTGTGCTCCTTTGAAATATGAATTGAACTTCTAATTATATCAATTACTTTAAATTATATCCTTCATCTTATTTATCTTCATACAAATCAAGTGCTTTACGCCACTTTCTTTGACTTCTCTCTTTTATAACAGACAATGCTCAATTAATTATAAAATTTCACAACCCCATACTAATTATTGCCAAATCTTTTGCTTTTTCCCACCTTTCTTTACGACCAGGTTGTCGGTCTGCCTATTGTGCTCCTTTGAAACATGAATTTAACTCCTAATTATATCAATTACTTTAAATTATATATCCTTCATCTGATTTATCTTCATACAAATCAAGTGCTTTACGCCACTTTCTTTGACTTCTCTCTTTTATAACAGACCAATGCTCAATTAATTATAAAATTTCATATTAATTGTGATGTGCAGGTTCGTTGATTTTAGTGAGTACTAGCTGAATTACCCGGCGTTGCTCGGGTTGAATTGTTTATAATTCATTGTAATATTACTCAATATTATTTCTATGGAGATTTCGAATTGTTTTAACCCCCTGCAGACCCAGGATAAATTTAATGGGCTTAATATATAGCCTATGTATCCCGTAGAATTCTACAAGATGAATGTGCCAAATTTAGTGTGAATTGATCTAACATTGATCGTATAAATACGCAATGTTATTCCTATGAGGATTTCGAATTGTCCTTAAACCACATTGACGATATAAAAAACCACATTCTATAAAAATAATCTTATATTATCATAAAAATTTGCATTCCAATAATAAAGCTATAGTTTAAGAATTTACAGACGGGATACATAAACGATATGATACTGAGCGATTTTCAGCGCAACCGCACCAACCTGCGTTGCACCATACTCCAAGATTCTAAAAAACCTCCAAGGTCATCTTGAGAGGCGACTTCTGTAGATGTTAACTCTGACGTCATCTGCACAGCCAGACCGGGAGAGAGCGCCCCCTAGCAAGTGCTCTGTCCAGGATGACGGGACGTTACACCCCTCTGCATACCCAAGACAAATAGAACGGGGGTTAATATGTACCTACGTTACCCACAGGGTTCCAAAGAATAAGTGTACCAAATTTGGTGTTGATTGGTCAAACGGTGTAGATTTGTATAGAGAACGGACAGACAGATCCTACTTTGCTTTATATCTATAGATTCGTAATTGATACGTCCTTTCCGCACAAGCGCCGAAACACAACCATGCTCGGGAGTGGGAATAGTGTGCCGAGGAAGCAGTTCAATTTTAGGGTTCTTATAAATATATCACGCGCCATCACCTCAAGAAACATTAAATTTGCTTTATTTGCTAAAAACTGCTTTATGTTTTTGGAGGTGATGACCGATGATATGTCTATAAGAATCCTAAAGTCGAATGGCTTCATATGCACACTATTCCGACTCCCAAAAGCCCTCAGGGGCACATCTTTAAGTGTGTACGAGCATCACAACCCCGAGGTACCCGAGTGTCTTGCCCTCGCTTACCCCTTTACTTTTAGCTTTTCATGCCTCCCTCGTTGTTGTCTTGTGTTTGGCGCAGCTTGGCCAAATATGGCCCCTGCGCCATAAAACCCAAAATCAACCAACTTACTCCCAAGCATGGATGTGTTTCAGTGTCTGTCACCCCTTTGGACACAGGTCTTCGTGTTCACTGCTCCTTATTTAAGCTACTGCTCAACGAATATTCCCTTATTACTTCCAAAGCATTTTACGGATCTGAACAACGTGATTATATGTGATTATCGTCCTTTCTCAGCAATTACTGTTGAATTGTTTCTCCTCGATTTGGGAAAGCGTGGAGCGGTTTCCGTTTGTCACGTGAGAAAAACTGAACAGTCCGCTCAAAAATGTCCTTCTCGCGACACAAGAGCGAGAGAAAATCACCCTACTGTGAACGAGGAACTTCAGTTTAGCCGTGTAACAAATTCTCTTGTGAAACGAAGTGAGAGTTGGCGATATATCGCATCATTGCTCATAGATTTACTAGTGGCATTGGTTTTTATTGGTGGTCTGAAGGATCCATAGAACACAACTGAGTGGTTTATGTAAATAAAGTTTTGCTCTGTGATTAGAAAGTGGATCATTCCAGAAATAGTGTGGCCGCGGTAGCCCTGTTGAAGAGTAGCGGATTAGCAACTGGAGAGTTGTGAGTTCAAATCTCTATCCAATCAAAGACCGTCGTGTACGTGGGGGGTTGGTGCACGTTAAATCTGTCGTGGTCGTCACGTTGGCGTGGTGTGGACGTTTGGAGCCAGCTCAGGTGTTAACCTCCTCATAATAACGCAATATGTAAATACGTATTACCAACTGTTCCAACTACACATTCGCCTTTAGTTTTCTTTATGCCTGAAGTAAATACTTAATAAGCAAACGTTCGAATTACATATTCGTCTTTAGTTTCTGCCTGACGTAAATACTGAAATAACCAAATGTTCCAATTACACATTCGCCTTTAGTTTATGCCTGACGTAAATACTGAAATAACCAAATGTTCCACCCACACATTCGCCTTTAGCTTTCTTTATGCCTGACATAAATACTTACTAATCAAATGTTCCAACCTCTCATTCGCCTTTAAGTTTTTTTATCTCTGAACTTGTTCCAAATGGCGTTGAATTTAGGATAAACCTGTTGACATTTAATGATAAGCGTCATTTAAAAAAAAGATAAGTCCCGTGTATTATCTTAATTGACTACTATATAAAGAAGGGGGTGCTGTTTTGTTCAAAAAGATCACGGTTAAGTGTAATTATTCTGGTTATTGCCCAATGCTTGCTTTTTAACGTCAGGGATACCTTTATCTGAAAGTACTATTTCTCCTGTATTCTCCTTGGAACTTAGACCAGATTTCATAGCAAATAGGCCGTTGTCCTTGCGGTGAACACTTGGGAACAATTGGGCAGACAAAATATTTTTTGTAAACTATGGTAATCCCATTGGGACTAAAATATTTCAATTGACGCCCCAATTTTAGAACTGACCAAGAACAAAATAATGAGTGTCGAATTTTTTATAGATGAGTTGATGAAGATTGTTTTTGAAAATACTAGATGGCGTATTTTGTTTCTTATTTCTTATATTGTTAAAAGTATCTTAAAATTCAATAAAAAAACTGTCTTTTGACGAGTGAAGGATTTCAGATCTCCTATATATTTATTACAATTTGTTGTGAGTGGACATGTTTTTGTTTACGATTATTTTCGGTACACAGAATATGAGATTCGAGAATCAATATTAATCTAGGCAACGAACAATGTAAGTAAACATTTTGATTTTATTTTAACCCATTTTTTAAATATTCAGGCAAGTAGAAATTTAAAGTAAAAGATATGCTTGTTCGTGTCAATCTTTATTTTGTTGCTGCGTTTTTTTATCCTTTCATTTGATATTCAGTCAAGAAATTGTTAATTTCAACTATCTTAATTTTGCTGCATTTTGTTTTTATTTGTACCCATTCTTTTAATAATCAGAAAAGCAGAAGTTTAAAGTAAGAGATGCTTGTTCGTTTCAAACATCTTAACAATTAATTAATTGATTTAATGTATCTAAATCAGAATGTTTGAATAGCCCTTTAACTTATACTTTGTTTTCTCTAAGTGCCAGGTCTTTGAAGTATTTTAAGTTAGTTTTAATGAAATATGAAATTACAGATATTTCAATTTAGATTTTTAAGATTTCTTTTAGAACCATTTATAAATATCATATTTTAACTTGGATTTGCAAGGGTAAAAGAATTTTCATTCCTTTTTCAATTTTGAATTTATTGTTAATTGAATAATTTATTTCTAAAAAAATCGCACGTCCAGTGATGTAGTTTTTATCAGCTGCTAGAAACTTTTTCTAGCTAAGCATGTAATGATTAAAATTAAATAAAATTATGTATTGTAAATAATGTAATTTTGACGAAATGAATTGGTCATATATTTTTAATCAAAAAGACACAAAAACATTTTTAGAAATTATAAACTAAGGGGTTGTTGCCGGGTTTTAAAAATATGGACAATTCATCTTTCGAAGAACATTTTTTCTGTCATATCAGAATGAAGATTCAAAACCAGGAAACGTCCTTTCTTCGCTTGTTCCGCATTCCAATACTTCTAAAGGGTTCCGGGTACGAACGAGGATTCAGTGTCATAAGATTTCAATTGATATCAAGATATTTCTTTAAAACACATGTCAGAAATGAACGCTCACTTGATTTCTAAATTATATTTGGTTCAGCTCTAATTTAAAGTGGCGTGCTTTTTGTAGTGAGTTGTGACAGGCAAAGGCAACGCTTTATTAAGATTATGGAAACTTAGTGGTTATTTGAATATCTTATATTAATTTTTGTAAATCATTATCCTTTTTATTTTACTATGCCTAAATCAAATAAAATTTTACTATGCCTAAATCAAATAAAATTTTACTATGCCTAAATCAAATAAAATTTTACTATGCCTAAAGTCTAGTTTGCTAGAATTAATGTGATATTTTATAACATTCCTAATCTATAGCCTGGTTCCATTAGACTTAAAACTAATAAATTATTTTACTTGGACAAACTTCTATAACAATATTTCAGAAAAGGTAAAAAAATTTTCTTTAAAGTAAATACTTCCATTGCAGTAGTAAGAATAATCAGTGTTTTTTTTTGTTTTTAAAATTCTTATCGTTAATGTTTTAATTATTTTCCACTGAGCTTAAAACGATGTTTTTCTAAGATTCTTCCTTGGCGACACGCCAAAAGACATTCAAAAAGTGTTGCCACAAAAAAGTCTTTATATCAAAGCTGTATCTTAAAATTTAATAAAACTAAATTTATACAATGGCTAAAATACAGGGCAAATTGGTGTGAAGACAATACACATAAAAGAATTAATCTAATACTGACAAGATTTTTCGAACACTCAACAATAACAAAAGGAAGTACGCGTAGACACAGTTCGAACATTTTTGGTTCGCATCTTTTCAAATGTTTCTTTTCGGTTACAGTTAGCTTGTAACCTTCTCAGATTTTGTTGAGGCTCTTCGCAATATATTCAATTATATATGTGTTTATGAATATGAGTGGGATTTTCAGTGAACAAAAACCAGACGGAAAGCAAAGATTTTACTTTAGCAACTCAAATACTCCCGCATAATACATAAGTTACCTTAAAATATAATTTATAGCTTTTTTGTGACGTTTTGCGTTTAATTTAACTGGTGTTAACAAATCAACCTAACCTGAATTGATTCGGGATTCAATCTTTGGCATTTCTATTGGCGACGTGCTGAAGTCGTATTCGAAAAACAAGCCAAAGTGACGCCACGTTCGGAATACCTACAAGAAACATGTTCTACAACAGAAATACACCGCCACCTACATTTAACTTGTCAGAAAAAGCTTCTCAAATCAATGTTATTTAATTAACCCTTTTGTTCTTTGAAATTTCTTCAGTTGTTTATTTCACAAAAACAAACCTCAAACTTTCAATGTAAGATTTACTTGTTGTCTTGTGCAATTTTTTTTCCAATTATTTTTGTTCCTTGAATTGTTTTTGAATGGAATAATTTCTTTCAGTGTCCTGTTTGAAATGTCACGTGTGCAGTTCACAAATCCCTGGTCAAGGAGACTGTGACGAAGTTAAGCCTAGTGACAATAAATACTTGCAGAGTTGTGAAGCTCCAGCAAACGGCTCTTGCAGGATTCAAGAACAATGGGTTGAATTCCAGGTTTTGAGACGTAAGTAAATGATGAGTCAAAGTATCTCTTATACTCATATCGTTTATTATTTTGTCTAAATATGTGGCCCTTGGGCCATAAAAACAACTCAATCAACCATTGTTCATTATTTACGTCTATCTAAAATGATTAACGAGATCATGACAGATTGTAACGACGTTAAGCCTAGCGACAGTAAATACTTGTGAAGCTCCAGCAAATACCCCTTGTAGAATTCGAGCTTTTGAGATGTAAATAAATGTTGAGTCAAAGTATCGCTTACATCCATAGCGTTCATTAATTCGGTTTATCAAAAATTATGTACGAGATCAGTATGGTTGAGACTGGTAGTAAAAGTAAGCACATTACCAGTTACTTCACGTCGACATCAGGGGAAACGAAGTAGCGGATGATTTGGCGAAGGAGGGTGTCGATGAACCATTGTCCGATACCCACTCATTGACGTTTCTTGAGCTTTATTCTATTACAAAAAATCTTGATAAGAAGGCATGGATCGTTCCCCCGGTACACTCTTGGTATCGTGGATATCGCCCGGAAGATCTCTTGCTCTCAATTGCAACAGACATATTCAGATAGCGCTCTCCCGCTTTTTCTGTGGCCATCTGAGATGTCTCACATTTTGCTGTGGTCGCAAGATTCACCCTGTTTGCCCTAAATGCTAATCTGACCAGACCTCCCCAGCACACATTCTCGAGTGCTGGGGTTGTCCCGAGGCGACCTGTTTTCTGAACCTCTTTTGGTGCATGCCTTTGTGCAGGTGAATGGACTAGTGGATTTGGTCTAGCTGGAGCTAGACGTGGAGATAAGCAACAGCAACCAGTTAATTTTTTACTTAATACACGACGGTCTTTGGTTGGATTCGAACTCGCAACCCACCGGTTGCTAATCCATTACTCTTCCAACTTGGCTACCGCGGTTCTCTGTCTTGAAAGAAGAAAGAGGGATTGGGGATTAGAGTAGTGGGATGAAAGCAGAAAAGGATCGCTTGGGTGTATCCAGGAAGAGCGACCTCAATGTTTAGTGAAGACAGTAAACCCCATAGGAGATCACACTGGTACATCAGGTCCACGAACCGGTACACATCTAAGGGAGATGTGCCCTTGAGGGCACGTTCTTTGTAGGTTCTCTCTTAGATTGTTCAAAAATAGGTGTCCGGAAAGTACCCGGGGCCGAGGTAGCCTGGTTTGAAGAGTAACGGATTAGTAACTGGAGGTCTGCGAGTTCGAATCCAACCAAAGACCGTTGTGTACAAAAGGAGCTGGTGCATGTTAAATCCATCGCGGCTTCAAATGTCTTCACTTTGGCGTGGTGTGGAAATATGGAGAGTGGGAAGTCAGCTCAGGTGTGACCTCGTCATCTGACCGTGGTTCAAAATTACGTGGTGGTGTCCTCGGATCTTTCACTTCGGAGATGATCACGGATCGTCGTCAATAGCCTGTTGTGTTGCTCCAGTGCGACGTTAATTAAATACCTACCTACCGGAAAGTATCCAGCCATTGCTAATACAACGAGAACGATTTGTGCGGCATTAATGTAACTTGTCAGCCAAGGAGAGGTGACATTGATGCATTGAAAAGTCACGAACCCATTGGGTGTTAGGGGCCCTTGAGTGAGCCTATATTCTGAGACACGCATTCGCAATGACCGAGCAAATAGAGCAGCGAATATGCATCACATTTTGCGTTGAAAATTAGTTAGCAAAAACTCTTCAGATGATTGAGAAGTCTTCCCAATGAAAGATGCCTCCTTCTTCCAACCCGAAGAAGGCGCAGCTAAATCGGAGATCGTGTTGATTGTGTTTTTAAATTGTGAAGGTGTTGACCATTACGAGAACTCCCTCCTGGTCAAACCAATTAATAACCCTCCGGTTGCTAATCCGATATTCCACGTTTGTGATTGGCGCACCATGGCCAAATATGGCTTTGCGCCATAAAAACCCAATCCGACTAACCGGACTACCGCGGCCCCACGGATCTGAGAGTGAATAAGCAGTAGAAGAGTAGTAAAAAACGAGAAGTAGGTAGTTGAATTTACGTCGCACGGGAACGACACAACGGACTATTGTGACAGTCCGGGATCAATTCCCGAATTGAAAGATTCGAGGACACAACACCTCGTGATTTCGAAAAACAGTCAGATGATGAGATCAACACCTGAGCTGGCACCCTACTCTCTAAACTTCCACACCGCACCAACGTGTGATCATTTGATTTCACAGATTTAACGTTCACCTCCCCCAAGTACACCCGTCCGTCTTTTGGTTAGATCGAGTTCCAAACTCGTAACCCTCGGGTTGCTAATCCATACTCTACCAACTTGGCTACCACAACCCCTTAGCATTACAGATTTTAGGAACAGGAAGACGACTGAGACACCTATTTTTGAATACGTTCTTGATGGATGGCGTTTTTTTTTTCTTCCCCCCCAATTTTAGAAAATCAAATGTTTTGAGAAAATGGGGTGACTTGCACGTGGGCAGCTCATACTGGAAGTCTTGAATCGACTTCTTTGTAATATTTCCCTCTTTTGCAGAGAAACACGACAAGAGAACCATCCGACAATGTGCAAAGATGCCATTCGACGCAACGAGGCCGTGTTACTACCGAGCAGGCTTCGGTGGTAAGGTGAACGTCTGCAACTGCATCGGCGACGGCTGCAACGGAGCCTCCAAGACGGCCTCCACTCTCTTCATGACCATAGGCACTTTGCTCCTGTTCAAATTCCTCATCTAACACCTGCCATGGACTCCTTACGCGAAAGGAAATATGCCGAAAGACAGTCTTCCCGAAAACAGTTCCGATAGGATCTACACAAATAATAAAAGTGCATCGACACCATGCAGAAAACTGTACAGCATTGAAACAATTCTTATCAAATCATTTGTCATACAATAGTCATGAGATCAGGGTCTTAACATAGGAGGCACTAGATTTCATTGGGGAGGGAGCTAAAAGTTAGAAATACAATTTTTATGCCAAGTGAGACCTAGATCTCAGATGTTTCACTGAGTCTCAATACACCTTACATTCGTCACTAGATTTATTTAAGGTTTACTTAGCATAAAAAGTAACGAGTCTCGGTTGACCCGAGTGCAAAAATTATTTTTAAATGGTGCTGTGCTGTCCTAAATCTTAGTGTCTTAATATTTGGTGTTAAATGAATAATTTGACAGACTATTAATAATTTAATAACTGTTATTTTATTTTAGCTTCAGACATGTATCCCATGCGTTTTTTTCATATTTTATTTGTAAAAAGATAAAAATACAAATCAATCAGGGGGCAGAGCGCTCCCCTTTCCTTGTAGCCTATAGTACCAGGTTCTGAGAGTTATGAGATTTTATTTTAAAAGTAAGACGACTATTTATTACTTTTATATTTTAAAAGTCATAAATAGTCGTCATCTGACATTGATTCAAAATTACCAGGTATTGTCCTCGGGTCTTCCCATTCGGGATTGAACCCGGACCATCGCCAATAGCCCGTTGAAGCAGTGCGATGTTAATTAGCTACCTACCCAAAGGAAAATAGAAGGTAGGTACGTTGTTGAATATACGTCGCACTGGAGCAACACGACGGACTATTGACGACGGTCCGGGCTCAATCCTGATGGGAAAGATTCGAGGACACATCGTAATTTAGAACCACGGTCAGATGACAAGGTCAACACTTGTGCTGGCACCCCACTCACCAAACTTCCACACCACGCCAACGTGAGGACATTTGAGACCACGAAAGACAACATGAACAAGTCTCCACTTACACGACGGTCTTTGCTTGGATCGAGTTTTGAACTCGCAACCCTCCGGTTACTAGTCCGCGACTCTACCGTCTGGACTACTGTGGCCAAAGGAAATAGAAAATTTTATATTTCTGTACAAGGTTAAGCATTAAGATAATGCATAATTTTATTTCATTAGACAACGGGTCCTATACCCGTTGTTTATTCTGATACTAGGACCCGAAGTTCAAATGTAACCATAGAACAGATGTTTTATTCATTATTACCAACGCTATTGTACTTCTAGTTATTTGGTAATCATATAGTTGTGAAATATAAAATTCATTCTGTATGCTTTTTTTATTTGTGTACATCCTGTGCTTTTTTATCAATATATGTAGGTCTTTTCTAGGAGAAGCAAAAGAAAATGTTTTATTATGTAATTAAGTTTTTTTCTAAATGAGTGAAATAATTTATTTAAAGCCCTAAGAAGCATTCACTGAAATGAAACTATACCAAAGACGAATCTGACAAACTGAGCACAACGTATATCTAATTTATGTTTAGAACAAGGATAAAAACTCTATCTTTAATTAGTTCAGAAGTTTACATTTTCAATTAACATAGATAGAAGGATATGGCAACTGTAATCCTCTGAACTTCTCCCAAGTTGGTCATAAAATGGCAGCAAAATTAGTTTTTATAAACGCCGTGAATGACTTTTGAGACAACGGTTTTCCAGAATCTGCATGTTCATCTGACGATCAAAAAATGTGGAAATAGAATTACTTTAAATATATTTCAAGTACAGAAAATCTGTTTTCTTTCTGCTCTGTTATATTTTTAAAATAAAGAATTATTTACTTTTTTATTGAGTTTGTTTTAAACATACACACTACTTTTGAAGGATTTCGGGCAGGCATAATAGGTGGGTACATAGTTGAATTAGCGTCGCACTGGAGTAACACAACGAGCTATTGGCGACGTCCCTCTCTCGGCATCTCATCTAAAGAGGTCAATCAAACTAGCATCCATCAACAGCTGGCAAGATATGGCTAAACTCCACCGAAGATAGGAGAAAATTTGGGTTTTTCTCCAAGGTCTGTTTGTGTTGCTCCAGTGCGACGTTAATTAAATCCTACCTACCAAGGTCTGTTTGAAGCGTCTCATCTTCATCCCAGACCTCATACACTATTACACGGACCGCAGCCCGTTCCTGAAATATTTATTTCGACTGACCTCATTGCACTGACCTCTGCGACGTGGCATGGAAGCAGACCCGGTCCACTATGTTATCATCTGTCCCAGCACAACTCATCTCCACATCAAGGAACCAGCAACATAGCACTACGACGCCTGGCGTAAATGCCTGGCAGTTCACCCCTTACTACAAAGAAAAATCATACAAATCGTGCTATTTGTGGCTGTCAGGGAATTTGAACTGAAGCAACCGGTTTAAATTCAGTCCTTTTTTACATGCAAAATATTCCTTGGGCCTAACCTCTTTTCACCTAAAAACAGCGACACTTAAATTCAATCTCTTGCCTCTAAAACTATCACAGAAAAATTTATTTAGAGCACTACTTGCGTGCGCATTTAATCTAACTCAAAATTTCTGCTTTGCATCACAAAAAAAAAATGGTACAGCTGTATCATACGCCTCGCTTGGTTGCAACACTCTTGGCGCACTTTTCATGTCGTCAAGGAAAGAATTCTTCGAAATAATAGTTTTTTAAACGGAAAATAAGTTTTAGCGAAAAGTAATTAACGGGAAAAAATACAAAACTTTGAAAAACATGTTTTTTATCGGAAAATAATTAGCAGAAATAGTTGGAAAATAGGTTGCCTTCACCTGCCAGAACTCGGTACTAAAAGTGCGCCAAAAAACCCGCCAAGAGTGTTGCCACCAAGCGAGGCGTATAATACAGTTGTACCAAAAAAATATTCCTCGTCGCCATCTAGTCATCTTAATGGTTGTGGGAAATTATTTTTACCGTAAAGCCTTTGTAGAGGGTCGGTTTCCCATGGAGTTTTGTCAACACCTTAGCTGGCATCCCGTTCTGCAAAATTCCACGAAGCACATCCTACCACGAAGATACTAGTGCCATCTACATTTAGTTTCGCAAAAAAAGCATATCATAGCAGAACATTTTCTATTACAAATAAATGGTCGGAAAATAAAATGTTTGCGCACACACACATAAATATATGCATTAAAAACGTATTGTTTATAAATAAAATAATACCAATAATGCAATAAAGTTCCACACGTTTCCACTGTAGTGATTCTCTGGGTAGCGTGGTAGATTCAAATCTACAGAGAACAGTCTGGCTTAAATAACAAACGATAATTTTATTTAAAACAATTTCTTGACTATATTAGAATCTATTTACACGACACTTTCACGAATTTCTATGCCTCTGCTAACTGAATGCGACAGGGTGTCGAAATCTCAGGACGTACGAAAGTCTCTGAGTTGGAGAAAGGTATCTCAACAGTCTCTAGATGAAACTCTACTCGTCGGGTGACGATTTCACAAGATCAGCACTGGATCCTCACTGGACGACGGGACAAGGCAGGTTCACTGCCGGACGAGAAGTCGGTACCGAACTCTCCGCAGGTCGTCGGTTCGGCACAATCAGGGATCGGCTCCACTGGGGTCGTCGGGTCAGTACAAGACAGCACGGCTCCGCTGGGGTCGTCGGATCGGCACAAGACAGGCACGGCTCCGCTGGGGTCGCTGGTTCAAGTCTCGAACGAGAAATAAGCAGGAACTCGAGATAGGCAGCCTACGCCAGGCTACAAGAACGCGTCCTCTCAGGGTGAGAGAACCGTCTTCCAAATTATTAAGAGCTCCTTAATGGGGTTGACCGCTCAAAGGGTCACTGAGCTAAGACGCTAGCTCGGGAAACAAACAAGACTCGAGATGGGCAGCCTACGCCGGCTACAAGAACGCGTCCTCTCAGGTTGAGAGAACCGTCTTCAAAAAATATATTTTCTCCCTAAGGAATGACCGCTCAAAGGGTCGCTGAGTTAAGCTGATCGATCGAGATCACAAGCAAGAACTGACGATTCGACTCCCTGCTTTTCCTTTTGAAACCTCCCAGCCTTTGTTCGCTGGTGGTTCTCGATTCGTTCGTTCTTGATTGGTTCTTACTTTTAATTGGTTCGTTTTTACTTTGCTCATTTTTGAGGTTGCTGACTCGGTAGAGACTATCTGACGTAAAATGGGATCAGCTACTTAGCGCAGGTGGCTGGATTACCTAGCAGGTGGACTTAATCACCTGGCAGGTGCACTCCTAAACACCTGGGCTCTTTTCGGAACGAATCCCCTTTTGTCCTCTTCGATCCAAGTCCCGACCGTCTGGCGCCAGAGAGATGGACATGTATTGTCCGGCTCTTTTACGACCTGTCGGCGAGTTTGCCTTTGGGAGGGATAATTGAGGGGTCCATCAATGAATCCTCACAACCCCTCCCACCTAAGAAAGATTTTGTGGTATGGCAAAATCTATAAGGCAAGGGTTAGACATGGCAACTCGACACATCATTAGAGGCAACAATTTTAAAAATTTATATACAAAATTTTAACATGATTTCAACACTTAAATTTCAAGTTACATCTACTATTTACAATACTCTTACATCCTACTCTTGTGATACAATTATATTTTATCACATAAGCTCAGCCTCGTCATCTGACCGTGGTTCAAAATTACGTGGTGTTGTCCTCGGATCTTTCCCTTTGGGATTGATCCCGGACCGTCACCAATAGCCCATTGTGTTGCTCCAGTGTGACGTTAATTGAAATACCCCAACCCACATAAGCTCAATCAAATACTAGGGTTTATGTACAATTTAAATCGGTACTTTTGGTACGATTTAATTTTCCGACAGCATTCTGCTCAGACAATCTGCATGTTGGTTGTCCTTCCCAGCCCTATGGATGATCTGGTAATTGAAGGGCTGTAAAGCCAACGCCCACCTCATCAATCTCGGGTTATTCCCGGAGTTATTCTTTAAAAATACTAACGGATTGTGGTCCGTTTCAATAGTGAAGCGTTGTCCGTCCAAGTAATGCCGCAGCTTTTTAATTGCGTAAATAATGCCTGCGCATTCTTTTTCGGTAGTGCAGAATTTCTTTTCTGTGTCGGTAAACTTCCGGCTTAAATATAATATCGGGTGATCAACTTTATCTGGCCCTTTTTGTGCCATGATTACCCCGATTCCTTGGTTGGAAGCGTCAGTTTGGAGGATAAATTCCTTTGAGAAGTCTGGGGCGTACAACACCGGCTTCTCAGTGAGTTTCGTTTTCAGCTCTCGGAAAGCTGAGTCGCATTCCGTGGACCACTCTACCTCCTCCCTTCTATTCTTTCCTTTTAATGCCCTCGTTAATGGCTCGGCTATTATGGCATAATTTTGGATATACCGGGCGTAATATCCACTCAAACCTAAAAATTGTCTGATCTGTGTTTTATTCCTGGGTGTGGGGAAATCAACTACCGCTTGGATTTTCGCCTCAGTCGGAGTTCTACATCCACTCCCTACCATATGTCCCAAATATTTGACACTGCTCTGTGCGAACTTGCATTTGGCAGGTTTAATTGTTAATTTCGCATACGTGATTTTCTTAAGAACCACATCGAGGTGTTTGATGTGTTCCTCCCAAGTTTGCGAAAATATAGCTACATCGTCTAAGTAGGGTACACAAAACTCATCTAAACCTTGTAAGAGTTGAGCCATGAATTTTGAGAAGCAATATGGCGCGTTTACTAGTCCGAACGGAAGAACTAGTGGTCTATATGACCCGAATGGAGTCACGAAAGCGGCCAATCTTTGTGCCTTAAGACTCAAGGGTATCTGCCAATATCCCTTGGTCAGATCTATGACCGTTATATATTTTGCGGCTGCCACTTGTTCGATTCGCTCGTCCATATTAGGCAGTGGATAATATTCCGTCCTAATGATGGAATTTAATCGACGATAATCGACACAAGGGCGAGGGTCACGTCCTGGACTCTACTAAAATCATGGGGGAAGTGTAATTGGACTCCCCGATCTCAATGATTTTTAAATCCAACATCCTCTTAATTTCTGACTTGAGGATTTCCATTTGTCTAGGAGAGGTGCGGTAGGGTTTCGATCTAATGGGTTTGTCACTAATTAAATCGATATCATGTTCGATAAGATTCGTCCTACAGGGATCATTTGAAAATAATTGCCTATGGGATTTTAACAATTTCCCAAGTTCATTGATTTGATCCTGCGTGCATCGCTCTTCCAATTTACTGTTTTTCACTACCTCTCCGAAATCAAAAATATTCGGATCTGCGATAGGATACTGAATATCCAAATCAGATTCTACGGTGTCGTGAGAGAATACTTCGCTCATCAAAACATTTACGCTTTCCATCCGCTGGTGGTATGGCTTTAATAAGTTAATGTGGTACACTCGTACCTTCTCTACCTTCCCTGGCATCTTAACAACGTAATTGGTCTCCGAAAGCTGTTTCTCTATAGTTCCCGGACCAACCCATTTTACGGCGAATTTTGTTTGTTGGCAAGATGACAATACTAAGACGCGAGCGCCTACTTTAAACTCGCGCTTCACCGATCCTTTGTCGTAGTACGACTTCCTTTTAACTTTTGCGTCCGTTTCGGTTGCGGTGGCTACCTGTTGACACCGTCGCAATCGATTTATCAACTGGAATACGTACTCCGTGACAATGTCTTCACATGGGGGACTTTGGCACCATTTGTCAAATAAAATGGATTCGGGCATTCTCAAATTCTTCCCGTAAATTAGCTCTGCGGGGCTAAAACCGGTTGACACATGGGTTACGTTCCGCAAAGCCAAGAGAGCCGATGGAAGTACGTCCTCCCAATTTTCTTTTAGCTCCAAGCACATCGCTTTCAAAAGTCTCTTTAGGGTCCGGTGGAACCGTTCCACCGGGTTCGTTTGTGGATGATAGATCGAACTACGCACCACCTTAATCCCAACCCTCTCAAAGAAGGTAGTTGTGAGGTTGCTAGTGAAATACGTAGCATTGTCCAGTTGTAGTTCTTTGGGGAAACCTATTCTACCAAAGATAGCAAGCAAGGCATCAGTGACGGTTTCTGAGTTCACTGCTGATAAAGGAATAGCTTCCGGGTATTTGGAAGCAAGGCAAATAGCCGTCAGGAGATATTTGTTCCCTTTCGGTGATATTGGCAAGGGACCCACAATGTCTATATTCATCTTCGCGAACACTTCGGTGATCACGGGCACTAACTTAAGGGGCGCTCTCTTTTGTTCCGAGGATTTCCCGACTTTCTGACAAGCATCGCACGATTTCACATATTCCTCGATCTCCTTAATACACTGGGGCCAGAAATAATAGCGCAACAGCTTATCTTTAGTTTTCGTATTGCCCATGTGGGATCCGAACCCATCATGACAAAGGCTTAAAATTTTATTTTTATATATAGCGGGTATTAATAGCTGCCTCCGCTCTTCGCCTCGATGATCCTTAGACTGCCTAAAGAGTAGCTCTTTTTCAATCACGAACTCACTCGTTTTATTTTGCCTGACCTTATCCCAAATAGATTTGAGTTCGGGACAATTCTGCTGTTCCTTGGCAAAAGTTTCAGCGTGAATGCCTACTAATTCGATTTCCGAATTTTCCTGTAAGGGTGGTAACTCTATCCCCAAATTTTCG
Organism: Meta bourneti; assembly: GCA_933210815.1. Lineage (NCBI taxonomy): Eukaryota > Metazoa > Arthropoda > Arachnida > Araneae > Tetragnathidae > Meta > Meta bourneti. Next base: position 53,875,867 of record OW119932.1, read on the forward strand.
TCCTCTAGTTCATTTTCAGGTTCCGTTACCTCAAGTGGATCTATTTCTGTCTGGTTTTCCTCAACTACAGTCTGTTCAGGGCTCAGACGTTTGGTTTGACTCCTAGTCATAATCGCGTTTACCAGTTCTGGTTTTACTCTTTGCGATTCAATTAATTCCTGGGTGGAATTTCCTAAGAGGTAATGTCGCATTTCGACGGATTTACCTACAATTGCTGCCTTAGTCCTAATTACGCCGAGTTCTGGACTTTCGATTTTAATTCTTGCCAAAGGTAGGCACTTGAAGTGGTTGTCCAGAGGTTGCTTAACCCAAATGTGCTCGCCTGTAAAATCCTCAGGTTTCACCAAGTCTAGGGGTCCCAGGTCAATGGTTGTTCCTGAATCACGCAACAATACCATGTCAACATCATTTATTTTGGCCTTGCTTAAATAAGGCTCAAATGAGGGAGCAAAATTTGCGCTCGTAGCAAGATTATTTAAGGGTTCCGCTACTTTCTTTAACTCGGGGCATTGAGGGCGTATATGACCAGGTAAGTTACAATTAAAACAAACGGGGCCACTACGTTTCTCAAATTCCCTTGTCCGCCATTCTGTGTTGGTTCCCTTACTTCCCGATCTCCAGTCCTTTCCGTGATTTTTCTCCCCCCCCGAATTTCCCACTGAAGCACGACGGCCCCTAATTTTACAGAAAAAAAATAGCTGCTCATGTGACAATTTAAAAATTCCCGAACACAAGAATTAAGGATTTCTGTCATGAAGTTCAGATCGCACGGCTAATGTGGTAATTGAAGTTTAAATAAATGTATTTTTATCCTATGCCAGATCTCCGCCTTTTAGCCATAAGTCTGTCTGAAGCCCAATAGTCTTGAAGCAGAAATGAAATAGATAAGTAGGTAGTTAATTAACGTCGCACTGGAGCAACACAACGGGCTATTGGCGACGATCGGGATCCATCTCGAAGGGAAAGACCGAGGACGCCTCTTAATTTTGAAAGAGCAGATGACGAGATTAACACCTGAGTTGACACCCCACTCTCCAAACTTCCACACAACGACAGCGTGAGGACATTTGAGGCCACGACAGTTGGGCACCTGCCCCCGTGTACGAGTCTGACTGGACCGAGTTTCGAACTCGCAACCCTCGGGTTGCTAATCCGTTGCTCTTCCAATTGGGAGACCGCGGCCCCTAAAATTCCAGAACACAAGAATAAAGGATTTCAGTCCGTATGGCTAATGGCAATTGAAGTTTAAATATTTTTATCCTACGCCAGATCTGGTCGTTTCGCCATAAATCTGTATGGCAGCCCAATAGTTTAGAAACAAATAAATATTTTTTTTTTTTTTTTTTTTATTTCAATTAACGTCACACTGGAGCAACACAATGGGCTATTGGTGACGGTCCGGGATCAATCCCAAAGGGAAAGATCCGAGGACAACACCACGTAATTTTGAACCATGGTCAGATGACGAGGCAACACCTGAGCTGGCACCCCACTCTCCAAACTTCCACACCACGCCAACGTGAGGACATTTGAGGCCACGACAGATTTAACGTGCACCAGCCCCCTTTGTACACGACGGTGTTTGGCTGGATTCGAACTCGCAACCCTTCGGTTGCTAGTTCGTTACTCTTCCAACCGGGCCACCGCGGCCCTCAAATAAAATTTAACTCTATCAGCAGTATTATTCACTGAGACGTCAGTAAGATTATGGCAACTATTGAGGTGTGTTCCTGACATGTCTGAAAGACCCTACAGAAGGCAAGTTGGAGAATGAATTCAACAAGACAATTCGGTATGGATGATATAGTTCCAATATAATCTAGAAATAAAAATAAAATATTCAACTCTATTAGCAATATTATTCAGTTCGTCATCATTTAAGATCAGGGCAATTATTGAGATGAGTTCGTCATGTCTGAGACTCCACAGAAGGCAAATGGGGGAGTCAGATAGGCCAATTTCGGTAGAGATGATTGTGCAGGTAGTATTATCCAGTGATAACATGAAACAAGCGACTCATTACTCTGTAGATGTTGTGGAAGCTGAGACCTTAGCAAGGAGTTCGTCTCTATATTTAAATAATCGTAAATATAAAGTCGAGAATGTTTGATTGTTGTATTTCCAATCATTTTCGTTGTATAGTATGTTTAAATATAAAATATAAGTACGCGTACCAAGAGACTGAAATTTCAATGATTCAAAGGCCTGGTTAATGGTTTGTCACAAAATTTGTATCATCGCTAACACCAATACTGCTTTGAGAAATTGTATATCAAGTACTTGGAACCACCCTAAGATTAAACGTTTTAAACAAATAAAACTGTTCTATGGGTGTCCTAAAACAAACTTTTGATTATTTACGTGTGCTGTTATATCGTCGAAAATAAATGTAAATGTTTTCTTTATATATCTAAAGTGAAACACTCAAAAATGTTCCTTTTCTATAAATTGAGAAACAATTTCATTTCTAGTTCATCCATTTATTAACCTATCTTGTTTAAACAGGTCTTAATGCTGTATGAGATGTGTCTTGTTGAGACAGGTCTTAATACAGTATGACATCTGTTGTGTTGAGACAGGTCTCAATACTGCGTGATATCTGTCTTGTTGAGACAGGTCTCAATACTGCGTGATATCCGTCTTGTTGAGACAGGTCTCAATACTGCGTCATATCCGTCTTGTTGAGACAGGTCTCAATACTGCGACATATCTGTCTTGTTGAGACAGGTCTAAATACTGCGTCATATCTGTCTTGTTGAGACAGGTCTAAATACTGCGTCATATCTGTCTTGTTGAGACAGGTCTAAATACTGCGTCATATCTGTTTTGTTGAGACAGGTCTAAATACTGCGTCATATCTGTCTTGTTGAGACAGGTCTAAATACTGCGTCATATCTGTCTTGTTGAGACAGGTCTCAATACTATGTGATACCTGTCTTGTTGAGATAGGTCTCAATACTGTATAAGATACCCGTCTTATACAGTATTGGGACTTAATCTTCTTAGTCATTTATGCATTCAAATGTAGTTCTAAATTTGGGAACACAGGAAATCAGATATTTTAAAGTTGTCACTCAAAAATTCTCATAAATGTTTCAGCATATATATATTTTCCAATTTATTACAGTATTATAAAATAAACATTGAAAGTTCTTCAAATACATAAGTACTTCATTGAATTTTTTATACATAATAAATATCTTTCAACAAGCACTGGCATATACGTAAGTCAACCTAATATACAAAGAATATTTCCCCAGACTTTCATTTTTATGCTACGCTGATCATTATTCAAGCGTCCCAATAGTTTCTGAAAAATACATTTTCTACTGTACAAATATCCCAAGAGATGCCTTGACTTCTCAGATTTCCACTTAAATGACGAACGCCACATTTTCAGATTCGTCGTCCCAGGTCTGATATTCGGCAATAGTTCCTGTTTCATATCGGATCTGGCTGCAAGCTGCCGAGAAAGTGTTCTGCATCAGCATGGCGACTGTCATGGGTCCGACTCCACCTGGGACTGGAGTTATGTAGCTTGCCTTTTCAACCACTCCTTCAAAACAAAAAGATACGAAATCAATAATTTTGATTGACAAAAACTAAAAATAAAAAATATTAATCCTCCGAAAAAGTACTCGATAACGAAACACTCGAACATCAGAGTACTCTATAACGAAACACTCGAACATCAAAGTACTCGATAACGAAACACTCGAACATCAGAGTACTCTATAACGAAATACTCGAACATCAAAGTACTCTATAACGAAATACTCGAACATCAAAGTACTCTATAACGAAATACTCAAATACCAAAGTAATCGTATGCCAAAGTACTCGAATACCTAAACACTCGAATACTAAAGAATTCATCGTAAGTATTCGAATACCAAAGTATTCATCTAACTTATTTTTATTAAAATGCCTTAACCTTCCAAGTGACTTTGACGAGATACCTCGAGACCATCAAGATAGACCAATTTCGCTAATGACGAGATATCTCGTTCAAGATCTGGTCAGTTTTGTTAATGATGTGATACCTCGTCGAGACAACCACTGGGAGGGGTAATAGTAAACCCATCGTTCACTAACTGTATACCTCAGTCTGAGACCATAGATCTAATAAAATAGAAGGAGCATGGGGGTGGAGTCGCTGTAGTAAGATCTTAGAATTGCAGGTCACGTGGGCTTGGGGATCGACTTGGGCTGATTGGGTACCAAAGCGCAAACGAGTGTTTTTCATCAAGCTAGCCAAATAGTCCGACATTCGAATTCGCCTTCTTGGTTGGTCGTTTTGGCATTTTATACATATTTGGGAAATTTGCACCAAACACAAGACAGCGTTAAGTAAGAAATGCCGTTAAAGGAGAAGAACAATTGATCGAGGAATGAGTAGTGGGATGAAAGCAGGAAAAGATCGCTTAAGTATCCCAGGAGAGCGACCCCCGTGTTTATTAAAGACAGTAAACCCCATGGGAAATGAAGAGATCACTAGAGTACCTCGGGGCCGTGAAGTCAGTATACATCAGATGTGCCATTGAAAACCCACCAGGAGGATTAATAAAAACGAATCCCAAAACCTATAGGGTTCTTTACAATACTTCTATGCTTCTTCAAAGCTCCATGGATGAATTTAACCCTCCTGGTGGTTGTCTTGAAGTAGTATCTCGTCATTAGTAAATCCATTAGCCAAGATAAACGAGATATCTCGCCATTAGAAGAAAAACTGACCAGATCTTAATCTCGTCATCATAAAAAAAAATATGAATATCGTGATGACAAGATATCTCGCCCTTAGCAAAATTGGTCTGATCTTGATGGACGAGATATCTTGTCCAAACCATTTGGAGAGTTAATCCAAGGAACTCTTGACAACATTGGATGAATGATTCCCACTTACTGTCGAAATCTACGTCCCCTACGAGCTTGGATCTCCCAGTTTCGGGGTCCTTAATCCGACTGATACCGACATCGATGACGGCGACTCCTTCCTTCACCATGTCTGCTGTAATGAGGTGCGGGATGCCTGTTGCCACCACCAGGATGTCCGCCATCTTGGTGTGCTCGACGAGCTGTTGAGCAGGCGTGTGCCGGTGGCAAATGGTCACCGTGGCGTCACCTGGAAGAAAAATTTGGTGAAATCGGTTCCTAAAGATTTTTGCAACCAATAAATGTGGTTATCTAGTCATAAGTTGTAGGATAAAAGCGTTGTCATACTTGGAAATCTCGAGCGCAAAAGTGAATGCTGAATAGCACAACATTGAGCAAGAAATCAAGAATATATTTTTCAGTAAGTCATTGTTGGACATTCCTGCCACCATTCCTCGCCTTACAGAAGTGAAATACATGAAATAAAAATCTTCAAGATACTAGTTTTTAGCTTCTCTAAACCATAATATACGAATCTTTAGACTGATGAAGTCGATTAAGTTATTTGTCTTTGAAAGAAGGTTCGACTTTTTCTTGGGAAACACATTCACCGAGTAAAGCCTTAAGGAGTAGAATTCTTTCTCTCCCTTCGTTTTCTCAATAACTGTTTTTTGACTTAGTATATTTAAATTGTAAGCCGACGATTTATTCCCAGTTTTTGTAGTCAGTTTATTAACTGCAAAAATCTAGATATGTTAGATTTTTCGTGATGAATTTTCCCTTTATTTTTTCAGAACTATTTATAATTAATTAAGTAAACAATATGTAAAAAATTTATAATAAAATGTTTTGTTTAAAAGTTATTCCAAAACAAAATGGAGTCCTTACATAAAAAAACACCCTATGTTTTCAAAGTATTTTTTCTTTTACGGTTTTTAAGTAGCGGGAATTAAATACTACATGTACAAATCCTATTTGTTGGTAAAGGGATGAGAGGAGACATTCTTTACTTTTAAATATGTTTAATTACAATGGATTAGGCAGAAACTATTTACAAGGGACCATTGCTACATCACATGTTCATCGTGTGTGACCGCATGCCACCTTCTTCAAAGGGTCTCTCTCTGAGATCTACCTGTCATTCTCGTCATCCTGGCCCTTCATCATTTCCTAGATAACAGGAAACGGAAAGTGTTCTTCTGATACTTTATACCAGAGATGCACAGACCGCTGCCCCCTTTGATTTGCTGGAGGCCCGCATCACCATGTGTTATTTTATTATTAACAAGGCAATTTTTAAGTTCAAGGCAAACTTCAAGACTGTATAAGTTGAAAAAATTGCTAATTTGATATCAGCTTTCAAGGATTGGTTTTCCCGATTTCCAAAGAGTTAATTTATTTAGAAAATATTTTGCTTGAAAATGAAATAGAATCAGTACAGCTTGAACTAACCGACCAACAAAACGATGAGAACCTTCGAAATAAATTTAACGAAGACAATTTATTCAAATTCTATCGTTGCGTTTGGAGTAAAAACAATTGTAAATCGTCGCTAGATAAATACATTGAAATGGACAAGCCTTTGTGAATCAACATATATCTGTTAACAAACCTTTTCAGTCATGAATATTAACGAATCGAAAAATAGGAACAGCTTGACTAATGAAAATTTAGAATAAATTTTGCGCTTGACTACTACAAAAATTGAACCAAATATTTAAACAATTGTTAAATCAATGCAATGCCACGCATTAAATTGAATTATTTATTTACTTTTATTATCTTTCTTTGTAACAATATGATAACTAAAATAAATAATGTATGATGGACAGCTTTCACACATGGTTTTTGGGCGGCCCTCCCATAGGTCAGTGAATTTATGTGGCCCTTGGTCAAAACACGCACAAGTCTATGCATCAATGCTTTATACCCAAATACGCATACATTTATAAAAATAAAATAACAGTATTTTTGCTTACCTGCTTGTGTTTCGCCAATACCGTCAGCATGAAGCAGCATTGCCATCGGCATACCAACGTTCTTTGATCTGCCTATAACGACAGCATTCTTTCCAAAAGTTTCGATACCTTTAAGTGCAAAAATTGTCATTATAATTTACCCCTAAAACGGTACACTAAAAATTGTCATTAAAACAATCATATTATTCACAAGGTCTTACCAACAGAAATCTTTCTGCAGAATACATTGACAAGCTACGAATTTCTCACAGGCCAAAATAAAAATAGTTTCAAAATAAAAGCAGTGAAAGTATAGGGAAATTTCTTTCAGGCACTCAATTTATTAAACAAATGCATCGGTGAAATGTTAATATGAACAAACTGAAATATGTTTGACATTAATTTTAATATCGTGAAACACATTTACATGTGAAACACATCGAGTCAAAAAACACAGTTCTGAGAAAACGAAAGGGAAAAAATTGTACTCACTAACTAAATTCACTAAGCGTTTCTCAAGAAAACTAACCTACATGACAAGAAAAAATATCATCTAATGCATACACCTTACCAGTCTAAAGATCATTCTGGTCTAGAAATGCTAAAAAACTCATACCTTGAAAATTTTGAGTGTGTTTCACTTGTAAACCGACGATATGAGCTATATAACTGGGTTAACGCGGCTCCGAAATGGAACAGGGAGAGTATAAGGACCAACTGTTCATATTATCTGGACTGGATCTCGGCTCAATAGGAAATATCGAGTAGGGGGAGTAGTCTATGCTGAAGGTACCTATTGGGCATGTCAAGCGCCACAAACCAATCAGTAAGAAAGCATCTGAGATTGAAAGAATGGGCAATCAGCAGCTCCTGGTTGGCTTTTTAAGGTGAAAATAAAGGACGTTAAAATGGAAACGGACGTCTCACTCAGATTTACGCAAAATATAGTCGATTTTTGCTTCCGAAAATAGCAACTAACAATCGAAAACTAGTCGTTTTCTGTTTATTGTTTTGAAAGATAATTTTAATTTTCTTATTAGGGTAGAAATAGACGATACGCCATGGATGCCATGTATTTTCATAGTAATAAAAGCTTTGTTGTTACTTATATTTTTGGCATAAAAATAATTAGCATGTAGCCCATGAGACCTGAAACCCTCAAGAACCATCTCAGGATGTGTATAAGCCTGAGCTGAGTTTGTATTTGTAACACAGTGGAAAGTGCTTGAAGCCATAGACGAGAAATGTAAGTAGACTGAGCATTGCTATTGAGAGGAGCTGCGAAAAGTGTGTCCAACATCTCGACTAGTAGTCACGTGACTGCTCTGGAATAAATTTACTTGGATGGCCGATTTGACATATTATCGTTTCGTTTTGCGAAATAACACCTTATGACAGACTCGACAAAGATGTTGAAAACACCAAAGTGTACGACTATGTCCCATGGACCAATCAGATGATGAATGCTCGTTTCCATCCGGCATACTAAAGTTATCTAAGACTCACGTTACTACTAATTTGGTTACATGATCCTGGACATATAAAAAAGATCACAATCGCTCATCCGTAACGAAAGGACTGGGAAATCTCGGCCGTTTAGTAACAAGAGGGATAATTGAATTCATTATTCCAAAATTGGAGTCAGATATTCCCGAACCTCATGTAGAGTCACCGAACACACATTTCGAATCAAGAAGTATGTAGGTAGTTAATTAACGTCGCATTTGAGCAACATAATAGGCTATTGTCGATGGTCCGGGATTCAATCCCGAAGGAATCCAAAGAAAGCACCTGGTAGTTTTAAACCACGGTCAGATGACGAGAACAGCACCTGAGCTCGCACCTCACTCTTCAAACTTCCACACAATGCCAACGTGAGGATACTTGAGGCCGCGACAGATTTAACGTGCCCCAGCCCCATTTACACGACTGTCTTTGGCTGGATCGAGTTTCGAACTCGCAAATCTCCGATTGCACTTCCAACTGGGCTACCGGAACCCTACCGATAAAACTGGTGATGAAATATTAAAAAAAAAATCGACGGTAAGTTTTTAGACTAGGACAAGAGGTTAAAATATGGTGTGTGATAAAACGTTCTTGGCAATGTAATAACTCGATTGCGAATTTTTCCCATTAATTACTGTCCATGAGTGCCTCGAATGGCCGATGCGAAGACGAGTCATAAGTACATCGATGTAGAGCCCCGGAAAATGCCACATGTTCAAACCGAGGAAGAGGAAACGAAGCGTACCAGTCCGTCTGAGCAGCTCCATGATTCCAAGGGGCGTGCAGGGCAAGAGGGCGTTCATGTCGAGGCAGAAGCGCCCGACGTTGACGACGTGGAAGCCGTCAACGTCCTTGTGGGGCGCGATGGCGTTGCAGACACGTCGTTCGTTCATGTGGCTGGGCAGAGGCAGCTGCACCAGGATGCCATCCACGTTCGAGCTGTCATTAAGCTCACGGATGATTTGCAGAACCTCAGCCTCTGTCGTTTTGGAGGGTCGGATGATCGTCTCGCTCGATATACCTGGAAGCAAGTATGAATTATTGACAATGATGCACAGATGCTAAAAAAAAAGAACCGCGCCTCCTTGTATCGTTTATAATAGAGCAAATTCAAAGGTACTATTTGATAGGGAATGATGTCTATTTCGATATTATTTGATAGGGAATGATGTCTAATTCATCAGCATTAAATTTGGCTAAGTGATCGTTTTCATAGTAGATTGAGCTCGAACTTCCTAATTTTCAGTAACACCAAATTTTGGCCACAAATTTCGAACCTACATCTGCATTCGTACTATCAACCCTCCTTGTGGTTGTCTCGGCGAGTTATCTCGTCATTAGCAAAACTGACCATATCTTGTTGGATGAGATATCTCGTCATTAGCAAAACTATCCATATCTTGTTGGATGATATATCTCGTCATTAGCAAAACTAACCATATCTTGTTGGATGATATATCTCGCCATTAGCAAAACTAACCATATCTTGTTGGATGATATATCTCGTCATTAGCAAAACTATCCATATCTTGTTGGATGATATATCTCGTCATTAGCAAAACTAACCATATCTTGTTGGATGAGATATCTCTTCATTAGAAAAACTAACCATATCTTGTTGGATGAGATATCTCTTCATTAGAAGAAAACACGATCACTATCATTAAAAGAAACTAATCGTTTCCTTTGAAAAGCAAGTGTTCTCGTTCCAGCTGAAGGTCACTGGAGATGGCTGGCTGTTTTGGGGGTTTTATGGCACAAGGGCCATATTTGGCCATGCTGCGCCAGACACGACATAAAATATCAAGTGATAGACACACATGCAATCAAAGTTTTACTGACACAGAAGAGAGAAATACACCCAGGGAGGAATGCACCTGCCATGAACTGAACCTGCGCCATTTACCACTCGAAGGTTGCTAGCGCAGTGGACATGCCCACTGAACCACACGGCCCCCACTGGAGGTGACGGAAAGGATCTCCTGATTGGTGCAGCTCGGCGTTGCTAAGCGCTGCGTTCGCGTTGCTGGGACTCCTCGTCCTTTGATAGTAATAATAGATACTTTTGAATCTACGCAATTTTATTCTTAATTTACATTAGTATTTTAAAAAGCACTCATCAAGGTCAGGAATGTTTTGAAAGGGAGAGCCCAATCCTTCACCTGTGCATGTAATTGTCCATCCTATTTTTTGTTATTGAGATATTGAACTAGCTAACTTTCTGAAACGTTTGTATTCTCCTCGTACCTTCTTTTCCTACGTCACGAAAAGTCCAGGTACCATAATTTCCTACGGGCAGCCCATTACAAATTAGCCCGGCTGAAAAGGTCGTCAACTAAGATGTGATCGTCAGATAAAAAGTGCAAGGTAAAAGATGACTAAAATCCATAAAACTCCCAGTCGAACAAAAGGGAAGTCAGGAGAAGCATGCACACCGATACGGTGTAATTGTTCTCTTAGAAAGTCATGTCCAGTTAAAATTCGAAAATTTGCAATAGCAATGTCTTGGCAAATTAGGTGGAACAGGATCAGACAAAAGTTTGCTCCATGTTTAGTCCATGGCCCTAAGTTTTTGATGGTCGCAGACGGATTTATTTTTCTTTCGCTGCACCAACCTGCAAACACGGAGGTAAGGGCTGGACGGCTGGGGTAGAAGGCAGCCATTTTTACCTAGCTTGTCTGCGCGTTCATTACCTGGTATATCACAATAGCTTGGTGTCCATTGGAAGGCAATGATCCAACCAGAGTTTAAGATGTCACTGCCAAATAAACGCCAACTCTGGCCAACCGAACACAATGAGGTTGTTTATAGGAGCATAAGGCCAAGATTGGCCGCCTGTGAGCCAACCAGAATGACTGCTTTGTTATAAGTGATGGGAAAAGGTCTAGAAATGGCTTGGGCTATATCTTCAATTTCAGCCTCAAAATTTATGCCGTTTTGACCAATTGCACCTCGGAACTGCACTCTCCTACCTATAATTACTAATATTTTGTGCACGAAAAATGTCAACTTTAATTACAGATAAAACTACGTGTTTTGAATGTACAAATTTACCAGTTTTCTTAGCGGCTTTCAGCTTGTTGTTGACGTAGACTGCACTGGCAGGGTTGTCCCCGACGAGCACGACGCTGAGGTGGGGTCCTCTATTACCGCGTGCCAGCCATCGCTGGATGTCGAACTTGATTTCCGCTTGGATCTGAGCGGCTATTTTGTTTCCGTCTATGATCTTCGAAGCGTACTTTTTGCTGAAAAAGTGAAAAACATTTAGACATTCCAGTGGAATTCTTACTTTAAATTCTTCAATATTTTCTTACTACTATAAAATGTATCATACCCTTACTCGACAGCGAAATACTGATTTTTTTTCTTTGATTTCATGCCTTGAACATTATTATCACTACGCGAAACGAAGAGGCTACAGTTAAACTGCGGCTTCCTTAGGTAGGTATTTTAATTAACTTCACACTGGAGCAACACAACGGGCTATTGGTGACGGTCCGGGATCAATCCCAAAGAGAAAGATCCGAGGACAAAACCACGTAATTTTGAACAACGGTCAGATGACGAGGCAACACCTGAGCTGGCACCCCACTCTCCAAACTTCCACACCACGCCAACGTGAGGGTATTTGAGGCCACGACAGATTTAACGTGCATCAGTCCCCATTGTACACGACGGTCTTTGGTTGGATTCGAACTCGTAACCCTCCGGTTGCTAATCCGTTGCTCTTCAAACCGGGCTACCGCGGCTTCCTTAGGAGAACCTTTGATTTGATACTTTACTACTTTGATTTGAAGGTTTTAATGGTAGACCATGATGAATTATGTTTGTAATCTGACCTTTAAATGCTAGACAGTACTCAAAACGAATTGAGATCAAAAGCAAACTTTCTGTAGAGAACAATATTCAAAACATTTTAAGAAAAAAATGTGGCGTAGTCGGGACCTCTGAGGGTAGAGGACGGATGGACCAGAACTTTCCTTCATATCTTACTTTTTATCAATTTTATGCATTGTGCGTACTTTTGTTACTGTTTGCATTGTGTTTTGTTTTTCTACCTGCCATTGGAAATAAAAAAGGGATACTTGAAATATTTACCTTAGGGATGCAGTACTTGCTTTCCTAACAGCAGACAAGAAAATTTTGGCGTTTTGTTGACGGCATACTGACTTTAATACTGCACTGAACTTTTGCGAACATGCTTTCTGGACATAGAAGTGGAGAAGTTTGGAGTTATTTGCAAGATTCATTGTCGAGTGTCTGAAAGAAAATACATCTCTAAAAATCTATGAAAATATATAAAATGAAGGAGTGTTGAGAAAAAGTCAAATCTTGAGGACATAGAAAAGGAATCAGAAAGGTCGTGTCGTGTTACTTCTAACTTTTCCAAATGTATCATTTTAAGAAAGGGCATAAATTCCTAGGGACCGAACCAGTTCTCCTCCCCCAAATAATTTTTTACGGACCCGGTCATCCAGACATAAAGGATGGTTGGTTATTTGGGCGTTTTATGGCGTAAGGGCCATATTTGGCCAAGTTGCACCAAACACAATGCAACGTAAAGTAAAAAAATATCGTGAAAGGTAAAGAGATTGGGGAATAGAATAAAGGCGAGAAAGTGCGAAAAGATCGCTTGGGTGTATCCCGGGATTGTGACCCCCCCTGTTTACTAAAGACAATAAAACCCAAGGGTACCTCGTGTCCGTGAAGCCCTAAAGGGGATGTGCCCTTGCAGGCCCCAGGCAGAGGGATAAATATTACAAATTTACTGATAATGTTGGTAATGATCTGTTTACATAAAGTAACACATATGAAACCTAAAACACATTTCATTAACGTACAGAATCTGGCACGGAAATCGACGTTATTTGTTTGTTGTCGAATGGTAACATCGGATATAAACATAAAACTGGTCATTACGGGATTCACTCGCCAATTTTAACAATGAACACAAGACAGAGTCAAGTAATGGACAAACTCACACAATGAAAGCTTTACTGACGCAGAAATACACCCAGGATGGAAGAAACGAGCCGCCTACATCTCACAGGTTATTTTTTGGACAAACACACTAAGCCACAGCGGCCCCTTATTGAAGAAGGAAAAAGGAATAAAGCAGAAGGGGTAATCGAGAGCAAAAACGAAAGGGAGAATAGATAACCTGGGTACCTCGGGGTTGTGATGCTCGTACACACCTAGATGTGTTCCCTGAGGGCTACATATTTTTTGGATAATTTTATTTCATTTAGAGGTAGGAAATTTATGTGAATATGGATGCTAAATGGCTTATAAAGGATTTAAAAAAATATGAAATTCTAGTGACAATAGTTTGCCCTCAATAAAAAAGCAATTAAGTTTAGCGCAGATGTCATGTGCGGGATTGTTAGTTTGAATAACCTCGTATTTGGCATTACTGGGGTTAGAATTTGGAGTGAAGAACATTAGTGTGTAGTATTAGCTTGCACTGACATTAGCATGCACTGATTTCATATCCCTCACATAGGGGTCTCCTGTACCATGGTATCGGGGCTTGAAGGCAATCGGGGTCATGGGAATTTGAAGGATCAAAGACTGCACATTATTACAATCAAAATATGGTCTGTTTTCTAAGTTTATAAAGTTAAATTCAATCATTAATTTATGATGATATAAAGTCGTGTAATTATGCAAAGGAAACGGAGAGAAACATGTATACAGGAGGGCAAGTTAAACATCAGCAATAATACTCTCACTGTACCAAGTCAAAATGAATGATTTTGTGCATCAATGTAGAGAAAAGGAAAGTCACCTTGGGAAGTTCAAGAAAAAAATGTGCCTCCTACAGTGGATTCCAAGTCACTGTGGTACATATGGCAATGAACAAGCTGACCAATTGGCTAAGGTTGGAGCACAGTTGCCCCAAACTAAATCCCCATTTCCTTCCAGAGGCTTATATGCCCGTCTTAAGGACTAAGAGTTTAAATCTGGAAAGAGGACTACTGGAACAAGAATCTACAGGAAGGAACTGGAATATTTTATTGAGAAATAAAGTCGGTATCCCAAGTAGGTAATTGAATTACAATCGCACTGGAGCAACACAGCGGGCTATCAGCGATGGTCCGGGATCAATCCCGGAGAGAAAGATCCGAGGACAGCACCTCAAAATTTTGAACCACCCATTGCAAAAAAACCATTCTGACAAATTTTTTATCATTTTCGGTCAAAGGGAGGACAGGAAGCGAGGACGTTTTTGCATTGTTGTTATTTTGTTCAAAATTTTATAAATAGTTCCTTGTAATAGTGAGTACTTGGGATGCATAATTTTATTTTATGAGACGTTACTCAGGTTATAAAAATAAAGATATACAACAATTGTTTTAAGGAAAAGTAAAACATTGTATGAGTTAAACATTGTGTACTTGGGATGCATAATTTTATTTTGAGAGGCCCGTCATATAAATTGGCAATGGGGCTTAGAGTGGAGATTGAGGGGCTGATTTCAGATACTCTAAGGCCCGTCGTCTAGTCTGGGTCTGGATTGCAGATGGTGTTGGTTTCAAATACACCAAGTCCCGTCATCTAGTCTGGGACTGAAGTTGGAGTGCAGGTGGGCTGATTTCAGATACATTAGAGGACCGTCATTTAATCTGATAGGCTGCATGTAGAACCTACGCATGTACAAAACACGCCCCCATGAGTGTTAAGTAAAACCAAAACACACACAGCTAGCGCAAACACCTGTTTCAACAGATGCACTGTTTATTTTTAAGATAATGCAAATCTACGTCTTTCGGTGTTTTGTTAACTTTTATATCATTCATTAATCAGGATTCGTACTAGGGACCGATTGTACCGAGTTATCGGCCATGCAACCAAGTCATTCATAAATTGATAGTAAAATACCGAATCAAAATTTTTTCAATCTTAAAGACGTTTTCTAGATTGTTACCAAATATCAGCCATATCACAATGGAGAGAAAGAACTTCGATTTTTTTTCAATAATATTTAAATCATTATAGTCTGAACATATGTAAAATATAAACTTTAAAAAAAAATAATTGATATTTAAAAATGTATAATTTCTGAATTTTATGCATCTTACGATTACGTTATAAGACGAATACATTGCGCTTTATTATATTGACACTAAAAACTCTTCTATGAGAAGCATTTACTGTCAAGCTAAATAAATATAGGTGGCAGTAGTGTTTCTGCGGTGGATATTGTTCCTTGTACGTATTCTGAACGTGACGTCAGCTGGCTTGTTTTCCGAATACGATTTCAGCATTTCGCCAGTAAAAATTCCAAAGAATAAACTCCGGATTGATATACAATAGTTGATTGGTCAATGTCGATTAGATTAAAAGCCGAAATGACGATAAATTGCATTTAAGGTAACCCCTACATATATCCATGAAAGAACATTTGAATAGAAATAAAATCTTCAGACCGTCTGATTTGCTTACCCTTAAAATTCCTCTCATAATAAAAGGAATATTAATGTGTAATATGCCGTTATTTCATATTATCTACTCTTTAAATAAAACAATTCTTGTAAGATTTGTTTTAGACAAAAATCCCCTTTTCAGCGCTTAACTTATAATTTTCTAAGAAATTCATAATCATAATTTGTGGAAAACTTGTCGAATTTATTTCGCAATTGAAAACTATTTCCTGTTTTTGATTCGGAACTGCTATAACGAAAAAACAATAAATCCATTTTCTGTCAAAATTGCTTTTGCTCGGGAAAGAATCAAGTTAAATTAGTGGGGAAATAATCGGATTGTCAGATTAAAAAGAAAAGCTGTTAAATCAAGAATTCAGTCTTAAAACGGAATTTATAAATGTGAAGAAATTTCTTCACAAGTGGGGAGAAATATATCTAAATAACGACTCATTTCTTTGTATATACTTAATATAATTGTAAATAAAATTTTAAAACATGACATACCCAAATTCGTTGCAACTGTGAAGCAAAAGACTAACTCAAAGAACAGAGCAGAGTACAATTCCTTTCGAAGAAAGCAAAAAGTAGGTCTAATTTGAAATTATGTCAATATCGAAGTTTTAAAAACGGCTACAGCATGCATTTTTTAAACCAAAGATTATTATCTTATCACATACAAAATATTAAATGGGAACTCTTATCCATATATACGAAGCAATGCTAACATAAAGTACAGAACTATTTTAGAAAATCAAATGCTATTAAGTCCGATTCGAACTGTTCTGTCCGATACATTTCCTCATTCACCGCAAAATTGTCGTCGAGCACATCGACTACATAATACAAGGGCTAGAACAAGGAAAGTCTTGAAGTAGGTCATACATAACGAACGTTCTCTTTCAGGTCGGCGTTCTGTCTTTAGTGTTCTAACGAATTATTCGCACATTCCATTGAAAGCATTCGAAGGAAAAGAACATTCGTGTAAATCACAACTCGGAATGATGCTGAAATATGAAACAAACTCGGTTCTTATTTCTCAGTATGGAAAATAAATCATTTTACCAACCTTGTTGAAAATTCTGACAGGTGTTGAGACTCTAAAGTGTCATCTGTTCAGCAAGAGTGTTATGGAGGGAAAGAACAAGTCTTGCAGGACGCCGAATAACACCTGCTTCTTTTTTTTTCGTAGAGGTTGGATACGCCGCGTAACCAGTTAAGCTTGCAGTTTTGTTTAACTTTCTTTTGACGTTGTATTACCAGAACAAACGGATTGCCGGTACTAGGCCGGAGAAGCAGTGAAAAATGCTAGAGTAAACAAAAGGTGGCCATTCAGGGCCACTGCTTTGCTTGTTCTGGGTCGGTTAAATCGAAAGTTATTTACAACGTTTGACGCTTTTACGGTGTTTTTATTGTTGAACGAAAGACAATATAAAATAGAAGCGTTTTTGTCAATGAAATTTAATACGGAATATCTGTTGCGGAGAATTAAAGTAAAAATCAATGTTATCAGTGGGGCTCACAGGGAGCTGGCCGTTGAGCTACAAAAAAACCCACCCCAAAGCTCCCATTTTCATCTGTAACAATAGTTTTCGACTAAGAATAAAATTTATCATCTTTTGAATTATTCCATTATTATACATTACTCGTTAGTGAAACAAATATATTTCTCTTTATGAAATCGGTTTAGAGCAACATTTTATATCGGTGTACCACGAATGACATTGCTGTGCCTTATAGATGGTCAAATTATTTAAATTGTGCAATATTTATTTCATTTCAAGGGTTAAGTTTTCAACTTTTGACGAGTGGGGTCACAAATAATTTTAAGTAATACAGGTATTATTAATATCCGTATTAATAACTTTTTATTTACAAAGTATCATAAGTAAATTGTTTCAAAAAGATGTTCTAAAAACCAGTTTGGAGCCTAAAAGGTAGGCAAATGCATTTTTTTGAATCAAACAAAACTATACCATTTTTTACAGATCTGTTATATCTGTTAAATCACACCTTATCGAAACAGGGGACAAAGCTTAAAATGGAAATATTGTTTTGTAAATCAATGAGGGATTTTCAAGGCAAACAAACCAGACGGAAAGTGAAGATTTTACTTCCGATACCTAAATGCTCTCGCGTGATACCATATCAGGGTTTCCTTAAAATGTTCTTTATTACCGTTTTTGGCGACGTCTGGCGTTTAATATAATTGGTATTGACCAATCATATTATCAATTCGGAATTTATTTGGAATTTTTGTTTTCGAAGTGCTGAAATCGTATTCGAAAGCAAGCCAAGTGACGTCACTTTCAGAACGTTCGGTCGCCAGATACTACCACTACCTACATTTAGATTGACAGAAAATGCCTCTTATAAATGATTTCATTTGACTCGAACAAACCATAGAAATAAAAACAGGGAATGACACAATTTTTAATGACAGAATTCTACAAATTTCAAATTGAGAAATAAAATATATTTAAATTTACAATCTTTTGACAGTTCTTTGAAATTTACAATTTTGAAACGAGTTTCGAAATTGTAAATTTCGAGGAATAATTTTCAGTTCGAAGATGCCAAGCAATTTGAATATCCAAATAAAAATAACCAGTTTCTCTCCGTTAATACAAAGCATGGAACGAAAACTCGTATCGCACTTACGGTATGTAAATACCCGCCATTTTAAGTATTTAGGTCAATGTATGATAAGTAGGTAGGTCTTTTTCATGTGAAACTGGTCAAGGTTGAGGAGAATTATGCTAAAATTTGCTGACCTTAACACTGACAGTTAAAACGATGTGTAGAAATCCTTGATCTCGCACAATGCGAGTTTAATTGCTGAATGAATTCACTTGGGGATGGATCAATTAATCCTCCATTATGGTTTCGACGAGATATCTCGTCCATCAGGATCCAACCAATTTTGCTAATGACGAGATCAAGATATTGTCGATTTTTTTTATGACGAGATCAAGATCTGGTCAGTTTTCTTCTAATGACGAGATGTATCGTCCACATCTAGTCAAATTTCTTCTAATGCCGAAATACCTCGTCGAGACAACCACAAGGAGGGTTAAAAAGGTGCTCATTGATTTGTGTTCGCTCTATATAATAAATTACAAAGAGTAAAATTAGAAGTAAATATCTGTGCGAGATGAAAGTTATATTGTTATTATGTATATTTTTAACTAATTATAGAGGAAATATCACTTCAGAAACGCACAAGGGGAAGAGAACAGGGTCACTTTTAAATCGAACTTTTATTTCAAATGGAATTTTAGGTTTTTGAACATTTTGCAACATTGAGTATATATGATATGAATGGCAGAAAAAGATCTTTAATTCGATGTATAACCTAACGCCGCCTGCGACTCGCAAGTTGATAGGGCAGCGGGCAAACCTACTGAGATACAGTGACCTCTTGAAAGGGACGGAAAGAAGACGGTCTGGATATGTATTACTGCTTTGTAGATGTTAGAAATTTACATTTGATTGACTGTAGGGTAGACAGGTAGTTAATTAAAGTCGCAATACAAGGGGCTATTGACGACGGTCCGGGATCAATCCCGAAGGGATAGATCGACGTCCCGTAATTTTAAACCACTGTCAGATGACGAGGTCAACACTTGAGCTGGCTCCCCACTCTCCAAATTTCCACACCACACCAACACGAGGACATTTGAGGCCACGACAGATTTAATGTTCACCACCAACCCTCGTGTACAGACGGTCTTTGGTTGAACCGAGTTCACCTCGCAACCATCCGATTGCTAATCCGTTACTCTTCCAACAGGGGTACCGCGGCCCCATTTTCTCTATAAGAAATGCACCTGGGAAACAATCGAACCTGCAACTCGAAGGCTGCCAGGGCAGCAGGACTGAAAGGACATGGTCTGGAGATGTATTGCTGTTTTCTTGATGTTTGAAATTGACATGTTTGACGTTAAAAGGTATAAATGTATGTATTTAATACTATATGGAAGAAAATATGGTACTTACGTATTAACCGCATGCCATTGGCGAATATCAGCCAAGTTTTGTTTCGGGCGGAAAATGTTTAGCAATTGCCCTTAGGATGGTATCAAACATATCATTATCATTATAAACTGCGAGCAGGGACTCGAGGTGGTGGCGAAATGTTCCTCGATGTTTTTTATTTCGCCATTTTGCACTTCCCCAGATGCGTTCTATATTCTGTGTGTGCGTGCCAGTTTCAAAATCAATGAAATTGTATTTGTGGTTTACTTAGCAGTGAATATAACCAGATTGTTCCAGTTCTTCCGTCTTATACCCCTTCCAACAGTCGGAAAAAATGGTCGATCCATCTTTATGTGTTTTTTATTTCGTTCATTAATGTGGTAGCACTACGGTCGGGGACCATAACAAGAAATGTTTGGCGACAAATGCCCCCAAATATCCATTGGGATGGGAATATTCTTCCAGCATTATTTCATAACGATCAAGCGTTATGTAAAAATTTACTTCGACGTAAAAAAAGAAAATAGAACACGAGTATCTAATGCAACTACGCACAGAACACTGAACTGGTTCTAAAAAATGTTTTGCAAAACAATCAGAATCAATGAAATTGTATTTGTGGTTCACTTGGCAGTGAATATAACCAGATTGTTCCAGTTCTACCGGCTTATATCCCTTCCAACAGATTTGGCGATTAATCGCTGGCATGCGGTTAATACGTACAGATTTGGCGATTAATCGCTGGCATACGGTTAATACGTACAGATTTGGCGATTAATCGCTGGCATACGGTTAATACGTACAGATTTGGCGATTAATCGCTGGCATACGGTTAATACGTAGATTTGACGATTAATCGCTGGCATGCGGTTAATACGTAGATTTGACGATTAATCGCTGGCATGCGGTTAATACGTAAGTACCGAAAATATTAAAGAAATTGCTCAAAACTGGACATATTGTCAAATTCATGAGGATAAGTTATCCGACGGATGTCCATATTTATAAATTAGACCTCATCACTGCCCAGTCATGGAAATTCCTGCACAAAGTCGAGATTTTGAGTCCAGTTGAGAATATTGGAGATTATTTGCAGTATAGCATTGATAATTGAAAATTTCAAATGAAAATTAACTTTGAGAATATTTGCAGAATAGGCAGAATTGAACAATATTAACTGAAAATCATTTTTAATTAATGCCAAGTTGAAAAGTCATCGAACATATAGCAAGCGTCAAAAGATTTTAATTTTGTTATTAAATGTTTTAAAACTCATTAAATTCCGGTGCCTCCAAAGTTTTTTACCATTACTTAAAATCATTAATTTTGAACACAAGATGTGCAATATTTCACATATTATTATTTAATTTTATACCTAGAGATTTCCCTTAGTAATATTTTACCCTGGGTATATTTCCTTCTGTGTCAGTAAAACTTTCCTCGTGTTTGTCAATTAATTGACTTTGTCTTGTTTTTTTGCGTAGCTTGATCAAATATGGCCTTGCTCCATAAAAACTAAAAACCGACAGCCTAATCGCTAAGTCTTAAGATATTTTATGTAATGAAAAACATTGTAATTCAAGAAAAATGTGTACTTTATCATTAAATTATCGAAAGTTAATTGTAGTATATCATTTTTTGCTATTCACCATTATACCTATTAAATTTTCAATCAACACGTTTAAAAGATACCCGAAGTTTTTTTTAAGTCACTTATATACACATGTGTCTGTCAAACTTTCTTTGAGTGTTTACATCCATTTACTTGACGTTGTCTTGTGTTTTGCGTGGCTTGACCAAATATGGCCTTGCGGCATGAAAACCAAAAACAATCGAAAACCAAATCACTTAGTCTTAAGATATTTTACGTAATGAAAAACATTTTAGTTCAAGATAAATAAGTATACTTTTTCATTAAATTATCGAAAGTAATTGTACCTCAATATTTTTGCGATATTGTACCAATTGATTTTTGAATCAACGCGATTAAGTATTCGAAGTTTTTTGAAGCACATTAGGAAGAGAAAAGAAACAAGTCGCTAATACTCATCGTGGGAATTTTAATAAAAAATATGCATATTTATAAGCTCAAAAACTAATATAGGAATTAAGATATAAATTTTAAGAATCCATGCTTGTCGCTATGTGCTACAAACGTGAAACCTAATCCTAAACTCTTTTGATCAATAAAAATTATTTGAAAATGTTGACATTTTTCACGGCTTAACCCTCCAAGTGGCTTAGACAAGATATCTCGTCATTAAGATATTGCTGATTTTTTTCACGAGAACAAGATCTTATCAGCTTTCTCTAATAACGAGATCTCGTTGAGTTTACTTTAAGCCTTCTGGTTTGTTTTGGGGGATTATGGCGCAAAGGCCATATTTGGCCATGCTGCGCCAGATACAATACAATATCAAGTAATTGACACAAGACATTAAGCCTTCTGAGATCTCGTTCAAACTCATAACGTGATTCTCTTCTTAATCTACCAGACTAATTATGAAACATTTCCCTTTTGCTTTTTTAACTACTTTCTTCAATTAAAATTTAATAATTGACCGTTAATCAAATTTCACAATTTACGATTCTAGATTAATGAAAATGCACCTTAACTTTACCTGAAAATAGAACCAAATGCGCTTCAAGTTTGAGACTGCTTTCCAAGGAAACCAAACGGCAATCTAAGATTACAAAACGAAGCGAACTAAAATAAAACCAAAAATTACAATGATTGCTCAGATGAATAAATAATCTTTCTACGCAGTGCGAGGTGCAAAAATTCAAATATTCCAAAAGCGAAACAACCACCCGTACGAAAGTAGGAAATGGTATTCGAGTTTGCTGATGACGATCTCGAAGTTATATTTTCAACTTATTTTTAGCACGAAAACCATGACCTTGTAATAATAATCCCCGGGTTGTATCAACATTTGCATGTACCGCATTCCAGCTCTAAGCTTTTATATATCTATGAACTGTGCCAGCCTTCATAAATAAAACAGTGTTTCGATTCGCTTATGCGTCTTTCTTGTCCTAAGTCAACACCGACTTTTTGAAACGCCCCTTGGCTACAAGGCACAGCATTTACACCGAGTACTAAGCTCGGTAGGTAGGTCCTAATTAACGAGTGCTTTAAGTACTCATGTATTTCATGTACAAATGTAATATAATTATAAATATGTGGAAGATTAATTTATTTTTTGTGATTAACCCTCCTTGTGGTTGTCTCGACGAGGTATCTCGTCTTTAGCAAATTGGTCAGATCTTGAACGAGATATCTCGTCGAGACCACTTGGAGAGTTAAGATATTATATTGTAGTACAGTACAGACATTGCAGTACATACCCTTTCCTTGTTTCCTGGGCCCCCTCTCGTCCTAGGGTACCATGCTACCGGCGACTCCTCCCCAAAATGAGGGTCATGAGCCATTTGGCAGAGATGTATTCGCGATTTGACCGTATCTAGAATGCTTTTGGTTTTCGGAAAAACAAGTCTGGTTCACCTAGATGGGGTGAAGGTACTACGGTACCAAGACTAATCGATTTAAGGGGAGTAGCATTTTACAGGAACCCATCGATGGAGGGGGTCAGTAGATGCGGTTCTTTTTTTTTTTTTTAATTATAATGTGCAATTTGCTTTTTAGTTTGAAAAATTTCGAATCCTTTCACGGCATTAGTAAGATTAGCTTTGAACTGTGTAAATACTGTATATATGTGTAGCTTGGAGCACATCCAACATTGAGATTTAGAAAGTATATTTGTTTTTGAAGAGTATGGTCGTCTAATCTAGAAATGGGCCTGTCATCTAAAGTAATACTAGGGCCAGGACCCCACATCTGCAGTCCCGGCCCCGGTAACAATTTAGATGACGGGGCCCCATTACCAATTTTAGGTGACGGCTCCCAGTACCGGTTTAGAAGACGGGTTCCAGTATCAATTTGGTTGACGGGTTCCAGTATCAATTTGGTTGACGGGTTCCAGTATCGATTTAGTTGACGGGTTCCAGCGTTAATTTAGATGACGGCTGCCAGTACCAGTTTGGATAACAGGGCCCATTACTAGTTTAGAAACGGGCCCCAGTACCATTTTAAATGACTGGACCCAATCCCAATCCCAATCTGGACGATGGATTCCTGTACCAGTTTAGACGACGGGGTTCAGTACAAGTTTAGACGACGGGGTCCAGTACCAGTTTAGATGGCGTGCCCCAGTACCAGTTTAGATGATGGACCCCATTAATATTTTAGATTATGGGCCCCGTATCAGTTTGCTGTCCATAAAATTCTGTAGATAGTAAAAAGAATTTTCAATTGCGATCATTTAGACAGTTACAAACATAAAATATATAGTAGATAAGTATAGTACGTTAATTCCAAAAGGCGACACATATTCAGATTTTTTGACATTTCTGATTCCCTGCGCATCAGGTTTTCCTTGAAATCTGGATAATTCTTGCAATTTGTTGTATATATCTAAATACAAAAGATATTCATCATGCTCCATTAAAGATATTTCAAATGCTGCTTAACCTATGCTTTTTTGCAAAATGTTTAGTGTTTTTGTACAAAAATTATATATTTTGCTTTATAGTTCATACACTTTCCAAATGGGAAGTTAATTTAATAAATATACATACAAACTGTTATATGAATTAAAATATTGGCAATACATGGACATATCAAAAAAATTATATATAAGCTTTTTATCATAAAACAGTGCAAATTTTATAATAATATGATAATAATTTCAAGTTTGTTTTGAAAGACCACTCTCTTTGAAATTTAATCTTAAATTTTCAAATTATTTGGTCCAGCCATTTTTGGATTGAGTATGGAAAATATAGAGTACTATAATATTAAATTAGTTTCTCCCAGACCCTTATTCATATCTTCCGAAATAATATTTCTACCACGCTGAAACTGTCTTGCGTTCAAAGGCCCAATAAAATCACGCATTTGTTTTAAGTTAATTTTAAACGCAATACAAAACGAATAATCGAAAAAATTACGAATAGGAAACTATATATATTGATAGAGATTTCGATTCAAGATTTCGTTGTAACGATAGTATAAAATTTCAACTGTTAAATGAATTATTCAACTGTTATAATGAATATTAGTCTAAGATTCTAGGTTAACTTAGGGTTCTAAATTCTCCATACTCATAATCCAGGTATCGAAACTTGATATTCGAGGTTGCATTTTGATATTACATTCGAAATATTGTGCCAAAATGAAATATTATCATGGAAATTATGAAGTTGGTGCGCCATTTAACCCTCTAAGTGGTTTCTATGAGTCTTTCTAAGTGGCCTCGTCCGTTCGTCAAGATATGACCAATTTTGCTCATGACGAGATAGTATCTCGTGTCATCAAGAACTACCTTTTTTTCTTATGACCAGATCAAGACCTGGCCGGTTTTTTCTAATGACGAGATATCTCATCCATCAAGATCTGATAAGTTTTGTTAATGACGAGATACCTCGTCGAAGTATCCGACAGGAGAGTTAGTATGAAGACGACCCCTTAAGCAAATTTTATGCATATGCATTTATAGAAAACATTTTTATTGAATTGGGACCACAATGGAAGAGGAGTGGAATAGTAACCGGAGGGTTGCTAGTTCAAACTCGATCCACCCAAAGACACATGTTGGCGTAGTGTGGAAGTTTGGAGAGTGGAGTGCCAGCTCAGGTGTTGCCTCGTCATCTGACCGTGATTCAAAATTATGTTACCAAAACGTGTGTGGCGATAAACAACATTTTAAATTAACCCTAATTAGTATCATGCGAGAACAGTTCGGTAGCAGAAGTAAATCTTCGCATTCCACCCGATTTGTTTACACTAAAAACTAATATTTTGCAGGTGAAGGGGCCATCGTGGCTCAGTGCGCATGCCCACAATTTTACAGTGGGTATGCGCACTGTAAAATTGTGGGCATGCGCAATTTTTCTGTCAGACTCTATTCCTCCCTGTGTGTACTCTCTTCTGTGTCAGTAAAAAGCTATATTTATGAGCAGATCCTTGAGATCACGCAAATCGGATTATATGTGTATTCAATCAATACATCAATTTTATAGGTGAAAAGAATGAAATTATTTAAGTGTATTACTTTTCCAATTTGTAACTTTTAGAATCGTTATCATCTTAGTTAAGAATTTATAACATGTTTCATAGTTCGATTTTTCTCAGGTTGTTGGAATTTAATAGAATCATTTCAAAAAAATTTTGAGTTGAATAACTATTCTCGAGAGGGTGCAATATGTTCTAAACTTCTTACGAAAATATGGAGTAGCATGTTTCTTTTAATCGTGGAGTACGGAGTAGCATACTGATTTTACATGTTATGGAGTAGCTCAATTATCTTTACTTTTCTTGCTGTTTTTAATTGCCTCCACGTTTATTTTAACAGTTTCGCCTGAGGCGAAGGAATGAAACAGTGCAAAGATGGCGGTGTGTCATTGGTTTGACATTTGATTTCACCAAGTTTGTATCACGTGGCTGTCACTCCTCATCTGCATGTTAAGAGAGGAATCTTTTCCGTATGGGTTTACGTCGGAACTGAGTGGGCCAGACATAACTGGATCGTATGATTTGATCAGCTGCTGATATTGTGCAGTCTAAAAAAATCATTTGCAATTCACTCGGTATTTGAATCTCATTTTCAAGATTTTCAAGGCTGGATTTTTAGGGTTTCTGGAAATAAACGAGGAGACAGTTTTTAAAATCCCATCCTGATCGGGGGCTCACGTTGGCGTGGTGTGGAAATTTGGAGAGTGGGGTGCCAGCTCAGGTGTTGCCTCGTCATCTGACCGTGGTTCAAAATTACGTGGTGTTTTCCTCGGATCTTTCCCTTGGGATTGATCTAGGAGGGTATTAATTGGAGGGACGGATTGATCCCGGACCGTCGTCAATAGGCCGTTGTGTTGCTCTAGTACGACGTTAATTTCCATTACCTGATCGAGGGCCGTCGTGGCTCAATGGGTATGCCCTCTGCTCTAGCAACCTTCGAGTTGTATGCTGCGCAGGTTTTATTCCTGTCAGGTGCATTCCTCCCTGGGTGTATTTCTCTCTTGTGTCAGTAAAACTTTCATTGTGTGTTATATTACTTGGCATTGTATGTCTTGTCTGGCGCACCATGGCTAAGTATGACCCTTGCACCATAAAACCCTGACAAACCAACCAACCAACCAAACCCATCCTCATCGGGTTTCCTTTCAAAAATTCAGAGTGAGTCCTTGAAATAATCTATTCGTCTGTTCCACGAACCCATGACTACTGGAATGGGCAAAATAT
The DNA here is from genome assembly GCA_933210815.1 of Meta bourneti. NCBI lineage: Eukaryota > Metazoa > Arthropoda > Arachnida > Araneae > Tetragnathidae > Meta > Meta bourneti. The sequence continues at coordinate 53,902,903 of OW119932.1, forward strand.
TCTAGCGGCTGTCCAAATTTTCATACATCTATGGACAAATGCGTACGGTTATTATTACAAAAATGGCCTTTTGAAGCATGTGCGGAAACGAGTATTTCAATTCCGTTGATTCTGCTTTGCTGATGGTTGGTTTTGGGGTTTTATGGCGCAAAAGCCATATTTGTCCATACTGCGTCAGACATAAGACGTGCAATATCAAGTAATAGACACGCACAATGAAAGTTTTACTGACACAGAAGAGAAAAATACACCCAAAGAAGAATACACCTGATAGGAATCAAACCTGCGCCGCCTACAACTCGAAGGTTGCTAGCACAGTGGGATACCGACTGAGCCACGACGGCCCCGTCTGATTTGCCGAGGTAGATATTTTAATTAAAGTCGCACTGGGAGCAACACGACGGGATATTGGCGACGGTCCGGGATCAGTCCCTAAGGGAAAGATCGGGGACAACACCACGTAATTTTGAACCACGGTCAGATGAGGAGGCAACACCTGAGCTAGCACCCCACTCTCTAAACTCACGCCAATGTGAGACACTTGAGGTCGCGACAAATTTAATGTGCACCAGCCCCCTTCGTACACGACTACTCTTTGTTACTCTTTCAACTGGACTACCGTGGCCCATCTAATTTGCCGAAGGGCCGCAGTAGCCGTGTAGGAAGAGTAGCGGATTAACAACCGCAGGGTTGGTCCAGCCAAATACCGTCGCGTACACAGGGGCTGGTGCACGTTAAATCTGGCCTCAAATGTCCTCACGATGGAGTGGCGTGGGAGTTCGGAGAATGGGGTGCCAGCTCAGGTCTGACAGCGTCATCTAACCTTCAAAATTACGAGGTTTTGTCCTCGAATCTACCCCTTGGCAATTGATTATTGACCATTGCCAATAGCCCGTGTATGAGGCTCCAGTGCGACGTTACTTTAACTACCTACCTGTTCCCCAAGTACGTAACGTTACTTCTTTAACTTCTTTTTCAATGTTTTTGTCAATTTTCTTTAAGCTCTCTATCATCCCTTCACTAATAGTCCGTTGTGTTGCTCCAGTGTGAGGTTAATTGAAAATACAAATACCAATACCTTTAAGCTCTCATTAATAATGCTGAACGTGGTTCAAAATTACGTGGTGTTGTCCTCGAATCTATCCCCTCGGGATTGGCAACACAAGGGGCTATTGGTGACGATGCGGGATCAAACCCAAAGGGAAAGATCCGAGGACAACACCTGATTCCGAACCGTCGCCAATAACCTGTTGTGTTGTTTAATTTCGACGTTAATTAAATACTTACCTACCGAGGACAACACCATGTAACTTTGAACCACGGCCAGATGACGAGTTCACACCTGAGCAGGCACCCCACTCTCCAAATTTCCACACTACGCCAACGTGAGGACATTTGAGGCCACGACAGATTTAACGTGCACCAGCCCCCTTTGTACACGACGGTCTTTGGTTGGACTAAACAAATAGTAAGGGAGGGGTAATGTATTTATGGAGTACTTGTACAAATTGATTGTTTGGGTTCTTATAAAGAAAAATATTTTCCCATGCAGAGCAAGCTCAGGTGTTTCCTCGTCATCTGACCGTGATTCAAAATTACTTGGTGTTGTCTTCAGAGGTATTTATATTTCAGAGGTATTTAATTAACGTCTCCAGTGTGACGTTAATTAAATGCATACCTACCTTCCCATGCAGTGCTAAAAACCATATACGAGTAGATTAAAGATTTTTTTTTCCGTTTACAATTTACCTTTTCATCTGACCGTGGTTCAAAATTACGTGGTGTTGTCCCCGATCCTTCCCTTTGGGATTGATCCCGGACCGTCACCAATAGCCCGTTGTGTTGCTCCAGTGTGACGTTAATTGAAAAATACCAAATACCAATACCGTTTACAATTTAATGAGCAGCACCGTTAGATTTAATATTCAGTAATGACTAAAGTGTGAAGAGAGAGAGAGAGAGGACAGTGGTGGCCCAGTTGGTAGAAAAACTGATTAGGAACCAGAGGGTTGCGAGTTCGAAACCCGACCCAACCAAAGACCGTCGTGTACGCGGGGGCTGGTGCACATTAAATCAGTCGTGACCTCAAACGTCCTCACGTTGGCGTGGAAGTTTGGCGAGTGAGGTGTCAGCTCAGGTGTTGACCTCGTCATTTGATCGTGGTTCAAAATTATGAGGTGTCCTCGAATTTCTCCCTTCGGGATTGATCCCGGACATTCGCCAATAGCCAGTAGTGTTGCTTCCAGAGGTAAGTTCAATTATCTACCTATCTCTATTGGCGAGATGTTAAAATCGTATTCGAGACAAAAAGTATTTTTCTTCATACACTTCATTTACAATTCATTGTGACACTGAAGATTCCTCTTGACATAATTAACCTATCAGAAGGTGGGTAGGAATATTTTTGGGGCCTCTCCCGCTACTCCGTAATGGCAATAGTCGGTGCGGAAGGGATTGCGCCCCCAACTAAGAAGAAAGTAGGAATATTTTAATCAACGTCGTACTTGAGCAGGATAAAGGGCTATTGGCAACGGTCCAGGATCAATCCCCAAGGAAAAGACCCGAGGAAAACGTCACGTAATTTTGAATCACCGTCAGATGACGAGGCAACACCTGAGCTGGCACCCCACTCTCCAAACACTTAAGCTCCACGCCAATGTAAGGGCATTTGAGCCACGACAGATATAACGTGGATAAGTCCCTTTGTACACGACGGTCTTTGGTTGGATTCGAACTCGCAACCTTTCTGTTGCTAATCCATTACTCTTCCAACTGAGCTACCGCGGCCCGCAAACACCCGAAGAAAACACGCCATAAAATAAATTTCGGTCAGATCACGTAAATTTTAAAAGTACACTGTATGAAAATATAAATAGAATTTAGAATTAATATTCGAGAACAATTGTGCACCAAGAACTTTTGTAAAGATAACAGTTAACTTATCTATCTGCAACCGCGTGTTGTTTATTTTGGTATTGAACTTAATTTCAAATATCAAATTGATGTGCATTTTGCATATCTGTTTTGTTTCATTATAAACGCTTACATATTGCATAATGACGTCCGATGAAAGCCAGGGAGTTTTCAAGTGTCGAAAATGCCGAGATCACCTCTTTTCGTCAGCCCACACAGTCGATGCGAATGAGAGCAATCTTTGTTTTGGTACCAATGTTACTTATTTGAAAGAGGATAATCTGCTTGCTTGGGTAAAATCTCAAGTGAGCGATGGAAATTGGATGAAAGGAAAGTTGTTTTGTCCATCTTGCAACTCTCGAATTGGTTCCTTTGACTTTGTGAATGGGAATAAATGCCTATGTGGAGAACACTTGTTGCCTTCTGTGCATGTTGTACGTACTAAGTTGGACTACGCCATGTGTATTACGTAATAATAATTTTGTTTTTCATTTGTTGTTTTTCATTTTATTCTTGCAAAACACATTTCTTTTCGAAAATTATTCTGATATATATTTTTCTATCTTTAATTTGTAATAGGTTATATTTTAAACAAAGTGTATTGCATCCATATATTTTTTCCTTCGATGATTTGTTGAAGTAATGTTTATCAAATTTACAATTAAGTCTACCCTTTTGTATTTTGAATATAATTTTTTACGTCTTTTTCATCAATTCCTGACCATGAACATGCCCCTAAAAATATTGTCACAACTCAAATAATGCACATTTTAAGTTGAGCCCAGTTTCAAACAATATAAATGGGTCGTTTACCCAAATTTTGCAATTCTGATTTGAATGACTACTGCAGAATTTAATGCATTGCAAATTAGTGTAAGATTTTTTCTGAAATTTTTGTTTTCTGAGCTGTGACAATGTTCTAGTGATGTAATGTTTTCCAGGCTGACTATTGCAGAGTATGAGATGTGGTAAAAAGGCAGAATTAAACATGATGTTGATTGGCGTTGGGTTTTATGGTACAAGGGCCATATTACCCAAGCTGCACAAAACAAACAATGTCAAGTAAATAGACATAATGCAGAATGCTTCACTAACACATAAGAGAGAAATACACTTAGGGAGGAATCGAACCAAAACACGATCAGTAATAATAGCCTGTTACTGTCTGTCTAACACGAGAACTGCTTAGGACAGTCTTGCCGTAGAAACGAGATTTTTCCCATTTTCTATAGGGATTCTTGAAACATTTTGAGTTTGGTGAACTTTGTACTAAAAGGATACATTCAAAATGTTACCGAATTAACCATTGCCAAAACCTCATCCGATTCATCCCCGCTCTAACTGTACGAAACTTGTTTCTATAGTGACTTCTAGCACAAAGACTGGAGCATTGATAGACACAATGGATAATGAGTTTTGTTTTTATAAAGTGTTTTTAATTATTACACACACGAGGGAGGGGGAATAAACCTAAGGAATGTGGGTTTGGGAAGAGTGAAATTAGTCTACACTACGGTGCTTTTATTTATTTTTTTACTACCCGAATACAGTACGACTTGTACTGCCCGTAGTCTAAAGGTTTAGTGCTAAAGTCGAGTGTCAATAGTACCTAAACATTTTTCCTGTTGCCAAAATACTCTACATGGGTGTGATTTAAAATCTGTTGTAGATGTTTAAACCTGGTAATGACTAGGGCATGGACTTAGGTGCTTCTATTTAAAAGCGAGGGTATGCTGTTTAAAGGAAGAATAAATGGTTAAATGCCCCAAAACAAGTGAAAAGGTTCTGTAAAGTTAGGGATTCAAATTATCAAAACAAATTTATAGGAGCGAAATATGGTTAATGATTACTAATTTCAAACTACTTGGTATGATAAGATTGAGTTCTCAACATTTAAATTTAGAGTATTGTTATTTTTTGTTGTCTTACTGTTAAAATAAATTAGTATAAACAAAATTAATTTTGCTCAAAATTAGAATATCCATTACCAATAGTATTGTGGATTAACAAAATATCTCAAGAACTCTTAAAGTATGTTAATTTAAAACTTTGCAAATGCTAATGACTCAGTCTATGTAAAACTATTGGATATGCTTTATTAGCTAAAGAGATTATTGTATTTAAATATCAATATGCTGATATACTATTGAAAGCACTTATTTGAATGATGTATAATTTATGCTAGTTGCTATTGTGTGTACGTCCATTTACATAGTTGCCTGTCTTGTGTTTGATGCAGCTAAACCAAGTATGGCCCGGCACCATAACACCCAATCACTTAATATTTTCTTCCTACTGACCTAGTAGACGAGTGGTTAGCACTATGGTCCTTCGTTCAACAGACTGGGTTCAAATCCAGTTTGTGTATTGTTGAGGCATAGTGGTTTGGAATTCACTTTGACACTAGAATGGCTGTTGGTGTAATTTCAACACCAGAGCATGTTTGTCGCTTTCTCCCTTTTGCATTTTTTGAGTTTCTTGTGACTTTTAATCATTGAACTTGATAAATACACAGACATTTTTTATGTAACTCAATTTAGAAAATTCCTGTAGATAAATTTACCTAGAACATCCACCTTTATCTTTTTCACACCAAGAAAATTTTCCTGTCGAAACAGCTAACAGCTTTCGTTTAGCAAAATAAGACCATAGAATAGCAAACCACATGAATTTCTAAATAATATACATGTAATGTTTTTATTCAATCTTGAATATATTAGCATCCCTTTCAAAGGTGGAAATGCATCAATCTTGATCTTCTAATTTTGCACTTTGTTAGTAATTATTCCAACTACAATGTTATTCACAGGTGATTTTTGTCACTTGGACATAAACACAATGAGTTATAAAGAAATTGGAAATCTGCTGTAAGAACTATCCAAAAATGAATCTGATTGTGTTGAATTCTTCTGTTTTGATTCAGATGAAGAAACTGGCTTACACATGAAAATAAATCAAAAGAAAATGACAAATTCTGACAATACCTAGACTAATTTAAATTTACATTACTCGGGATGGCACGGAATGGAAAATATGATGGGTGAAAAATTATTTCGTGCTCAGAAATATTTTACATGAAAGTAACTCCTATTAATTTTGCCAAGCAAAATGATGAGTCTTAATTTCAAGAGTCGATGGGTAAAAGCACCAAAATTTTAATTAGAATCATAGGAAACTTATCTGATACAATGAAAATGAAATTCAAAATTGTAATATATATGAACCAATGTACACACAAAACATGTTCAGTAAGTAAATAGAGTGCAGTCTGCTGCAGAAATTACTTATTACTGTTAATTATAAATACATAAATTATAATAAATTAATCCATAGCTGCACAAAAATTGTGTTAAGAAAAATACTTCGCACTTAGAAATATTTTATGTCAACGTAACAGTCCTATTAATTTTGCCAAGCAAAATGTTGAGTCTCCTGATTTCGAGAGTGGATAAGAGCACCAAAGTTATAAATCAGAATCATAGTGGAAAATTTGTCTGATACCTAGGAAATGTGAAATTAAAAATGTAATATATATGCAACCAATACACACAAAACATGTCCAGTAAGTAAATGGAGTGCGGAAGCTTTTGTAAAATTCAATTATACATAAATTTTAATAAATTAATCTACAACTATATATGTATAAATAGGTATTGTGGGGGTTAAGAAAAACAGCACATTTTCTTTTGTTTTTTAAATTTCATTGCTTTATGTGTATTCTACCAGTTTAATTTAGAGTTGTAGCTAAGAGGTGTTCCAAATGACATCCTTATCAGGTATGGCACCAGCATTTACTTACATGGCGTAATTAGGTTGGGTCGGTAGGTAGGTATTTAATTAACACAACAGGCTATTGGCGACAGTCTGGTAGTAGTAATAGTAGGTAGGTATTTTAATTAACGTCGCATTCAGCAACACAATGGGCTATTTGTGACGGTCCGGGATCAATCCCCAAGGGAAACATCCAAGGACAACACGTAATTTTAACACAGTCAGATGACAAGGTCAACACCTGGGCTAACACCATACTCTCCGAACTTCCACGCCAAAATGAGGACATTTGAGACCATGAGATTTAACCTGCACGCTGGGTCTGGTTGGACCTAGTTTCGAACTCCCAACCCTCCAATTGCTAATCTGTTCACTTGCTTGTGTAGCCCCGAGACGGTCTGGGATCAACTTCGAAGGGCATGTAGGTAGGTAAATTAACGTAGCACTGGAGCAACAGAACGAGCTATTAAACATGGTCCGGGATCAACCCTGAAGGGAATGATCTGAGAATACCTCGTAAATTTAAACCGCAGTCAGATGATGAAAAAATTCCGAATTCATATGACAATTGATTGGGTCAATACCCAATTAAGCGCCAAATGTTGAGAAAACGGCAATAAATTTGATTTTAAGGTAATCCCAATATGTATCATAAGAGTATTTGGTAGGTAGTTATTTTAATTAACGTCACACGAGCACCACAACGGGCTATTGGTGACTGTCCAGGATCAATACCAAAGGGAAAGATCCGAGATTATTTGGGCATCAGAAGTAAAATCTTCACAAACCGTCTTCAAAATTATGTGTTGTCCTCGAACTTTCCTTTGGGATTGATTCCGGACCGTCACCAATAGCCCGTTGTGTTGCTCTAGTACAACGTTATAATTACCATTTAACTTTACAGACAGCTTTGCTGCGGTTTTTGGCACATCTGTTCATTTCGCGCATGAGGTCTATATTCATAACCACTTCATACTTCTAATTTGGTCATTACAGCTTCTGTATTAAGTTGGGAAGTGATTAATTTGAAAACGTCTTTTGACATGGTTTTTTGGTACGCTTTGAGTCTTTCTGATTTTAAGGTAAGTTGATTGTATGGATTTTATGTTTGATTAATATCTGCATTATAAGTATTAAATACAGTAAAGAGTAATTATTGTGATATTTAAAAAAAGGTTCATTAGTATGTTTATTATTCTGGTGTTGCTATTCCTTTCATCAGTTTTTAATTTCATGAATAAGGTATTTTTTTAATTGAAATATTATTTGTGCGGGATCTTGTATTTAATTTTAAAATTAGCTTCGGCATTTCGATGGACTATTTTCAATTTGGTCGAAAGGTGTTTTTAATTGTTTTACTAGTACAACGGGCTATTGGCGACGAGATTAAACCCGAAGGGAGATCAAAGGACAATACCTAATAGCCCGTTGTGTTGCTCCAGTGACGTTAATTAAAATACCATACCGAGGACAACACCATGTAATTTTGAACCACGGTCATGACAAGGTCAACACCTGAGCTGGCACCCCACTCCAAACTTCCACACCACGTCAACATGAAGACATTTGAGGCCACGGCAGATTTAACATGCACCAGGCCCCTTTGTACACAACGGTCTTTGTTTGGATTCGAACTCGCAACCTTGATTTTTCAAGTTCTGTACCAGAGCTCTACTCTTAAGGATGCAGTTTCAATCAATCAATTCATTTGCTTCCGGGGACTGTCCAAACAGGGTTCTTCCTTTCTTTAGATAGTAGTCAGTCTGAAAATCACACTTGTGATCTTTTTCCAGCCAGTGCATTAAGTTTATTTGAAGTATTATCATGTCTTGGACAATTTATTATAATTTTATTCTGCCTTTTTACGTTTGTTTTCAGTTTAAAGCTAATGGAATTAGGATTGGACTCGTAGTAAATTGTCTCAAATGAATTTGCTTTAAAATTGCAATATTTTTAGTGATTCTAAAGTGTGTAATGCTTTTTGTAGTAAAATGTCACATGATTTTACTTCAAATCTCGTCCTCTGAAACCCAAGCCGCCTGAAACGCCATTGCATCCAGACACCTGCTAGCCACCTGTAAAAGTAATCTGCTTTTCTTCCCCTCTACCAGTGAGAAGCATAGAGGAGAGAAGGATAGAGAGCGCATAGGGGTTGCAAACTGGTTCTACGAGTAAAATCACTGACGTGCGGACGGTTCTTCGACTCAAACGCTCAATGGGATTTAGCATAGGGACATCAAATTAACACGTTGAAGGCAGCAATTTTAGTGAAAAAAAATGGTTGCATATTGTTGTGCATACAATTGCAAGGAAAGGGACTAAAGGATCACCTTACTCATTTCACAGATATGTGTTATTTACTTATCTGCTTTTTTTAGTATTTAAAGCATTTTAAAAAGAGTAGCGTTGCATCACATCATAGTACTATCAATGTTTATTCGTTATTATGAACACTTTTTGCATTATTTGATTTCGTGAGAACCATTTGAATATCTGTAACCTGATAGAAAATGTTTTGGAGCCATTAAAATTATGCATTTCATTTTTAGTCGTTACGATAAGGAAATTTCTCAACCAATCACAAAAGGCTGACGATTTGTACAGACGTGACTCGTAGACGCTAGTAGTTTCTTGTATGCAGATTCTGCAGTTCGTTTATTTAAGATTAATATTAATATATTACAAGTGAGTGATAGCTGTTTATTTGAATTTTGATTTGCAGAGATTGTTTCATTTTAATTGGAAACAATACTCATGTACTTTCGCGTTAAATTTTAAAACATAAAAACAATTATTTTTAAGGAATTTTTTATTTGAGTAACGCAGATGGTTTCATTCGAGTGCATCAACTTTTTAAAATAGGAACTGATGGGTAACTTTTTAGAAATTTTATTAGTTTTGCTTGAATGATTGTTTAAAGTATGAGTATTTGTTTAATTTAAATTAGCTGTCTAATGTAATTAAAATTTGTGTTACTCATACATTAATACAACACATACTTAGAGAATGATGTATGCATTACTTTCACAAGACCCACATCTTGCAAGAAATGTTTCCTAGGGCATCAAAATCAAAAATTAATTTTTACTTCTTATAATATTACTATGTAGTAAATGTAGATTTAGCAAATGTAGGAATATCAAAAAACTTAAATTAATTACATTTCCTAGAAATGCACTTTAAATAGTGTATTTACATTTTTAAATGTGTTTTAATAACAATATAAAATGAAGAAATGAGCACAATAAAGGAAAAGAACAGTATACTTATGCATCCATTTTGGCAAATGTAATTTTTTTAAATTGAATTGTTAAATTTCAATATATAAACATGGCTTTACATTTTTCTTCTAAACTTTCTTAGTTTTCCACGTGATGAAAAAGGAGAAAGAAATGGGAGAAAAGTCCTTGTGCCAAGAAAATTTTAAAGCAACGAATTCAAGCAAGATTTGTTCAAAACATTTCGAACCGGAATGCTTCGATAAAGAAAATTTGGAGGCACCTGGTTGAAATCAGATGCCTTACCCACAAAATTCGATTTTCCCGACTACTTGTGAGCAAAACTATGAAGTGAAAAACAGCAAAATTTTTAACTGATCCAAATGAACTTACCTCAAGTCTTGTTGCAAGTAAGTTTTACTTCAATTATAATTCATTAAAAATAAAATGTATGTGTTGACTAAATTTAAAGCTTAACCACTAAAATTGAGAAGTATTTGTATAAATTTTATCTGGTATAATTTATAAATTTAATTTTCTGTGGTTGTATGCCTAAAAAACATGTATGTTTTGTCTTGTCCAAATAACTTCTAAGTTACTTGAGCAAATAATTTCTTAGTATAAATGCTTTCTTTACAATAGCTGACTTATTAGACGCTATGTAGGACAAGAATTTTTTTAAATAATTCTTTATTCTATTTTTAAATACAAAAATAAGTATTCATTGTCGTGTGAGTAAATATATACTTTTTTCCCTTTCATATTAATCTCCAAAAAAATACAAAATTGGAAAATTAAGTTCATTTGACACAAGTACCTTTTTTAACGATTCTTTTACGAAATCTCAAGTAGCGTTCAACACCTTGCAGATTTTTATGTCTACAAGACCTGCATTTTCGTACTAAAACCCATGGGTGTATCACCTGCAGTTTTAGAAAAACCCTGCTTCCGAAAGAGGAACTTCGGCGACATCTATTCAAACCTTTCTTCGTTACCGACTCTGCCAGTGGGCATAATACATCATAGGAGTACGAAATTCTACTCTTTGAACATTGGAAATGTCAATCTATGCTTCTTTTCAAAAGCTATTCTTTTGAAACATCTGGAGTGGGAAAAGTGGACTTTATTTTCTTTGGTGCATTGTCCTGAATATTTACTCGTGGGAAAGCGATCTTCACGGTCAGAGACAAAACTGAAAACTATTTTACAAGTCAGAAATTTATTATGAGAAGTTGCTGCCCAAATTCTTACACTTCCTTTTAGTATTATCCTTAATTATAACTACGACATGTTTAACAGAATCAATATTTAAAGTTTTCTCTGAACATCTATTATATGAACAATACGTTACCATTAATTTAGATATAATGAATACATTAACAAACACTTTTGCTAAATTTTCTATATATTCTAGTATATTTTTTATAACAATGTTAATTTTCTCAATAAAATGCAAAAAAATTATGCATTCTGTCAATAAATACATATTTATAAACTCTGAGATTTTTTAAATTGAAAGTTAAGGTCCGTTATATTTATTTAGGTAGTTGTGAAGGAAATAGGAAAAGAAAATATTTTTTAGGGGATTTTGAAAAAGAGGATATGGAATCCCATCAAAAGCACGTCAAGTTTTGGAGTTGGCAAATGACCAACAGCTTGTCAAATCCCCAACTATTAAAAAATTGCAAATGAAGAATTCACGTTTCACCAAGTCGTTTCATTGCAAAGCCTTCTACAGGATATTCAAACTAGGCTATTAATCACTGAATCAGCAAAAAGCATTTTAGAGGTATTTATTTTTGCATGCTGCATTTTATTGGTTTGAAAGCAAGTTTTACTGATTTTGAAATTTAAACACTTTTATTTAATTTTATCTAGGTGGCAATACAACTGAACAACTGATAGTTGCTTGCTGAACAACTGATAAGCAGATTAAAGATCAGAACAAGAATACCCTGCTGAGCTTCGGGCCTCGGCATTGTATTTTTATTCAGCCATGGCGTATGATTATGTGAGAAAGCACTTTCAAACCTGCTCTTGCCACATCCATCAACTTTGAGAAAATGGTATCAATCTGTTGATGGATCTCCGGGATTTGCAAATGCAGTATTATCAGCATTAAAAATGAAAGTCTCTGAGGCAAGAAAACTAAATAAAACCATAATATGTGCTCTTATAGTTGACGAGATATCAATTAAAAAACACATAGAATCGAACAAAAATAAATTTTTCGGTTATATCGATTTCGGAACAGGCCTTGATGATCAGCTGCCAGTTGCAATTGAGGCATATACGTTTCTGCTAAATTGTGTAAATGGTAATTGGAAAGTATCAATTGGATATTCCCTAATTAATGGATTAACTTCTCAATAGAGCAAAGTTTAAGAATTGTTCATGAAACGGGTGTTGAAGTTTTTTGCTAACATTTGATGGCACTAGTAATAACATAAATACTTCCCAATATTTGGGTGGTAATATTGATGCCTGGAATTTGATTCCTTCATTTAAGCATCCTATATCTGGCAATGATGTTCACATTCTACTCGATCCATGTCATGATTAAATTGGTTCGAAATACTTTGGTCTCTAAGGGTTCGATTTTTGATGGTCACGGAAGACTGATAAAATGGGACTATATTATGTCATTACACAAATTCCAAAAAGAGGAAGGTCTCCCCTAGCAGCCACAAAAGTTCGAACCCGCCACATTGAATGGAGCCAGGAAAAAATGAAAGTTAAACGTGCTACCCAAGTTTTAAGTGCTAGTGTTGCTGATGCTTTATTGTATTTAGCAAATGATGTGAAGCTTCCTGAATTCAAAGGTTGTGAAGCAACAGTTGAATTTATACAACTATTGCTATTTTAACAACCTTTTTGATATGAACAGCCGTAATTTGTTAGCGAAAGGTTTTAAAGGACCTATAGTCCTTAAATGAGCAAAAAATTTTCAAATTTTTTATGTATGCAGAAATGTACATCAAGAATCTGAGAACATCTTCAAATGGTCCTAATTTTACAAAGTAATAGAAAAACTGATTTTTTGGGGGGATTTTTAATATGCATTTCAAGCATAAAATTGATGTACAAATTTTTAATAGAAAAAAGTCTGAGATTCGTAATGACATAAATTTTCTCAGGATCATTTGGAGATGTTTTTTAGTGCAATACGCAGGTAGAGGCAGTTTCAATAATCCTACTGCAAAACAGTTTCAGCTGCATATATACGTTTACTGTCCCACCACCAAATAACTTCATCAATAAATTCTAATTGTTTACCCTTAGACCAAAACAAATATTTTAAACATAACTTCTGCCATTAATCATTACACCTTGAGTATTAATAAATGTTCCCCTTTTAATATAGCTGTTGAAAATGTAAATGAAACTCCCATAGATTTTTCCCAAATCAAGAAATTAAGTGTCTATATTGAAGATGTAGTGACGTATATAGCAGGTTTTGTAGACTGGAAAATTAAGAAATCCCTCAATTGTGATGCCTGTGATTTCGCACTAACTTATGATGAAAAATTGTCAAATATTTTAATAAGAAAAGAGGAGGATTGATAAAGCCCGGAGGCGACGTTGTTCATTTATGCAAAGTGGCAGAACAAACATTCCGCATTTATCGATCCGAAAACAATCCATAGAAATGGCCACATCGTGAAAATTTTGATAACACATGCCATGAAAAACAGTATTCGTCAACTTTTTATGTACTTAATGACCACATTCTAAACTAAGATTACATTATATAGCTAAAGTTTACAGCGAAGACCTCCAAAAAATAAATTAAGAAGCATAAATAATAAATCAACTTTATTTAAAGGTCACTGATTCATTTGGTATATTTCATGTAAACTAAATGTATAATCAAATATATTTTTCATCAATTTATTAACTTTTTCTTTCCAATGTCAGTAATTTATTTAAATTTTATTACTGTGCAGCTAGTGGCATTTTCATTGGTTTTTCTTTGGAATTTTTCGTATTAAGACAGTATATTTTAGTCATAATTTCCTTCTGTAATTCTTATCTGTGCATTCTTTGCTTCTCTGTACTTTAAACTGTCTAGAAAAAACTAAAGAAAAGCTGAGATAAAATTTTCTGAACATTTTCGATTGGATGTCCCATGTTTAATGGAATTGCCCTTATGTAATCTATGCAAATAAAAATTAAGTACTTCTGTTAGTGTATACAATATTTTTGATCGTTTTAAGTTATTTATGAGTCATTTTTAAAAAATCAATGGTCTCCCTGTATGTATATTGACAAAACGCTTGTCCAAAAGCCGTAAAATTTATTCAGTGAAAATATTATACTTGAAAAATATTTTCAATATTCACAAAACAAAGTTATCTAAAATCATTAACTTTAGACTGAATTTTCTACTCCGCATCACTGTTTTTAAAAATCCTTCGTTACTTTGAAAACATTTTAAGTCAGCAAAGTAGCAAAAATTGGTATACTAAGAAAGTACTTTTATAAAACAATGATTCAAAATTGTACAGCGAATATTTCAAGTCGAAATTATCTGTTTAACCATGAAGACAGTATTTGTAGCAAAATTAGTACAATTAGTTTATTCTTCTGCTTATTTGGTTCAAAAACGTGAAAGCCCGATATTAATGCAAATATTTCGGGCTTTCACGTTTACGGCATACGAAGGTATCGCCAAGATTGTTTACGTTACATGGTGATATGAAACCAAATCTGGTTTAACCTTGGGCTAAAACGTGAAGTTACTCATGGAACAACTTTTTCGACCATCTGAATGGGGATGTGCTCTCTATTTCTGCTCTATCGTGAGGAGGGTAATTGGTCATCCCCACTCTACAAAGACTCATCGAACATCTTGTCACCTGAAGCATTGTTAATTGATCATCATGTGTTAGGGAACCACCAAACCATGTCCTTCAACCGGTAGTAAGAAATATCTCGAGAAATTCTGCGAATGCCCTGGAGTGTTTGCATAGATGCCCTAACCCAATACACAAAAGAACACAATTCTAAGAATGTATACCATGAGAATGGGATGTTAGTAGCTGACTTACATTTTTCCTCATTAGAAAATCCAGTTTCAGTCCCCTTTGCTTTTATAGAATGAGTTCACGGATTTCTACCCACACCTTTTCGTGTCCTTATACTTGAACTCGGAGAGAAATTCTAAGAATCTACAAATGATGTGTTGATATCATTCATGTAAATGCCCTTAAACGTTTAAAACCATTTCCAGACCTCTAAGAATTGAAATTCTCACGAATTAATGGAAGTAACTATCCTGCACACTACTTTTTGTGTAATGCAAACACATGACCATCATTTTCAACCCAGAATTTGACTGAAGCACATGTTTCACTTGTCTTTTTATGTAAAATTTAAAATTCTATATTTTTTGTCTATGCATTTATAATAGCTGGAAAAGATGTGTAAATAGCTCCGAAATTGAATTACGATCTAGAAATGCTAATTTCTTGATTTATTTAGTGACAGTAAGAATGTGGGTCTTATATTTCTAATAAGCAAGTTTTCTCGCATGTCAGCTTAATACCTCCCACCCCAAGTGCAATACAGCGGAGTATTGCTGTCACTTTCGCACTTAAAAGTCTGCCTATCTCAGTATTTTTTGGAAAATATATTGAAAAGTGCCCACAAACCACCAAAGCCTCTATTTCAGGAATCTATTGGGCCGTGATTCTAGTGAAAGTTCATCGATGTACTTGGATGTTTTCGGATCAACAATTGGAAAATAAAACCATTACCAAACATTTCACGCTGTTCTGAGATTCTATTTATAAAGAATTATTGAAAATGACCATTTCTATCGTATTCCATTATTTCTGATTTTTTTAAACATCAATTTCAAAGCAAAAAATATATTTTTACTTTAAAAAATTAAGAATTTCTTATACACTGCTTTAAAAATAAAGTAAATAATTACAAACTAATTGCTGATAGCACAACAGAAAAAACAGAACTCATTGTACTCCTGTAGCAAAAGCTTTGAACAAATTAGTTTTTGAAAATATTTATTGAAAAAATATTGACTTAAAACTTATTCTTAGAATAATGTTTGATCTAACAGAAAAATATTTTTCAAGTTCTATTAAATAGTTTCATTGTTTTAATTTTGCGCTATACTTCATCGAAAGAAAGTGCTCTTACGTGTATGGATAAAATTGTTTTTCTAACCACAATTTCTTTTGATTCTTGTTTCCTTGCAAGTTTAAAAAATGTTATGTATTAGATGCCTGACATCAGCAAACATGTCTAATTCCAAATTCAACTCATAAGTTTAAAAGGGCACTTTATGTACGACCCCATCGAAACAAGTGTGGTTTTAGGACCCGGTGTGGAGTCCCAGATGAGATGTAAAATAAGTTGTAAGGGGGAAAGAATTTGTTAATGAGCAATTGTATTAATGATACTCGGCCACAGGATATATCGATTTAAATCAAATTATTTTTATTTTTAAAAAATCATTGATTTAAATTAAAATTTTAAATTTGATTCTTTCTGTTATGTTTAATATTGAGAATGAAATACTGAACAAGATGCATGTTATTTTATTCAAATAAGTTAAGAACTTCGCTCGTACCGAGTTCACCTCAAAATTATTGAAAATCATCCTCCCTTTGAAGACACTACATAAAAGTATTTGCTGATTGGGATCATAATTACCAGACAAGTATTTTCATCTTGAGCCTTTGACCAATAGGGTGTCACTCACAAGCCTGCTCATCAGTGTTAATTTTGTTTTAAACATTCTGTGACTAAATCGCACATGGCCAATTTTAAACCATTCATCATGTGTTGAGTGAAGATGCTCGAAATATATTCACTCAAATTATTAAAATTGTAGTAACTTACTTTCTTTTTTAAGATGTGCTAGTTATTTATTTAGTATTGTAGTCTATTCATAAAAAAATATAAAGACACAACAAAAAGATTTTCTTCAGTATCAAAAGCATTCCAATTTTGTACATAAATCTTTATAATTGGCAATTTTAAAAGTTTCATTTTGTTTTGTGTAATATATTGGTTAATTTTTATTTCAATTTATTGGGAAATTTTATACATTGATCGCTTAGAATTCTTTACCCTGCTAGAATAACTATTCGATATTTATGGAATTGAAATTTGGAATGTAAAAGTTAATTCTCTTATCTGATAATTAAGCATGTTGAGATGGGTTGAAGCAGAAAGCTATTGGAAATGATAAATTTTTTATTGCAAACTCAAAATTTTACTGAATTGGCATTATCTGAGGGATGCTATTACACTTGTTCTATGCTGTTCAGAGAAAAGCTTCGTGTTTTTGTTTTATATATAAACTTTTTGTGTGCTTCGAATATACCTATAAAATACTTGTCAATGCTCAAAGAATTTGAAAAATAGACACATTTGATTTCAAATTTATGTATTTTCATGTAATTTTTTATTGATGGTTACAAAAAATAACAATTTTTTCACCAATAAGTTATTTTTGCAAGCTGTCTATTTACTCTATCATGTGATTTACTTTGCTAATTCCAAAGTCGCATTTTAATCTTTCAAAAATTTACCTGTCAATTTTCTTAATACATTAATGTTTTACATAAAAATATTAATGTTTAAATAAATCAAAACTGTCTAGAAACTACACTAATTTGCCGTGTCTCATGTCCAACAAATGTAAACTTGTACGGGCAAGGAATTAATTAAAATCATAAAAATCCGATTTAAATAAAATAAATCTGTTTTTTATTTTTAAAAAATCAAGATTTTTTCATACCCTGCTTGGCCGTTTTGAGTTTTTGATGACATGGTCTTGAGATGCCACTTTGAATAGCAGTGATTTATGGTTTCTTCACCTTCCTTCAGGAATTTCGGTGAACTTGTACCCCATAACTTGACTGTTGGGATTTTGCTTAGTGAAAACGAATCCCACCTGAAAAGGTGAAGAAAACTGCTAGAAATAATTGCCTTTGAGTTCTCTGATTACAAAAAAGACTATTATGTGGTTTTCTCTGCTGTTTCCTCAAGACCGAAACTTCAATATTAAAAAACAAGAGCCATATAGCCGAATATCCGATTTAACGAGTAATTACTATACCAATTCTTTTGTCTTACGTAATCGAATTTTTTTAGACTAAAGCGCTGTTTTTTATACCTTAAATAATCCTATTAAATTCATTTACCGGTTACTTTAAATAAGTTGCTCACAGATAAACACTTTTCATAAATTGGTTGCAAACAATAGATTTCGTACTAAGCTGGATTTTAAAACGAGGGTTCTATGGGCTCTCATAAGCATAGAAGTAGTATCATGAAATTATCCAACCACTCTACTACTAGTCATTCTATAAAAGTACAGGTGTTAAATAATGGGAATTTTTTTTTACGAAACTAAGTATCCTTTTTTGAACAATTCACGATCAAATTACGACGGGGCTGAATATCCTCAGTTCCCGTCGAAGAGTTGCCAATCAGCTGCTTGATAAGCTTTAAGCAAAAGGCTTTGTGGGTTAAATCATTATTTAGTCTGTGCAATATAAATGCATTTAAGACGGACAGATTCAACAAAATGAAAAAATAATTTTTTTGTCCATTTCAGCGATTTTCTTCAGTATAACTATTAGCCATTCGATCGCTGAGATCAACAAAACCTAAATTTTTATTATACTCAGCAACAACTTGCGGATTTACATTTTCTATTTTTCGTTTGCTTATTATATGCTTACTTTTCTCTATATAAAAACTGAGTAACTTGCTATTCAATATTGCATATCCAAGGCGCTGGAGGAACTGAACAAAATCCTTTCCTTTATTTCTTAATATTTTAGTAAAAAATAGAGTATCCTGTTTTCTTCTCTGAAAAAGTATAAAGGACCATGAAAAGTGTTGATATTGCAGCAAATAATATATCATAACGTTAAGTTGGGTAACGTAAAAATTATAATCTGCTTTTAAAAAGCTTCAAGTGTCATAACTATATATATTATATTCCAGGTACACGTATGTCTAACATACTACTTAACTTGGTTCTAAATCATGTGTTTTCCAGAAAATCTTTTGTAAAGTACTAATTTTTACATAAATAGTTTCTTCTAAATAAAAAAATTCCTATGAACCATATCTTATTGTCAACACAAATCAGTTCATTAGAAAATAATTTGAAGTAACTTCCATAGAACTCTTAATTATAAAGAACTAAAGGCAAAAGAAAATAATTTAAAGCATACCTTTGCTCTAAAAGTTAAACATACATAATTCAACAACAAACTTTGAATGTTTAACAGTAAAATCATTTGAAAATTATAAGCTTTTATAAAATGTCAATCTCAAGCAAATGTAAGTAAATCTCAAAAATGTGATTGTTACATACTGATATATACTATCCATCATTCTAATTTTTTTATTCGAAACTTACTATTTACATTTCAGGACATTAAAAATGCGTCTAAAAAGTATTTAGAGTGCACAAGTGAACAACAATAGTTTAACACCATATTTTACCATTAAAATTTTACACTACAAAAATCATTTAATTTAGCACCTTACAACATTATATACATAAGTCTGTTTAAATATACAAATCCATCAAAAGAGTGAAAATTTTTGAGCAATAGAATTTAAGGTTTTAAATTATTTTCACTTTGTCTCTTGTTTTCATTCACAGTAAAAAATTAATTTCAGTGTTCATGATATTCTGCAAAACAATTAATATCTAAGCATAGAGCAACATTGCACGTTTTGCACACAACGGTAGAACGCCTCTGTTTATTTTTTGAAGAGCATACAACCATATAGCAGAGATAAGATAGAGAGCGCTTCCCCATTCCAGATGGTCGAAAAAGCTGTTCCAGAGTAACTTCACGTTTTAGCCCACGGTTAAACCAGATTTGGCTTCATATCACCATGTAACGTAAACAATCTTGGCGATACCTTCACCTTTTTGAACTAAATAAGCAGAAGAATAAACGAAATGTACTAATTTTGTTACAAATACTGCCTTCGTGATTAAACAGATAATTTCGACTTAAAGTACTCGAGGTACCGATTTTGAACCATTATTTAATAAAAGTAATTTAGCATACCAATTTTTGCTACTTTGCTGACTTAAAATGTTTCCAAAGTAACGAAAGATTTAAAAAAAAACTGATGCAGAGTAGAAAATTGATTCTAAAGTTAATGATTTTAGATCTCTTTGTTTTGTGAATATTGAAAAGGTTTTGATTTTAAAACTTGTAAATCGTAGCCACCACCAGAAAGAAAACATAATTAGATTTCGAACCAGATTTTATTTTTCAAATATATTTTCACTGAATAAATTTTACGGCTTTTGGACAAGCATTTTGTCAATATATATATACAGGGAGACCATTGATTTTTAAAAATGACTCAGATAAATAACTTAAAATGAACAAAAATATTGTATACACTAACAGAGCAATTCCATGAAACATGGGACATCCAATCGAAAATATTTTCAGAAATTTTATCTCGGGTTTTCTTTAGTTTTTCTAGACAGTTTAAAGTACAAAGAACGCAGATAAAAATTACAGAAGGAAATTATGACTACAATATACTGACTTAATATGAAAAAATACCAATGAAAATGCCACTAGCTGCACAGTAATAAAATTTAAATAAATGAATTACTGACATATTGGAAAGAAAAAGTTAATAAATTGATGAAAAATATATTTGATTATACATTTAGTTTACATGAAATATACAAATGAATCAGTGACCTTTAAATAAAGTTAATTTATTATTTATGCTTAATTTATTTTTTTTGGAGGTCTTCGTTGTAAACTTTAGCAATATGATGTAATCTTATTTTAAAATATTCATTCCTACATTTACTAAATCTACACATTTACTGCATAATCTAATACTATAAGTAGTAAAAATTAATTTTTGATTTCGATGGCGTAGGAAACATTTCTTGCAAGATGTGGGCCTTGCGAAAGTAATGCGACATCATTTTAAGCATGTTTTGCATTAATGTAACACAAATTTTAATTAGATTAGACGGCTAATTCAAATTAAACAAATACTCGTACTTTAAACAATCATTCAAGCAAAACTAATGAAATTTCTAAAAAGGTATCCATCAGCTCCTATTCTAAAAAGTTGATGCAATCGAATGAGACCATCTGCGTTACTTCAAAAATAAAAAATTCCTTAAAAAACAATTGTTTTTAAGTTTTTAAATTTAACGCAAAAGTACATGTGTATTGCTTCCAATTAAAATGAAACAATCTCTGCAAATCAAAATTCAAATAAACAGCTATCCGGAGCTATCACTCACTTGTAATCTATTAACAATATTAATCTTAAATAAATGAACTGCACAAATCTGCATACAAGAAACTACCAACGATTTTCTAAACACGCGATATTTGATTACTCTAGCGGAAGGCGCCAAGATTCGCCAACCTGCATTTTTGCGTTTAACCGTAAACATTCGATTTTTTTCGCAAAAGGCATAATTTTAATGACTCCAAAACATTTTCTATCAGGTTACAGATATTCAAATTGTTCTCACGACATCAAATAATGAAAAAAAGTGTTCACAATAACGAATAAACATTGATTTTACTATGATGTGATGCAACGCTACTCTTTTAAAAATGCTTTAAATACTAAAAAAAGCAGATAAGTAAATAATAACATACCTGTGAAATGAGTAGGGTGATCCTTTAGTTCCTCTTTCCTTGCAATTGTATGCACAACAATATGCAACCATTTTTTTTTCACTAAAAGTGCAGCCTTCAAAGTGTCAATTTGACGTCCCAATGCTAAATCCCATAGAGAGTGTTCTCCGAGTCCAAGAAACGTCCGCACGTCCGCTGATTTTATCGTAGAACCGGATTGCAACCCAAAGCGCTCTCTATCCTTATCTCTCCTCTAAGGTTGTAGCTCACTTGGTTTGCCCACCGCGCTAGCAACCTGCGGGTCGTAGGCGCCCCAGGTTCAATTCCTTCCTGTGCGTACTTCTCTCCTGCGTGTCAGTTAAACTTTCCTTGTGCGTGCATGTCCATTATTTGACGTTGTCTGTCTTGTGTTTGGCGCAGCTTGGCCAAATAGGGACCTTGAGCCATAATACCCTATCTACCAACCACCTCGCTTGACATGTTTCGTGGGTGTCTAACGGAGCAACCCGTTGGGTCATACATTTCTATCCCGTTGGATTTATATTTAACTATCAGAACACACGTAAGTTAGGATCATTTGAGGAGAGCAATCAATCACTGTAGGGGTAATAAGCTAAAGCTCCTCTAAACAGGGGAATCTGTTTTCTACACGATGCACACCTATTAGGGTTTGTAATTAAAGATCTACATTTTACAATTGCTTAAAAATCAATACTTGAAAAGTGTATTGATTCACAAAAGAGCAAATTTACTCTTTTTATTGATGCCTTCCTCATAATTTCTTTAATAAGTTGAATAAACACCTCCACAATGAGGCTAATGTAAAAGTTGCCACAATATTTTATTCGTTACTTTCCGTTTATGTATATTTTCAGATATTTCCTTAGTTCATTACCACAGAGTAAAACATGCGTAGCTATTTACTCTGTGGTTTCATGTTGCTCTTTTTTTAATTAATTTGTGGATGGACATGGCGACGAACATATTTACTACCAAATGGCTGACGAGACATTTTGACGAAAAGTACATTTCGACGGAATTGAAAAACCTTTTGAGGGTGGCAAAATACCATTTTTATCTTTTTACTGTTTCATTTGTTTTTCAATAACTGCCGGTGACAGGAAGACGGGCACAAATATCATGGGTTCCATTATTACGAATGATGATATCATAGCATGTGTAAGCCCTAATAAAATGGCGAATTTGGATGGTATTTTGTTTTCGTGAACCTATATTGTTCACCCAGCATCAAATCGAAAAACTATGTAGGGAAGTGTTACTAGAACAGGTGCGCCAAAACCGTATTTTGTTTGCAATATTCATAAGAATGTGATTGACTCTGGTGTTTGAAGGTTGATGTATTAAGTTTAAATATTAAAAGTTGGATTAAAAAAGTCTCAAAACAGGAAAATATTGGGGTTAAATAAACATTTTTTACGATGTTCCAGCAAAATAAATAATGTTTCTTTGCAAATTTTACTTTTACTGAGAATTGGTTTAGTCGCTTTTGCTAGAAGTTAGATTATAGTAATGGCATCGTTAGGTTCTTTTTTCGCGAGATTTCATGAAATAAAATTTTGAAATCTTCCCTCCTGGTTTATAAAGGAGTACCCTTTTCCATTTCAACCGGTACTAATAAACTCTCTGCAAAACATCGAGAGATGTATATCCTTAAATATTTCTATCGATGTTATAAGTTGAGTCCTTTCCAATTCTGTGACTGGAAAAGTGAGAAATATATCGTTCTTTTAGTCATTAGGGAACTCCATATTTTCATACTCATAATTCAGAAACGGCTTGGTTAAATGACTTGAAATATGGCATTCGAGGTTAAATTTTGATATAAATTCTAAATTTTACACAAAAATTGGGTGTTTGTATGCAATTAAATATGAAGACAATCCCTTATACAAATTTTATGCATATGAATTTATAAAATTGATAGAAAACAATATTATTGGCAAAAGAAAATAGTTAACTTTAGATTTGAGTGTAATAAATACAAATGGATTCGGATGTTACCAGAGATTTAGAAAAATTAATGTTTTGCAACAGTTGCTCCTTTTGTGAATATTTCAGTACCTCCAGATTATCAAATGTAAGGAAAATTGTCTTGTTATGCATACGGTGTAAAAATTTTTTCTTCAACTAACCAATGTTTTAGATAAGAGTAATTAATTTAAATGACAACATATTCAATAAGATTTAAATGTTTGTTTCTGACAATTCAAATGAATAGGCTAATACAGAAACCACGAAACCAAAAATTTTTGGAATCGGACTATTTCATACATTGACCCTGCCTGCAACAACCCTTAGCAACACAGCATAGTAGGAATTTTCAACAATAGATGGCGGTGCTTCTGGAACATTTCTAGAAGGCCAAAATGATTTATTTTCGGTAAATTTTGAATAAAAATAAGATAATTGTTTTTTCAAATGAGTGAAATCACTGAAGGAAACATTCGATAAGATTTAAATGTTCGCGTTTGACAAATGGATAGGTATGAAAAACCACACGAATTTTGGAAACTGACTAGATTGCAAAATAGATTTGTATAGGGTCGCGAGATAACATGTGAAGATATCACATCAGTGAGTGTTTTTAGTTGGTTTAGGAAATATAAGGTGATGAAAAAAATGCTTAAGTAAAAAAATGGGACATAATTTAAAAGCAATTGATAGCAAAAAGCTTGCAAAGCAACATTTATGTCCATTTCTAACAACCACTCAATTTAGTTGCTCTACAATGCACACCGTTACCAATTTCTAAAACAAGCGTTAAGTATTAGAACGAATCTAATTTTTACAAGGTAACCACTCACATCGAGTACCAACCATCCTTTCGTCGTAATGACAAAATCAACAGCTTTGACACATATCGATTCTTCATATTTCAAACAAAAAACCATACAAAGCTCGGTGATGTCGAATCCGGGGTACTGGTGATTTATTGCCAAACATGGTAACCTTGCAGTTTTGATCCAGTTTTAGGGCAACCCTATGCAAAAGGTTGGTTTTTCCGAAAGAAAGAGCGCTTTTTTTCACGAAGGCTTTTTTTAACGAAATTCCGATGTATTGTGCTCTATGATTGGTTACCGTTGTAAAATTTGAATTCTTTTTGTGTTCTATCATGTTTTAGCTTTTAAGAATGATTTTAATTGGTTACATGTAATTGGTTGGTAATGTAAAGGTTTTTTCATTAATGAATGGGGATTTGTCGTCGCCCAAATGAGGGAGTTTAGCGCGTTTACATAACCGCTTAAATGAAACCATGCCTCATCGGAGAAAAATGTTTTGTCCAAAATGTTGATGTTGCGAATAAATCTCAGGAACCATCGGCAATAATAAAGCCACTTCCTATAATAAATAATTTCCTCTAGTTTGCTCTATAAATAGTTGTCAACTCTTCTTGTATACATAGCTAGATTGCATGAGAGAACAATGAGTTGTTGCAGCACCCTGATGCATTATAGAGCCCGCTTTAGAGTTGCGTTGCACACCGGTTTAGAGGAAATTAAAATTTGTTCACACAGCCCACACATCAGTCCACCGAATCACCGTTTACCGATTTGAGAAACAGCTTTCACCCCTCTCCTGCAACCGATTGAACGATATTCTGTCTCTGTTCCAGCAATCACTGCTACTAAATCACTGTTATTTTGATAATGAAGTAGCAGGTACAACTGTGATTCCAAAACATCGTCGATTGAGTAGCAGTTCTGTAATTCGCTTAAAATTTCTCTTATTTGTGAAATCTAGCTCAAATCCCCAAATTGGGTCCTTATCGTAAGGAATGGATCTTGTTTTTATGGTACTGGTAATCATGTTTGGTTTTTATACCCTATTTTTATCAATTAGTCGAAAAACAAAATGACACATAAAATAAGCTCTCCCTGTCATTTTGTTAAATAAAACATGAAATTTCTAATTTCATTGTGGTTTTGAGCAGCAAAATTTCGAGATCGAAGGTTGACTTTACAACTGCCTATTGTGGCACGTGCCGTTTAGCATGATTGTCAGAAGATTTTATGAAAACATTCAAAATAAAGGCACAATAACGGTGAATTGTTCCCCCACATTATCATTAAAACGTCATAAATTCTAACGATCTCGTGATGTTTGCAATGAAACCTATTTCTAAAAACCTAAAACAAACGTTTCGACATTTTAATACCTGTAAACTTTATAAATTGTGGAACGAAGAAAGGACGAAAATTAAATGTTATAAGACGTATGAGCCAACAGCGCCATCTAATGGGGCGTAAGGGCACCATACGAGCGTTTAGTTTGAGTTGCATTCTGTTCCATCAGCAGTCAAAACATTTTTCAATATCACTTAATCGAAACAAAATCTGTCTGTAATTATCAAACAATATCACCTAGTATATTCGAAATCGAATTTTTTATAAACGTTTCCTCCTTTACAATGAATAAATAATTTCCTATTCCTTCTAGTTTGCTCACTATAGATAGTTGTCAATACTTCTTGTATACATAGCTAGATTACATGAGAGAACAAACATTTATAAAACTTTTTCAAACATTTATATTAAACTTATTTTCGTATAATTACTAGGTATTTTTGTATGGTTTCGAAATTATCTAGAAGTTTCTTACAAAGCAACGGTCTTGGAATGGCGCCATGCACTACCTGCACGTTTATACTTATTGCCCTGTCCCATCCGCATTGTCTGGCGTCTTCGATCGCAGAACATGAAAGATAATCAGTGTAGAGGATTAGTTGGAAATTGCAATATTTTTATTCAATGGGGACATAGCGTAGTTTTATCTTTCATTTTCGCAAAAGTATACATTCAATTTTATAGTCACCACTATAATTTTTAATTTTTTTTGTAGATATAATTGAACAATATTCTTTACATC
The DNA here is from genome assembly GCA_933210815.1 of Meta bourneti. NCBI lineage: Eukaryota > Metazoa > Arthropoda > Arachnida > Araneae > Tetragnathidae > Meta > Meta bourneti. The sequence continues at coordinate 53,929,334 of OW119932.1, forward strand.
ATACTTACCTGGCACTGGGAATGCCTTGATCAACAAGGAGGCTTCCCCGAGCTGAGACCCACCATTGCACTTCGGTGGGTTGACGGTCGCCACATCCACAAAATGTGGTTGCTTGGGGTGCACAATTTTTGGTAGTGGGACTGCGTTCGCGCTGTCCCGTCTTTTCCAAGAGTAGGAACTTTCACTCGTGTTATGTGCCATAAGTTCTAACAAGTTCATACGGGATGCCTTATGGAGGACCCCAACTTTGAAAATAAATAACTCGTAAACGGTAGAAGATTGAAACCTCAATATTTGAGTTACAAACTGCGTCGATAGATGGCGCTGCAGGCGGCATTACCATAACTAGCCTGTGCATTGTGGGTAATGGCATTTACATCAAAAGCGATTCCAAATGTGCACCTTTCACACAACACACATGTCGCAAACGAAAGAGCTGGAGGAGGCTATTTTTCAAGCTTGTGTGTCGATTTCCGGTGACACACTAGAGTCTGACAATTTCATTCTTCGTTTGCGACATGTGTTGTGTGAAAGGTGCACATTTTGAATCGCTTTTGATGTGAATGCAACGAGGGATTGCATCACCCACTATGCACAGCATAGTTATGGTAATGCCACCTGCAGCGCCATCTATCGGCGCAATTTGTAACTAAACTTTTGAGGTTTCTGTATCAGATTTTTAGTTTTTTTAATAAATATACCACTGGTTTCAAAGTTAGTGGTCCTTCATGAAACACCCTGTAGTTCCCGCACTATGTGTTGGGTCGAGCCCATGAGCGACGATAACGTGATTGACAAAAGGTTGGGAATCCGCAGGCCTTTGAGTTGCGTTAAAGAACGGCTTCTCAGCTCGAAGGAGCAGGCTCTCCCTTCACAATAAGCTTCTCTACGAAGCGATTATTCGGCCTATCCTCACCTACGATTCCCAAATCTGGCCATCGACAGGTACCCAAAATATGAAAAAACCGCAGATCTTTCAGAACCACACATGCGGATTATCACTGGAGCCCTTTATTATGTCCGGAATTAAGTCTTACATTCGAATACCAAAATTAAGCCCATTGCTGAATTCCTACAGCACATTTTGTATACCTTCTTCCAAATCTACCTCAGGTGCCAAACGAAGCACCAAGGGCCTTACGACCCGTCGGTCAAAAGCTCTCAGAAAGGACCCAGAGCTTTTCTGCAGCAAAATCTGCAGACCTTCCCACAGCGACCTAAACGACGCTGTGAAGTGTTTCGTTTGGACCCTGATGTCTTTGACTTCAATTCCAACAACTCTATCTCCGCTGCAAATTAATCTACATTATCCCATTATTGGATAGCATCAGATCACTCGTAGAGTCGGGCAGTTAGACAGGCTCGACTGGACCCCTAATTGTATCATAAAAACTCAATAGTTTATCTATTACAAATTTCTGTGAATATATCCTAACTTATGTAAATATATTTTCTAGAACTTAACAGGTGCTGTGGTATTGACTTATCAACCCGATGTTAAATATTCTATTTATCTGAAGACGGAGATCCATCGGCCCATATGCTTCTCATGACCACGCCACCCCTCTTGCCAACGTCACCAATAGCCTGTTGTGTTGCTCCAGTATGACGTTAATTAAAATACCTGAATACCTACCTCAACAGGCTGTTAGTTCGAGTCCAGGTCATAGCATGGATGTTCGTAGTGATTCGGAAATCACATTATATAAGCCGCACGTCCCTGGTCTAAGTCCTCGTGTCGCTAAATATGACCGTAGAGCAACAAACGAACTATCACAGAGGCGAACAGTTAGCTATCATACAACTATATTATTATGTTATTGTTATTGTTATTGTTATTTCAATTAACGTCACACTGGAGCAACACAACGGGCTATTGGTGACGGTCCGGGATCAATCCCAAAGGGAAAGATCCGAGGACAACACCACGTAATTTTGAACCACGGTCAGATGACGAGGCAACACCTGAGCTGGCACCCCACTCTCCAAACTTCCACACCACGCCAACGTGAGGACATTTGAGGCCACGACAGATTTAACGTGCACCAGCCCCCTTTGTACACGACGGTGTTTGGCTGGATTCGAACTCGCAACCCTTCGGTTGCTAGTCCGTTACTCTTCCAACCGGGCCACCGCGGCCCTATATATATTATTATGAACATCTTAAAAGGGGATATTTGAACTGGCTATAATAGCTTATAAATTCGATGTAAGATATTAAACATGATAGTTGCTGAGAATTGTGATTCCGGCGCCCAATTCCATTCCTTACACAAAAAAGGTAAGACAAATGGTGATACTTCGTTCATTATTTTCAGCGATAGTCAATCATCTGTGTCGGATTGGCTATGATTGGTCCAGGAAATGCAACCAATCTACAAGCCTTAGCAGGATCTTTTAAAAGTTAACAGTAAAACTCTCCTCCGAAATATACTCTCGAAAGAACTATAATCGTCGTTCCTCAGAAAGAATGTAACGAAAAGAGAAAAACACCCTTCCGATGAATGCGGGGAAATCAAGGAGGAAAGGATCTCCATACCACAAATGAATTCGAAAAAGCCGAGATTTCCTCCCTCCTTCAACAAACCAAGTAAACACGGCGTAGTGTGAAATTTCACCAACAGATGGCTCTGCATGTACCGGAACTCAAAAGTGAGTTTCCGGTGAAATACTCTCGCACGAATCTTTCGACTCAATCCAAATTAATCGGATCTTCCAATGCTCCTGATTTTGCGTTCGTCATCCCACTGAGTGGGATCCAAAAATTATTGTAGGCCCATAGAATTGCTCCTCTCCACGGTAATCTTTAGTAAAAGGCGAAAGATTAACACGATTATGAAGAGAAACCAGAGCATGCACGATGAAAGAAACAAAAACAACTTATATAATATTTATTTATTTAGATAGTGGTAGGTATAAATTCGTCAGACAAATTTGAACTGATTAGACTCACAGTTCGCACATGCTATGCGATTTCGAAATAGATAAATTAACATACAACTGTTTGTTTTTAATGGATCTTCCTGTAGAGCTAAGTATAAAGGGCGCTGGTGTCCCGGAGTGTACGTTTGATTCGGAAAAAGATGGGAATGTTATTTCAGTTTGTCACTCACAGAATTAATTATAAATATAAGCATTTCTCCTTTTCTTTTAATGGAACTTGCCGAATAAATTAATTGGAAATGGCTTCTGCATTAACAATGGCTCCAATTAAATCTCACGAATAACGTCGCTAAAGCTGCGAGAAATCAAATTTATTTAACCAAAGAATTTTTCTTTTGCCAGCAGATTGTGCAATATTTCTTTGAAAAACAGTTAACTTCCCAATTTCTTCTCAGTATTTAGATTCCACACATTTCATCTACAAGTTGTTTTAAAATACAGTAAGATGAGTCGACCAAGATTAAAATATGTTTATTTTGTAATTTAGAATAAAATTCTCATTTCATGCAATAAATTTGTTCCCACTTCAGTTAACGATAGTGACGCAATACGTCTATCGACCAATTAGGGCAATGCTGTCGAGTACTTCGCATGTGTCAAAAGGCAGGATTGCAAAAATGAAGATGCTGTTGGCGAGTAAACACATTTTTTGGGGAAAAAATATAATTATTATTCTTGTAATTGTTTTCTTAACAAGATTTACTAAATTAGTTTGTTGCTCTGTGGTCATTTTCAGTTATATATGTATAATTGAGAAATATTAGCATTTTTAAAGCTATCAAAAACTGCAACAAATTTCTGAAACGTAAGAGCGCTCCTAGAATACTAATTTATAAATAATTTGTCCAATGTTTTTCGGAAAATCAGACTGTGAGAAGCCATAAAAAAAGATTAAATTGTAGATGTTCTACCCTTAAATTCGAAATAGAAGATGTGGAACACTTCACGATTTTGCGTGTCATTCGCAAGGGTCAATGCTAATCTTCTGTATTGTTCCAATTTTAGCATATGTATTGCCGAAGAAAATGCATTTGTTTATGATGCAACTCTATTATATATATATAAGACATAACTAAATATACTATTTTTGAGTGGTGGTTATTTTATGAAAAGATTTCGATTGAAAGATATTTTTCGATTAAAACATTTCTTTAATCATAAAAATATATAGATTTGCTTTTAATATATACTTTATTTTATCTTTGTATCGTTATATTTACCCTTCTAGATGTACTATCTTCTACTTCTGTTTAAAACAGTTGTAACGCTCGACTTCTCTTGCATGAACCCCAGTATTGTTCCGATTTTAAATACGTATTAGCGTCAAAATAATAAATTAACATTTTAAACATTAGGGGTATTGGTATTGGTATTTTTCAATTAACGTCACACTGGGTATTTCAATTAACGTCACACTGGAGCAACACAATGGGCTATTGGTGACGGTCCGGGATCAATCCCAAAGGGAAAGATCCGAGGACAACACCACGTAATTTTGAACCACGGTCAGATGACGAGGCAACACCTGAGCTGGCACCCCACTCTCCAAACTTCCACACCACGCCAACGTGAGGACATTTGAGGCCACGACAGATTTAACGTGCACCAGCCCCCTTTGTACACGACGGTGTTTGGCTGGATTGCAACCCTTCGGTTGCTAGTTCGTTACTCTTCCAACCGGGCCACCGCGGCCAACGTCACACTGGAGCAACACAGCGGGCTATTTTAAACATTAGGGGAGAAAAATAATTGTACATAGCATTTATATCGTACAACTAGTTTCTCTGAGTGACAATGATAAAATAGGAACGGTATCCAGCTCTTGTGGCTGTAAAACTCGAGCTGTAACAATGAATTTTCAAATCCGGACAGCCCTACTAAAATTTTCTCGTCAATCCAATTAGCTGTGCTTTGAAATGCAATAGTTGTAAGTGATTATAAAGTAGCAGGTCTGCTTCTAACAAGGCCGTTGTAGCCATAGAGCAGAGATAAAGATAGAGAGCGCTTCCCCATTCCAGATGGTCGAAAAAGCTGTTCCAGAGTAACTTCACGTTTTAGCCCACGGTTAAACCAGATTTGGCTTCATATCACCATGTAATGTAAACAATCTTGGCGATATCTTCACCTTTTTGAACCAAATAAGCAGAAGAATAAACGAATTGTACTAATTTTGTTACAAATACTGCCTTCGTGATTAAACAGATAATTTCGACTTGAAGTACTCGAGGTACCGATTTTGAATCATTATTTAATAAAAGTAATTTTTTAGCATACCAATTTTTGCTACTTTGCTGACTTAAAATGTTTCCAAAGTGACTTAAGATTAAAAAAAAACAGTGATGCAGAGTAGAAAATTGATTCTAAAGTTAATGATTTTAGATCTCTTTGTTTTGTGAATATTGAAAAGGTTTTGATTTTAAAACTTGTAAATCGTAGCCACCACCAGAAAAGTGCCTCCACATTTTTCTTTGTCAAAGCATTCCGGTTCGAAATGCTTTGAACAAATCTTGAATTCGTCGCTTTAAAATTTTCTCGGCGCAAGGACTTTTCCCATTCCTTTCTCTTTTTTTCATCACGTGGAAAACTAAGAAGTTTAGAAGAAAAATATAAAGTCATGTTAATATATTGAAGTTTAACAATTCAATTAAAAAATTACATTTGCCAAAATGAATGCGTAAGTGCTCTTTTCCTTTATCGTGCATATTTCTTCATTTTATATTGTTATTAAAATATATTTAAAAATGTGAATACACTATTTAAAGTGCATGTCTACGAAATGTAATTAAAGTTTTGATATTATTCCTACATTTACAAAATCTACACATTTACTGCATAGTCTAATACTATAAGTAGTAAAAAGTAATTTTTGATTTCGATGGCGTAGGAAACATTTCTTGCAAGATGTGGGCCTTGCGAAAGTAATGCGACATCATTTTAAGCATGTTTTGCATTAATGTAACACAAATTTTAATTAGATTAGACGGCTAATTCAAATTAAACAAATACTCGTACTTTAAACAATCATTCAAGCAAAACTAATGAAATTTCTAAAAAGGTATCCATCAGCTCCTATTCCAAAAAGTTGATGCAATCGAATGAGACCATCTGCGTTACTTCAAAAATAAAAAATTCCTTAAAAAATAATTGTTTTTACGTTTTTAAATTTAACGCAAAAGTACATGTGTATTGCTTCCAATTAAAATGAAACAATCTGCAAATCAAAATTCAAATAAACAGCTATCCGGAGCTATCACTCACTTGTAATCTATTAACAATATTAATCTTAAATAAATGAACTGCACAAATCTGCCATACAAGAAACTACCAACAATTTTCTAAACACGCGATATTTGATTACTCTAGCGTAAGGCGCCAAGATTCGCCAACCTGCATTTTTGCGTTTAACCGTAAAACATTCGATTTTTTCGCAAAATGCATAATTTTAATGACTCCAAAACATTTTCTATCAGGTTACAGATATTCAAATTGTTCTCACGACATCAAATAATGAAAAAAAGTGTTCATAATAACGAATAAACATTGATTTTACTATGATGTGATGCAACGCTACTCTTTTAAAAATGCTTTAAATACTAAAAAAAAGCAGATAAGTAAATAATAACATATCTGTGAAATGAGTAGGGTGATCCTTTAGTTCCTCTTTCCTTGCAATTGTATGCACAACAATATACAACCATTTTTTTCACTAAAAGTGCAGCCTTCAACGTGTCAATTTGACGTCCCAATGCTAAATCCCATAGAGAGTGTTCTCCGTGTCCAAGAAACGTCCGCTGATTTTATCGTAGAACCGGATTGCAACCCCAAAGCGCTCTCTATCCTTATCTCTCCTCTAAGCATACAACACACTTTCGACGTTTGTGTTCATCCAAAGGCCAATGCTGCAAAAAAGGCCTTTTTTGAGTTGTCGGGGGCTGAATATCCTCAGTTCCTGTCGAAGAGTTGTCAATCAGCTTCTTGATAAGCTTTAAGCGAAAGGCTTTGTGGGTTAAATCATTATTTAGTCTGTGCAATATAAATGCATTTAAGACGGACAGATTCAACAAAATGAAAAAATAATTTTTTTGTCCATTTCAGCGATTTTCTTCTGAAAGTATAACTATTAGCCATTCGATCGCTGAGATCAACAAACCTATATTTTTATTATACTCAGCAACAACTTGCGGATTTACATTTTCTATTTTTCGTTTGTTTGGATCATGTATGTTGGTGGGCATATATACCTCTCGCTTATCTTTCCAGCATACAGCCGTCATCCCCTGATATGAGGCTGGTAAACTAATGCCTTCGGAATAATTATTTCCGGTGTACACTTTCATGTCGTAAGTATAACCGTTCTTATCGGTGGTTTTGTACAGTTTAATTCCCCACCTCTGATGTTTTTGGGAGATGTATTGCCGAAAGATGACACAACCTTTGAAGGTTACCATAACTTCGATTGCCACTTCTTTGGTAGGATTATACACTCTTTTGAAATTATTGTTTAATGAGTCAAAAATTTCTCTTATTTTCCACAATTGATCGTATGATGCATGATCATTTGGAACTTTTTTCGAATTGTCTGAGAAATGAAGGAATTTTAAGATGAGGACAAACCTATCTCTTGCCATAGTCTTCCCAAAAATTGGTGTTTCAAGAAGTTCATCAGTGGACCAATACTCTAAAATATTTTCCTTCTCTATGTGGCCCATGAGTAGAACCAATCCTAAGAATTTCTGAAGCAGTTGTGGGCTTCCAATCCGATGAGTGTTTTCTCTTTGGAGAGTTTGCACAAATGCTCAAAATTTGTACTGCATACTTGTTAGTTTCTTCAACTAAAATTCGTAAAATTTCTGAATCGAACATCAGGGAAAAATAACCAAGCTCTTGTTTCAGTTCTAACGGTTGGACTTTGAGGAAAGCCCAACATTTCCAGGGAAGTCGTAAACAGTTACTTCATCTGATGGTTCGGGAAATTTCCAATTTATATTTGGGAATTCTGTAGATGAGCTATCAATTACAAAAGTCTCTTGTCTGGACACAAGATCCGTCTCAGGATGCTCAATTTCGCATTCTGAATCGCTATCAACAAAATTTTCTTCGTCCAATTCCTTCGTAATTCGATCTATTTCTTATGTTAAACCTCTAGAACGACGAGCCATTTCAGAAGCAATACTTCGATCTTTTATATTAAAATCTAAAAAACGCTGACAAAAAAAAATTTGTTAGTGAAGGTATTTGGTGTTATACCAATTGTACTAAGAGTAGCATTGAATGAAAAAAGCGCTCCTATAAACGCCTTTCGTACTTGGCGTATTCTTTGGTGTGATAGAGATATCACTGGCGCCACTTTCTATTTTTCCCAGAGTTTACACAATGATAGACAGGGGAGGCACCAAACAAAAGGAAGGATCCTCTAAAGGCCAGTCACTGACAGTTCGTAAATGGTGATTGATGTCAGTGGTCACTTAAAAGGGGATAAAATCATAGGTACAGCATCTGTACCAAGCTGTAGGAAGAAAAATTCTCACGGTACAACTATTGTACCTGCCGTAGTCTAAAAGTTAAGTAGCAAGAATCGAACCTGCATTGCCTACACGCTAAGCCAGTCAATAATTCACTTAGTAATTTTTTGACATTGAAAAAATTTCCTAATTTCTAGCATTATCAGAAAAAGCATGACATTAGTACAATAGTATGACAATTCTGCTATCACTTTGCACAAACAAAGATGTTGTTTATCAATGCACTCTTAGCAGCAATGTATCACATTAAAGTAAAATAGAAAAATGATTGTAGCCACTATTTGACAATTCCATGCTGCAGAAATACTAAATAAGAAGTAACTAATTAAGAAGTGAATTATAATTTCACAGAATAGCAACAGATTTTGGAACAGATGTAGTATAGACCCCCAATCCATTTGGCGACTTTATTTCGTCGCCAACCCTCAATTTCGATTTATGTGGTTTTTGGTAACCCCCGACTTATTTCCACTCCATTCTAGCGTCCCTACGGTATGTATATATAGACCGCGTACCACAACCATTTTCATTTCGTTCACCAGTAGCCATTGCAGTAGGACGCGATTAGGATCCAGGGAATTTTTTCTTTTATGGTTTGCTTTAAAATTTCTTTTTCCATTTTACAAAAAAATCGAATGGGGTGCGACTGAGGGTTCAGTTCACGACTGGCAGCCCTGTTTAAACAGGAAACTCTCACAGTTTTTTGTGATACATCTGTTATTTCTGATGTTATGTTGATATTTTTGAGGTTAAAATAATGCCGCCAAGTAACGTCAGGGTTGGCGACGAAAAAAGTCGCCAAATAGATTGGGGGTCTATACTACATCTGTTCCCAGATTTTCTTTTGAAAACCGCCCTTTAAGGTCATTTTTTGCTTCACGAGGGCTGATTAGATCGGCACATGAAGTGAAAGTTTTGGGCATAATTATGATTTGTAAAAAACGTTCTACACTCTAGCATAAGTGTTGAGATTTCACATAATTCTTTTAAAATTTTGACAGCATTCGTGCGCACAACCCATTTTCTTCATATTAATTTCTAATTATTTAATATACAGTGGCTCCCAAAAGTGTTCGTACACTTTAAAAATTTGTAGAAAAAGCGCTGTAGCCTGGAATTGAATTCGAATATAAAGTCCAATATTTTTTCATATCTCCATGTGATTCTGAATAAAACCTAATATTCTTTAAAAAAATATTGACTCATTTTCTTTTTATAAAAATGAAAATGCAAGGAGGCAGAGAAAGAACATGCCACAAAAGTGATCGTACACCGAAATATTTTCGGATAAATTCATAAATAAAATTATCGTTTATAGCTTTTTGTATTTTTGCATTGTGGTGACATTTAAAAAATCGTTTGGGTTTAATCTTTGCTTGCTTACTTCGTAATATTCTATTTATTATTTAAAAATGGCTCGTAGTCGTCAGGAAACAACGAACAGCATTCGAAAATTGATTATTTTTCATCATAGTAGTGGTAAATCAGTTCGGAATATCTCGAAGTTAGTAAATTTATTCCATTATACGGTGCAGTATGTGATAAACCGCTTTAAAGAAGAAAATCGGATCGAAAACAATGTAAGGAAAAGTCATCCGGTAAAGTTAACTCAACGTGATCAGAGATTTATAGTTAGAAAATTTGTGAAAAATCCGCGTTTGAGTGCTGTAAAAATTTCTACAAAATTTACTGAAACATTTTCTACTTCAATTGCATCTGAAACTGTTCGACGAGTGCTCAGATCAGCTGGATTAAATGGGCGTAATACCCGAAGAAAATTTGTTGTAAGTACGAAAAATAGAAAGCTTAGGCTTTCCTTCGCAAAATCAATGATAAATAAGCCCGAAAGATATTGGAATAGTCTTATTTGCAGATTAAAGCAAATTTAACATGTTTGGTTCCAATGGGCGTATAATTGTATGGAGAAGAAACAATGAGGAACTTAATCCCAAGAACTTAGCTGGAACAGTAAAGCATGGCGGTGGAGGTGTCCTTGTGTGGGGTCCATCCCCACGTACACGACGGTCTTTGATTGGATCGAGTTTCGAACTCGCAACCTTCTGGTTGCTAATGCGCTGCTCTTCCAATCGGGCTACCGCGGCTCTTGGTGAGAAAATAATACATTTATAGACCGTTCAAATTACTTTGCGGTCATTCCTTAATTCTGTTAATATGTAAAATGTGCTAACTGTTGCTCCATGATAAAATTTCCTTTTGATTTGAAAATTAAGAATCATTGTGATATATAATGTTTTGACGAGATTACGTTATTCAAATTGCTATCACAAGTTTGTTTTTCGTAAAATACTTTCCACATTAGATGTTCTGTGAAAATTGATAAATCCTTTCATACTTAAAGCTAATTGTGAAATATTTCGTTCAGGTCTAAGGTACTCTTCCTGCGGTTTGGGGGCCGCGGTGGCCCGGTTGGAAGAGTAACGGACTAGCAACCGAAGGGTTGCGAGTTCGAATCCAGCCAAACACCGTCGTGTACAAAGGGGGCTGGTGCACGTTAAATCTGTCGTGGCCTCAAATGTCCTCACGTTGGCGTGGTGTGGAAGTTTGGAGAGTGGGGTGCCAGCTCAGGTGTTGCCTCGTCATCTGACCGTGGTTCAAAATTACGTGGTGTTGTCCTCGGATCTTTCCCTTTGGGATTGATCCCGGACCGTCACCAATAGCCCGTTGTGTTGCTCCAGTGTGACGTTAATTGAAATACCCCCCCCCCCTCCTGCGGTTTGGTTGCTCTAGATTTAGTTTTTCATGAAAACTTTAGTTTAGTTCCCCAACACGCACGCACTTTTCGAACAATAATTTCCAATTTTATATAATTGTGTCTTATATTCCACAAGGAATCTGCATATGATGAGCAAAGGTTAACTACCGAAGACCCTGATTTTTAAAAGAATAAATCATCTACGCAATCAATAGTTACACATCAGTTATTTTTAAATAAAATAGGATGCATTTAATTGAGTGTTAATCGCTTTCAATGAATTGGATACATACTCAAATATGTGTAAACATAAATAACATCTTTGCTACGCTAATTAAACGCAAGAACTTTCCCCGATCACTGCAAATCCCTTAAGAATAGATGTCTGGTAAAACTGAGAAACGAGGCCCAGGGAGTTCAATCCACAGAGCCAATGAAACAGCAGGGGGAGTGGTTAATGGTTTTGGAAATTTCTGTTTTTCACACTTTTGAGCAGCGTTTTTCTCAAAAATGGTAACCCATTTAATTAATGCGGCTCCTTGTGTGAATATCACGTTGGCGTGGTGTGGAAGTTTGGAGAGTGGGGTGCCAGCTCAGGTGTTGCCTCGTCATCTGACCGTGGTTCAAAATTACGTGGTGTTGTCCTCGGATCTTTCCCTCTGGGATTGATCCCGGACCGTCACCAATAGCCCATTGTGTTGCTCCAGTGTGACGTTAATTGAAATAACAAATAACAAATCACATTATCAGTTATTGAATAAAAGAAAAATCGTCGTTTGTGAGGTCGGATTCGTCTTCTGCGAGTTTAATACTTCAAGGCGAAATCCGATTCAGTTGTATGGGAAACGTCTAGGCGCCAGGGTCTTACTTTCCCGCCAGTACGTCACGATACTACGTAAAACGCGCATACTGCAAGTCGCTTTTCGGCCCCCCCTGTCTCGAACCTCCCTACTCCTTCCCGTCAAATAAGTCCCGCCTTCAGTATATACTTAAACAGGTCGCGCATGCACAGTTTAAAAATGGTTCCCGGGATGGTCTGCGGTAATACTCTTGTCATTTTATGTCAATCTAAATATTCCAAAGAATAAATGTTGAATTGTTTATGACAGTTGATTGGTCAACACCAATTAAGTTATCGCCGTTTTAGGCAATGTTTGGCATTAAAAGTTCCTTTTGTTATCTTGATATGTATCATACTAGAGCATTTGGACAGCAGAAGTTCTTAATATCTTCGCAGGCCGTTTGGTTTGTTTGCTTACACTGAAAATCCTTCTGTCATAAAAATAGCCCGTTGTTTTACTTCAGTGTGACGTTAATTAAGATACCTACCTCTATCATAAAATATATTTAAATTGCTTGGGCGTTTTCTTTTTTATAACTGGCAACCCTTTTGAGCAAAATAGTTTTTTCATGGTATAACTATAACCACCGTAAATGACTGAGTAGAGATCAACGCATTAGTTTCGAATTTTAGAATTTTTAAATTCCATTTTAAAAACATGCATTCCTTGAAATTCCATTAAAATTAATATGCAAAACATTGTTCAAACTGTTTTCAAGTGTCGCAAATGCCGATCCAAGCTGTTTTTGAAGAATCAAACGTGTGATTCTCATGGAACAACTCCCGATTCTTATGAACTTCAAACTTGTAGTCCGACAGCCAATGTGTATTACTTGAGAGAAGATGTGATGCCTCTGTGGATGAAAGACCAAGTAGACTTCGGACAGTGGGTAAAAGGTAAACTGTTTTGCCCATTTTGTCGGTGTCGCATTGGATCATTTGATTTTGTGTCTGGATCTAAATGTGAGTGTGGAAGCACTGCATTGCCATCACTACATGTCGTTGCGAATAAATTAGATGAGGAACAGTTGCGGCACTAGGAAGGTACGAATTGAACCAAACGTCACGGAAAGTTTTTTTCGAAACATCCCTGCGAATTGTTACCACCACAGAACTTTTTGTATGCCTGCATCAACGAAGTGTCTACAATGATGAAAACTGATAATTTTCTTTTTTAAAAGAATTTTGGCTTTTTCCAGTCGTGTCACGATCCAATTCCAACAGTTTCAAGGGGCCACAGCAGCCTGGTTGGAAGAGTAGCGGATTGACAACCTGAGGGTTGTGAGTTCTGAGACTTGATCCGACCAAAGAGTATCATGTATGTAGAAGCTGGTGCACATTAAATCTGTTGTGGCCTCAAATGACCTTGCGTTGGTGTGGAAGTTTGCAGAGTGGGGTGTCTGCTTAGGCATTACCTTGTCATCTGACTGGTTCAAAATTACATGGTGTCCTCAGTGATCATCCAACCAAAGATTGTTGCGTACGTTGGAGCTGATGCACATTAAATCTGCCATGGCCTCAAATGTCCTCACATTGGCATGGTGTGGAAGTTTGGAGAGTGGGGTGCATGCTCAGGTGTTACCTCATCAAACGGACCGTGATGCAAAATTAGAGAGCGTCCTTGGACATTTCCCTTTGGGAATTATCCTGGACAGTCACCAATAGCCTGTTGTATTACTCCAGTGCAAAGTTAATTCAATTACCTACATCTAAATATGCTGCTCTGCTGCAACCTAATTCGATGGCTGTTCGGATATTCGGCTGGCTCTCTGTCCACATCTAGCTGGTTACTAAACAGACATGTTTCAGTTTGGTAATGAATATTGAGTGAACCAGAGTGAAGCAATGAGTACAAAAGTCAACAGAGTTAACTGATGTAGAACATTTCCTGGGATAATATACTATCTCTACCACCACAAGAATTTCTACCAACAAAGTCTGGCAGTCTGTTATTGTAGAAATAGACCTTATCTCATTTTCCATAGGGGAATCTTGAAGAAACGTATCATGTTTGTAACACTAGTGCACTTAATGACAAATTGGAAATATATATTAGATTTTTATTTGTTGCATTTACGACTTATACTAGAATAATACCTCTTACGTTCCTGACATTTGCCAAAAACAAAATTAAGACTTACCAGTCCCCTTTCTCCAAATCAATGAACCCTGTTCCTATAGCATCTTTAAGCCCGACTTAATGGTGGAAGCAATTCTTGTGGTAGAGATAAGTAGCCTCGCAAGAGGTAAACATTTCATGAACTAATCTATTGACCTTGACTGGTTGTGTTGTATGAGACTACTTTAGTTGATGCTAATTTGTCATGGTTCATCACTGCTTTGAGGATATTGTTTCACGAATTGTTTAAATTTCAGGCGTACCAATCTGTTCTCCCATTGATATTTACTGGTTGTGTTTTGGGGATTGAATACTTTTGTTTTAAGTAGATTATCCATAGTTTACCACTGCCTGGAGAATGCTTTATCCATCATCTGTAAAGTTTTACGTCGCCTACTCCCACTTATATATAAAGCATATGAAGTTGACTGATTATTTCAAGATCGTATTGATGCCACTAGTCACTATATCAACTCTGAGTCCGATCCATGATTCTGATTTTTATTTGATTATAAATAATTGATTTGTGAATTTCATTCTGAAATGGTGCTAACAATTGAATGCTGTGGATGTGATTTGAAAATATATATATCATGGTGGCAATGTAGAGCTTATTCAGTGTTACTGCTTTTCAACTAAAACAGTAATAAGTTGCAACCAGCCACTGAAACTCGAAATTTTTCTGTTGTCTACCCCATTGATTAAATTTGCTGATTCATGGAAATGGAAGCTTGTGATAACTAACAATGACTTAGTTGTGACTGTCATTAACTGATATTCATGATTACTATGCTTGTAGCATTGTTAAATATAATAACCACTCCACAGAAAGCTGATCTCTGAGGAATTTAGGGCTGACTTTACTGTAGAGTGAATTGTAGAATATGTTGTGACTGTCACACATGGTTCTTTTCATTTATAGGCTACCATTACGAATGACAATTTCTACGGGGTGCTTTTCAAACATTTATTTATAATTCCGAGTATCAGATAAGCTATTTGCATATGTTATATTTAAAGCACTCCAAGTCTTGGAACATGAGATCGAAGGATCTTCACTACATCTTTCCTGGTTGCTGTCCAAAACATCGCCTCTTCAAGATTGTCTAATCTTCGGGCTAACTTCACCTCTGTGAACCATCCTTCTGCCTCCTTTGGAATTACGTGGGGGTGATATTGGATGGCAAACTTTCCTTGATCTTATCTGTAACCAAAAGTTCTTTAAGTTGTTCCCAAGTATCGACTGCCCTTGATTTCAAATATAGTTCCAAAGCAGCTTCAACACAATAATCATACTGCAGCTATGATTACCCCAATTTCTTACTACATGAGTCTAAATTTCTCTTATGCTGCAAAGGGGTTATACAAAACTGTGTCAATACAGTTTTCTTTATCATTGTATAATTTTCGAAATCCAGCCTCCCAGAGCATTGTGCTTAACCCCTTTGACGTTCCCCTTTAGATCTTCCCTTGATACTGTTCCGGAACATTGTGTAATTTGTAGTCAACTAGTAGTTCTGTAGTCAACTAGATAAGGTTCCTCAGAGGTATATTCAACTCCCAAACACATTTCTGCTACACATTTTACTTCGTTACAAGAAGCGAGATCCTCCAGGTGTAGTCTAGTGCATCTCAGGAAATCGACGGAACATCATTGCTCAGTGTGTACCAGCCTATCACTAAGTTCACACAAACTTAGTTCTTCATCTAATTTAAGGGGTTGGCTGTTAAGATTTTAAACTATTTTTATTGGGTAATATTTTGTCATGCGTTTGGCGCATTTTGTCCATTTCTGGATCTTGTGTCAAAAATCCAAACTGAACTCTCGTCAACAAGACCTACACGAGAATCTAGAATCAATAACTGAAATAAATAATGGAATTTATCTGGATATCAGTTTCTTACTATTATGAATTTTTGAGAATATGCCCATAAAGGCAAACAATTCTTTCGGATCATCAGCACATACTCATTAGTATCTTTGCTTTCTAGATAGAGCTCAGAAAGTTTCAATTGTGTATCATTTAAACAAGGAAATTTGTCTTACAAATGAATATTCAATGTGTTCAAAACAAAAATCCAACTTTTCAGATGCTAAGTGCTATTTGAATTTAAAAATTGGCGAAGAACTAACTGTTCGATTTATCAAAATGTCCATTGTAAAGTAGTCTGTTAAATTTAATTCACTCTAGACTGAGTAAAAGATGAACACAAACACAAAACTCCACAATTTCCTACACATAACTTTATTTAACATCACACAACAACACTAATGGTTCTCACAGATGACTGTGTACATTGAACTCAACACGAGGAATGCAGTGTCACATACCACCCCCTAGTCAGCCCCCACTGCAATACTCCTCCCCATAGGTGGGTGACGAAAGACTTGCAAAAGATTTCATCGAGAAAGATGATGCAAGAGTCGCAAAATGTTAGCTCAGAAAAGGAGGATGCAATGTACACTACTGGCCATTAAAATTGCTACACCAGGAAGGAATGCAAATAACAGAATTATATTTATTGGACATGTACATTATAGTGGGAAGAACAAATGATTAAATTTACAGGAAATTTGGAGGTATAGATCCTGAGAAATCAGTACCCAGAGCAGCCACCTCTGGCAGCAACAACAGCACTTATCTCCCTGGGCATGGAATCAAACAGAGATTGTATGGCATGTACGGGTACTGCAGTCCATGCAGCTTCTTCAACGCTATGCCACAGTTCATCAACTGTAGTGAATGGCGAGTGGTGACGTGTCAGTCGCTCGGCAACCATTGACCACACGTTTTCAATTGGAGAGAGATCAGGAGAACGTGCTGGCTAGGGCAACAGTCGAATATGTTCTGTATCAAGGAAGGTCAGGACAGTACGGGCAACATGCAGTCGTGCATTGTCCTGCTGAAACCTAGTGTTACGGAGGCCTCGAAGATAGGGCAGAGCCACGGGCCTCAACACATCAGAAATGTAACAGCTGCTGTTCAAAGTGCTGGCAATTCGAACTAGAGGTGATCCCATACCATCACTCCAGGTGATGGGCCAGTATGACGATGTCGAATGCAAGCTGGCAATGAGCGTTCTCCACGATGCCACCATCATGATGCTGTATACAGAACCTGGATTCGTCTGAAAAGACGACCTGACGCCATTCCTGCGTCCAGGTTCGTCGTTGAACACACCATTGGAGGCGCTCCTGTCTGATGCAGAGTCAAGGGTAGCCGAAGCCATGGTTGCCATGCTGACAGTTCATGCTGCTGCAAACGTTGTCGAACTGTTCGAGCAGACACTTGTCTTGCAAATGACTCCATTTCTCGACTCAGGGTTCGTGATGTGACTACGATCCCTTGTGGCCATGCGGATAACATGTCTGTCTTCTCGGCTGTTAGTGATGGGGGGCCGCTGAGATCCTGCACAACATTCCGTATGACTGTCCTGAACCCATTGATTCCATATTCTGCTGACAGTCATGGGATCTCGACCAACGCGAACAGTAATACTGCTGTACGATAAACTGCAATCCCAGTAGGCTACAATCCTTCCTCGATCAAAGTCAGACACGTGCTGGTAGGCATTTCTCCTTCTTACACAAGGCATTACAACAACTTTCTTACCCGAGAACAACGTTCAAATGCAATGCCAGTATGAGAAACCTGCTGTCAAATCTCTTTTATAGCATTGTAGGTGTCGCTACCGCCTGCTTTGCATGAATGCGTTGAAAATCTAATCATTTGCATATCACAGCATGTTCTATCTGTCATGCAAATTTCAAGTGTATGGCGTGCCGCCTTCCTGGTGTAGCAATTTTAATGGCCAGTTGTGTATAAGGAATATTTCAGAACGCGGGTGGACTTCAATGTTGTTTCCATTGTGTTATAATTCATTCCGCTCCACATTGCATTGTCCTGACATGCAATCATTGTATGATCACTAGATTCCTCACATGTAACACTTTGAAAACATAAAATACTTTACATTCAATACCATTTGTACAATAATTACAAAAATGCAGTAATTACAAAAAATACTTATTTCACTCTGGCATTGGTAATACACAAATTTTCGATATAGCTGTGAATATACCATCTTGTATTTTTACATTTACAACACAAACTATATTGTCATTACCGAAATATACATAAATTATTCTGCTCAAAAGCCAATTGTGTGTAGGCAGATTATCCTACAATTAGCACTAAATCTATTATTTTCACATTGTTCTTTTAAAACCTCCATTTATTACACTGTTGTAGTTCACTTAAATAGTTGTGATGCCATTTTTTTCGAATTAACTACTAATTTAGTTATTCTCTGCCATTTCTTAAGCTTATTTTCATTGAAAATAGTTAAATCAGGCTCAACAATAGAATTCATTGACCTTTCAATAAAAAAATGGGCATGAGTTAACACTCCAAAATCGTCTTTGTTACCAGACAGCAGACTCAAAGGTCTAGAATTTAGAATTCCTTCTATTGGGATGATTACAGTTAAAAATTCTTCGTAATTTAAGTTTGCTCCACATAACTCTTGAAATGATATTTAAAAGACTACTGCTTACCATAAACCACAAAAGGAAGGCGCTCTGGGTGGAATGAATTTCTATTCAATCCTTTCAGCAGATAAATAACCTGCTAAATTATTGTCAGGGTTTTTAACCAGTTTGAGACTTTTAAATCTTATTTGCATCCACAAAATTCTCGCCATTATCTGAGTACAATTTCACACACTTGCTCTGCAGGCGATAAATCTTTTAATGTTGCTATGAATGCTTCGGATGTTAAATTTGACAATCTCAATATGTACAGCTTTGGACACGAAACATACAAATACACACCCATACACTTTATTCAAGACACCTTTTCTCTGGTTTCGATACCGTATCATGAAAGGACCACAAAAATCTACTTCAGAACAATTAAAGGGATATTCAGGAACAACTCTATCCTTGGGTAAATTACCCATTAATTGTGTTGATACAACTGGTTTGGCCTTAAAACAAACAATACATTCATGTATTGGGTCATCCGGAAAGTTGTGCGGTTTTTCAAATCGAAGCGCGCTTTCTTGTTACTATTTTGCTACCGCTGATAAGGAGTGACCTTGAAGCAGATATGTAAATTCGGTCTTTTCTGCTTTCATTGGATAATTCTAGCTTGTCTTGTGGCACAATTTTTGTTTCACTGCAGTGCTAAGAATGGAGAACCAAAAAGTTCATTTTCGTCATATTATGCTCTTTTATTTTAAGAAAGGAAAAAATGCTAGTCAGACTGCTCGTAAAATTTGTGCTGTATATGAACAAAGTGCTGTTTCTGATGACACAGTTCGAAGGTGGTTTGATAAATTTAAGCGCGGAAATTTCAGTCTCGAAGTTGATGCCCGCTCTGGACGACCATCCTCTGTAAACGAGGACCTGTTAAAAGATGCCATCGCTGAAAATCCACGTTACACAGTTCAGGAACTATCACACAGACTAAATATTCCAAAAAGTACAGTTCATGATCATCTGAAGAAGATTGAGTATGTAAGCCGCTACGATGTATGGGTACCTCATACTTTAACACAACAGAATATGCTTGCTCGAATTTCGGCATGTGATTCTTTGTTGAAACGAAATGAAGAAGCTCCTTTTTTTGAAACGGCTCATTACTGGAGATGAGAAGTGGATACTATACAATAATGTTACAAGTAAAAGATCATGGGGTAAGCCAAATGAACCTCCCAACATCGAAAGGGGGGCTGCATCCCAAAAAAGTAATGCTTTGTGTATGGTGGGAATAAATAGGAATTGTTCATTATGAATTGTCACAAAATCAGGCAATAAATTCGGAAAAATACTATTCTTAAAGGGCAGTATTAAAAGCAAAGCGGCCAGAACTGACCAATCGTCGAGGTGTTGTCTTCCAGCATGACAATGAATGTCAGACAAAAACATATTGAGTGGCTGGGATGTTTTGTGTCACCCCCATATACACCAGACCTTGCCCCCTCAGATTTTCACCTCTTCATGTAATTTCAAAATTCTCTGAACGGCCTGGAGTTCAATTCTTTGGAGACTGTCAAACAGCACCTCGATAACTTCTTCACAAATAAGCCTAATGACTTTTTATTAAAAAGGAATTTTCCAGCTGCCGAAAAGATGGCAAAAAGTCAACAAAATGGTGCGTAACGTTTCTGCAGCGCTTTTTCCTAATTTGTAGCTGAATTTAATGTTGGAACGTTGCTCCAAGAAGGACATTTTGCTACATCGACTTCACAGGCTGAGTCTTTAGCCAAATGGTGAGATGCGCGCCTTAGCATTTTCGCAAAGCGTCATGTGACGTCTCACGCGTGCGCAGAGAACCAGACTTGCAAACAACATCGTTCTTTCGGTTCGCCCACACACCGGGCATGAAGGGGGAGGGTAGTCCCCGAACTTATTGACTGTACCTCGTAAGTATGAATTGCCTTTTTCTTCAAATCGGCATATTCTTTTCCAATCGATAACCAAAATTTTTGGCGAGTCAGAGACTTAAATTGAATGCGCAGTGTTTCGTCGCTTGAAACCTCAATTAACTATTCTTTTTCATTTGAAGAGATTGGACTTAAAATTATCAAACGAAAATGGATCACGTATCCAACCTAATTCATTATCTGGAAATTTTTTGAACTTTTCGAAAAGTTTTCTCCCAATTTTATGACGGGAAATGGTATTTTTAAATATCAAGAAATCTATTATTTTTAGGAAATTCTGAAAAGCACGGTAGCATGTCTGTTGTTTTTGTTCAATTCTCCTTGCCAAAGTATCAGCTTATTCTTAAAAGCTTCAATTTTACTGCTCGATGTTAAAATGTTTGTATTCTCTCCCTGTTGACTTAAATTCAAATCGTTAAGTTCTTCGAAAATGTCAACCATGTAACTGAATTTTCCGAGTCAATCTTCATTAATGAATGAACTTGCCAATATATGTTACTAGCGACTAGCCCCTGTACCTCGGCTACGATTTCAAAGAACGGAGCGCTCTGCGCGCATGCGTACACGAAGAGAAATGAGCGTTGAATTGCTTATTATTGTCTTCAACAATATGTAAGCAATTTTCTTGGTCACTTGTATTAGTTTCTGGCTCAATTGTGTCATTTTCTTTTCTGTAATTGCATAAGAAATGAATGTGCTTACACATATTCCACTTAATAGCACAATCAATGCATGTGCATTTATACCTATGCATACATGTTTGTCAAACTTGGCAAGTTATTTTACACAAACATTCTGTTTTCACTTCTTCAATAGAATACATCTCACTTGTTGATATTGATGCAATCATCCACTTATCTCCATTTTTCATGATAGAAACTTTAAGCAACTCACTAGTTTTATGCCTCTTTCGGAGGTCCCTTACCTTGCTAGTAATTTTTCCTTTGTGAATTACTATCTATCTGTCAACAAGTTTATCTCTAATAAAGCTCATTATTGCACAGATGGCTTTATCGAGCCGCTTGACATGCTTTCCATGCAAGTATATATAATGTATTTTATCGTTCTATACATCCGTTCGATGTGCATATTTGTATTTAATCCGGCATTCAACCTGTGGTACTAAGCCCAGGATTTCGCACATTTACGATAATGTTCTTCAAAATAGCTGGCAAACTGTAGTATCTTCTGATACTTTCCATTGGTTTAGTGCTTCAGTTAATCATTAAGTCAAACGCATTTTTGTTAGTCTCTTGTAATAATGTTCTTAACACATGATTGACCTCGACCTGTTTCTCCCTTTCTTTTACTTTCTTCAAATTATTTCTCCACGCTCTATCCACATGCCTTGTACAATATAATCGCATGTTTGGGATACCCATTGTACTGTACCATGCATTATAAAAACATTCTGCCATATCAGACATAAGTATATTGAGAGAAACGGGTCCACACTTTTGTTTTACAGCTGAGAAGAAAATCTTGATCACATCTTGATCAGTCCGACTTGAAATCATGAAAGCACATGGAACCCTTGGCGCAAATCGTCAATCACCATGAGAGTAAAGTTCTTTCCACTCAAATTTTAAGGGGACCTGGCACCTAAATATCCACCTTCTCAAATTGAACATAATTCAAAGTGTATTGACTGATAATTTATGTTTATGAATGTAATTTGATGTTTTATTGAAGAAAAATGCAAAAAAATTAACATAACCTTTCAAAATATTTTAAAATTTTAAAAAAATTTAAAACGCTACTCCTCCTTTAAAATGTGAGATTTTTGCTTGATTTTTTTACAAGGTTTAAACCATTCTCCTCACTTTTAAAGATGGGATTTTTGATATCTTCATTAGTTTTTGAAAAAAAATTAAAAGCTGAAAAATCTTAGAAAAATCGAGATTTTTCTAAGTTAAATTGCAATAAAAATTATTTTATCAAAAATTCCATCCCTAGTTGCATTAAGTAAGTCATTAAGAACATATCAGAAAAATTTCAAGCGAATTGGTACATATTTGAAAAAGCCTTAGCATTTTAACCATCATATAGTATGCAAAAAAACAACAGAAAAAGCCATTTAAAGATTTTGTTTAGGTAAAAAGTAATAAAATGTTCATTTAAAATATTTCCTTATTTCTTTTTCAGATTACCCTAACAAATATGTGCCATATTAATATCTTTTTGATCAAAATTATCAAATATTTCATATGTACATGATCAAATTTAAATAAGACAATTTCTTTGCAAATGAGAAAAAAAATGTACAGAAGTGCAAATAAATCCACCATAATAGAAATTACTTAAATTAATGAACAGATATTAATATTATTTTATGTTCATATAACTAATTAATACTTTAACATTAAATTTGTGATCACTTACCAAAATAAAACCAAATTTGAGCACTAAAATGAAAAAGGCTTTTCAATGAAAATTAGTTAATTTAGAAGCCACCTGGTTTGAAGGTGACACCTTTTTCTTGACTTTTAATAGCTTGCTTTACTAACTTTTTTGCACGTTTGAATTTGTTAGATCTTCGTCTTTTCTGAAAATTTATTTTTCTTGAAAGAAACATGGCAGCCTGTTTACGGCTTACAGTTCCACAATGAAGCCCCAATGCACTTTGTTGTTCACGCAGTGTTTCGGCTCCACCAAAGTTGTATTCACAAATTGCTTCAGATATGGAGCGACGAACACGATTCAGAAAGCAAAATTTGTCTTTTGGACACTTGCAACACATAATACTGTGCAAGGACTCATTGGCATTTTGTGTTGCACAGCGAACACAACGTTCCAAAAGAGCATTACTTGCCAGCTTTTGTCAGACTGGCAAGAAGTGTGGCATCAACGTTTCACTCAGTGGTGTTTTCACAAACTTGCTATGAGGCCCTGGTTTTTCACCCAGAGCCATAGCTCGTTGATAAAAGCACCACGAGGCTTGGCCTGTTGGACATTTAGAATGCTGGGGGTTAGCGTCTGTAGACATACTGTGATATAATGTGGCATATATCGCAGTTTTCATGCCATTTACATCACCCTTATTCCGTAATATTGCCACAAGGTAATATTTGGTGAGTTTTTTTAGTCTCACTCTTTAAGCTGCCGTGCTTCTTGCCCCCTAAAGTGATACCCCTTGCTCTGCACTTAGACACCACTTCTTGGAGAACAGTTCCTAAACTCTTCCCAACATGGTTCACGCATTCTTCTTTTTCAATGGTAACATCACCATACACTTTGCTATTGACTAGTTCAGTGTATGTTTTGAAATCCCCATCAGAAAGAAACGTGGTGTAGCGGAAGCCTAATTTTTCAGAACGCTTCCACAACAGCGAAGCAGCTTGGAGCTCCATCGAGCTCGAGGATCCAGTATAATTTATTTGACAATCATTTTTATGCCCAGCATACCACGTTTCAAACTCGGCAGTGGAGACACCCAAGATCTTTTTTAGCATTGGAGCAGTGACTACAAACTTTGGACATTACTTTAAAGTCAATGGCATACCCTGTAAACATATCTATGACGCAGCCAACACCGAAAAGGGAAGTGTGACCACGGGTAAGCCATGAGCCATCGAAAGAAACGGCAATATTTGTGATTTCTTCCACTGAAGCTCCAACATCGGAATAAGCTTTCTTGACTACCATCACAGCTTTTTCTTGAAGATTGATGAAAGTCGTTTTATATGCTTCATCAAGGGCACTTGTGCATGAACGGAAAAAGGAAGAGGAAAACACAGGCATGTCCATTACGAAGCCAAAGGATTCTATGGCACCATAACTTTTCCCCATGTGTTGGAATGCTTGCGTCAGTCTTAAATTTATGTCATAATTAGACATCATTTTTTTGTGAAGTTTTAGTTGTTGATTTAAAACTATCACAGCCTTGGCAGACGATGCTCACATTGTATACAATGCCAAATTTTGCACCTAAGTTGAATTTCAATCTCTGCTTGTTGCACTTAGGACAATATAAATCATTTAAAAGATTATTCATCAGTTTCAAGTCCATAAAAACATGAACCTGAATTACTTTCTGATGGTAAGGACGTTGCAGAAAGGTTCTGTATCCTTTGATTAGGAGCAGGAACAATCAGCTGATCTATAGCTGTCAAGGGCTTTGTTTGATGTCGATGTTCAGAACACCAACGCTTACTGTTCATCTTTGAAGCTTGCACAGCTTTTTCTTTTCATACGAGGCATGATAAACAAAAGTTGTTTAACAATGATAAAAAAAAGCAAAACAAAAGTTGTTTAACAATGATAAAAAAAGCAAATTTAAAATAACACAAAATGGAAAGCAAATTAAAAATGTAGTCTTGAAAGACTGTTTGAAATGAATGAATCAAATTATAAACACTTGAGTAAAGCGAAATAAAATCAAAACAAACTGTACTCTTCCGTTAGCTGGGACCAGACAAAAACCGCCAAGCTTAAAAGCTGGCGCAGTTATCGCCAAGCCTAAATGTTGACTTGAAAAGAATATTTGACCCTTTATTTTTATTACATTTAATTCACATTAATAAATTGAAACATATACAAGTATATAAAAAATAATAATGAAATAAAAAAAGATCAATTTACACAGCAGGCATGAAATTGTAAATTTCGTTTACAATTGCTGAAAATAAATTTGTCTTAGCGTGCAAACGTCGCCACATAAATTCAATTCAATAGGACTCTAAATGGTTCCTTGCAATTTCACGCTGACGTTTATTCCGCCATTTCGCAGAACCCCACAACCGCTCTATTGTCTGGGTGTGGCATCCGATTTTTGGGTCCACAAAGTTATACGAGTGATTGACAGTAAAATGTTGAAATCCGGAATCTTTCAGTTCTTCAGTTTTATATCCTTTCCGACAGTCGGGAAAATATGGTACTACCATCAGCTATATGTTCCTCTATCGCGGCTATTAAAGTGGTTCCGGACCCTCTTCCTCCCAGCTCACCGTTAGGTGTAGAGCCTTTCCTGGGAGGAAGGGGAAACTTCCAGCCAACACGAAAAAGGGACACGGGAAACCCGCCCCCACGGACCAGCATTTATTAAATACTAAAAAAAAATACACAGAAAGGCCAACAGGGCCAAACAATAATCGTGACGACCGGCACACCGCCGGTTTACAGGGTCGTTTTACACAGCACGTATTACAACACAAACAAAATACACATATTAAAATACACATACAATACAAAGCATAAAAAGTCATACAAGTGAAGATGAAATAAATAGATTATGAATATGATTACCGTTAATAAATAATTTATGAATATACAAATAACATTTTAAAATCAAGTCTAAAAACTTAGTAATAAAAAACCGGATAATATTTATTTATTTTAAAATCAATAAAAGTCACATGAAAAATTTAAAAGGTACTATAAAAAGTTAAAAATAGGTTAGATTTTCTGACTGAGGGACCCCGTCGTCATCGCAGCGAAGGAACTGCAATGCACTGATCAGGGTGACATTAAAATGCAATAAGTTAAAATCTAAAGACAAATTCGTTGAATTGCGCTGATCAGCGGGAGATTAAAATATAATGAGTTAAGATCTAAGAAAAATGCGTTGAATTGCAAAAGAGTGTACAAATTAAAAAGGGTAATTTAGAATTTCCAACATAGTTAGCTCTGCAAGTCATTAAAGCTATGAGATACATGCCAACAAAGTCAATTAAAAATTTTATTTAGTTAAAATAAATGGAGTACGAGTGCAGAGAAGGGCGAAGATCGTTCCGCTCAAAGGGTGTGTAAGGGGAGTTCCAGGGACGAGACAGGACAGCAGAGACCCAAAGTATACGAGATTGAGTTTGGAGATCGGAGGTGTAATAATAACCTCTGTTGTGTCGAAAATTAGTTCGGATCGTATAGTGGGTAATTTACTTTGAACAGTGAATTGCCTCCGTAGGAACAGTAAAGTATCTAGACACAGTTCTTAAAAAATTACATTAGAAAATTTATTAAGTTAAAATTTAAGGGTAAACAAAATGCTGATTAACAATTGGGCAAGAGGGGCCCCCGATAAGACACCGAAAACGTCACTTTTTACAAATAAGGATTTGACACAATACAAAAGTTCAGGAGGAGATGGGGACCAATGGCACAACCCGAGGAACAGATGGACTCACCCTCAGCAAAAGATCTCAGGAAAATGGTGTGGGGTTTCGGTACGTCGGGCGTCAGACATGGAACTTCTGAATCCTCTCAAATCTAGTAGCAGGCCCCTATCCATGGAGGAGCGTGGTTGTCGAGATGATTCCAACTCCGCTGGACCGCCAGGTCGCCGGGGAAACTCGTCAGGGCAATCCGTTCTTCGCCGCTTCCTCCTCTTCCGATCGTCTTCTCCGCAGAGAAAAATCAAGTGCCCCCTTGTAGGGGTGTACGACTATTTATCGTCCTTTGATTTCTGAAGAACCGCCCAAATCCATCAACCCTGATCGACGGTAAACCCCGTAAAAGATAAGCCCACCTGCCCAAGAGGTCATCCATCAAAATCCCCCTCCTCTTAGTGGACAATCCGCCCCGACGAAAGGGGCCAAGGGGTCAGACATCAAATACGCCGATACTAATGAGCGCTTTTCCCTCAACGGGGACTCACATTCCTTCTCACGCTAACCCGTGAGAAAAACTACCAAGCGCCCAAAAGGTGGTGCAAAGGCAACATAATATATACAGTAAAAAATTACAGACAACACAATTAATACTTAAAAATCAACCCAACAATACCCCCTGTATAAATAAAATTTTTGTATAAAATTTTTTTTGTGTGAATACTTTTAAGTACTGCAAGACTAAAATAAGATACAAACATACTATGTAATAGAATCAATCGACATGAATATGAAACTGAGATTTGGATACATACAGTAAATTATACCGACACATAAAATAAACAATTATTAAAATCAAACCTTATACACTTTCACCATTTTCAACAAATCATAGGATTCATTATTACATCCTTCTGAATCTTGTATAATTTACATATGTCTGCATTTGAACGCATTAAGGCAACACCACTCTTCCATTTGAGCGCGGCCTTAAATCATAACCATGGTTATGCATTCTTGGTGCAACCCATTTTCCCCACAAACCAGGGAAATTCCTGCAGTCTGAACCAGGTGCAAAAAGGGACACATGTCTACTGCCATTATTTACTTCCCTCTGTTCCTGTGGGATAAGCGTACCTTCCCCTGATTTCTGCGATTCCTGATTTTTCAAATGGTTTCTCCTCTTTACAGCCATGCTCAAGTTCTCTATATGCACAACCCTTTTATAATTGGATTTTTTGAGATGCTGAATCTCCACTGATACAGGAGAGAAAACCCTAGAAACCGTAAATTTCCCTTCATTGGGTCTTGCAAATTTTCTGGAAAGCCCTGCTTTTACCGCTGGGTTGTACCAGTAAACCAGATCACCCACTTTGAAGATTTTGCTATTAGCAATCTTTCCTCGACTGGTTTCCTGCTGTTCAGCTGCCTTAGTTAAATTATTTCTAACTTGCTTAAACGTATCTCTGAAACTTTGTAGAAGTTGGTCGGCATATTCAATATGGTCAGCATAAGAAAAGGTCTGTGCCTGTTTTAAGAATTGGTTAGGCAAATCGAATTCCCTTCCAAATGTTAAAAAGGCAGGTGTAAAGTTCGTAGCCTGATGCTCCGCCGTCCGATAGGCAAGCAATGCAAAAGGGAGCTTTGTATCCCAATCATTATGCTGTGAGTTAACCAGGAAACTAAGTGCATTCCCCAAAGTCGCATGAGCTCTCTCCACACATCCGTTTGATTGTGGCCTCCAAGCAGTGGTATCAATCTTTTTAATACCCAAAGACTTGTATATTTTTTGCATAGTAGCACTTAGCAGGTTAACTCCTCTATCTGAGACTAGCACCTGAGGTGTTCCGTATCGAGCTATGAATTGCAGTAATATTTCAGCTACCGTATCACTAGTTGTATCTGCTACAGGAAAAGCCTCAAACCAACGAGTAAAATAATCCGTAAACGTAATTATATACTTATTTCCCTTTTTTGTTATAGGCAAAGGCCCTACAATGTCAAAAGCAACCCTTTCAAAAGGACCGTCGGGAATCGGTATTCTTTGCAAATTAGCTAGATGTTTGGGTTTATGAGCTCTCCTAGTCATACACTCATGGCAAGATTTGACATAGTTCATTGTTTGAGCGTACATTCCCGGGAAGTAATATAGTTTCCTGATTCGATTTAAGGTTTTCTTAATTCCCTGATGACAAGCCATTGGTGAATCATGGCATAACTTAAATACCTTAGGAATTAATTCTTGAGGAATAACTAATTTCGGTTTCCTGCTATCATTATTCTCCCTGGAATCTGTGCACATCAACACATTATTCTGATCAAAAAATTTAATATATTTGGGGTAGGTTGGTTTTTGTTTCTGAAGATCATCTCTTATTTTTCTGCATTTTGAATCTCTTAATTGAGCTTGTTCTAACTGTTCAATTTCTTGACAGATTATTTCACATTCCTGTGCCACTTCGCCCCCAGGGGCATTCCTTCTTTAGGTTTGTACGGGCTTCACAACCCCGGGGTACCTGAGTGATCTTTTTCTTTCCCAGGGGTTTGCTGTCTTTGGTGAACACGGGGGTCGCGCTCCCGGGATACCTAAGCGATCTTTCTCTACCTTCATCCCACTACTCTATTCCCCACCCCTCCTTTTTCTCCATTTCACGTCTTGCGATTCGGAAACCATTGAAATTTCTTAACATTGAAAAACACCTTAAATTCATTCTTTTGTTATTTAAAAACTATGTTTATCACCTATCATAGAATACCTTTTTAGTTGTGTTAAGTTCTATTTTCGAAATTATCATTTATTCCCTTTTTATGATTCTTTTAAAAAAGACGTCAGTACGTTTTTCTGACCCGCATGTTTGCCGTGTGCGGCGTCCCGTATCGGGGGAAAGTGGAGTCCTGGGGTACCTGATGCGTGCCCTTTGGTCCATGCTTCTGCGTAGACGGGTGGCTGGAGTGAGCCCGCTCTGGTCAATCGGCTCACCTAATTTCTCTGGGGTTCACCACGTCAGAGCGCTTGGTCCCTCTGTCGTGTTGGACTCCAATGATATTGGGTATTTAGGGTTAGTGCTGTAGCTAGGGATGCCCTGGGCGAACTGGCGGATCCACATTCCGACACTACGGCACTATATTCTGGTTGTTACTCCTGAAGCGGTTCCGAGATCTGTTGCTAGACAACTGCCGGATACTGCTTCCCCTGGTTGGGCTCCATGGTGGGCGGGGGCACACCAGGATGAATTTTATTTTCTAATATTCATGGAACCTAAAACTTCTTGCCCTGACGGAGGCTTAGATCCGTCAAACACCACTAACCAAGTAAATAAAAATTATATTAATGAATCATGTAAAGTAACGGTTACACCTGTCATTTCCGCAATTCCTGAAACAAAAAAATCTGTTCCTAAATTTCTTATTGTACACAATGAATCCGGTAAATTAACAAAAATGTCACCATTTCTAATAGAAAAATATATAAAAAATGCAGCTGGAGAAGTAAATAATGTTAAAAAATTGAAATCCGGAGACCTTTTAATTGAATCCAAATCAGAAATACAATCAATAAAACTATTAAACATTAAAAACTTTGGGGACGTCGAAATTCAAGTCTTTCCGCACAAAACCCTTAACTATACCCGAGGAGTTATCTCATCCCAAGAACTCGCAATGGTGTCCGACGAAGAATTTGTCGCTGAACTAAAAGACCAAAAAGTTATAGCAGCCAGAAGAATCATGATGAGGCGAGATTCTAATTTCATTCCATCAAGAAATGTTGTTCTGACCTTCGATTCTCCTGTTATGCCAACAAAAATAAAAGCCGGTTACTTGTGCTGCGACGTGAGGCCTTTCATTCCAAGCCCACTGCGATGCTTTTTATGCCAGAGATTTGGACATGCTAAAACAGCATGTCGAGCATCAGCAACCATCTGTGCACGTTGCGCAAAGCCCGGTCACGACAGTTCAACGTGCTCTGAACTCGAACATTGTGTTAATTGCCAGGGAAATCATGCTGCGTATTCAAAAACTTGCCCTCGTTGGATACAGGAGAAAGAAATACAATCAATAAGAGTAACCAAAAATCTATCTTTCCCCGAAGCAAGAAAACTAGTGGAATCTCGTACACCTCGTCCTAATTCCTCATATGCATCCGTTATTAAAACTAGCAAAACAATAAGCACCCAAACATATAATTCAGATTTTACATCTAATACAGTAAATGCAGAAACGCAAATAAACTCTACTCCTTATAAATATCAACCAACCAAATCAAATCAGCAATCCCATAGCGTAAGCCCAAAATCAATTGACAAAGTTACAAGTAAACCCTCAAACCTGCCGCAACAGAGAACCACACCAGCAACAAAAATCTTCAAGCCGAACCCAACAACGTCAATAGAACAAAATAAAAAAAGCAAAGTAAGAAAGACAAACCTCCCCGGAACTCTAAAGACCCCTCAAAATTACCGGATACCGAAATAGATTTACACCCTTCCACAGACTCAGATATGGAGTTTGGAGATGACAATATTGAAGAAAACGCTGCATTTTTTAGGAAAGGTTCTAGATTTTACAAAAAACCTTCCAAATAAAACCACCCAACCTTTATTTCAGAAGACATTGAAAAGGGCTCTAATTTTTAAAAAATAAATGGCTATTAATCTCCTAACTTGGAACTGTCATGGTTTTCGTACACATATCGACGATGTCAAATCTCTAATAAATAATTTTAACCCTGTTTGCCTAGCCCTTCAAGAAACATACTTAACGCCTAATAACTCAATTAATGTTAAAAATTATAATTTAATAAGAAATGATTACATCCACGGTGCACGCGCTTCGGGCGGCGTGGCTATAATGACCTTGCAGAATTTCCCATCCAGAAGAATTTCTTTAAATACGAGCATTCAAGCAATAGCCATACAACTTCATATTAAATTTTTAATAACAATCTGCTGCATATATCTACCCCCAAATGAAAGCGTTAGTCAGCAGGAACTAAATGATTTAATAACTCAACTTCCGTCTCCATACTTCATCATAGGGGATTTTAACGGACACAACCCTCTTTGGGGAAGTAATGATTTTAACACTAAAGGACAACAAATTGAAAAATTGATGGATGATCATTGTCTCTGCCTTTTAAATGATTCCAGTCATACATACTTCCATACTCCGACCCAAACCTTTCACACCCTGGACCTTGCAATATGCTCCCCTACTTTGCTTTCATTTTGGGACTTTAAAATTGACAATGATCTGCACAATAGCGATCACTTTCCAATCATTTTAACATATAACTGCAATGACGTTTTACTACCCAGACGACCTGTGCGATATATATTCGAGAAAGCGGATTGGACTCGATATCAAGTGGAATCAAACATTTCCGACAACATGGTTATGATGCCTAGCATAAATGATGCCGTTGAAATGATAACGAACACCTTGATTAAGGCGGCAGATGTGGCTATCCCCAAAACATCGGGTAAAATGCCTAAATTATGGAAGCCTTGGTGGAATGAAGCATGCTCTCAAGCCCATAAATTCCAAAAAAAAGCATGGAACACCTTCAGACGTTATCCCACCACTTCGAATCTGATAGTTTTCAAGCGGGCTAAAGCAGAAGCTCGAAAATTAAGGAGACAGCGACAAAAAGAATCCTGGCAAGAATACGTAAATACAATTGAATGTCGAATATCATCAAAACAGCTATGGGGAAAAATTCGAAAAATTACCGGCAAATATCGTAATCCAAATATATCGTTTTTACTTCAAAATGGACAAGTCGTTTCAGACGTTAAGACAATTGCTGATACCTTGGGAGAATCTTTTTCTAAGGTATCGCATGAGAGCTCTTACCCCCAAGATTTTATTAATTATAAGCGACGTGAAGAACGCAAGACGTTAAACTTTCAACCATCCGCTCATAAAACTTACAATCGTAAGTTTACCACATTCGAACTGAAAAATGCATTAAGGAAATCACACCCGACTTCACCGGGCCCCGATCATATTCATCTAGACATGTTGACCCATCTCAATGAAGATTCATTACAAAACATTTTACTTCTTTATAATAGAATTTGGACAGAGCAAGATTTTCCGACAACCTGGCACAGAGCTATTATTATTCCAATACCGAAACCTGGGAAGGATCCTCAAGACCCTAATAACTATCGACCCATTGCCTTGACAAGCTGTATCTGCAAAGTCATGGAAAGAATGGTGAATGCTCGGTTGATACATGTCCTTGAGTCTGAAAAACATCTATCGGAGTTTCAAAGCGGATTCCGTTTTGGACGAAGCACCTACGACAATGCCTTAATGCTGGAATCCTCTATCAGAGATACATTCGTCACAAAGAAGCATTTGGTAGCTGTCTTCTTCGATATGGAGAAAGCTTACGATAGGACATGGCGATATGGCATAATGCGAGACTTATACGAGATGGGCTTTCTGGGAAATCTTCCACTATTTATTCAAAACTTTTTAGTGACAAGGACCTTTAGCGTTCGCATTAATAATATTTTATCAGATGACTTTTCACAGGACGAGGGTGTTCCCCAAGGAAGCGTTCTAAGCGTGATACTTTTTATAATTAAAATCAACGGTATTATTAAACAACTTCCTCCATATGTGCACGGAACGCTTTTTGTAGACGATTTCCAGATTTTTTGCTCTGGAATCAATGTACCTTTTATTGAAAGACAACTCCAAACGGCTATTAGAATTGTAAGTAAGTGGGCAAACGAAAATGGTTTTGTTTTTTCTTCGCAAAAGACTGTATGTGTACATTTTACTAGAAGACGCGGACTTTTTCCTGATCCAGAACTTTTACTAGACGGAACTGTTATTCCAGTAGTTCCAGAAATAAAATTTTTGGGTATTATTTTTGACTCGAAGTTATCTTTTCGATCTCATATCAAAGTATTGAAACGAAAATGCAACCAATCATTGAATATTTTAAAGGTTTTATCTAACACAACTTGGGGAGCTGATTTTATTTCAATTTTAAAAATTTACAAAGCTCTTGTCCGATCGAAACTCGATTATGGGAGTGTAATATATGGATCTTCTGCTAAGTCTGTTCTTCAAGCCCTGGATACTATTCATCACCAAGGCCTCCGATTATCCCTCGGAGCTTTTCGCACTTCGCCAGTCCAGAGTTTATATATAATGACAGGCGAGCCGGATTTAAGACATCGACGTGAGAAACTTACCCTAAAATACTATTTTAAGATTAAAGCCAACCCTTCTCACCCATTGCATAATAGAGTAACTAACCCTAAATTTGGAAGTCATTACTCATTAAAACCTTCATTCATACCATCACTTGGTTTTAGAGTCCGTACCATAATGAATTCATTAAATGTTGACAATCTGGGAATATTTCCTAGAGAAAACGAACCTCCACCTTGGAATGATAAAAATCTACTTACCATCAATGACTTTTCCCATTTTAACAAATCATCAACCCCCGATACCATTTATTTACAATTATTCCATTCTCATAGAAACAAATATTCATCTTTTAAAACAGTTTTTACTGACGGATCTAAGAACGGGACAAATGTTGGTGCCGCGGCCGTTTTTGATAATACAACCATTGCTAGAAAATTGCATGGGTGCTGCAGTGTCTTCACTTCAGAGATCTACGCAATAATTTTAGCCTTAAAAACGATTTCTACACACAGTAATAAAAACTGGATCTTGTATACCGACTCTAAAAGTAGTATCGAATCCCTATTAAACTGTACACATAAAAGTCATTCCTTGGTTTTAAAAGCAATGAATTTGCTCCTAACATTAACAGAAAATGATTTTCGGATATTCTTTTGTTGGATTCCTGGGCATGTGGGAATCCGGGGCAATGAGAAAGCGGATTTGGCAGCCAAAAACGCAACACTGATTATAAACTCCAATGTCCCGATTCACGACATTAATAGTGTTTTAACCCAAGCCATAAATTCATCCTGGCAATCCGCTTGGGATTTGGAAAACCATAACAAACTTCATGATATTCAACCATCTATAAAGGGATTCAGCAACACAAACTTAAATAGAAGTCATCACGTAAAACTGACAAGGCTCCGAATCGGACATTCCTTTTTTACCCACAGACATTTACTGCTGGGAGAACCAGCTCCTTTATGCTCATCATGCAATAGTATTTTTTCCATAAAGCACATATTGACGGAATGCCGGAATTTTAATCGTCATAGACTAAACCGATTTGGTATCTCCCCTATTACCTTAACAGACTTGTTGATGGACCCACATCATAAAAACTTATTTTTATTCCTTACTGACATTGGTTTCGCAAACTTTATTTAGATTTTATAATCGACTGCAACATACACAACTGTACTGAATTTTATTACGTGGCTTTCTGACTCGCTCTAAATAAATACCAGTTATGAACTAGCTATTGTTTGGCGCAGCATGGCCAAATCTGGCCCTTGTGCCATAAAAAACCAACCAACCAACCAACCAACCTGTGCCACTTCGTTAAACATTACTTGTTTAATTTCGCCCTCCGTTCTACCCAAAGGTCTGGACAAAAAGTCACTAACAGTATTCGATTTTCCTTTAATGTACTTAATCTCGTAATTAAATTGGGACAAGGACATCGACCAACGGGCTACACGGTGAAAGGAATCTTTAAATTTCCAAGTTGCAGTTAAGGGGGCATGATCTGTGTAAACAAAGAATTTTCTTCCCAAGAGATATTGCTTGAAATAGTTTGTGAAGTGCACTACGGCCAAAGCTTCTCGTTCCGTGACTGAATAACGAACCTCTGCATCTTTTAATTTCCTACTTGCATAAGCTACAGGTTTGGAAAAATCATTGTTATCTAATTGGCACAAAACCGCTCCAATAGCTATGTTACTAGCATCTGTGAATAAATGAAAATCTTCCTTCATATCAGGTAATTTTAGACAAGGTTGATTAACCAAACAGTCCCTCAAATCCAAAAATTCCTTCTCTGCCTCCGAATTCCAAACAAACCTCTCTTTCTCTTTGGTCAAATTTGTTTATTGAAAAGAACGTTGGCTTATGTCCGGTATAAACTTTCGATAGTAATGTAGGGGGACCACACAGGACACAAGTGTAATAGACAAAACTTATTTATTACTTTGAAACTTAACTAATTTACATTAAAATCTACAACAGGAGTTTACAACCGAAGCACTGCCGCCTACGGTACTGGGCAGTGGTTGGCAGAAAAGCGCAGAACACTCCTACGCGAGTGTGTCTCCTTGGTTCCTTGACTCGAACTGGGTTCGGTACTTGCGTGCGTCGCGTCGCACCGTGGGGGCCCTCTAGCGGTCGCCACCGACACTCTGCCACCCTGATATGTTGTGGACTCCACGGCAGTATTTACAAATAGTCTAGATAAAAGATAAACAAAAGACAGAAAAACGAAAACACAAAAATATTTCACATATAAAAGGAGAAAAAAAAATTAACGTAGGTTTGAAGACCAGGGCTTCATGTGATCGGCTGCCGATGTCGAAACGTTGGGTCCATCATGATAATCCACCCGCTCCACATCGTAGCGCTCATTTCCCTTAACGCGGGTAATGCGGTATGGTCCAAAAAATTTAGTTTTTAATTTACGACCTGGTCCAAATTGGGTTCTCTGGATCGCTACTAGATCGTTCAGCGAATATAAGCGTGCTGGTTTACGTCGCTTATTAAATTGTTTTTTATACTCCTCCTGAACATTAAGAATATTAAATTTGGCGTCTTCGCGCATTTTATCTCTATTGTCTAGTGTAGATTTGAGAAATTCTTCCTCTAAAAGGGATTTAATAGGTATGTCCTCTTTATTTTTCATTTTGACGCCTAACATAAGTTCAAATGGAGAGTATTTAGTTGCTCTGCTCACGGAGCTGTTTAAAATACGCTGGACCTCCGAAACGTATTTATACCACTTTGTTTGAGCATTAATTGAGAGTTTTGATAAAACAGGCGCTAGAATACCATGGATACGTTCTACCTGTCCATTGGAACGAGGGATGCCAGTCGTGATTAACACGTGCTGTATCTTTTCCTCACGGCAGTAGGTCTCGAAGTCGCCGGATGTGAACGCTGATCCTCTGTCGCTGATGATGCGCGCTGGGTTTCCAAATACAGTCTGAAGTTGTCAGCTTCTCGATAGCATGCTGAGCAGATGTAGTTTTCACAGGGTACAGCCATGTCAATTTGGAAAATGCGTCGACCACTGTGAAGATAGTTTTTGTTGGTACTCGGTAGTGGTCCTATAAAGTCAATGTGAAGCGTTGCCAAAGGAGAATCTTCCTTCGGTATGGGGTGTAACAGTCCTTCACCTTTACCACGTTTGCGATTACAAAGGATACATTCGACACAGTTGGATATTATTTTCTCAATTTTTGTTTTCAAGTTGGGAATCAAATAATCTCGTTTTAACAATTCCTCCGTTTTGTTAACTGAAAAATGTCCTTTACAGTGACTTTCCTTTATTAGTTCTGACTCGAGTGACTGGGGTACCACTAACAGTTCCCTCCCATTGACATATTTATAGAGAACACCTTCCTTAATCGCGTGATCCTCTAATTCGTTTTTAGCAGCTAATCCCTTAAGCACTTGTAAATGTTCGTCAGTGTCCTGTGCTTTACATAATTTATTTGTTATCTCGCCTTGAGCTCGCGTTATAACTAATATTGAGTTCCTGCTTAACGCATCAACATGTCTCATTTGACTGTTAGGGCGATGTACTATCACGTACTCAAATTCTTCAAGGTATAAGGCCCATCTAGCGATTTTTGGAGTGAGGTCC
This sequence comes from Meta bourneti, assembly GCA_933210815.1. Classification (NCBI taxonomy): domain Eukaryota; kingdom Metazoa; phylum Arthropoda; class Arachnida; order Araneae; family Tetragnathidae; genus Meta; species Meta bourneti. The sequence continues at coordinate 53,966,764 of OW119932.1, forward strand.
CTTTTTTGCATGGTTTTCTGAAAAGCGTCGCAATCAGTGACTATTTTCACCTTCGTACCGAACAAATACATTCGAAATTTTTTGAGGGATTCAACAACTGCTAAAACCTCTAATTCGTAGCTACATAGCTTTTCCTGTTGTTGGCTGGTTTTCTTACTCATATAGTGAATCGGGTGTAATTTGCCGTCATCACCTTGTTGTAGCAGAATACCTGCCAAGCCGTGACTACTAGCATCAGTGTGCAATTCTGTTGGGGCTCCCGCACAAAAAATATTAAGGACTGGTCCTTTAGATAGCAAATTTTTTAATGTTTGAAACGCTTCAATTTGTGAATAGCCAAATTCAAAGGTAACTGCATTTCTCAATAAATCGCTCAACGGTTTCGCAATTAAAGCATAATGAGATATAAATCTCCGAAAATAACCCGTAAGTCCTAAGAAGTTTTGCACTTGCTTAACCGTTTTCGGTTGAGGAAATTTCTCCACAGCTAGTGTTTTGGATGGTGAGGGACAAATTGTGCCATTCTCAATAGTATAGCCTAGAAATTCAATTTTTCTCGTTAAGAACTGACATTTCTTAAAATTAATCTCTAGTCCGTATTCTGAGGCAACAGTTAGTACCTTTTTTAATTTCTCCAACCCCTCCTCATTTTGTGAAGGAATTACAAAATCATCCATATACACTATGAGTATGTTTTCCTTAATTAAGTCTCTAAATACGCTGTGAACAAAACGTATGAAGTTCTGTGGGCTAGTGCAAAGTCCAAATGGTGCTTTTTTAAATTGATGTTGAGCGTTATGCGTCGCAAATGATGTATATTTGTAGCTAGTCGGTTCTAACTCCACATTGTAAAAAGCGCTCTTTAAATCAATGCAAGAAAAACATTTAGCGTTGCTCAACTTATCAATAGTTTCGTCTACTTGTCCAACGGGAAAACGATCTCGAATAATTTTCTTGTTTAATTTACGGTAATCTATGCATAATCTGTGTTTCCCATCCTTTTTTTTAACAAGTACTATTGGTGACGCAAAGTCGCTTGAAGACGGCTCAACTACATCTAACCGCACTAAATCGTCTATTTCTTTGTCAATTATTTTTTGTTCTACAATACTAATACGCCGGGCACGATGCCAAATCGGAATGCTATCCGACAAAACAATATTCATCTTAAAATTAATACTTTTGGTTTTGAGCGGAGTATAGTCAGCAATCAAATTCGTTAGTTCATTACGCAATGTTTCATTTTTCACGTGCAAGAATTCTTTCTCAAAACACGAAGTTGAATCGGCTATGCGAAACAAAAAAAAAATCGTGACCTTCGATTGAGGGGATGGATATAGAGTTTGGGGGTAAATCATCAAAAGTGTTGTTCGAAATCTGTGGTTTTGATATTTTGTTTACTGCCAAAAGGATTTCGTTTGGGATCATCTCTTGTCGAAAGGAAGTGCTTTCAAGGTCAGACTCGCAAGTTTCGCTGAGTCTACGATAAATTAACGGTGGAATAACGCTATCGACCGCCAATTTGTCGCTTATTGCTACATTTAACGAAAGATAAGGGTTTAAGCTGGAATTGAGTGAACATTTTATAGTTCCTATATTCGCTAAGACAGAATTACCAAAAGCTCCCGTTAATGTAATTTGACCGTGAAACTTTTCCCCTGGAAAGAATTTTGGGTGTACGCAAACAAATTCACTTCCACTATCCTCTAAGCATTTAACTTTTACCCCATTCATAAACACGTCAACGAATTTTAAATTGTTATGCGCAATTTCAGGTATAGTTATTCCCGAAACTAAATTTTCCGATGAGGGTTTCTCAGGGTTTTTATTGTCAAATTTGTTAGGGCAAAACCGAGCAAAATGACCCTCACCACACACAAAGCAAGTTCGTTTTTTGTGGTGTATGTCGTTGTGGTTTGTTATTTGACTCTCGGTCCCTTTTTTCGACACTAAAGTTGGTGTTGGGTTTTGGCTTAAAATGCCACTGGTTCTTTTTTGCATCACCTGCACTCTGGGTTACCATTTTTGTCTCTGGAATGGAATCTGAAATTTGTCTTTTAGAACGCGATGCAAAAAAAAGATCACACTCACGACCCAGTTGTGATGGACGAAACCACTTTTCACCCTCACGTGTGCTAATATGCTCCTTAGCTCTACCCTCTAGATTATCAAACATTTTATCTGACACCATTAACTCGACTAATTGTTTAAATTCATTGACATCACGCAGTCGACAGTAATACTCAAAAATCGATGTTAAGCGCGCAGCATATTGTGCGTAACTCTCGGTTTTAAGTTTGTGTGAATATTTAAACTCATTTAAACACTCTCGCGGCGTTGGTTGAATTTCCTTAAGGATAAGACCTTTAAGTATCTCATAATTAGTCATTTCCTCTTCAGTTACATACGACAATATAGTACTGACCTTCTCGCCAAGTAATGTAATTAAAATTTCCGCTTTAAAGGAATTGGGTACATCTTTAGTAACAAATGATTTCTCCAAGCTGCGGAAATACAAATGATACAATTCTGGTTTATCTGGAACAGGCATTGTTAAAGTTTTAACACTTTTTAACAGTTTTTCTAAGCTTTGAGTTGTATCAATATGATCGTTAGCATTTACTCGTGGGTCGGAATTTTGGAGCTCTACCTCCTTTTCCACTCGAGCTAACCTAATTTGTTCTAATTGTATACGCGCTTGAATATTTTCAGCTTCAACTCTTTCACTTTCAGCTCGTTTCAGACGCTGGTCCACGACATTGGCCACTGTATGTATTACAAAATCAGGATCAGTTTCGTATATAGCACATTTCTCAATGGCAGTTTTAATATCAATTATTTTAGCTCCCACAGGTAATTGAACATTTAACGTCCGCCACGACGAGGAGATCCTGTTTCATACAATTCTTAAACATAATAAAGCTGTAAATTAATTCTCATGCCAAGTAAAAAATAGAAATTTCCCACCTGAGAACTGTTGTCGCCTACTTTTCAGGACGCGATGGTTCTATGTTGGTTTGGGCGGGTATTCGCAACACTTCTGACACCAAGATGTAGGGGGACCACACAGGACACAAGTGTAATGGACAAAACTTATTTATTACTTTGAAACTTAACTAATTTACATTAAAATCTACAACAGGAGTTTACAACCGAAGCACTGCCGCCTACGGTACTGGGCAGTGGTTGGCAGAAAAGCGCAGAACACTCCTACGCGAGTGTGTCTCCTTGGTTCCTTGACTCGAACTGGGTTCGGTACTTGCGTGCGTCGCGTCGCACCGTGGGGGCCCTCTAGCGGTCGCCATCGACAGTAATTAATACAACCCAAAAAGCTACGCACCTGTTTACGCGAGGAAGGAATCTTGCAGTTTTGAACAGCTTCCACATTTTTGGGATCAGGAAAAACCTTTCCTTTGGTAATTGTAAACCCTAAATAGTTAATTTCTTCCGTTAAGAAAGTGCACTTTTGCGGTTTAAGTTTGAGATTATGAGCTTGTAATCTGTCAAATACCATTTGCAATTTATCTAAATATGAAGGAATACTTGCTATTATAATGTCGTCAATATAACATCCTATTTTGAAAACTTCCAAACCTGATAATGCTATTTTCATGAGTCTTTGAAAGGAATTCGCACTGGTACTTAAACCAAAAGGTGTGCGCGTGAACTGAAATAAACCTTGTTCAGTAATTATGGCTAATTTATGTTTATCTTCGGGATGAACCATCTGTTGGAAAAATCCACTCGTTAAATCCAATGTGGAAAAGTATCGACTATCCTCCAAATCGTCCACCACCTCATTAATATTCAGGATTGGATAAGAGTCAGGAACTACCTTTTTGTTTAATTCTCTAAAATCGGTGACTAATCTAAATTCGCCTGAGGACTTTTTTACCAATAGAACTGGTGCTGAAAAAGCGCTAACTGAAGGTTCCAAAATTCCGGCCTGTAATAACGTATTTATTTGTTCTGTCATTTCCCCTTTTAGGTTATAAGGTACACGATACTGTCTTCGTCTGACAGGAATATCGCCCGTTAAATCTACTCTGTGTAATAAAGTGTCACAGCCAGGAAGATCCTGAACTGAAGTCGCAAATGCCTTTTGATTTTTCACAATCAATTCCATTAATTTACTCTTCGTCTGCTCATCTAGGTGTTCTAAGTTGAACTTTCCTGTCCATTTTAAATCAGCCTCATTACACTCACCGTCATGTTGGTCTGAGTCAATATGAAATACGTCCTCATTATTTTCAACAACCAACTTTTCACATGAAATCAATTTTTTATGCTTTCTAATCTCTATTATTTCATCTGAAGGATTTAAAATCAAAATTGGTACATTTTCTCTAATTACACTTTTATGCACAGTTCGAGCAACCCAATAATAGTTAGATCCGAATTCTTAGCAAGGTTCTGCTAGGAACAGATCGGATCCCAATCTGCCCTTTAAATTTACCCTGACTAGCGTTTGTGAAAAGGGAGGTAAAGTTACAGATTTATTAACGTAGCCAAAACAGTTATCAATTTTGTTGGTTCCTTCCTGTTCCACAAACGCCATGCTATCTCCCTGCGAGAGACGCCAAGGAATGGAATGTTCACCTAATGCGAAACATTTTTTCTTAAAATCTAAACGTCCCCCGCATTGTTCTAAAAATTTTATGCCCAAAATAATATCAAAATTTTCTGAAATAGGTGTCTCCGTGATATAAAACAAAGTACTTATTTTCTGGTCAGCAATTTTAACATTTAAATCTAGTTGTTGCTTTATATTTATAGATTTGTTAGCTATGGTAGAAATGCATGCATTACACTGTCGAGTTTCCTGATTACTGTCCAAACACTCCCTAGGCATAAGGTTTATACTCGCTCCCGAATCAATTAAAGCTGTGAAAACTCTTTGTTTAATCTCTACCTCAATGATTGGTAACCTTTTGTGTTTACCACATGAAAATAGAGAAAAATTCTGTTTCCTGGGGCTTTCTACCTTCAGATCACCCGAGTTATCCAAGACACTCTTTCTTAGTTTAAAATTTTTGGGAGGTTGTCTAGATGAATTATTCAGTCTACCCTGCATTGTAATATTTACTCGGCAATCCCTCCTAAAATGACCGAATTTCCCACACTTAAAACATCGTCTTCTCTGACCGACCCCCTCTCTCCCCGACTCTGTTTCCTTAATTCGTTTTATTTCCAGGTTCTGTAATCTTTCAGAAAACCCTGCAATCTGCTCAGATAAATCTTTCAAAACACTACTGAGTGCTTGCTCCTGAGTACTTTCCGCTATTTGTTGCATTGAAAAAACTTGGGGCGCTGTTTCCTGACTTTTGGTTAAAAAAGGGTTTGTATTTACTGACCTACAAGCATTTATAGCTCTCTCCTTCAATCTCGCATAGGTTTTAATATCCTCGACGTTCAATGGATCTTTCACAATAACTCCCCGTAAAATTTCGGGTTTCAAATTCGTCATTAACATGTTGAAGAGCATTTGTTTCTGATAATCACGCAGAGTAACCTGGTCTAACCCCTTTCCATAATTCAAATTGTGCGACATATGTGTTGCCTTTGCAATAAACTGGTCAACTGACAAATGTGGAGGTTGACGAAAAGCCATAAATTCAAATAAAACTTGCTGTTGAGTCCTTTTAGCCCCAAAAGCATCATCGAGAACCCGAGTTAAGGATTCAACAGTTTGAATGCCTTCCAACTCGCTGACATATTCTCTAGCTTCCCCATAAAGACTGTTTTATAGCAAAAATTCGATCTGAATCACTCCAAATCCATTGCTCTGCGGCATCTTTTACTCTAACCAGAAATTCTCCGACAGAAATGTCTTCGGGTCGTCCGCCAAACTTTGGAAGAATACTTAAATGCATAACGTTAAGTGCGGATGGGACAAATACCGTCGGGGTTTCAAAAGGCTGTGTCATTTTTGCACCCTCTCACACTGATTTACACATAAACAAAGTAGAAACGATGTCGCATATATATACACTTCAAAACCAGCAAACACAAATACAATTCAAAATGTCAAATATTACTCTGGAAACGTATCATCAGAAATTTTATCAATTGGGGTGATTCCCAATTATAAGAACTCTGCTAAACGTTAAACATTGCACTAAACAGATACTCCATTGCTCATAGGAGGCACTGGTCACGGCACCATTTTTGTGTCGAAAATTAGTTCGGATCGTATAGTGGATAATTTACTTTGAACAGTGAATTGCATCCGTAGGAACAGTAAAGTATCTAGACAGTTCTTTAAAAATTACATTAGAAAATTTATTAAGTTAAGATTTAAGGGTAAACAAAATGCTGATTAACAATTGGGCAAGAGGGGCCCCCGATAAGACACCGAAAACGTCACTTTTTACAAATAAGGATTTGACACAATACAAAAGTTCAGGAGGAGATGGGGACCAATGGCACAACCCGAGGAACAGATGGACTCACCCTCAGCAAAAGATCTCAGGAAAATGGTGTGGGGTTTCGGTACGTCGGGCGTCAGACATGGAACTTCTGAATCCTCTCAAATCTAGTAGCAGGCCCCTATCCATGGAGGAGCGTGGTTGTCGAGATGATTCCAACTCCGCTGGACCGCCAGGTCGCCGGGGAAACTCGTCAGGGCAATCCGTTCTTCGCCGCTTCCTCCTCTTCCGATCGTCTTCTCCGCAGAGAAAAATCAAGTGCCCCCTTGTAGGGGTGTATGACTATTTATTGTCCTTCGATTTCTGAAGAACCGCCCAAATCCATCAACCCTGATCGACGGTAAATCCCGTAAAAGATAAGCCCACCTGCCCCAAGAGGTCATCCATCAAAATCCCCCTCCTCTTAGTGGACAATCTGCCCCGACGAAAGGGGCCAAGGGGTCAGACATCAAATACGCCGATACTAATGAGCGCTTTTCCCTCAACGGGGACTCACATTCCTTCTCACGCTAACCCGAGAAAAACTACCAAGCGCCCAAAAGGTGGCGCAAAGGCAACATAATATATACAGTAAAAAATTACAGACAACACAATTAATACTTAAAAATCAACCCAACACCTCTTAGGAAATCGCGTCCTCAACACAGCAGACAGATCAGAGGGAGCGCAGAGGACATCTCCAGGATAATGGATGATACATGGAGGCATGAAAAGATAAAACATGAGTATTAAAAACATTTCAGTTAAAAGAAAGGGTATATATATTATAAAAGGATAAAAAAATAAATGACATTATATTTACAAGAATAAAATCAGTTAAAACAAATTTATTTACACTTTAAAAGGAAGTCAGTTAAAAGGAATCCCAGCGGAAAAGGGCAATGAATCTCAATCGGGCCGACCAGCCACCTCGGCGACGACCCCCACACACCTCTCGACCCTGAACAGAGCCCGCGGGCCGGCTAGGATGTTTTCCAACCAAGTAATTTTAAACTCATCCGCGGGTCTGGTCAGGTGCCAGGACGCAGAAAGAGGGCAGCCGAAAAGGTAGTGGTCGGCGTCGCCCACTGCACCGCAGGTACAAAGATCCGAGTTTTTAATTTTAAAGCGGTGCAAGTAGGCGACGAAGGGCCCATGACCTGTGAGGAACCAAATAATATACCTGTTGGTGATGAGTCTGTCCCGGCTGACCCCAGGGAAATAACTATTAACCCTGAGGCCTTTATTAGATTTATCGTAGTATCCCTGCCATTCTCTTAGTGCATCTCTGGCAAGCAATTTTTTGATGTAGGACTTTGGGGCAGGGATATTAATTTCCTCACCACGAACAGTCCCCAATTTGGCGAAATGGTCCGCCACCTCATTGCCAGGGACACCAGCGTGAGCCCTGACCCAGCTTAGGCCAACGTTTGATTTGTTATAAATATCGTTTTTGATTAAATTAACATAATTGGATTTAATTTTTTGGGATTGTATGGCCTTTATTGAGCTTAGGCTGTCAGTATAGAGGTTAATTTTTTTATTGTTGTTAGTTGACCAAAATTACAGCTTGATGAATAACGGTCAGTTCTGCCTGAAAAACTGAGTTATAAGGGTTAAGTTTGTAGCAAAGAATAGTCTTTAGGGTGTTGTTCTCGAAAATGCACACGGAGGCCCCGACATTGCCATCAATGCCAGAGCCATCCGTGTACACATCGAGATCAGGATTAGTAATAGATTCTTTGAAATTTAAGATTAGTTTATCAGGTGGAATAGGGGTGGTTTTAATATTGTAGTCATAGTTGAGTGGAGACAGCCCAAGCAAAGCTGGGTCAGGCAGCCGCTTTTTCCATGTTCTAAACATTTTAAATTGCTTCAGAAGGCTCACGTGGAGGGGAGGTATTCCGGTAAGGAGGTTAAGGGCGTCAGTGGGGGTGGTTCGATAGGCTCGGGAAATTTTTAATAGATAGGGTCTTTGTATTGATTTGAGCCTATCGATTTGGGCTTTTGTTAGTTTACCACCCCAGACACTAGCTCCGTATATAATCATTTTTTCCACAACGGTTTCATACCAAATTCTTAGGAGCTGGACCTGGACGCCCCAACCCCCACCGGCAACTCGGGAGAGAGTGTCCCCGATCTGGAGGCATCTCCCCGCAAGTGAGAGAATGTGATGGCTCCACGTGAGCTTATCGATTATAATTCCTAGCATCTTTAAAGAATCTTTAATTTTCAATGTATGAGTAGCGATTTTAAATATGGGATTTCTTTGTAACGTTTTGTTATTTTTAGAGAATATAACTGATTGGCACTTGTCGAGGGATAATTTAAGTTTAAGATTATCAATTTTGTCTGCTATTATTTTAAGGGCATTATTAGTATTAAATTCCAGGATCCTTCGCGTAGCCCCAGTGGTTATTACCATTAGGTCATCCGCGAAGGCCTGGATATAGGAATGGTTAGAATTTAAATCAAGGATAGTGTTAAAATAAATGTTCCAAAGGGTAGGCGCGAGGACCGATCCTTGTGGACAGCCTTTAGTAATTAGTCTTGTTAGTTCTGTTGATGAATCTAAGTATGTTATGGATCGGTCCGTGAGATAAGAAATGATGAATTTAACAAAATAATCCGGTGTATTTAAAGTGGTTAAGACGGACTCAAGCAAGTGCCAATTCATATTGTCAAAAGCGGCTGTAATGTCAATGGCAGTGAGGGCGGAGTGATGCGTTTGGGTATGTCTGCGAATTTCCTGAATTGCAACATCCAGGGCCTCCTCACAGGACCTCAACTCCCTGAATCCAAACTGGAGGGGATGGATTATGTTATGGGTCTCCAACCAGGAGTTTAACCTCCTGGTGAAGACCCTTTCTATTATTTTTCCTAAGGTTGGCAGGAGACAGATCGGTCGATAGGCGCCGCAGGAGGATGGGTCCCTTCCTGGTTTACCAATGAAGCGGACGCCACCACCCCTGAGGCACCTAGGGAAATGGCTGTATTGGAGGGTTGATTCGATTGGTTTTAAAATTGGGTTTGGAAAATTCTGAAAGATGAAAGTCCATATTTTGTAATCCAGGAGATCCGGGCCGGGAGCTTTACCGGATTTTAAGTTATTAAAGGTTATTTTCAATTCCTTCCAAGATAATTTGAGTTCAGAGTTAGGTACAGAATTAATGATATAAGGTAGGTTAGGGGTGAAGGAGTTGATAGGGCCAAAAAAGTTATCCATTAATTTGGAGATTTTATCTTCGTGGGTTAAATTTGGGTTATCGGGAAAAAAGAGTTGAAGGTTAATATTGGTTTTTTTTTCTGAAAAGTGTATTTAAAAAGACTGCCAAATTTAGTTTGGTTGTTAGTACAAGTAGTTTTCCAAGATTGTCTTTTAGCGTCGATTAATTGCAGTTTGTATTTACTTTTATAATTTTTATAGTCCAGCTCCGCGGCAAGGATCTCACTGGGTGGAGAGTTGATTTTCTTGAGAGATCTGAGCTTTTTATAAAGGGCAGTGGTCCTGTTTCGAGAGGAGGCCAAGTTTTTGGTCCACCAGTGAATTTTAATTTCCTGTTTTCTAGGTTTTTTTTTAAAGTTTTTAATGCAGTCCCCTTAACTTGTGTTATTAGAGTTTCGAAATATAGATCAATGTCACTGGTGGAGTCCATTAAAGTGGTTGCCTTTCGATCTGGGACTGCAACAAGGAAACATTCTTTAGTTTCATGACATAACCCGCCGAAAACCCACTGAGGTGGAAGAATGCGCCCGACATTGATTTTTCTTCGAGTAAAAAGACTCGTCTATTTCAACTACTCTGTTGGCTCCTCCGATTTTTTGTTGCCGTAACAACAAAGCATTCGCACAAACTTCCCTCAGTTGTTCCAGTCGACAGTTGTATTGTGGTTTATTTGAAGCTGAAGTTCGCAAAATTCAACCGACGTTAACTCTCGACACCACAGGTATATAAATCGTAAAGCAGTGAGAAAAGGGATTCGTGATCCATCGAACCAGGTTTGTGTCCGCATTCCTTTCTTTTCTCGGCATGATCGTAGACTGCATAGCCATCTTGGTGATGAATCACTCGTGCATAACCTCATCGCATGATCATTTGAACATCGTCGTTCTTTATGAAGAATTCCATTCTTTTGGAAAAATTGGATGCTTGCCTCTTCGTCTTTAGGCAATTGCCAAATTGTGTAACCCATCTTAGCGTTTTAAAAACGGTTAGTTTTTGTGAAAATAAGCTTATTTTTAAAGGGTTGCTATAAACGTTATATAGGTAAACTTTTTTATAGGGTTGCTATAAACGTTAAACTCTTTAAAGGTTGTTAGTTTGGATGAGTTATCGCTGTAATTTGGCGGTTTTTGTCTGGTACCCAGCTAACGGAAGAGTACCGAACAAACTAAAAAGTAAATACAGTTATATAAATACTTATTCAAACGTTAAATTCACCAGATTTTACTTGGAGGCTTTGTAAATAGCTTTTCAAGTCAAGCAACGCTGAGTCGAATTCTGACTAAGCGAGTTCGTTAGGGTGTGTCCTTTTTTCGGATAGTTAGGCTAGCAAAATCGAAAATAAGATATCTTAGAGTTCGCGTAGGACCATGAAACTTTGTATAAAGATTCTTAAATATATAAAGTATAATTTGGAGCAAAAATCCCAAAATCGATATTTTTACCGATTTTCGGCGCCGAATCCCCTTAAGAAAGAATCATTTGATAAGGTTTATAGCCTTTTACTTTGGTCAAAACTTAATATTTACATAGAAAAAGAAAAAATATGAGAGTATTGACCAAAGTGGCTCTGAATATCATCATAAATATAAGTAAAATACAAAATGCAAATTCAGACACAAAAATATATAGGGTGTCCCCGAATGCCGTGTTGGAGGGGAGGTAGAGAACATCATGAGGAGCCATAATTACATCGGAAAGCATGGGCGGAAACGTAACCCTAACGAGATAAAGAGACACAAAGACAGTAAGGCCACAACACAGAATCTAGTGTAAAACGCTTTATTTCACAAAAAAAAATACAATAATAAATAAAAAGTGACATAAAAGCATCACAGGAGGTGTTCGAAATTGCGACCATTGGTATGCATGCACGACACCGACGCGACATGGATTGGCGGACATGTTCGAAAATACCGGGCGTTTCACGGATCGTAGCAGCAGTGATGGATATTCGTGCCACCAGGTCCATTTCAGAATTGACGGGCGTGTCGTACACAAGGCTCTTCATGGCACCCCAGAGAAAAAAATCCAGAGGAGATAAATCAGGGGATCTGGGAGGCCAAGCGACGGGACCACCACGCCCAATCCACCTGTTTGGAAATGTCCGGTCCAAATGGTCACGCACACACCTTCCATAATGGGATGGCGCCCCGTCCTATTGAAACCACATGCGGCGCCGAACACGTGCGAGGACATCGGTAAGCAGTTCCGGAAGTACCTCCTGTAGAAAGATTAGATACTTGTCAGAGTCCAGTCGAGGCGGTAAGATGTATGGGCCGAGTAAACTGTCCCCCACGATACTCGCCCACACATTAACAGTGAAGCGTTGTTGTGCGGCTCGTGGTCGGGTGCTGTGTGGGTTGTTTAAGGCCCACATGTGCGCGTTGTGCGTATTGAACACTCCTTCACGTGAAAAGGTTGCTTCATCACAGAACAACACGGAACTGGCAAAGTGCATGTCTGCCGCACTTTGGTTAACAAACCACTGTGCAAACGCGACACGTCGTGGGTGATCATCTGGCTGTAATAACTACACTCTCTGTACATGAAACGGATGTAAGGCTTCGCCCTGCAGTACACGATAGACAGTTCGAGATCTTCCGGTTGCAACGGCAAGGCCCGTACACTGGTACTGGAATTTCGGTCTACAGCATGCAACACACCCTCTTCGAATATGGGTGTTCGTGCTGTTCGCGGCCGCCCAGTACCTTCAATCGTGGCTCTGAAGGATCCATGTTCCGCCAGGTTCTGATGCACCCGAGCGAACGTTTGATGATTCGGTTGCCGCCTCCTTGGATATCTTTCCCAATACAACCGAACAGCAGCACGTTGGCCAAGCCGTAGATGAAGTGGATATCCGCCAACTCGGCGTTCGTATAACGATTCATGTTCATCGCACGCTGTCCGTGTCTGAAATGAGGAAACCACACGTGCCGCGACCTTGCGAGCTCGCGTACAGCGCCATCTATCGCTTTCCGATGTAATTATGGCTCCTCACGATGTTCTCTACCTCCCCTCCAAGTTTGTACACGGCATTCGGGGACACCCTGTATAAAGTTACTGTTTACTGAGGGGCAGTCGAGACAGGGAGTCAGCGTTTCCATGTTTGCTGCCCTTCCGATACGTTACTCTGACATTGTATCGTTGTAAAGCCAATGCCCAACGAGTCAGTTTGACCCCTTAAGGAACGGACTGGGTCCGATATCACCTCAACCCTAGCCCCGAAAATCCAGTTGTCGAATTTTTTTAAAGCTTTGATTACCCCGTATGCCTCTCTTTCTATGGTCGACCATTTCTTTTGGGTGTCCGTCAATTTTTTACAAGAATGCTATCGGACTGAGCCAAACATGCTCCGATGGCCATGCCTGAAGCATCGGTATATAATTGAAAGGGCCTAGTCAAATCTGGGGTATAAAGTGACGACATTTTCACAATCTCTCTTTAAATTCAAGAAGGATTCTTCAGCTTTCGTATCCCAAGAAATGACGTGGGAATGTTCTTTTTAGTTAAATTCGTCAGAGGCAAAACTATAAATGAGAAATTTTGGATATAGTCACGGTAATAACTAGCTTGACCCAAAATGCTCCGAAGCTCCCTCTTCGTGCTGGGTCTAGTCATGTTACTTATTGCTTCAACCTTCTCTGGATCAGGTGAGTGCTGTCCAGATCCAACATGACCCAAACATTTTACCCGTCTCTTCCCAATCTCTCATTTCTCCAAGTTATCGGCAAGTCCGACTTCTCGTAAGGTCTGAAGGACTTGTTGTAGATGAGTAATGTGTTCTTGCCAGGATTCGGAAAATATTGCCACATCATCAATGTATGATCGACAATACCTTTTGTGAGGTGTCAACACTTTGTCCATGGATCGCTGGAATGTACTTCCTGCATTCTTCATTCCGAACGGCATGACGCGAAATTGGAAGTGTCCACCATGTGTAACAAATGCTGTGAATGGTTTTGCTTCTTCCTTCATGGGAATTTGCCAGTATCCCTTAGTGAGGTCAAGGACACTGATACATTTCGCATTCCCAACTTCGAATAGCAGGTCTTTAGCGTTCTGCATGGGATATGCGTCAGGTATTGTGAAACTGTTGAGATGTCTATAGTCCACACAAAGCCTTACACTTCCATTCTTTTTCGACACACAGACGATGGGATGGGCCCACTCACTACTGCTTTGTTCGATCAAACCAAGTCGTAACAAATCATCAATCTGATGGTCGACCTCTCTTTGCAATGCAACAGGTATCCGATGTGGTCATAGCCTTTTCGGGGAACAGTCAGCTTCCCCGCACAGAATGCCCTTCAACTTTAGCGAGCCCAGGTATATTGCTGAGCATATAGGAAAATACCTTTAGTGTGTCCAACCAGTCCACGTCTCTGAAATTCATCTAAGTCACATTCCATGTCACCAACATGCCTTCGAATGTCGGGGTGGATTTCTCAGTTACGTCTGTTGGCGTTGGTGTGTAGTACAAATCCCCGAATTCAGCATCGTCTTCGAAAACTAATCCAACTTGATGAATTCTGGCAACATAAGGCCTTAGTTTGTTGAAGTGGAATTCTCGTATGCTGCCATCTTCCATCTGGACTTGGGCTGAATGCTGCCTGGAGATGTTCGTTATCGTCACGGGCCCAATCCAAGTCTTAAGAAGCTTATGCGATGATGAAGGCAAGAGGACTAATACCTTGTCCCCTACATCAAAACGTTACTCTCTGGCTCGTAAATTATACCTGGAAACATAGTCCGCTTGGTGTTTTGAAGAATTCTCATAAGCGGTCTCCAGTTTCCTTTTCAAATCTTCGAGATATTTCTCTACGGGTCTTGACACATTCGTTTGGAATATCTCGTTCCAGTCCAAATTTCTTTCATAAATTTTAATGGACCATTAGGTAATCTACCATAGACCATTTGATATGGAGAAACTCCAGTTGTGCTGTGAGGCACTTCTCGATAAGCAAGAAGAAACGGGAGATGGGCATCCCATTCTCGTCTATTTTCTTGAATATTTTTGTTCAGCATATCCTTTAAAGTTCTGTTCCAATGTTCTACCGCGCCCATGCTCTCAAGGGGACCTGGGGTGGCAACCCTTGGTGACACTCCTAAAAGTTTCCGGAATCTGTTCGTCAGCTCAGTTGTGAAATTTGTTCCTTGGTCTGTGCATATGAGGACTAATATGATAGATTTTTGGAAACCCAGTCTGAGTAAAAATTTTCATCAAGACCTCGCATGTCGTCTTCGCTTTTAAGTCCTTTACAGGAACAGCCTCCGCCCAACTTGTACACAAATCAACAGCACAGATAATATAGTAATGCCCTCTTCGGGATGGAGGTTCTAAAGGTCCAATGCAATCGACGCTCCATACCTCGAATGGGTTTTCCGGACGTATAATAGGTTGTATCGGCACTCGATCTCTAAGTAACGGTGCGTCTGACCTGGCATTCTTCACGAGATTCGCAGAACCTTTTGACGTCTCGTTTTAGAGAATCATCACGAAACCAACAAAAAAAAACCTGACGTTTTAGATTCATCCTTCAAGACTGCGTCAGTAAAGTTCTTTCCACTCAAATTTTAAGAAAGAATCATTTGATAAGGTTTAAACCTTTTATTTTGGTCAAAATTTAATATTTACACTTTATGTACATGGTTTAATGAAATATAGATAAGTTATTCTAAAGAGCAACGCAGCGAACAACATGCCGCTGCCATATCACCCTTAATATACCCACACGTTTTCCCGCCTTCTCTGGGTTCTAGGGTAGAAAAGCTGTACCGTACCAAATGACAGCTCCGCACTGACGGCGCGACGTCATCTTATCCGAACCTTACAATTACGGCTTTGAGCTATCAGCTCAAAGCCGTAACCATTAGAGCCATGGATTCCATCAATTCAAATACAATCGCTTGGAAATGTTCTGAATATTTCACTCTGTGCAGTGTTCATAATAATCAGAATGAAGTCCTATTGTTTTCACTGGTCCGATAGGGGTCGGTCGGGCCGTGGTCCGGTCGGGGTCGTCGTCAGGTAAACAGCAATCAGAAATAAAACATGCCATTCGCAAGAAAATCTGATATCACTAAAAAGCCAAAAATAACACCTACTCGTACTCGCAACAGTAATAATAAAAAAACGCGTTAGAACACACAACGCATGAGCGCAAAGCGCTCCGTTTTTTCAAATCGTAACCAAGGTGCAAGGGCTAGACGCCAGTATATGTTTCTTTTCTACCAAAAAAATGTAAACTTCGTTTCTCAAATCGAAAATACGTCGCAGTATTTTGCCGCGTGAGAGCCATCTGACTTTGGTATGTAGTAATAATGTCTCATACACAGAACCATCTCATTACAGAGTATTGAAAAGAGACGACTGTTTAGGGCGCTGTTGCTTTTAATGTAATTAATTACAATAACAACATCCTGTAATATCTTGTGCAATTCTTCATCAATGTCTTTTGCAACAAGAGCTTGTCTATGTATCATGCAATGAATGAATACTATATGGGGAGCAATTTTCTTTATTAACCCCTAGTCCTTTATTACTACCTGTTAATGCTGCAGCACCATCAGTGCAAACCGCGATACAGTGTGTCGAGGTAAGGTAATTTGTTTCAAAATATCTTAATAATTTCAAATACGAGGTAGGATTCAAAAGTTCCCTGACTGAGTCTATAACTTAAAAAGTATTATTAATTAAATTTGCTGAAACACATCCTCCTTCGAAATAAGACCCTTGCGCAACAACACACTTTTGCCATCGCTTGTAAAGGTCATCGAAACATTTCTGGAATCCATTTTTAGCCATGTCCTTTAATTCAGCCTGCGATGCACTTTTAATTTCATCTGCAGATTGAAATCGACGACCCTGCAAGCGACTTGCCAGTTCAGGAAATAGGCTGAAGTCGCAGGGGGCGAGATCAGGGGAGTAAGGAGGATGTGGCAAAACAGTTGTTTTCGTTTTCGCAAGAAAGTCAGCGACGAGGAGGGATCGGTGTGTAGGAGCGTTGTCATGCAAAAGCACCCATGGCTGCTCAGCCCACAATTTTGGTCTCTTCTTCCGGATCGACTCACGCAAACGACGCAGGATGTCTACATAGAGTTCTTTGTTCACAGTGCGTCCTTCAGGGATAAATTCCAGATCCACAATGCCCTGGATATCGAAGAACACCTCTAGCATGACCTTCCCTTTAGAGCGATCTTGGCGGAATTTCTGCTTGCGTGGAGATTGGTGATTTCCACGTTGCCGATGCTCTCTTGGATTGCGAGTCGTATAAAAAACACCATTTCTCGTCTCCAGTACCAATTCTGCCAAGTAGGGAAGGATCTTTGTCGACAGCCGAGATTAAGTCTCCCGCCATTTCCATTCGAATTGCCTTTTGGTCTTCGGTTAACATGCGGGGAACGATGTGTTGACACCCTTTGCATGTTAAGATCCTTAGTCAGTATCCGTTGACATGTGGCCTCGGATATCCCAACTGATTCTGCTATTTGCGCTATTGTTTGCTGCCTGTTCTTACGTACCGCCGCAGAAACCTTTTCGATGTTTTCAGCGGTGCGGGAAGTCTGCGGACGGCCAACGCGTTCGTCGTCTTCGGCACTTTCCCTGCCTTCTCTGAAACGTCGATGCAACTCAAAAGCTTGCGTTCGAGATAATGTATCACTGCCGTACACATGCTTCAACATTTCGTAAGTCTCCGTAGCACTCTTTCCCAAGCGAACACAAAATTTGATATTAATTCTCTGCTCAACAAACGCCATTTCTTTCAATCACCGGTTACTAAATGCACCCGCCTACAAAATACGACGCCGTGGCGAACCACCGACTACGTGATTTGGGTCAAACCACTTAGAACAGGGGGAGAACGTAGTAACACAGAAATGTTATCGTAGTCGCTCTACTGCAAAATTTTTTTTAGTTATAGGCTCAGTCCGGGAACTTTTGAATCCTACTTTGTACAACCTCTGTTCAAAAAGTTCGGTGAAACATTCTGCGAAAGGTATTCACACGTATCGGCAAACAAGGTTCACTGTCCGTCAAAGTAATTACCATCCGATATTATGCACGTTTGACAACGTGTGTACAAGGCACTGAAACTACGCGAGAAGGCGTCTTTTGGGATGCACTTCAGTTCGGCGGTCACGTTTTGTTGAATCTCCTCAATCGTCGAAAATCTTTGTCCTTTCAAGGCTTTCTTCAGTAACGGAAACAGAAAGTAATCCGCGGGCGCCAGATCAGGAGAGTAGGGGGTGAGCAAGTGACACAATTTCCTTTTTGGCTAGAAACTGGCGTACAACGATGACCGTATGTGGTCGCGCGTTATCTTGGAGTAGGAACCACGAGTCCTTTGCTGCATACTGCGGCCTCACTCGCGTATCCGTTTCACACGGCGATCCAAAATTTCAACGTACTTAGGCCCATTCAATGTGTTTCCTTCGGGCAAAAATTCCTTATGGATTATGCCTGCAGCATCAAAAAAACAAATGAGCATTGTCATTATGCGAGATTTTTCGCTTCGGTCTTTTGTCGACTTCGGCAAGCCCACACCTCGCCACTCTATGCTCTGCCTTTTGGATTCGTGGTCGTACCTGACGCACCAACTCTCATCGCCGGTAACAATACGATTAAGGAAAGTGGGGTCATTATCTGAAATTTCAATGAATTCCTCGCAAGCGTCTAAACGTTCTTGTTTTTGTTCTGCACTCAAATGGTGAGGCACACTAGACGCGAGCAAAGTTTACGTTTAACCCAATTTCTCAGTCAAAATTGCAAACGCCATGCCAACACTAAATCCAATATCCTCCGCTAACATTCGCACTTCGTAAATCGATGGTCTTTGACTAACAGGTCCTGCAATTTTTTAATGTGATCCTGATCGCCCGCAGTAACGGGTCTTCCATGCTGTCACAGCCTTCACGAAACCGTTGATACCACTCGTACACACACTTCAAAGATACAGTATCTCGCCCATACACCGCTAAAAGCATTTGATGACATCTTTTGCTGACTTTCAGAGCTTAAAACAAAATCACATTGACACGTTGATCCATGTTTTTGTTTTTTTACAAAGCCGCTGCACTTCCAACTTACGCGTAACACAACAAAATGTCCGAACGAAACACTGCTTGTCTAAACTACGCACATACAGCTGCATGCGTTGCGTGCGCACTTTACTGCGCATATCAACTTTTACCCGCTTGCGAAGGTCATTCACCGAACTTTTTGAACGGAGGTTGCAGCAAACAAAATGTCATAATAAAGGCAAAATTTTCTTTTAAAAAGTATAAAAAGACTCACAATTGAAGCAATTTTTCGTAAAAGATGTCCAAATAGAGGTTTTTAATTGTCCTTTAAGTTGAAGTAACTTTGAAGACTACGATTACATGGAGACTTTCTGATGAATTTTGAAGAGTGATGGACTAGTAGATCTGTTGAATTCTTGTGAATAGCGGTAAGACGTACTCCAGGCAAAAAAGGTCCAAAACAATGGCCGAAAAATGCAGAATTAAATCAAATCGAATTCTAAAGATGAGGAAAAATGCCGGAAACCGGACTTACATTTGATGGATCTTCAAATATCTTTGGTGGATCTTGGGAGAAGGCAGATAGGTCTGAAGGAGCCACAGGAGGAGGGGTCCCTCCCTGGTATCTGAATAGGTTCTAGTACGATCTTGTAAATAGGATTTAATGAAAGTAATAATTTCTTGAGGGATATTAAGTGAATTGAAAGTATCTATTAGCAATCGCCAATCCATATTAACGAAGGCAGCTGTGATATCTATGGCAGTGAGGGCAGAGTGGTGAGATCCCGAATATTTATTAATTTAGCTAATTGCAGAGTTGATGGCCTCCTCACTAGATCTCTGTTCCCTAAATCCGTATTGAAGGGGATGAATGAGGTTATGAGTCTCCAACCAGGAGTTAAGCCTCTTGGTGAAGACTCAATTATTTCCCCCAATGTGTGGAGGGGACAGATAGGCCTGTAGGTGCCACAGGAGGATGGGTCCCTTCCCGGTTTACCGATGAAGCGAACACCACCACTCCTGAGGCACCTGGGGAAATAGCTAAATTGCAATATTTTTCTATAGGTTTAAGGAGAATTAGAGGATATTTTTGGCTATAAGAGAGCGATGTCAGTTTTAAGTTCTACAAGATCAAAGCATTCTGCGGCTTCGGCTATGCAGCTTTTTCGAAGGTTGTGTTGTGCAATGTGAAGTTTTGTTAAGCGTTGACTCTTGCAAAGATCGTCTCCTGAGTTCCTAGGATTCGTGAAGTCTCATTTCTCGTTTCTAGCCATGTTTGGAGAGAATTGTTAAGTTTCAGATACTTATGGGTTCTATTAGTAACTCAGGGTATTTAGAATATATATATAAATTTTCAAATTCTATAATCAATCATGTCCGGTCCCGGAGCGCTACCGACCCCCAGTTTGGAGAGGACAAATTCCAGATCCTGTGGCTCTATGGAGAAGTTGCAATCATTAAAATAAGATAGATGAAAACCCTGATTTAAACCTATTTCACTAAAGTGAGTCATAAGTAGGTTTACTTTTGGGTTAGATTAAGATCTGGGGGTGGTCAGGAAAAAATAAATTGGGATTATTACTATTAGCGATTTTTCTGAAAGTCATTTTGAAAATAGATCCATATTTTGCCACATGATCTGTGCAGTGTACCCTCCAGGCCGTCCTTTTGAAATCATTAATTTCTTTTCTATATACAGCCCTGGCGGATCTAGCGCAAAACCCGCGACACCAATCTCTTCACTACTAGAACCATTATTCATCAGAGATTTCAGTCTTCCCAAGAGCAGTGACCCTGTTTCTATGGGCGGCCAGTTCTTTGATCCACCACTGAATCTTCCAGCTTTTTTGCGTTTAGTTTTCTTAATAGTATGCATAGCAGCGTTAGTGATTATAGCGATTAATTTTTCAAAATATTTATCAATATTAGTGGTGTTTTCAATGTTATGAGCCAAATTAATCAAATCGAGTTAGTTTATTGAAAAACTTAGGGAACTTTCCCAAGCCAAATTTCGTCCTGAAAAAGAACCCTGTATAATTAGTAGTTTTATAATTGATGTCCACAGTAACATATCTGGTCACTGAGGGATTCAATGTCTAAGACATTCCAGTTACATGCCAGGTCTAAAATGTCTGAATTAATTAAAGTTAAGTCTGGCCATCCCTTTCCAGTTTGGGCAATAAAGGTAGGCCCTTTGTCAGGGATATTTAAAATATTCATAAAAGAGGTATTACATAGGTCAAGCACTCTCCTGCCCCGAATGTCTTCAAACCCATATCCCCATATTGGGGAGCGAGCGTTAAAGTCCCCCATGATGAGGAGCCTGTCTTGATTTGAAGTTAAGGACTTGTAGCTCCTCCAACAAGATGCCAATGTTGTCATGAGGGGGGAAGTAAATACTTCCTAAGACGACGGGGCCATCCAGTGACCCGACCTCTGCAAAGACACAATTATCGGTGATAAACTTTAAATTAAACATATAATTTGGGTTGGTATACATTAGTATACTATTATTTTTCCTAGAAGTAAATTGGCGGTGACCTGGTAGTGGGGCTAAAGAATTTTGATGTGCCAAGTATGGGTCTTGAATAAAAATGAAGTCAGCTTAGATTTGTTCGGCAGTGACCACAGCGAGACTGAGCAGCAAGTGAATGATTAGTATTAATTTGTAGTAGTTTAATTGTCTCTGCCATTAATAGCCGTAGTCAGTGTTGGCTTCCAGCATGGCAATCTGCCTCCTATAATTTGGACACCTCTTTGCCCTACAGTCATGGTCTACCTCGTAGTTTGTTTTAAATTTTTCATTCGAGTCAACGCAGTTGACACATTTTTTGTTATTTTCACATTTTTCATTTGGATGGTCCTTACCGCAATTTAAGCAAATAGATTTGTCAGTGCACCGGCTCTTACTGTGGCCAAATTTTCCACAGCCGGTACACTGACGCACACTTTTAAACTCATCTACCCGGACTCTTTGAAAGCCTAGGTAGATAGCCCGTCTCCCATTATTTTATTATATGTATCTGGAGTTACTATAGCAACCCAATGGTTGCCTCTGATAGCAGAAATTTCAAAGGCAACTTCCATGCCTTCAGCTATGTTATCATTCTTTAGTTTGATTGCTGGGATAATTTCGTTTGCACCAATTTCTTTGTCTATGCCCAGAAGGATCACTCTGGGTTTTCTTTTTTCGGGTTTGTATACTGTAAAAGTCTTGCTTATATTGTCGCCATTTTTGAATTTCCCTTGCAGTGTATCAATTTCACCTGGGGATCCCAGATCAACTGCTAGGCCTCCCCCACCAATCCTCCGAATGCGTTCCACTTTGCAACTCAGTTTCTTGATTTGATCTTGTACCATAATTCTGTTCTTATGTGGATCACTGTCTTATGTGGATCACTGTCTTATGTGGATCACTGTCATATGTGGATCACTGTCTTATGTGGATCACTGTCTGAATAGCTTCTAGACCCACCTCCTCCCTGCTCACCGATAAGTGTAGAGCTTTTCCTGGGAGGAGGGGGCGACCTCCAGCCAATGAACGAAAAAGGAACAGCAGCGGAAAACCCGTACCAACGGACCAGCATTTATTATATAAAAAAGGGAAAATACAAACACATGGGCCAACAGAGCCCAACCAAAAACGCATAACAGACGACCGGCACAAGCCGGTTTAGTTTACCCACTACTAATTACAAACCAGAGGAAGTCACGGATTAAGGATCAGAGTATAAGCTTTAGCCGTGGGGAGGGGAGGCCGCAGTCACCTCTCCGGCCGCCCGCACACTCAATCTTATTTTGTTAATTGATATTTTATTATTTAAAACATTGGCACACCACATAGAGTTGTCACTTGGTTTTGTGATGTGGTGTGCCCTTGTGCGCGGGCAATCGAAGAGAGTGATCTGCGTCCCCCACCCCCCCGCAGGTCGGTGTCTTTTATTTTAAACCTGTGGAGGTAGGCCATGAACGGGCCATGGTAAGAAACCAAGTGATGTGCTGTTCGTGACAAGGGTAAATTTCTTTAGCCGGAGGCCCTTAGTTGAATTATAGACCCTCCTCCTCCCTACTCACCTGAACGGTTTAGAGTATTTAATGAGAGGAGGGGGAAAAAGCGACCCCCAGCACCCATCGAACTTCAACGGGAACCACCCTGCCGCGCAGGGAAAGCACACACATCCCCTCCAATCTGAGCACCTACGTCCCCAAACACCCTTGGGCACCACCATTTATTGTCTTTTTAAATTTTGATATTTACAGAGACTGTGGCCAACACGGCCTGTTAACAAAATTCTTCTTTTCTGAGTTTTAACAAAAAGATTGGCCAACTGGGCCTTATGACATACTTTTCCTTCAAAATGTTTTGATATATACAAATATTTTTCGGCCTACAAGGCCCGTAAACATACTGTTCTTTTAAATCATCTATTGTAACAAATTTACACCCTTGTGGTGAGTGTGGAACATTAAATACTCAATTGTTTAGATCTTAAAACATTCATTATTTACAATATATTCCAAAAATTTAAGAATAATAGAATTATTCATACTATAACACAAGGCTAGCTCTCTCAGGCAATTAAGTTTATTCTTACTAACAAAAGACATTACATTTTTACAAACACGAACACTAAACATTTGACATTAATTAGAAACAATCGTTATATGGGCACTGTATCATAATATTTAAGGTTAAAAAGATTCTCGGGGAAGAAGGGACAACTGTTCTCCCTCACTACTTTGTCCTAACTGACGGGTCTCATTCAGATTCACGCAGGGGAGCTGTACTGCGCCTGCGCGTCTTTAAAGTCTTAGATGGCGTGGAACAAACTTGGCAGTATGCTTTGAGTGAGCCTTGCTAACAGGATGTAGGGTAATCCATACTTTATCTCCAGGAGAGAAGTACAACGGTCGTCTGCGACGATCAAAC
The DNA here is from genome assembly GCA_933210815.1 of Meta bourneti. Classification (NCBI taxonomy): domain Eukaryota; kingdom Metazoa; phylum Arthropoda; class Arachnida; order Araneae; family Tetragnathidae; genus Meta; species Meta bourneti. Next base: position 53,990,348 of record OW119932.1, read on the forward strand.
TGTTGTTTTCTTTGATCTTGCTTCTTCTCGATCCTATCTCTGATTTCGGTGGAGAGTTTCGAAAAACGTTTTAAGTATGGTGTTATCTCCGGAACGAAGTTGTCGTTTTCGATAACAGACGTTAAATTATTCATTACATCATAGATGGTACGTAGTTCTCGGCCAAAATGTAGAAAGGCAGGAGTAAATCCCGTAGTTTCACATTTATGAGTATTCATTGCAAAGCGAATACACGGAAGTTTTGTTTCCCAGCTATCGTGTTCGTTGCCCACGAGAATAGCCAATCGTGGTTTAAGATCTCGATTCTTGCGTTCTACTGGGTTTGCCTGAGGGTGATAAACAGGCGTGAGACATTGGTCGATTTTAAGGATGAAACATACTTGTTGTAAGACAGAACTTATAAATTGTGGTCCATTGTCACTTATCATTCGTCTGGGAATGCCATATCTGAGAAATATTTCTTCCACGAGTGTGATGGCACACTCTTTAGCAGTAGCTGATTCGAGAGCAAAGAGCTCTATCCATCTGGTAGCACAATCTTCAACTATAAATATCCAACGTTTATTAGTGGCCCCTTCGGGCAAGGGTCCGAACAAGTCAATTGATAGAGTCTCGAACCTTTGTGACTGGACAGGGGTTCTTAACAGTCCTGCGGGTTTCAAATTGGTTGATTTATATCGGGCACATTCTGGGCATTTCTTCACATAGTCAGCAATGGAAGACCGCATTCCTGACCAATAATAACGTTGTGCGAGTCGGTGATAGGTTCCTTCTTCACCATAGTGGTCAGCAGTAGGAGCATCGTGGTACTGCTTTAAAACGTCACTTATTTCATGGGAAGGAACAACAAGTTGTGCCTCCTCGGTGTCGGCATCTGGAACGTAACGATATAGTACTCCTTGATTCATTACAAATCCTCGCTCAGTCCAATTGGCAAAATTTTCATCCTTCTGGGAAGACTCAAAACTTTCAACAATCTGACGCAGGTTGTCATCTTTCAATTGGGACTCACGTACTTCTTTAGTACTTTTAGAAGGTAGGTCTGCTGCGAAGAAGTGATCAACTTCACACTTGTCACTTTGACTTTCGGCAAAGGGTCTTGACAGCATGTCCGCTATGACATTGGATTTTCCAGGTGTGTAGCAGATCTTAAGATTGAACTCTTGTATTTGGAGAGCCCACCGAGCTAGTCGACCGGAAGGGGACTTCAAGCTCATCAACCATCGTAGAGGCTGGTGGTCTGATGCTACAGTGATCTCAGCACCTTCTATATATCCACGAAATTTCTGAAGAGCCCACACCACAGCTAGTGCTTCTCGTTCAGTTGTGCTGTAATTCTTTTCTGCTGCGGTCAGAAGACGGCTGGCATATTCAATGGGGTGTTCATCTGGAACTTCACCTTGAGAGAGTACAGCTTCCACAGCAAAACTGCTCGCATCCGTCCGAAGCATGTACGGTTTGGCAGGATCACATTGCTTCAAAACAGGAGGGGAAATTAGCAACTGTTTCAAGGTGTTGAAAGCCTTTTGTTCCTCTTGTTCCCAATGCCAAAGACTGGTCTTCTTGGTAAGATTGCTAAGGGGTCTAGCAACATTAGAGAAATTCGGAATGAAGCGTCTGTACCAGCTACATGTTTGTAGAAAAGACTGCACTTGCTTCACATTTTTGGGTTCAGGCATAGCCTGGATGGCGGATGTCTTCTCAGGATCGACTTGTATACCATCTGAAGTTATGAAGTGTCCCAAATATTTAACTTTTGAGCATGCAAAATTGCACTTTTCGCGATTTGCTCGCAAGTTGTAATGCATCAGTCTTTGGAAGACTTTTTTCATATCTTCTATGTGCTCTTCAAAGGTCTGAGATAGTACAATAATATCGTCCAGGTAGGACAGGATACTCACATCTTTCAGACCATTTTTGAAGGCATCAATCAATCTTTGGAAAGTTGCTGGTGCATTCTTTAGTCCAAAGGGCATGCGCACAAAACGGTAGGTTCCAAAAGGACATGTAAAAGCAGTTTTGTTTCTGTCAGCAACAGAAACGTTCACTTGGTGATATCCGGCTTTTAAATCAATGGTGCTCATGTACTGCGTGTGTTTGGCAGTGTGGAGAAGATCGTCTATCCTTGGTAAGGGATATGCATCAGTTTTGGTGATAGAATTCAGCTTCCTGTAATCGACGCAAAGACGAAAAGTTCCATTCGGTTTGAGGACCAAAACAACAGGAGCAGCATACGGTGATTCACAAGGTTCGATGATACCTTCATGTAGAAGTCTGTTAATCTTAGCTTCTAGAATTTCTCTTCTGGCTGGAGAAACTCTATATGGAGGAACAGCAACAGGTGGTCTGTTTTGTGTGTCAATATGGTGTTCGATATAGGGTGTAGGATCTCCCCCTAGTTTGAACAATTCTTCAAATTCCTTTAATACAACACTGAGAGTGGTTCTCTGCTGTGTGGTAAGCATGGTTCCCTCATTTTCTCGTAAGGATTCAGCTTTTACTTCAGAAACGTATTCCGAGTGTGGAGACGGAGGTAGGTGAATGTCCTTTTCGAAAGGGTATTTTCTGTAAGGGCTATCAGAAAAATACCATTTGTGGCTCTTAAGGTCAAGAACCAGGCCTGCATTATGTAAGAAGTCAAGTCCTAGCAATGTTCTGTTTCCTTTGGTGTCAGGCAAAACTATAAAAGAGGTTAAAATTTTTCTATTTTTTATCTGGACATTCACCTGGGTGGTGAGGACTTCAGCAACAGAAGATCGTCCATCAGCAAACGTCAAGTTGATCGATTCTTTTTCAAACTTCGCACCTTGTTTCTGAAGAATTTTGGACAAACCCTCTCCAGCAATGGAGCGTGTGGCTCCGGAATCAGCACAGACAATTCCATTAACTTGGTTGATTCGGACAGGAAGCAAAGCAGAAGGTGACTCGGAGGTCGTAACAGCACTGAATTCGGTTCTGCCCTTTGCAGGAGCACAGGTTGGACATTTGGGCTTGGTTACGCCAGGTGTGCCACAACCATAACAGTGGATAGTAGATGTTTCTTTCGGTTTTGTATTCTCAAATTTCTTTTCATGGAACTCTTTTTTGGGATGAAAGTATCTTTCCGTTCTTTCTACAGGTTTGAAGAATGGTTTTCTTTTATTTGTAATAATTCCTTCTTTCTTGAAGTTATTTCGGTGATTCTCGAAGGAATCCAACTTTTCCACCAGTTCCACAGGCGAACAGAGGTATCCCCATTCATCTATATGGTGGTCTTTAAAGTCAGAAGGACATTTCTTCTTAATTTGGTCCGTTATTACTAGGTCTTTAAGTTTTTCGAAAGTATCCACATTAACTTCTTTGATCCAACTTTCAAAATAAGTTCTGAGTTCAAAATAGTAATCCTTCCAAGTGGATTCAGCACTCTTCTTGTGAGTCGCAAAGAGTTGTCGAAAGCGTTCAGCACTCATCTTAAATCTTTTTAGGAGAATGTCTTTAACATATTCATAGTCTTGAGCTCTGTCATCAGGTTCACGTGCGATGATTTTAGTAATTTCACTTGGTAAAACAGCAATTAAGTAAGGTACCCACTGTACTTCCGGAACTTTTAGAAATTTCACTTGTCTTTCAAATAGGTGTAAGAAAATAGAGATATCATCAGTGTCGGGATTGAAGTTAGGAATTAACTTATGCAGTTCAAATCTTGGGTGTTCAACATCTGGAACGCTTGCTGACACGTTATTTTTGGCAACGAGTTGAGATTCTGCTTCTAATTGAGGTTTTTCTAATTCAAAGTCTCTCTCTTTTTCGATTCGTTTTATTTCAGCCGCTCTATCTGTCGCCAGTCTTTCTAATTCAGCTGTTTTTTCTTTATCAACCCGTTCCTCGATAACAGTTGATAGCATATTTTTTACAAGTTCCTCTTCGAAGTCTTCGGATTTAGTTATAAGGTTCTTAAGATCTATAATTTTTAAGTCATCAGTAATGTCCAGTCCCATTTCCTTAGCCAAATTTCTGAGATCTTCTTTTCTACCTTTCCCCAGAAACGCCATGATTATTTATTTATTGAGACCAAATGCAAAGTTTTGACTTTAAGTTATTTTATAAACATTCAGTTATAATGACACATTTATATAAATAGTGTTCAAATTCCACAGTATTTAAATCAATTTTCAGAGTTTACCAAGATATTAATAAAATACTAAATACTAAGTGAAATCCAGATAAAATATCCGCAGTTCAACCCAGTAAGAAGTGAAACCGAAACTGAATATTAATGTTTATAAACAATCCCAAATGTAATACTTTTTCTGACTCAACTACGAAGATATATTCTTAACACAGTGATATTTAAAAGGAACACATAAATACACTTCGAAAAATCACAGATCAAAACTCAAGGTTAATCAACACGAATAAAATGAGCCATAGCATAAAATGAGTCACACTGGTTTTCTTTTTCGGAATGAATCCGGTACACAAGTAAAAGAAATATTCTTACTGCTTGAAGAATCAATTTTTCAATGATATCACAATTTTTAAGAGTAATCAAATTAAATTTAACTTAACATGTTTTCAAAATAGCATTGGATGTGCATTTATACGAGATATGCATGGATTGCAAAATGCTTAACTGGTCATGCTACCTTACAAAACTAAGTAATAAGCTACTCGATCTACTTCCGTTTTCGAAATCATAACATAACATAATAATAAGGATAGCACTGGGTGTGCTTCATAATAAAATATGCCTGGTTGGCAAGATGATAAAATGCTTTAACGTAATTCACATATACACTGCTGGCCACCGTAAATGCAACACCCTGAAGGAAGCATGCAAATAATATGAAATTTACAACATACATTTGCGGAGGTGAGATATGCAAATGATTAGAATTTCAGCGCAGACGCACATCACGCTCGCCTGTGGCGCCACTTCAAAGCGCTATTTAAGGCTTGGAAATTTCGACGATTTCAAGTACGGCAATTGTGTTTTTCTTGTGTTTTTTTCAAAAAAACGATCAATTATGCCTCGTAGAAAACAGCGATCATCTTTTGATCAAGTATCCGAGTTCGACAGAGGAAGGATAGTGGCCTACCGAGATTGTGGATTATCTTTCAGGGAAATCGGTAGTCGTGTTGGACGAAACCAAACAACTGTAATGCGGATATGTGATCGTTGGATGCAGGAGGGTACGACGGACCGACGTGTTCGATCGCATCCACCTCAGTGCACCACTTCACGTGATGACAGGCATATTGTGCGTATGGCAGTGACGGATCGCTCAGCCACATCACGAACCATAGCACAGCACATTCAGTCTGTACCGCATCATCCAGTGTCTGCGCGTACCATTCGACGCCGTTTACATCAGAGTGGTCTGTTCGCAAGACGTCCATTGCTTCGTCTACCCTTGACGCAGAACCACAGACGTTTCCGCCGCCAATGGTGCGATGAAAGAAGGATGTGGACGGCAGAATGGAATGAAATTGTCTTTACTGACGAGTCACGCTTCTGTCTGCAACACCACGATGGTCGGATTCGAGTCTGGAGACACCGTGGAGAGAGGATGCTGAACAGCTGCGTTATGCACCGCCACACTGGTCCTCCACCGGGTATTATGGTATGGGGCGGTATTGGATATCACTCTCGCACTCCTCTAGTACGCATTGCCTGTACTTTAAACAGCCAGCGCTACATCTCCGAGGTGTTGGAGCCAGTTGTCCTTTCTTACCTTCAGGGCTTGCCCACAGCCATATTTCAACAGGATAATGCACGACTACACGTGGCACGCATTGTCCAAGGGTTCTTCGTCAATCGCCAGATTGAATTGCTTCCCTGGCCAGCTCGCTCTCCGGATCTTTCGCCGATAGAAAACATGTGGTCCATGGTTGCTCAACGATTGACCCAGAATACATCCCCAGCTGCCACACCAGATCAACTTTGGCAACGTGTGGAAGCTGCTTGGTGTGCTGTACTCCAAGAACACATCCAAAGTCTCTTTGAATCAATGCCGAGGCGTGTGGCAGCGGTGATCTCCAACAATGGCGGCTACTCTGGCTACTGATTTTGGCAGGAACCACACTTCACAGAAGTCTATAAAATTAATCATTTGATACTTGGTCAACATGTTATCTATAAAATAAATTTTGTTGTGATATCTCTTGTCTTTCTTGGTGTTGCAATTTGGGTGGCCAGCAGTGTACTTATCAATGATAAGATAATGAATGGAAAGTAGCATAACATAAATCAACAAGATTACGGATATTAAAATAAAATACATAAATGTACTTATCTAAAAATCAGAGTTTATATCACATCAAATAACCTGGGCACCTGGATGGTGTATATTGGAGACCCGCGCTCCCCCAGCTCGCCTGACGGCTTAGAGCTTGGTGCGGGGGGCGGGGATTTGATTCGCGGGGACTTCCACCAGCACGAGATTTGAGGAACCGGGCAGCCCATCCAATAGGAGGGGAGCCACTTACCTTCAACATGGGCGCGCACGGACGAACATTTATTTAAAATTCTAAAAAGGTGAGTTTACAGATCAAAAGCTACTCAGGGGCTAAACAAAAAATTCTCAATTTGTGTACACACACAAGGAACAAACAAAAAGATGAGGAGACTGCCAACAGGGCAGGATGACGAGAGTCCACCCGAACAGACCAGGTGGGCGCACGTGGAGGACCCTGGAAGATTTCTGTGCCAAGTAGAGGTAAGTTAATTTCCAAACCTTCCTCTCGCCTTACTCTACTTCTCCTGTCCATCTCGCGCTCCCGGGATACCTAAGCGATCTTTCTCTACCTTCATCCCACTACTCTATTCCCCACCCCTCCTTTTTCTCCATTTCACGTCTTGCGATTCGGAAACCATTAAAATTTCTTTACATTGAAAAACACCTTAAATTCACTCTTTTGTTATTTAAAAAATATGTTAATCACCTATGTTATTACGTATCATAAATTACCTTTTTAGTTGTGTTAAGTTCTATTTGCTTCTAAATTATCATTTATTCCCTTTTTATGATTCTTTTAAAAGACGTCAGTACGTTTTTCTGACCCGCATGTTTGCCGTGTGCGGCGTCCCGTATCGGGGGAAAGTGGAGTCCTGGGGTACCTGATGCGTGCCCTTTGGTCCATGCTTCTGCGTAGACGGGTGGCTGGAGTGAGCCCGCTCTGGTCAATCGGCTCACCTAATTTCTCTGGGGTTCATCACGTCAGAGCTCTTGGTCCCTCTGTCGTGTTGGACTCCAATGATATTGGGTATTTAGGGTTAGTGCTGTAGCTAGGGATGCCCTGGGCGAACTGGCGGATCCACATTCCGACACTACGGCACTATATTTTGGTTGTGACTCCTGAAGCGGTTCCGAGATCTGTTGCTGGACAACTGCCGGATACTGCTTCCCCTGGTTGGGCTCCATGGTGGGCGGGGGCACACCAGGATGAATTTTTTTTCCTAATATTCATGGAACCTAAAACTTCTTCTTGCCCTGACGGAGGCTTTGATCCGTCAATCACCATTTACAAAGTCAACGAAAATCATATTAGTGAATCATGTATAGAAACGGTTACACCTGTCATTTCCGCAATTCCTGAACCAAAAAAATCAGTTCCTAAATTTCTTATTATACACAACGAATCCGGTAAATTAACCAAAATGTCACCATTTCTAATCGAAAAATACATTAAAAATGCAGCTGATGAAGTAAAAAATGTCAAAAAATTGAAATCTGGAGACCTATTGATAGAATCCAAATCAGAAATACAATCAATAAAACTATTAAACATTAAAAACTTTGGGGACGTCGAAATTCAAGTCTTTCCGCACAAAACCCTTAACTATACCCGAGGAGTTATCTCATCCCAAGAACTCGCAATGGTGTCCGACGAAGAATTTGTCGCTGAACTAAAAGACCAAAAAGTTATAGCAGCCAAAAGAATCATGATGAGGCGAGATTCTAATTTCATTCCATCAAGAAATGTTGTTCTAACCTTCGATTCTCCTGTTATGCCAACAAAAATAAAAGCCGGTTACTTGTGCTGCGACGTGAGGCCTTTCATTCCAAGCCCACTGCGATGCTTTTTATGCCAGAGATTTGGACATGCTAAAACAGCATGTCGAGCATCAGCAACCATCTGTGCACGTTGCGCAAAGCCCGGTCACGACAGTTCCTCATGCTCTGAAACCGAACATTGCATCAATTGCCAGGGTGATCACGCTGCATATTCCAAGACTTGTCCACGCTGGATTCAAGAAAAAGAAATCCAAACATTAAGAGTTACCAAAAATCTATCCTTTCCCGAAGCTAGAAAATTGATAGAATCTCGTACACCTCGTCCTAACACCTCATATGCATCCGTCATTAAAACCAGCAAAACAATAAGCACCCAAACATATAATTCAGATTTTTTATCTAATACAGTAAATGCAGAAACGCAAATAAACTCTACTTATAAATATCAACCAACCAAATCAAACCATCAATCCCATAGCTTAAGCCCAAAATCAATTGACAAAGTTACAAGTAAACCCTCAAACCTGCCGCAACAGAGAACCACACCAGCAACAAAAATCTTCAAGCCGAACCCAACAACGTCATTAGAACAAAATAAAAAAAAGCAAAGTAAGAAAGACAAACCTACTCCCCGGAACTCTAGAGATCACTCAAAATTACCGGATACCGAAATAGATTTACACCCTTCCACGGACTCAGACATGGAGTTTGGAGAGGACAGTACTGATGAGAACGCTGCATTTTTTAGAAAAGGTTCTAGATTTTACAAAAAACCTTCCAAATAAAACCACCCAACCTTTATTTCAGAAGAGATTGAAAAGGGCTCTACATTTTTAAATAATAAATGACTATTAATTTCCTAACTTGGAACTGTCATGGTTTTCGTACACATATTGACGATATCAAATCTCTAATAAATAATTTTAACCCTGTTTGCCTAGCCCTTCAAGAAACATACTTAACGCCTAATAACTCAATGAATGTTAAAAATTATAATTTAATAAGAAATGATTACATCCACGGTGCACGCGCTTCGGGCGGCGTGGCTCTGATGACTTTGCAGAATTTTCCATCCAGAAGAATTTCTTTAAATACGAGCATTCAAGCAATAGCCATTCAACTTCATATTAAATTTTTACTAACAATCTGCTGCATATATCTACCCCCAAATGAAAGCGTTAGTCAACAGGAACTAAATGATTTAATAACTCAACTTCCGTCTCCATACTTCATCATAGGGGATTTTAACGGACACAACCCTCTTTGGGGAAGTAATGATTTTAACACAAAAGGACAACAAATTGAAAAATTGATGGATGACCATTGTCTCTGCCTTTTAAATGATTCCAGTCATACATACTTCCATACTCCGACCCAAACCTTTCACACCCTGGACCTTGCAATATGCTCCCCTACTTTGCTTTCATTTTGGGACTTTAAAATTGACAATGATCTGCACAATAGCGATCACTTTCCAATCATTTTAACATATAACTGCAATGACGTTTTACTACCCAGACGACCTGTGCGATATATATTTGAGAAAGCGGATTGGACTCGATATCAGGTGGAATCAAACATTTCCGACAACATGGTTATGATGCCTAGCATAAATGATGCCGTTGAAATGATAACGAACACCTTGATTAAGGCGGCAGATGTGGCTATCCCCAAAACATCGGGTAAAATGCCTAAATTATGGAAGCCTTGGTGGAATGAAGCATGCTCTCAAGCCCATAAATTCCAAAAAAAAGCATGGAACACCTTCAGACGTTATCCCACCACTTCGAATTTGATAGTTTTCAAGCGGGCTAAAGCAGAAGCTCGAAAATTAAGGAGACAGCGACAAAAAGAATCCTGGCAAGAATACGTAAATACAATTGAATGTCGAATATCATCAAAACAGCTATGGGGAAAAATTCGAAAAATTACCGGCAAATATCGTAATCCAAATATATCGTTTTTACTTCAAAATGGACAAGTCGTTTCAGACGTTAAGACAATTGCTGACACCTTGGGAGAATCTTTTTCTAAGGTATCTCATGAGAGCTCTTACCCCCAAGATTTTATTAATTATAAGCGACGTGAAGAACGCAAGACGTTAAACTTTCAACCATCCGCTCATAAAACTTACAATCGTAAGTTTACCATATTCGAACTGAAAAATGCATTAAGGAAATCACACCCGACTTCACCGGGCCCCGATCATATTCATCTAGACATGTTGACCCATCTCAATGAAGATTCATTACAAAACATTTTACTTCTTTATAATAGAATTTGGACAGAGCAAGATTTTCCGACAACCTGGCACAGAGCTATTATTATTCCAATACCGAAACCTGGGAAGGATCCTCAAGACCCTAATAACTATCGACCCATTGCCTTGACAAGCTGTATCTGCAAAGTCATGGAAAGAATGGTGAATGCTCGGTTGATACATGTCCTTGAGTCTGAAAAACATCTATCGGAGTTTCAAAGCGGATTCCGTTTTGGACGAAGCACCTACGACAATGCCTTAATGCTGGAATCCTCTATCAGAGATACATTCGTCACAAAGAAGCATTTGGTAGCTGTCTTCTTCGATATGGAGAAAGCTTACGATAGGACATGGCGATATGGCATAATGCGAGACTTATACGAGATGGGCTTTCTGGGAAATCTCCCAATATTTATTCAAAACTTTCTATTGACAAGGACCTTTAGCGTTCGCATTAATAATATTTTATCAGATGACTTTTCACAGGACGAGGGTGTTCCCCAAGGAAGCGTTCTAAGCGTCATACTTTTTATAATTAAAATCAACGGTATTATTAAACAACTTCCTCCATATGTGCACGGAACGCTTTTTGTAGACGATTTCCAAATATTCTGTTCTGGAATCAATGTACCTTTTATTGAAAGACAACTCCAAACGGCTATTAGAATTGTAAGAAAGTGGGCAAACGAAAATGGTTTTGTTTTTTCTTCGCAAAAGACTGTATGTGTACATTTTACTAGAAGACGCGGACTTTTTCCTGATCCAGAACTTTTACTCGACGGAACTGTTATTCCAGTAGTTCCAGAAATAAAATTTTTGGGTATTATTTTTGACTCGAAGTTATCTTTTCGACCTCATATCAAGGTATTGAAACGAAAATGCAACCAATCATTGAATATTTTAAAGGTTTTATGTAACACAACTTGGGGAGCTGATTTTATTTCAATTTTAAAAATTTACAAAGCTGTTGTCCGATCGAAACTCGATTATGGGAGTGTAATATATGGATCTTCTGCTAAGTCTGTTCTTCAAGCCCTGGATACTATTCATCACCAAGGCCTCCGATTATCCCTCGGAGCTTTCCGCACTTCGCCAGTCCAGAGTTTATATATAATGACAGGCGAGCCGGATTTAAGACATCGACGTGAGAAACTTACCCTAAAATACTATTTTAAGATTAAAGCCAACCCTTCTCACCCATTGCATAATAGTGTAACTAACCCTAAATTTGGAAGTCATTACTCATTAAAACCTTCATTCATACCGTCACTTGGTTTTAGAGTCCGTACCATAATGAATTCATTAAATGTTGACAATCTGGGAATATTTCCTAGAGAAAACGAACCTCCACCTTGGAATGATAAAAATCTACTTACCATCAATGACTTTTCACATTTTAACAAATCATCAACCCCCGATACCATTTATTTACAATTATTCCATTCCCATAGAAACAAATATTCATCTTTTAAAACAGTTTTTACTGACGGATCTAAGAACGGGGCAAATGTTGGGGCCGCGGCCGTTTTTGATAATACAACCATTGCTAGAAAATTGCATGGGTGCTGCAGTGTCTTCACTTCAGAAATCTACGCAATAATTTTAGCCTTAAAAACGATTTCTACACACACTAATAAAAACTGGATCTTGTATACCGACTCTAAAAGCAGTATCGAATCCCTATTAAACTATACACATAAAAGTCATTCCTTGGTTTTAAAAGCAATGAATTTGCTCCTAACATTAACAGAAAATGATTTTCGGATATTCTTTTGTTGGATTCCTGGGCATGTGGGAATCCGGGGCAATGAGAAAGCGGATTTGGCAGCCAAAAACGCAACTTTGATTATAAACTCCAATGTCCCGATTCACGACATTAATAGTGTTTTAACCCAAGCCATAAATTCATCCTGGCAATCCGCTTGGGATTTGGAAAACCATAACAAACTTCATGATATTCAACCATCTATAAAGGGATTCAGCAAAACAAACTTAAATAGAAATCATCACGTAAAACTGACAAGGCTCCGAATTGGACATTCCTTTTTTACCCACAGACATTTACTGCTGGGAGAACCAGCTCCTTTATGCTCATCATGCAATAGTATTTTTTCCATAAAGCACATATTGACGGAATGCCGGAATTTTAATCATCATAGACTAAACCGATTTGGTATCTCCCCTATTACCTTAACAGACTTGTTGATGGACCCACATCATAAAAACTTATTTTTATTCCTTACTGACATTGGTTTCGTAAACTTTATTTAGATTTTATAATCGACTGCAACATACACAACTGTACTGAATTTTATTACGTGGCTTTCTGACTCGCTCTAAATAAATACCAGTTATGAACTAGCTATTGTTTGGCGCAGCATGGCCAAATCTGGCCCTTGTGCCATAAAAAACCAACCAACCAACCAACCAACCATTTTTACTTCACAATGGACAAGTCGTTTCAGACGTTAAGACAATTGCTGATACCTTGGGAGAATTTTTTTCTAGGGTATCTCATGAGAGCTCTTACCCCCAAGATTTTATTAATTATAAGCGACGTGAAGAACGCAAGACGTTAAACTTTCAACCATCCGCTCATAAAACTTACAATCGTAATTTTACCATATTCGAACTGAAAAATGCATTAAGAAAATCACACCCGACTTCACCGGGCCCCGATCATATTCATCTAGACATGTTGACCCATCTCAATGAAGATTCATTACAAAATGTTTTACTTCTTTATAATAGAATTTGGACAGAGCAAGATTTTCCGACAACCTGGCACAGAGCTATTATTATTCCAATTCCGAAACCTGGGAAGGATCCTCAAGACCCTAATAACTATCGACCCATTGCCTTGACAAGCTGTATCTGCAAAGTCATGGAAAGAATGGTGAATGCTCGGTTGATACATGTCCTTGAGTCTGAAAAACATCTATCGGAGTTTCAAAGCGGATTCCGTTTTGGACGAAGCACCTACGACAATGCCTTAATGCTGGAATCCTCTATCAGAGATACATTCGTCACAAAGAAGCATTTGGTAGCTGTCTTCTTCGATATGGAGAAAGCTTACGATAGGACATGGCGATATGGCATAATGCGAGACTTATACGAGATGGGCTTTCTGGGAAATCTCCCACTATTTATTCAAAACTTTTTATTGACAAGGACCTTTAGCGTTCGCATTAATAATATTTTATCAGATGACTTTTCACAGGACGAGGGTGTTCCCCAAGGAAGCGTTCTAAGCGTGATACTTTTTATAATTAAAATCAACGGTATTATTAAACAACTTCCTCCATATGTGCACGGAACGCTTTTTGTAGACGATTTCCAAATATTCTGTTCTGGAATCAATGTACCTTTTATTGAAAGACAACTCCAAACGGCTATTAGAATTGTAAGTAAGTGGGCAAACGAAAATGGTTTTGTTTTTTCTTCGCAAAAGACTGTATGTGTACATTTTACTAGAAGACGCGGACTTTTTCCTGATCCAGAACTTTTACTCGACGGAACTGTTATTCCAGTAGTTCCAGAAATAAAATTTTTGGGTATTATTTTTGACTCGAAGTTATCTTTTCGACCTCATATCAAGGTATTGAAACGAAAATGCAACCAATCATTGAATATTTTAAAGGTTTTATGTAACACAACTTGGGGAGCTGATTTTATTTCAATTTTAAAAATTTACAAAGCTGTTGTCCGATCGAAACTCGATTATGGGAGTGTAATATATGGATCTTCTGCTAAGTCTGTTCTTCAAGCCCTGGATACTATTCATCACCAAGGCCTCCGATTATCCTTCGGAGCTTTTCGCACTTCGCCAGTCCAGAGTTTATATATAATGACAGGCGAGCCGGATTTAAGACATCGACGTGAGAAACTTACCCTAAAATACTATTTTAAGATTAAAGCCAACCCTTCTCACCCATTGCATAATAGAGTAACTAACCCTAAATTTGGAAGTCATTACTCATTAAAACCTTCATTCATACCATCACTTGGTTTTAGAGTCCGTACTATAATGAATTCATTAAATGTTGACAATCTGGGAATATTTCCTAGAGAAAACGAACCTCCACCTTGGAATGATAAAAATCTACTTACCATCAATGACTTTTCACATTTTAACAAATCATCAACCCCCGATACCATTTATTTACAATTATTCCATTCCCATAGAAACAAATATTCATCTTTTAAAACAGTTTTTACTGACGGATCTAAGAACGGGACAAATGTTGGTGCCGCGGCCGTTTTTGATAATACAACCATTGCTAGAAAATTGCATGGGTGCTGCAGTGTCTTCACTTCAGAGATCTACGCAATAATTTTAGCCTTAAAAACGATTTCTACACACACTAATAAAAACTGGATCTTGTATACCGACTCTAAAAGCAGTATCGAATCCCTATTAAACTATACACATAAAAGTCATTCCTTGGTTTTAAAAGCAATGAATTTGCTCCTAACATTAACAGAAAATGATTTTCGGATATTCTTTTGTTGGATTCCTGGGCATGTGGGAATCCGGGGCAATGAGAAAGCGGATTTGGCAGCCAAAAACGCAACACTGATTATAAACTCCAATGTCCCGATTCACGACATTAATAGTGTTTTATCCCAAGCCATAAATTCATCCTGGCAATCCGTTTGGGATTTGGAAAACCATAACAAACTTCATGATATTCAACCATCTATAAAGGGATTCAGCAAAACAAACTTAAATAGAAGTCATCACGTAAAACTGACAAGGCTCCGAATTGGACATTCCTTTTTTACCCACAGACATTTACTGCTGGGAGAACCAGCTCCTTTATGCTCATCATGCAATAGTATTTTTTCCATAAAGCACATATTGACGGAATGCCGGAATTTTAATCATCATAGACTAAACCGATTTGGTATCTCCCCTATTACCTTAACAGACTTGTTGATGGACCCACATCATAAAAACTTATTTTTATTCCTTACTGACATTGGTTTCGTAAACTTTATTTAGATTTTATAATCGACTGCAACATACACAACTGTACTAAATTTTATTACGTGGCTTTCTGACTCGCTCTAATTAAATACCAGTTATGAACTAGCTATTGTTTGGCGCAGCATGGCCAAATCTGGCCCTTGTGCCATAAAAAACCAACCAACCAACCAACCAACCAACCATCTCCTGTCCATCCTCTCTCCCTTTCCTTTTTCTTCCTTTTCTTCACTCCTCCTTTTTCCTTTTTCCATCATCTCGTTGTGGTGTGCGCGAATATAGCATAGAAATACAAGTTTGTTTTATTAAAATAAGTGAGAGAAAATTTAAAAGTTTTCAAAAGTTGCAAGGACAAGTATATTAAGTCTAGTGGAGTTACAAGACAATCAACCGTCTAAAAATTTACAAGTCCATAAACAGAAAATTTTTTTCCCTTTTTCTCATTTCTTGTTGTGGTGTGCTCGAGTTGTGGTGTACTCGAGCACAGGGAAAATGGACAAAGTCACAAGATAAGAACAATTTACAAAAAAGAGAAAAATACCTGTTGTGGTGTGCGGCGTCTATGTATAAATAAAAATTGCGTCGAGAAGACGTAGACCACTACTCACCGCCCTAGTCTGCGCCCTATATATGAGGGGAGGAGCTGGAAAAGTATTTTTTAAAGGGGAATTAATAAACTAGACAAAATTTAATACCCATAGTTTAAAATTTGGAATTTAAAAGGGAAATAATTAAAATTTAAGAACTAGAGTTTAAAATACACCAAAGGTCTAGCAAAAAGCAATGGGAGAGCAGATCCTGACCTCGCAAATAAAAGTGATAAGAAGTATAAAAGTGATAAAAGACATATTAATTTACAAATAATTATTAAATAAAAGTTCAGCGCCCCAGAAGAATCCATCAGCAGGCTTGGTCTCTGCAACTAGATTAGAAAATGGGAGTATTTTCTTTTCCTCTCCCCCTTTTATAAAATGAATAATTCAGGAACTAAGGGGTTAGAATCCAGGATCCATCCAGCACTGGGACCCACCAGGAGGACTCCCGAGAACAAAATGAAAATGAAAAGATGCAGGTGAGATTTAAAAGCTGAAAGATTAAGAACAACATTAAGAACAATTAAAAAGGTGAAGATGACAGTATAAAAACTATAAAATCTTAAGGAAGATATAGATAAAAAGATATAGGCTAAAATTTACAGAATGACATATCCAAGCATGACAGAGAGGCAGTGACGCAGAGAACTAGGTATTGGCAACCTCCCCAGCAAATCCCATACACCTCCTGACCCTATACAAAGAAATTGGATTGTTAATAACATTTTGTAGCCAGATTGGTTTATTCTGGGTAGATGGCCTAACCAGGTGCCAAGGGGAAGTGGATGGGCAGCTGAAGAGGTAATGGTCCGCGTCGCCCACCTCACCGCAGGTACACAAATTAGAGACCTTGATCTTAAAGCGGTGAAGATAAGCGACAAACGGGCCATGGCCAGTTATAAACCAGATGACAAATTTGTCGCCGATGAGACGACTGGTAGAGACCGAGGGGAGATATTCCCTCGGTCTTAGCCCCTTTTCAGATTTTGAATAATAATCTTGCCAATTTCGATTCATTTGTTTATTAAAAGTTTTTTTAATGTAAGATAAAGGGGCTGGGATATCCAGTGGCTCACCGGCGACGGTCCCCAACTTCGCAAAGTGGTCCGCCACCTCATTGCCAAGGAGATCATTATGGGCCCTGACCCAACTCAGGCCAAAGTTATGTTGCTGAAATATAAAGGATTTTATAGTATTAATGTAGTTTGATTTTATTTTATTTGATTTCAAGGCCTGAATAGAGCTGAGGCTGTCAGTATAAATGTTAATTTTTTTACTATGAGAGGATGACCATTGGATAGCTTTGTAAATAGCTGTTAGTTCAGATTGGAAAACAGTGTTAGAAGGGTTAAGTTTATAACAGAAGACAGTGGTTAGTTTTTTATTATCGAAGATGCACACCGAGGCCCCGATATTGCCATCAATACCGGAGCCATCAGTGTACACCTCGAAATCAGAATTGTCAATGATGGAGGGGAAATCAAGTGTTAATTGATCTGGGGGTATCGGTATTAATCTAATATTACTATCTAAATTATTAGTTGACAGCCCCAGCAGTAAAGGGGTCCGTCTTTTCCAAACACTGAAAATATTATGAAGTTTGAGTAGGGTCACGTGGAGAGGGGGAATGCCAGTAATAGCATTTAGGGCGTCAGTAGGGGTGGTTCGATAGGCTCTGGTAATTTTAAGTAGAAAAGGTCGTTGGATAGACTTGAGCCTATCGATTTGTGCTTTTTTAAGATTTCCACCCCAAACCCCAGCCCCATAAGTAATAATTTTTTCTATAACCGTAAGATACCAGATTTTTAGGAGCTGGGGCTTGACGCCCCAACCCCCTCCTGCCACCCTGGAGAGAGTGCCACCAATAATGATGGTGTATATTGCAATTCTTCAGACAGGGGAGTCTAAAAATTAAAGTGAGTTAGGACAAAGAGGAAGAGAAGGAAAACATGGCCGCGGGTTGGGCGCCAATTATAACACAAGGCTAGCTCTCTCAGGCAATTAAGTTTATTCTTACTAACAAAAGACATTACATTTTTACAAACACGAACACTAAACATTTGACATTAATTAGAAACAATCGTTATATGGGCACTGTATCATAATATTTAAGGTTAAAAAGATTCTCGGGGAAGAAGGGACAACTGTTCTCCCTCACTACTTTGTCCTAACTGACGGGTCTCATTCAGATTCACGCAGGGGAGCTGTTCTGCGCCTGCGCGTCTTTAAAGTCTTAGATGGCGTGGTATTAATGTCCGCGCTACAATACTTCAATATTTCCATTAATTTTTTATTCTAAAATTTGTTAACAGCTTTGAGATCTCTTTATTGTTTAAATTTTCTCATTGCCGTTAACCAGTCATCTAATGCTAATTTTTACCAAAGTTCGAATGTGTTATGTATGACCTGTTAAATTCATACAGCCCACAAAATTATATAAATATCAGTAAATTTCAATTAGCCATACTTTTATATCTTCCAAAACATCAATTTTTCTAGAATTATACTAAAATTCCACTGGATTTAACCAGAAACCAAAATCCTTAATTTCTAATCCATAGCTTTATCGAGTTCAATATCTTTCAAATACTAGTGATTTGCAAAATATGCAAGGAACATTAAAAATAACAGTACCTTTCCTGAATACCTGTCCTTAAAAATCACCTTACCCTCATTATACCATAAAGCAGTTTATTTCCAGAGGGATTAAGACATTCAAAATAACAGATTTTCTTTTTCAATCTCTAATTATAGTATTTTATATGTACATCTTACTCATCACAAAATCACATGTTCCTAAAAATAACAATGAATTTCTTTTATTTCATACCTTTTTATATCCCATCTCATCTTTACCATCACATACCCAACAAAATTCGGATGGATTGGTCTAGATTTAAAAGTCCGATGTTCCCATCTATTTCCTCACTCCAATTGCATTCTTCCAAATACCGTTATAGTACTCAGAAAGTCAGCCATTATAAAAATAACAGTATATTTCCTTAGAACATACTCTCAGATACCACACCATATCAGTTTTATAAAATATATTTCAAAACCACAGAGGATTACATAAGATTTAACCATCCATCATTTTCTTTACTCTAAGTGCAGTTTTTCTATATACCGCCATATTATTCAGAAATTCAGCCAATATAAAAATACCGGTATATTTCAATGATTCATACCCTCAAAAATTATAACATATTGGTTTTACTTTATATAGTTCAAAACCTCTGTGGATGACAACAGATTTAACATCCTGGCATTTTCCTCACTTCCTGATCAATATTTCTTTATACCGCTATAATACTCAGAAAATCAACCATTATAAATATTATTTTTCAGTAATTCACACCTTCAAAATCACACCATGTTATTTTTACTTATAAAAGGTCAAATCTTCAATGGATTACAACAGATTTAACATTTCAATTTTCATCTTTTTTATAACAGTTTTGCCAATTTTCCTAACACCTTCCAAAATAGTGAGGTATTAAACCCATCGAGTTCATCATGATTAAAAGAATCAAATATTTCTTTCTGAAGCCCAGATCTTCCCTATAAAATAATCATCTTTTACCACGTGACCATAAAAATAATAATATATTTCAATATTCCTTACCTCAAAGCTTCACCTTTTATCCGTTATATATTGTCATGTTCGATAACCAGGGTGATTAACTCCGATATCAATTACCTGTTATTCTTTCCTTCTTATGATGTTAGGCTACGATTTGCCACCTCTCCGGCAGTCGACACACATCTAGTTATTCTAAACTTCGATATCTTATTTTCTAGAATATTGGTACACCATTCCACTTTTTTATTCGAAGCTGGTCTTTTTATGTGGTATTCTTTAGTCAAAGGGCATCCGAAGAGATAGTGATCAGCATCACCTATCTCTCCACATATACATTGATCTGAATCCCTTAGTCCAAATCTTTTTAAATAGGCTACAAATGGACGATGTCCAATTAAAAACCAGATAATTTTGCGGTCTACGGTTGTAGTTTTGTACGTTACATTTGGCATGAATTCCCTAAATCTTGTTCCTCCACCCGAATTCGAATAAAACATCTGCCAATTCTCGAGTACATATTTTTTAAGTTTTTTCTTTACATATGAAATAGGAATCGGTACCTCTATATCCGTTCCGTCAACCACCCCTTTTTTAGCATTAAGGTCAGCTGTCTCATTACCCACATTACCCTCATGAGCCCGAACCCAACTCAGGCCAACAAATCTATTATTGTCTATATCTTTTTTGATTTTATTTAAATACGAAGATTTATTAGAAATAGACTAAGGCCTGAATAGAACTGAGGCTATCGCTAAAAATATTAACTCTTTTATTGTTCTTGATCGCCCATTTTATAGCCAAATAAATGGCGGTTAATTCCGCCTGGAAGACTGAATTATAATTTTTGAGTTTAAATCTCTGGGCTTCGATCAAGTTTTGTCCTTTATATATACACACCGCCGCTCCGACACCTTCATCAATGCCAGAACCGTCAGTGTATATATCAAAGTCCGAATTTGGAATAATAATAGGGAATTTTTGAATAAGAGTCTTCGATTTAATATTTAATGTTTGGGTATTAAAATCAATCAAGTCCGGCGACAGCTGTAGCATGGGATCGAACTCTCGCATTTTTACTACGTGAAATTTTTTATAAAGAGACTTCAGAGTCACGTGGAGCTGAGGAATCCCACAAACAACGTTCAGAGCAACAGTGGGAGAGGTTCTATATGCACCCGAAATTCTCAATAAGAAGGGTCTTTGAATTACAAAATTTTTTCTCTTGAGTCTTATTAAGATTTCTTCCCCACACTCCTGCTCCGTAAGAAATAACCTTTTCAATAACAACGCTATACCATGTTTTTAAAAGTAGGGCACTAACACCCCAACCCCCCCTCTTTGTGCTAAAGATCCCCAAATGATAGACACTTTGACTGCAAATTTGCAATGTGTTCGCTCCACGTGAGCCTTCCATCCACTACAATTCCCAAATATCTTAATGCATTATTAATTTTAATATTTTCCCCCAATATGCGAAAAATTGGGTTCCTACGTAGTTTTTTATCTTTTGCAAATATGACTGACTGGCACTTACTAGTGGATAATACAAGTTTTAAATCCTTCAAGCAGTTCGACACCTCCTCCAGTGCTCTAT
This sequence comes from Meta bourneti, assembly GCA_933210815.1. Classification (NCBI taxonomy): domain Eukaryota; kingdom Metazoa; phylum Arthropoda; class Arachnida; order Araneae; family Tetragnathidae; genus Meta; species Meta bourneti. Next base: position 54,011,362 of record OW119932.1, read on the forward strand.
TGGTATTATCTTCCAGTGCCCTTCGCGTCAGACCTGTCGTTATCAACGCAAGGTCGTCCGCGAAGGCCTGGACATAAATCGTATTGGAGTTCATTTCCAATATTTTATTAAAATAGATGTTCCACAAGGACGGCGCCAGCACCGACCCCTGCGGGCAACCTCTCACAATATTTCTCCTGATATCCTGTTCCCCGTCATTATAAATTATATATCGTTCTTTGAAATAAGAAATAAAATGTAGTTACTAGGCACTTTGTAATTATTTAAAATGTCCACTAGCAGTAACCAGTCCATACTGTCAAATGCTGATTTAATATCTAATGCGGTGAGGGCACAATGGACAACCCCCTAAAAATTTTAACTTTATTAACTATTTTAAGGACTGCCTCCTCACAAGACCTCTGCTCTCTAAACCCATATTGTCTTTCATCTAATATGTCTTTATCGTAGATCCATTTGTTGAATTTCAATAGGAAAAGTCTTTCTAATATTTTCCCCAGCGTAAAGAGTAAACATACCGGACGGTATGCTTCACAGGAGGAGGGGTCCTTTCCTGGTTTCAGGATAAATCGGACACTCCCTCCCCTGAGAATCTTAGGAAAATAAGATAATTTGAAACAGTTGTTAAAAACAGGCAGTAGAATATCAATTTCACTGTTGATAACTGTTTTCCAAATCGCATAGTCCAGTCGATCGGGTCCCGGAGCCTTACCATTCCTTAGCAAGCTCAACACTCTGTCCAGATCTTCTCTAGAAATATTAAGTTCCTTGTCAGTTAAGTTGTTAATTTCGATGTTATCTAGATTCGGCGGGCAGGCGTTACGAACAGAAAAGAATTTGTCCATTAAAAGATTAATTTTGTCTTTTTGCGACAGATTTGGTTCAGAAGCACAAAAAAGATTTAGATTACTGTTCTTATTTTTGTGGAACACAAATTTGAAAGTACTATCAAATTTCCTAGATAATTCCGTACAATGGTCCTTCCACGACTTTATTTTCGCTAGTGATATTAATTTTTTATAGGTTGCTCTATACTGCCTATAACATATTCCTCTATCTCTTTTTTCAATTTCATTCTTAGAAGTTTTTAGAAGTTTATAAAGAGCAGTAAGTCTATTCCGTTTGGAGGCTAGTTCCTTGTTCCACCAGTGAACCCGAGTAAAATTATGTTTTTTTGTTTTCTTCAATGTATCATTTGCCAAACGTAAGACTATATCAGAGAGTTCCTCAAAAAAGAAATCAATTCCACTGGTGGTGTTTGTACCTTTCTTCTTTAGTCATCAATACTAAGGGGCCGCGGTGGCCCGGTTGGAAGAGTAACGAACTAGCAACCGAAGGGTTGCGAGTTCGAATCCAGCCAAACACCGTCGTGTACAAAGGGGGCTGGTGCACGTTAAATCTGTCGTGGCCTCAAATGTCCTCACGTTGGCGTGGTGTGGAAGTTTGGAGAGTGGGGTGCCAGCTCAGGTGTTGCCTCGTCATCTGACCGTGGTTCAAAATTACGTGGTGTTGTCCTCGGATCTTTCCCTTTGGGATTGATCCCGGACCGTCACCAATAGCCCATTGTGTTGCTCCAGTGTGACGTTAATTGAAATACCCAATACCCATCAATACTAAGAATAATTTTTGAGAAGTCTTGGGAACCTCCCCAGTCCGAATTTCGTCCTGAAGAAGTACCCAAGTTTGTTAGTATTTAAATCAAAATCTACCGAAAGATCCACAGTAATATATTTATGGTCACTGCAGGAGTCTAAGTCCAAAATAGTCCAATTACTCGCCAGGTTGGATATATCAGAACTAATTAAAGTCGTCAGGCCACCCCTTCCCGGAGTGGACAACAAAGGTTGGTCCCCGATCAGGAATATTTAGGATATTCAAATAAAGAGTGTTGCATAGGTTCAGAACACGTTTTCCTCTGCTATCTTCAAATCCGTATCCCCATATTGGGGATCGTGAGTTGAAGTCACCCATGATGAGTACTCTACCTCGATGGAAATTGAGGTTATCCAACTCTGCGACTAAGATGTTAATGTCGTCATGGGAAGGGAAGTATAAACTTCCTATAATCAGAGTAGTCGCCTGTACCGTGACCTCTGCAAAAACCGTGTTGTCAGAAACATAGAACAAATAAAAATTTAAATTTTTATTCTTGCAGATTAATAAACTATTATTCTTTTTGGAGGCTAATTGCCTATATCCTGGCGAGGCCGAAAGTGGTTTGTTTTTTACAATATATGGATCCTGAATTAATAAAAAGTCCGCTTTAATTTGGTCTGCAGTGACCAAAGCTAAACTGTGGGAGGGAAAAGAATGGTTGACATTTATATGTAAAAATTTTAGAGTTCTGTCCATTATGGGCAATCATAGTCCGTGCTATCACGCAGGAGAGACAGCTGCCTTTTATAGTTAGGGCATAGTTTTGACCTGCACCCATGCCCCTCGTCATATCTGGTATTGAATGAAACATTGGAGATCTTACAATTTATGCATCTGATTTTTTCTTTACAGTCCTTTATAACATGGTCACCTCCGCAGTCTAAACATACCTGTTTGACAGTACACCGGGCTCTACTGTGTCCAAAACGTCCACACCCAGTGCACTGTCTCACACTTCTGAACTCATCAATCCTTATCCTCTGGAAACCTATGAAAAGAAAGCCTTCTTCCATTATTTTATGAAATATTGACGGAGTCACCGTGGCTATCCAGTGGAAGCCCCTATCGGTTTTTATTTTAAAATCTAATTTAAATTCTTCTTCTTTACATTGTCTAATAAATTCGTTTTTCTCTTTGATTATATTCATCATATCTCTTTCTTCAATCTTATCGCTTATTCCAATCATAATGATTCTTGGTTGTAATTTTCTAGGCTTCTCTATTAAAAATTTCTTTTCAATATCGTTCTTTTCTTTAAATATCTTAAGTAGCGAGTCTGCTTCTTCTTGCGATGGTAAGTCTACGGCAACACCTCCATCTTTGATTTTTCTCATTTTCATAACTCTGTTTAATATTGCCTACTGCACTTTGCAGTAGGTCTTTATTTCTATAAAAATCCCCTGGTTTTTTGGGTTTAGCAAGGATGGTAAATTTGGAAGTATATTTATTCGTAGCCCTATTGTCCTGCGCGTAAACCGATGTTTGTTCAGTCATTAATTTTTGGGCGTACGTCGGTTTGGTCATTATCTTAATTTCTTGTAAGTCTTTAGCGACTTCTTCTAACTTACCATTATAATTAGTATCTTCCTCCATTATTTTCAGTTTCAGTTCCATAATGGCTTTTAATGAGTTCTTGTGGTTATCTTCGAAGGTTTTAATCATGATTTTGTTTGTTCTATCTCTTTCATCTAGAATGCCTTGTAGTTTTGCAATTTCACAATTTTTGTTTCTCATAGTTTCAAGGAATTGTATTCTTTCCGTATTGAAATTCTCCAGATCTTTATTTCTCATCATAACCATTTCCATTAATTTTTTCCTTTCTTCTTCGTTTTCAGTATCCCCCTCAGATCTCTCCAAAGCTCTTACTTTATTTCTCTCCTTTTCCAAAAGTTCTTTACAAATTAAAAGTTCCTTATTATAGTCGTTTAACCTATTTTTCAATTCATCGTAGTTTTCTTTAAATTCTTCTGTTTCCCTTTCTCTCAACTTTTCTTCGTATACATGTATTGTTTCCCATAATTTTTCTCTATCACTCTCAATTCCCTTGTTCAACATTTCTTTTTCTTTAAGAGTCCTAGCAAACTGAACGCTCACTTCAATAATGCTTTGTAACTGAGAAATCAAAATATCCTGGAATGGAGCAGATTTAACTTGCGATTTTGATTTATTTTTACATAAATCAATAATTGAAGTGATTGCCTTCTTAAGCGGAATGATATCGGGATTTTTAGAGTCTTCATCAGAAAAGATATGAGTTAATTCCTCTAGACTCTCTACCGGTACCCTTTTAGGTGACTCACTAGAATTACTCATTTAAAGTTAAAATATAAAACTTTAACTTTTAACCAGTTATAATTATATTACTCATTAAAGTTAAAAAAAAACAAGTCATACAGCATATTAACTTGATTTAGATAAATTAGGTTAAAAGACAGGTAATAAAAGTTGTACTAAATAATAGCATCATGTATAGAAAGTCATATGTGAGAACAAAATATAAACAATCAGACTAGTATATGAATAAACAACAAGATAAATTGATCTCAATAGTGGTAAAGCCAACTTGAATATTATCAGTTTCAATCATATAGTTCAACAAAATCAATAATACTGCATAAATATTTTTTTTAAAATTAATAAAAGAACTCACATATGTCGTAGAAACTCCCTGGAGGTGTCTATGAAGAGGTCTAATTTTACTCTTTACGATGGTGGTTGTTCGGTATCTCTATCAGAATTCAATGTGTTTCCATAAAATTTCAAAGACGCTGTACCTAGTGATCCAATGAATCCCTTGGCAATGCTGGTAATTTCAAGTTCTTTGTTGATTGTTTCAAAAAGCTGTCGGTCATCAGATAATATTCAAACTTTAAATCCAACGGTGAAAACGATGTTGTTGTTTCACTGAATTTCCCTCCTTGCATATGTTGAATCCGCTGTTTTCTTCATATGTTGTAGTGGAGCTTTCCTTTTGTTCTTCCTTTAGGTGTTGATTTGGTGATTCTATCGGCACTTGTTGGCTTCTTACGAATTTTCTAAGATGTTGGGACTAGTTTTCCATTGATGTGGTTGACGTTGCAGGCAAAGCAGTCTTCACGTGTTGATGGCGCAAAATTCTACAGGACCAGAAATTAAAATTGTCCTGTTCCAATCTTAATATTGCAAATAATTTTAGAAAATTACCAATTTTCCAATCTTGTAGTTGTCCAATTTTCAATTAATAAGCATCATCTTGCGGCTTTTTTTGCTGGTGCACACATTTTTTAGAGCTGTATCATCATTTTTTGCGTCAAAATTTTTTAAAAAACGGGAGCAATAAAAACATGCGTCATCTCACTCTATGTTAGTGCTGGAAGTGCCCTTAGTTGAATTGTTGTGATGCTCCTGCCATTTATTTATGATACATTTTTTAATATTTTTCTTTATATAGGACATGGGGCAGGAGCATCTAATCCCTCGCCACATATTGTGGCCCGCTTAGCACATGTGTCGGCCAACTCGTTTCCGGCGTCCCCCACGTGGGCCCGAACCCAGTCCAGGCCAAAGAGGTTAGTGTTAGAAGCTATTTTGGATTTAATGTTATTTATAAATTTTGATTTTATATTAAGAGATTTAAGGGCCTGGATGGAGCTCAAGCTGTCAGTATATACGAGGGTAATTAAAAAATTACTTACTCTTTTCGTTCTACAACTTTATTAAACAAAGATAGGTGTACAACAGATACATTATTTTTCGATATAGTCTCCACCTTGAGCAATGCACTTGGTCCAGCGAGTCACAAGCTTCCGTATGCCTTCCTGGTAGAAGGTTTTCGGTTGGTCGTGAAGCCACTTTTGCACCGCATCCCCAAATTCCATGTCTGAGGCAAATCGACGACCTCTCAAAGCTTCCTTGAGCGGTCTAAAGAGATGAAAGTCTGAGGGAGCGAGATCTGGGCTGTAGGGAGGGTGTTCCAAGGTCTCAAAGCCCAACCTGTTGATAGTTTCTATGGTGTTATGGGCCGTGTGCGGCCGGGCGTTGTCTTGCAACAACAAAACTTTCTTTGAGAGTAGTCCACGGCGTTTGTTTTGAATTGCTGGTTTCAGCTTATTGGCCAATAAATCACTTCCTCGCACTATTTACGGTAGTCCCCTGTCCAAGTATTCGTCCAGTATAGGGCCTTTTTCGTCCCAAAACAGGGTCAGCATCACCTTCCCAGCCGATGGCGAAGTCTTGAATTTTTTTCGTTCTAGGGGATCCTGGGTGTTTCCACTCCATACTCTGGCGTTTCGATTCGGGCTGGTAGTGATGAACCCACGTTTCATCAACGGTGACTATTCTGCTTAAAAATGCGTCGCCTTCCGCGTTGAAGCGATCCAGTAAACGTTGGCAGATGTCCAAACGTTTGGTTTTGTTTGCTGCGTTAAACATTCGTGGTACCCATCGCGCACACACTTTACGGAATTTGAGTTCGTCGTGGATAATTTGATAGGCAGAACCATGACTGATGTTTAAAGATGCGACCTCATCTATGGTAACTCGCCTATCTGCTGTAACCATCTCTCGAGCTTGCTGAATGTTGTCGTCAGTGGTCGAGGTTGACGGTCGCCCAGCTCCCTCTTTTTGTGTTACGCTCGTTCGGCCACTTTTAAACATTTCGATCCGCAAAAAACGCTTTTACGAGAAAAAGCACTTTCCCCGTATTGTGACAAAAGTCTCCGGTGAATTTCAGCACCTTTCACACCCTCTGACCACAAAAATCTGATCACTCCTCGTTGGTGCAATCTGATAGCGGAGCTGACATGCTTATGCTGTTGTAGCTAGACGACAACTGACGCGATCGTGAATAAATTCCGCACACGTGACCATAGACGCGCCAACTCAACGCATGCGCACGTGGCCGCCACCTATCTTTGTTTAATAAAATTGTAGAATGAAAAGTGTAAGTAATTTTTGACTTACCCTCGTATGTTTATTCTTTTATTATTTTCTTCTGCATATTTAACTGCTTGGTATATGGCTAATAGCTCCGCCTGGAAGACGGAGTTATATGAATTTAATTTATATGTGAATATATTTATTATTTTATTATTCTGGAGGATGCACACCGAGGCCCCGATAGAACCTTCTATACCGGAGCCATCGGTGCACACCTCATAGTCAGCGTTATCTATTTTTGTATTAAAGTTTATAATTAAGTTATTTATGTTGATTGGAATTATAGGTATGGTACTATCAAGATTTGTTGTTGACAGCTTGATCTCGGGATCGGGCAGTCGCCTTCTAATTAATTTATATGTCAGGTATTGTGACTTTAGAGTCACGTGGAGGGGGGATCCCACAGAGGACGTTAAGGGAGTCAGTTGGGGAGGTACGATATGCCCGCAACACACCCAGCAGAAAAACTCTTTGAAGAGTGTGAAGCTTTTGTTTCTGCTGGAGTGTGAGGGAGCCGCCCCAAATGCCAGCTCCAAAAGTGATGATTTTTTCAATTACGGTAAGATACCAAATCTTCTGGATCTGGTCACTGATCCCCCAATCTCCGCCTCTAACTCTATTTAGGGACCCCCTATCGTCATACATTTGGATGTTAATGATGCGATATGATCGCTCAACGCGAGTCTATCGTCAATTATGATTCCCAGATATTTTAAATTATGTACACTGCTGGCCACCCAAATTGCAACACCAAGAAAGACAAGAGGTATCACAACAAAATTTATTTTGTAGATAACATGTTGACCAAGTATCAAATGATTAAATTTATAGACTTCTGTGAAGTGTGGTTCCTGCCAAAATCAGTAGCCAGAGTAGCCGCCATTGTTGGAGATCACCGCTGCCACACGCCTCGGCATTGATTCAAAGAGACTTTGGATGTGTTCTTGGGGTACAGCAGACCAAGCAGCTTCCACACGTTGCCAAAGTTGATCTGGTGTGGCAGCTGGGGATGTATTCTGGGTCAATCGTTGAGCAACCATGGACCACATGTTTTCTATCGGCGAAAGATCCGGAGAGCGAGCTGGCCAGGGAAGCAATTCAATCTGGCGATTGACGAAGAACCCTTGGACAATGCGTGCCACGTGTGGTCGCGCATTATCCTGTTGAAATATGGCTGTGGGCAAGCCCTGAAGGTAAGGAAGGACAACTGGCTCCAACACCTCGGAGATGTAGCGCTGGCTGTTTAAAGTACCGGCAATGCGTACTAGAGGAGTGCGAGAGTGATATCCAATACCGCCCCATACCATAATACCCGGTGCAGGACCATTGTGGCGGTGCATAACGCAGCTGTTCAGCATCCTCTCTCCACGGTGTCTCCAGACTCGAATCCGACCATCGTGGTGTTGCAGACAGAAGCGTGACTCGTCAGTAAAGACAATTTCATTCCATTCTGCCGTCCACATCCTTCTTTCATCGCACCATTGGCGGCGGAAACGTCTGTGGTTCTGCGTCAAGGGTAGACGAAGCAATGGACGTCTTGCGGACAGACCACTCTGCTGTAAACGGCGTCGAATGGTACGCGCAGACACTGGATGATGCGGTACAGACTGAATGTGCTGTGCTATGGTTCGTGATGTGGCTGAGCGATCCGTCACTGCCATACGCACAATATGCCTGTCATCACGTGAAGTGGTGCACTGAGGTGGATGCGATCGAACACGTCGGTCCGTCGTACCCTCCTGCATCCAACGATCACATATCCGCATTACAGTTGTTTGGTTTCATCCAACATGACTACCGATTTCCCTGAAAGATAATCCACAATCTCGGTAGGCCACTATCCTTCCTCTATCGAACTCGGATACTTGATCAAAAGATGATCGCTGTTTTCTACGAAGCATAATTGATCGTTTTTTTGAAAAAACCACAAGAAAAACACAATTGCCGTACTTGAAATCGTCGAAATCTCCAAGCCTTAAATAGCGCTTTGAAGTGGCGCCACAGGCGCGCGTGATGTGCGTCTGCGCTGAAATTCTAATCATTTGCATATCTCACCTCCGCTAATGCATGTTGTAAATTTCATATTATTTGCATGCTTCCTTCAGGGTGTTGCATTTACGGTGGCCAGCAGTGTACTATTTTTAGGGTTTGAGTTTATTCTAAAAATTGGATTCCGTTGTAACTTAGAATTTTTTGAAATGATGATGGACCGGCACTTGTCAATGGACAATTCAAGCTTCAGGTCCTGTAATTTGGTGTATATGTTACCGTTAAAGTATGAAATCCGTTATTTCATAGAATACCTAGTTATTCCATGGAATAACTGATCGTGTCCGTTAAAGTGTAAAACTCTCTTGTATTTCATGGTTTAACTAGTTATTTCATAGAATAACGATCTGCAGCCCGTTAAAGTGTAAAATAATCTATATCATATATCGAAAACCGGAGGAATCGAAGAAGTCCGGTCGGTTGCTACAGCTCAAAGTTTAGGTACTGGTCAGGGATTTAAAAAATGTTCGTGTAAAACCCAGTGTGTCTACAAAAAATGTTTTTGTTTTAGAAATAATGTTCTTTGTAATTCCAAGTGTCATTTTTTTAGTAATCCTTGTTGTAACAAATGATTTTATGGTGCATAAATTAGATAAATTGCTTCTTTTTCATTTTAATTGTCTATCATTAGTTTAATTTCATTTTAGATAAATTGTTTATTTTACACTTTAACTGTCTCTCATTAGTTATTTCATAGAATACCTAGTTATTTCATAGAATAACTAGTTAAAGTGTCAAATTAATAACATATTACACACTTTAACGGACACGATCAGTTATTCCATGGAATAACTAGGTATTCTATGAAATAACTGCATTATATACTTTAACGGTAATATATATAGAATTTAATGCAGAGTTAGTGTTGTTCTCCAGGATCCTCCGCGTACTACCCAACGTAACCAGCGCCAGGTCATCCGCGAAGGCCTGGAGATAAGTAATTTCAGAATTTAAATGTAAAATACTGTTAAAATATATGTTCCACAGGGTCGGTGCCAGCAGCGAACCCTGTGGACAACCGCGGATGATATTTCTTTTCATTACTTGACCGTTTAAATTATGAGATCGTTCTATTTGTTAGGTAGGATTTTATAAAATGAATAATTGGGTTCGGAATATTAAACTTATGAAGAATGTCCATTTTTAACAAGAACCAGTCCATGTTATCGAAGGCGGCTTTGATGTCGAGTGTCGTGAGGGCTGAATGGCAGATTCCACGGTTAGATTGTAGTTTAGTTACTCGTATAATTGAGAACACGGCGTCCTCACAGGATCACTGCTCTCGGAATCCATATTGTAAGTGATGTAGATTTTTGCGAGTGAAGCCAGGAGTTTAAATTCCTGGCAAACACTCGCTCTATTATTTTCCAAGGGTTGGTATGGGACAAATGGGTCTGAAGGAGCCACAGGAGGAGCGGTCCCTCCCTGGTTTTAACAGGAAGCGGACATCCCCACCCCTGAGGCCCCTCAGAAAGTGCGCCAATTTTAAAGAAATATTTAGGGAAATATTTTTAGGGAAAACGATTTAATGAAGAAAGATGGGACCGTTTAAATTTAAAAGGAGAGGTTTATTTAGATAAGTAAAAAAAGATGAATAACAATTACAGAGATTAACTTTTAAAACAATTTAAAGGTGGCATCTCGCACCACGAGGCGAACGCCTAAAAACGAGACAACCAGCACACACCAAGGCAGGAAAACGAATGACCGTTCAACACTCTTTAATTCCCACAATCCATGCGGCGCTCATGGCGCCATCTCTTGGCAGAAAAATGGGACAAAATCCGACTGTCATAGACTCCCCCTCTGGTTCCGACGTCTTTCAGACCGTCTCGGTGAGGAACCAGAAGGATCAGTCTTTCGTGGTCTTCCACGTTTTCTCAGGGGGTGCACTGGTGTCCCCCTTTCGTCTTGAGTGTATACTTTCAGTGCCGATGTGTGATAGGTTCCAAAAGGTTCATTTGGATTGTCGGTGTTGGCGATTACATAAGAAGTGGGCGATTTTTGTGCAAGTATGATGTAGGGACCATCTCTTTTCGGCATGAACTTGGAGGTCAGCCCCTTTGCAGCGTTACTCAAATGGTGAGTAGTGACGTACACTTTGTCTCCAGGTAAGTAATGAGGAGCACTCCGTCGCTTTCTATCACCACACTCTTTCCGTATGTCTTGTTGCATTTCAACAACTTTTCTCGCCTCAGACATAAACCTTGAGAATCTTTTTAGATACGGTGTAATTTCTGGTACGAATGTATCTTTTAAGATAACACTTGGCAGGTCATTTTGAACGTCATCTACTGTGCGGAATTCTCTTCCAAAAGTTAGGAAGGCAGCAGTTTGACCAGTTGAGATACACTTGGCAGTGTTCATGGCAAATCTGATGGAGGGAAGTTTTTCACTCCAAGAGTCGTGTTTGTCTTCAACCAGGATGGCAAGACGTGGTTTTAGATCACGATTTTTCCTTTCGACAGGATTTGCTTGTGGGTGGTATACAGGAATAAATGATTGGTGGATCCCAAGAAGGTAACACAACTGCTGCATAACAGCAGAGACAAATTGGGTACCGTTGTCACTGATAACCCTTCGAGGTAATCCATATCTAAGGAAGACTTCTTCCATCAGCACAGTTGCACACTCTCTTGCAGTTGCATTTGGCAGGGCAAAGAGTTCTACCCACCTAGTGGCAACGTCTTCAATAATAAAGATCCATTTTTTCTTATCTTTGCTCTCTGGGAGAGGGCCGAAGAGATCTATTGCTATAGTTTCGAATCTTTGTGCCTGCACTGGAGTTTGCAGCAAGCCAGCAGGTTTTTGGTTGGAGGCTTTGAATCGGGCACAATCAAGACAGTCTTTGACATAGTTGGTGATGAACTTCCTCATACCGGTCCAGAAATAGCGTTTTGAGATCCTATGGCAAGTTCCATCTGCACCATAGTGTCCGGCGGTAGGAGAATCATGGTGTTCCTTCAGGATTTTATCTCTTTCATGCGAAGGAACAACCAACTGAGCCTCTTCATTTTCAGAGTCATGGGAATATCTATAAAGTACACCCCGATTCATGAGATAACCATCACAATTGGTTAGAAAGAGGGTAACACCTTTATCATCATTCTCGAAGCAATGAATGATTTTACTGAGATCTTCATCCTTGAGCTGTTATTCCCTTGTCTCATTGGGTGATCCTGCAGAGAAGTCTACAGAAACAGCATTATCTTCACAGGAGGGTATTTCTTGATCTTGTCCAGTCGAGACAGCATGTCTGCGACTACATTGGATTTCCCAGGTACGTATTCTAGAGTTAGGTTGTAAGATTGCAGTTGTAATGCCCAACGGGCTAACCTTCCCGAGGGTGATTTTAATTTCATTAGCCACTTGAGGGGTTGATAATCAGATGCTACGGTGATTTTGGATCCTTCTATATATCCTCTAAATTTGTTCAATGCCCAAACGACTGCAAGAGCTTCCCGTTCTGTAGTGGAATAGTTTCTTTCCGCAGGGTTTAAGAGTCTGCTGGCGTATTCTATTGGATGTTCTTCCTTGTCATGGGCTTGAAGGACTGCCCCAAGGGCATAGTTACTAGCATCTGTTCTAAGTACAAAAGGTTTTGTACAGTCAGCCTGACTCAAAATGGGAGATGAGACCAAACAATTCTTTAGGGTGGTGAAAGCATTCTGTTCATTTTCAGTCCATGTCCAAACTGATTTTTTTTTAAGGTTACTCAGAGGGCGAGCAATTTCAGAGAAGTTAGGTGTGAATTTTCGATACCAGGAGCAGGTTTGCAAGAAGGATTAGAGACCCGCGCTCCCCCAGCTCGCCTAACGGCTTAGAGCTTGGTGCGGGGGGCTGGGATTCGTTCACGGGGACTTCCACCAGCACGAAATCGAGGAACCAGGCGGCCCATCCAATAGGAGGGGAGCCACTTACCTTCAACATGCGCGCGCGCGGACGAACATTTATTAAAAAAACTCTAAAAGATATTTTACAGCACCAATGCCACTCAGGGGCAAAACAGAGAAAAACTTTTTATCTGTGCACACACACAGGGAACATAAAAAGATGAGGCGACTGCCAACAGGGCAGGAAGACGAGAGCCCATACCAGGCGAGACAGGTGAGTGCAGGGACATCCGGGAAACGTCTGTGCCGGACAAAGGTAGGTGGACTTCCAAACCTTTTCTTCAATTTAACTCAACTCCTGTAGTTTCCACTAGCCATCTCCTTCATCTTTCTCTCCCCTTTCCTTCTCTTTTTTTCTTTTTCTTTTCGTCTCATTGTGGTGTGCGCGATTATAGCATGAGAATACAAGTCAGATTAATAAGAACACATAAAATTTCAAAGTTTAATATGGGCAAATATAAAAGAGTTAAATTCATGAAAAAAGCTCCAAGTTAAAGAGCAAGTTAAGCAAATACCAAGAAATAACACAAGTCCAAAAAAGAAATTTATTTAAAATATTACCTATTGTGGTGTGCCGGTCCCATTTCGTAGAAGAAGGATAAAAAGTGCGTGTCAGGGAATAAATCCATAACCCACTGCCCAAGTCTGCGCCTTATATATGTGAGGGGGAGCTGGAAGAATATATTTAAAAAAGGGGAGAAGAAGGTAATTAATCCTGTCCAAGAGGCTCAAAGGCCTCACAGTTTATTTAAGCATCAATAAGATTATAAAATATAGGACAATTATATGCCTAAATAAGGGTGGACAAAATCAATATCTAAAATGCGTATATATATATATTCATAGTTTTAAAGCGCGTGAAAGATGAGCAAACCTCTAAAAATTTTAAAATAGTAATAAAATTAATAAGTCAGTGCCATAACAGGGAGACAGTGTTAGATTGGCAAAATAAAAGTTCCTGTGTAATGAGTCGTGCAATTAAGACATATAGTATGCAAATATACGATAAATTTTATTAAAGATAATTCCAAAAACATTCCGGTTCTCAAGCAAGACTCCACCACAAGGCCCTAAAGTAGGCTAAGATCAAACTGAAAAGAAATAATATGGGATTCTCCCATAATCGAAGAAGTCCGACATCCAACACTAAGACAGTCCCAATAGGCTCACCAAGTAGGGCTCCCGGCAGCATGATGAAAAATGATGAAAGATGATAATGCAAGTGAATTAAAACTGGAAATATTAAAAAGCACATAAAATTATATAAACAGTATAACCTTAAGAATATTAAAAACAAGAATCTAGATGAAAACACTAAAAATTTTAAAAAGTGATAATTTAATAAAAAGGTAAACGTTAAAACAATACTCATGGGTACGGCAGAGGCGGACAATACGCAGAACTAGGCATTAGCCACCTCCCCAGCATACCCCACACACCTCCTGACTCTATAGAGCGAAATGGGATTACCCAGGATACCCTGTAACCATAAGGGTTTATTATCAGATGTGGGCCTAGACAAATGCCATTGGGAGGTGGAGGGGCAGCTGAAAAGGTAGTGATCAGCGTCGCCCACTGCACCGCAGGTACATAAGTTAGAAGTTTTGATCTTAAATCGGTGCAGATAGGCGACGAATGGTCCATGTCCTGTCAGGAACCAGACAACAAATTTGTCGCAGATGAGACGCCGGACGGAGACCGAGGGTATAAATTCTCTCGGTCTAAGCCCCTTTTCAGAATTAGAATAATACGTCTGCCAATTGTTAATTAAATCTAGTTGGTAGGTTTTTTTAATATATGACATAGGGGCCGGAACGTCCAGCGGCTCACCAGCGACAGTCCCCAATTTTGCAAAGTGGTCCGCCACCTCATTGCCAAGGAGATCATTATGGGCCCTGACCCAACTCAGGCCAAAGTTAGACTGATTATTAATATAAGATTTTATTGAATTGATGTAACAAGATTTAATTTTCGGGGATCGTAAGGCCTGAATAGAACTGAGGCTGTCAGTATATATATTTATTTTTTTATTTAAAGAAGAAGACCAGGATATAGCTTTAAAAATGGCTGTTAACTCCGATTGAAAAACTGTATTGTAAGGGTTAAGCTGATAACATAAAACAGTAGTTAATTTATCACCATCAAAGATGCACACTGAGGCCCCGATATTATTATCAATACCGGAGCCATCAGTGTACACCTCGAAGTCAGAGTTGGGAATGTTAGAGGGAAAATCAATAATCAATTCATCAGTTGAGACAGGTATTAATTTAATGTTTTTATCCAAATTTGAGGGTGACAGCCCCAGTAAAAGAGGGTCAGGTGTCCGCATTTTCCAAGAATTAAAAATTTTATATAACTTAAGAAGGGTCACGTGGAGAGGGGGGATACCTGTAATAGCATTTAGGGCGTCAGTAGGGGTGGTTCGATAGGCTCTGGTAATTTTAAGTAAAAAGGGACGTTGGATAGTCTTGAGCCTATCGATTTGTGCTTTATTTAAGTTTCCACCCCAAACCCCAGCTCCATATGTAATTATCTTCTCTATAACCGTTAGATACCAAATTTTTAGGAGCCGGGGCTTGACGCCCCAACCCCCACCCGCCACCGTGGAGAGAGTGCCACCAATTTCGTGACATCTCCCCACGAGTGACAGAATATGCTTACTCCACGTGAGCCCATCATCAATATATATACCCAGAAATTTAATTGAGTCTGTAATTTTTATGGTAGTATCTCTGATTTTAAATATGGGATTACGCTTCAATTTTGTTTTTTTAGAAAAAATTGTGGACTGGCACTTATCCAGGGATATAGTTAATTTCAAATCATAAATTTTATCAGATATTAATTTAAGGGCAGTATTAGTATTGAGTTCCAGGACTCTTCGCGTAGATCCCGTGGTGATAATCACGAGATCATCGGCGAAGGCCTGGACATAGAGATCAGATGAGTTAAGTGTTAGTATAGTATTAAAGTATATGTTCCAGAGAGTAGGAGCCAGGACCGAACCTTGAGGACAGCCTTTAGTTAGTAATCGAGTTATAGAGAGGTTAGTATCAGTAAAAGTAATTGTTCGGTCCTGGAGGTAAGTATGTATAAAATTCGTAAAACAAGATGGTATGTTCATATGTGTTAAAGCCTTCCCTAGAAAGCGCCAGTCCATATTGTCAAATGCGGACTTGATGTCGATGGCAGTGAGGGCAGAATGATGCAAACCCGAATGAAGTCCCAGTTTGTTAATTACCGAGACAACTGCCTCCTCGCAAGAACGCTGCTCTCTAAAGCCATACTGCAAGGAATGTATACTATTATGGGTCTCCAACCAGGAGACTAATCTCCTGGTGAAGACCCTTTCAATAATTTTACCGAGGGTTGGGAGGAGACAAATTGGACGGTAGGCGCCGCAGGAGGAGGGGTCCCTTCCAGGTTTACCTATAAAGCGGACCCCACCACTCCTGAGGCACCTAGGAAAGTAGCTTAGTTGGAGAATCTTTTGAATAGGGTATAACAAGAGGGAGGGATATTTTTGAAATATGAAAGTCCAAATATTATAATCGATGAGATCCGGGCCGGGTGCCTTACCAGATTTTAAGTGGGAAAAAATTAATCCAAGTTCTTTAAGAGTTAAGGTAATATTTAAATCAGGAAGAGAAGGAGAGAGGGGGGCATTACTATCCGTAGGGGGACTATCCCCAAAAAAGTGGGTCATCAAAACATTTATTTTTTCAGAAAAGGACATGTTTGGACAATTAGGGAAAAATAAGTTGGTAATTGGATTAATCCTGGAACTCCTAAAAGTAAATTTGAAGATTTTCCCATATGTTTCAGTAACATCGGAGCATGCCTGTTTCCACGAATTAGTCTTAGCCTCTATCAATTTCTGTTTATAAAGGGCTCTATTACTCTTATAATTTAGATGCACGGCCAGGATCTCATCGGGAGTAGAATTTGGATTATTTTTAATGGATTTAAATTTTTTATAGAGAGCAGTAATTCTATTACGCGAGGAGGATAGATTAGGGGTCCACCAGTGAATCTTAGATTTAGTATATTTAGGGGTCTTTTTGAGAGTCCCAATAGCAATTTCATGAGTATCTGCAACCAAAGTCTTAAAATAGCAGTCGATATCACTGGTGGAAGAAATAGAGCGAGCCAAAATATCAAGTCGTTTAAAAATCATACGGAATTTAGCCGGGAACCTCCCCAGGCCAAACTTTGTCCTGAGGAAGAACCCGGATGGGGCTATTGAGTTGAAATCAAGGACCACAGACACATACCTATGGTCACTGCAAGAATCTAAGTCTAAAATATGCCAGGTATTAATTAAATCCGTCAGGTTATAAGTAGATAAGGAAAGGTCAGGCCAACCCCTGCCCGAATGAGACAGAAAGGTTGGCCCTAACTCAGGAATGTTAAGTATATTGAAGCCATGGGTAGAGCAGAAGTCCAAGACGCGCCGGCCTCTAAGGTCCTCAAAGCTGTAGCCCCATATCGGGGACCTCGAATTGAAGTCCCCCAATATGAGGAGTCTATTCTTGGAATAATCCAAGTGATCAACCTCCTCAAAAAGATGGTCGATGTTATCATGAGGAGGGAAATAGAAGCAGCCGAGGACAAGTGGGTCGGCGCCGAAAGGGACCTCCGCAAAAACAGTATTTAATGATTTATATTTAAGAATTAATTTACTGCATTTATTAAGTGATACAATACAACAATTATTAGAGATTGAGGAAATTTGATCATTATGAGAAGGGGGGGGAAAGTATTTTGTTATTGGTTTTATAAGGGTCCTGTATACAGATATAATCATAATTTAATTTGGTGGCAGTGACCAAGGCAAGGCTGTGGGCCGAGAGAGAATGATTGACATTGATTTGCAATATTTTTATTTTGTGCATCACTCCGCACCGTAATCCGTGTTGGCGGCCAGTATATTCAATTGCCTCTTAAGATTGGGGCACTTCTTGTCCCTGCAGTCATGTCCAGTATTATGCCCAGTTCTGAATTTATTGTTGGATGCGACACAGTTAATACACCTCCTTGCAGTAGTACACTTGTTGGCCTCATGCTCCTCTCCGCAGACAAGGCATTTAGGAGGATTTGTACATTTTGTCTTAGAATGCCCGAACTGGCCGCATCCAGTGCATTGGCGCACACTCTTAAATTCGTCCACGCGTATCCTCTGCCACCCCAAATACAGATGACCTATGTTCATGATTGGGTGAAACAATGAAGGATCAACCGTGACCACCCAGTGGTCGCCCCGGCTCGAATTTATTCTGAACTCAATCCTCAGCAGGTCCTCACTGCCCAAAAAATCATTTTTCATGAGGAGACCTGGTATCAGTTCCTCCTCCTTCACTGACTTATCTATATTAAGCAAAATGAGCCTGGGCTTCCGCCTGGACGGCCGGGAAACATCATGATCCCGAGAGAAACCCTCACAATCCCGAAGGCAGGTTTCCAGGGAAGTCAGCTGGTCGGTCGAATCGACCTACACAGCGACTCCACCACCACCAATACCTCTGATGTTCTTGATTCGGAGATTGGTGTTGCCCAGGGAAGATTTAACCCTGGACTTTGTCTCGTCGGAATCAGCCTCTTTTTTAGGTTTGATTAAAACAACATAGCTTCTAGGGGGAGGTTTAGTTCCCCTGAAGCCAGTAGGAGGTTTGGACGCCATATCAGCGTAAGTTGTGACTGGAGGGGGGGCAGAGACAGGGGTATTCTTAATTTCACTTAACAAGTCATGAGTCTGATGGGTAAGAGCAGTGAATGTTTCTGTGAGTATTGCTATAGTCTTGCCACTTTCATCGGCAATACCCCGATGGTACGCCGAATCTATCTCCAGGTCCTTAATCGTTGAAGTTAAGGACTGAATATCCAGACTATTCTGCTTTATGACTTTATTAGATTCATTAGACTCCTCAATAAATTTATCCTCAAGGGCTTGAATAACTTTGTTCTTCTCAGTGATAGTACGTTCCAATTCAACTATACGAGGAGACACTCTATCAATAGAGGGGGAGGAAGTGGCCGAAATACGTCTTTCATTTCTGAAAGATGAGGGAGTGGAACTCTGGGTAGTAATTTCAATAAATAAATCCGTGATTGTCTTAAATACTCCACTCAAACCGGCCTGGAAGGCCAAGGTAGATATCTTGCTTGAGCGTTTATCATTGCAGAGATTAGCCACTTCAACAATTGTCTCCCTATAGGCCCTAACGTTTGGGTGTCTTAGTTCATCGTCAGTAAAACCAGTAACCAGCGCGTCCAGACCAGGGCAGCAGGATTTCAAAGGATTGTCGGCGGCCATGCTCCAAATGGAGGAGCAGGCCGAAGGGGATATATCAGGCACTAGAACTTAACACTATAGTACATACAATTCTATAGATATAAACAGTAAAATCACAGAAAAAATAAAATCTATACAACAAATGTCAGTTAAGTAAAATAGATTAAGATATATACAATTTAAAAAGAACTCAGGGATACCGGACCCACAATTCACCAGAAGCACCAAAATACACCAACCAGAATACTCAAAAACACCCAAAACACTCAAAAATACAGAGAACTTACTGTATGGACATCGAAAAAGTTCCAAAGCACCACGTACAGAAGAGCGAGGCAGCGGCAGGCAGTAGCTCAGCCGGGAACGACTCCAGCAGACCAAGAACCCCAGACACAGGTGAACCCAGGACAAGCGTGCAGCGTGTGTCGTGCTCAATGCACCAGACAGACGCAAAATGACCCACAAGAGGGAAACATGCCAGAAAATGGCCGTAAAGTAGGCAAGGGGGCGTATGTCAGAGATCACAATGGCGGGTGCAATAGTTGTAAGCACTAGTTCGCAGTAAAATTCCACAGTTGATATCCTCCGAAAACACGAAGAAAAGCAGTGCTAAGCAGCAAAAAGGGAGTCGTGCCAATAGGCCCCAATGCAGCAAAAGCTCAGCAAGAACAACACCAATACAAACACACACAATACAGCCGGAAAACACTGAATTAATAGACACAAGGAGCCATAAAAATTCCAAACAGTTCCAAAGGAACAAAAATGGCAGAACAAATCGCGAAGTGCCAATGGTATTTATTATTCACCGCAGGTTCAAGGGGCAAGCATGCCGCGAAAGCAGATCAAATTGCCGCAGCAAAACAGTATAGCCCAAGCAGTCGAAACTTAGTAGAAATCAGCAAAGTCGGGAGCTCAGGAAGACACGACCGCTCTGCTCGGCGTTGGCGATGGAAGTGAATGCAAGAAGGATTGTACTTGTTTCACATTTTTCGGAGATGGGATTTTCTGTACAGCTGATGCTTTGTCAGGGTCTACCTCAATTCCACGTGAAGTAACCCAAAGTCCAAGATATTTTACTCGAGAACAAGCAAAATGACACTTTTTGCGATTGGCTCTGAGCTTATAGTTTTCTAGTTTTAGGAAACCTTGCTCAAGGTCAAGGAGGTGTTGTTCAAAGGTAGGAGATAACACAATGATGTCATCTAGATATGCCATGGCAGGCAAATTTCGACAGAACATGTCCATAAGTCTCTGGAACGTGGCAGGAACATTTCGGAGACCAAAAGGCATTATCTTGAATCGGAATGTTCCAAAAGGACAGACAAATGCAGTTTTGTCTATCAGCAGGATGCACGTTGATCTGGTGATATCCTGCCTTTAAATCGATGGTTGACATAAATGTCGTATGTTTAGCACTTTGGAGTAGGTCATCCATTCTTGGGAGTGGATATGAATCATGAACTGTTATTTCATTTAGTTTGCGATAGTCAATACACAAACGCACGGTATTATCGGGTTTTGGGATTAAAACCACCGGAGCACCATAGGCTGACTCGCACTCTTCGATCACATCCTTTTCCAGGAGGTCTTCTATTTCTTTCTTTAAAAGTTCCTTTTTCATAGGCGACATTCGGTAAGGCGGTACCGAAACTGTAGGATGTTTCTCGGTATTTATGTGGTGTTTCGCATAAGGGGTAGGGTCTCCCCCTGGCTTGAAGATCGTGTCAAACTTTCCGAGCAGGGAGCTCATCATCTTTCTTTGTTCTGGGGTCAAAGGTGTACCCTCATCTTCACGGAGGTGGAAAGAGTTGGCTGTAAGACTCACAGCAGTTTGTGGTGAACCTACATCAAGGTCTTCCTTGAAATAAATTTTGTTATTAGGCTCGTCACTAAAATACCATCTTTTGTGCTTTAAGTCTACCTCTACTTCTCTGCCAACGAGCTGTGCTATTTCATAGGGTAGTAGGCGAAGCAGATTTGAGGCCCGAAGTTCCTTCGGAACGTCTGCAGCTTGAGCTTGGCGCTCAAATAGGATTAAATATAAGCTGATATCATTGTATACTGGATCAAACCTAGGAATCATGGAAAGGAACTCGATTTTCGGACGTGAAGATCCATTGCCGGTTGAATTGAAAGATTCATTTTGAAGTTGCAGCTTTTTCAGTTCGAAGTCCATTTCTTTCTTTCTTAGTCGCTCTTCACTGTCGAGTTGAAGTTTTCTTCGTTGAGCTTCAGCGGCGCTTTCAAGTTCATATTTTCTCCTTTCAGCTACTTCAATTCTTTGGGATATAATGGTGTTCAATAATTCTTTGACATATTCAGGCTCATAGTTTGAGCTTTGTAGGATTAAATTCTTTAGATCTATGCACAATGCCAGTCTTTTCCAAAAATTCGGTACCTAAGAGGGTTCTGTTGCCTTTTGCTTCTGGTAGAGCCAGCATACCAATGGATAGTTCTTCCTTCTATATCAATGGGCACCGTGGTGGTGTAAGCCTCTATGGTAGCTCGACTGCCGTCTGCTAAAGCCATAGTAACTTCAAGGTTTTGGAACTCAACTCCTCGTTCCTGAAGCAGGTTGAACATTCTCTCACCAGCAATGGAGCGAGTTGCACCAGTATCGGCACATACTCTTCCGTGGATATCTCCTATGTGGATATCTAATAAAGCTGTTGGTGCCGCAGAAACATGGCTTGTATACAGAGTTATGCTATTGGTACTGCATTTCTCTGGGCGTACATGAAGGACATTTGGACTTTATGTACCCTGGCTTTCCACAGCCATAACAAGTTAAAGTTGGTCGATTTTCTATTTTATCAGGCTTGGGTCTAGGCGAGAATTTTGGTTTCTGTTCTGGGTACCTCTTCTGGTTTGACATGGGATGTGATCTGTTATCAGTTATTCTGCGGGAGTGGAAGGTAGGGACATCTCTCTTTATTCGAACTGCATCATAATCATCTAACTTGCTAGTTAGTTCTTCAACATTATTGAGTTGGCTCCATTCATCTATAAAGTGCTCACGCACTTCGGGGGGGACTCGACGCTTGATTTGATCTGAGAGGATTAGTTCCTTCAGCTGGTCAAAAGTGGAAATATTTAAACCACTGATCCATTCTTGAAAATAATTCTTGACTTCATATGCAAAGTCTTTCCAGGTAGCAGTAGACGACTTGCAGTGTTTGGAGAACAACTGCCTGAATTTCTCAGCTGTAAGTTTGTACCTCTTCAGTAGAAGGCTCTTCACTTTTTCAAAATCCTGGGACACCTCTACTTCTCTGCCAACGAGCTGTGCTATTTCATAGGGTAGTAGGCGAAGCAGATTTGAGGCCCGAAGTTCCTTCGGAACGTCTGCAGCTTGAGCTTGGCGCTCAAATAGGATTAAATATAAGCTGATATCATTGTATACTGGATCAAACCTAGGAATCATGGAAAGGAACTCGATTTTCGGACGTGAAGATCCATTGCCGGTTGAATTGAAAGATTCATTTTGAAGTTGCAGCTTTTTCAGTTCGAAGTCCATTTCTTTCTTTCTTAGTCGCTCTTCACTGTCGAGTTGAAGTTTTCTTCGTTGAGCTTCAGCGGCGCTTTCAAGTTCATATTTTCTCCTTTCAGCTACTTCAATTCTTTGGGATATAATGGTGTTCAATAATTCTTTGACATATTCAGGCTCATAGTTTGAGCTTTGTAGGATTAAATTCTTTAGATCTATCATCTTAGAATCCGGAGTGACCTCCTCTCCCATTTCAGTGGGAGAATGACGAGATCTTCCTTACGGGCTTTACCGAGGAACGCCATATTTTAACTTTTCTTCACAATCAGGTGCAAGAAAATTGGTAGCACTGGAATCGGCTGATTCACGGTAGTCCACACAAACAGATGCGACGAAACCTGTTGCACTTAAATCGACTGATTCACGATAGCACACACAAGCGAGGAAATTTGTAGCACTTGAATCGACTGATTCACGATAGCACACAGAAGCGAGGAAATTTGTAACACTTGAATCGACTGATTCACGATAGCACACAGAAGCGAGGAAATTTGTAGCACTTGAATCGATTGATTCACAATAGCACACACAAGCGAGGAAATTTGTAGCACTTGAATCGACTGATTCACAATAGTACACAGACACTAATAAGTATCACCCACTTCAAATGTAATGTTTCACTGGGAAGCACACTTTCGTTTTCGGTGGATGGTGAACACATTATAACATGCAATCAATCAAATCTCAGAATTTACACAAATTGCACAATCAATAACTAATAATGCTTTTTAAAATTAAATTACTGCAATACTTAAATGTCACCAAAAGAACGTAGTCACAAAATAAATTCAATTGATGAAGTTATCAATTAATTACTCATTAAGATAATTAAACTGAATACTACTTAATTTCAAAATTAATCAATCAGCAATCACAAGAACAGTGCGATTGAATAACATGATTGAATTTACCATTAGACAACAATCATAAGAACAGTTAAATTGAGTAATCTCCCAAAGTACACTAAACCAATACAATTGCTTTAATTAATGAAAATGTGTAACATAAAACCACGATCAACAAATGTGAATTTCTATTTTCAATAGTTTCAAACTAGTTTTAACCCTTTGGTCTAAGACTAACATGTGCGAACACACTTTTAAGCAATGACACGTGCGACCCAAAATCTGGCCCTTTTGCCATAAAAAACAACCAACCAACTTTATCCCATTTGTTGGTAATATCTGTAGGTTGGGTTTGGGGTTTATTTTGCTCAAGGGCCATATTTGGCCATGCTGCGCCAGACACAAGACATACAATATCAAGTAATAGACACACACAATGAATGAAAGTTTTTACTGGTACAGAAGAGAGAATACACCCAGGGAGGAAAATATCTGTAGGAAGTGGGTCATACCATTTTAACTTCGCTTTCCACAACTCTTACAACAGAATCTTAAGAATGATCGTTGTGGGCGAAATGAGATCCAGGGATCAAAGATATGGGCTATCACGAACAATTGTTGTTTAGTAGAGATTTTTCCTGCGATTATTCCCCTGACTTGAAGGGTATCGGTTTTGAGATTTCAAAATAGACCCAGTACCTTTTGAGAGGATTCATATTGGAACGAAGGAGAGAAAGAGTTTTAACGAATCTGGTAGGTCTGAGAAAACTTCTGCATGATTGGAAACCCACTTTCTGAATGAGAATCCACCTGCAGCCATCAACTGATTCATCTCTTTGGCGATTGATTTTGTGGAATCTACTGAATCTGCACCTGCCAACAGGTCATCTACGTAAAAATGTTCCCTTGCAATATCAGAAGCAACGGGAAAATTCGGATGTTCATCTCTGCACAGTTATTGCAAAGTGCGAAGGAAGGAGCACATGGTGTTCCATATGTGACTGTCTTAAGTTTGTATATGACGAGCGGATCAGATGGATTTTTTCGCCAAAATATTCTTTGGAAAGGCAGATCTTCATTTCCAATTAATATTTGTCTATACATTTTTGCGATATCTGTGGTGAAGGCTATCGGGTATGATCGGAAGCGGATTAAATTTGCCAAAATTTCAGTTTGAAGTTTGGGCCCTTTACATAGTATGTCGTTTAATGATTTTACATTTGAGGTTTAAACAGGCATCGAATACTACCCAAATTTTTGTAGTGCTACTCGATTGGTTAACAACCCCATGATGCAGTAAATAATAATTTGGAGTTATTTCATCTTCCTTTCGTGATAACGTGGGCCCCCAGGGGCATTCCTTCTTTAGGTTTGTACGGGCTTCACAACCCCGGGGTACCTGAGTGATCTTCCCTTTTTTTCACTCTTCTTCTCCCCTCCCCTTCTACTTTTTGCTTTCTTCTTCCTCCCTCGTTGTAGTTACCTCTTCGGAGGTGAGGGCTCCCCTTGAGAAGCTTTTCGTCACTCTGTTACCTTCAGCTCCTTGGGGATTATATCACCCACGTGTTTGCCGTGCGTGGAGTCCCGTGTCCCTGGAAAAGGGGATCCTGGCAGTTGAGGGACGATATACTGTTCCAACACACTGTTTTGGCCTCAGCTTCAGGTAAACGGGAGGTGTACATTGGCCCCGTGTGCATCAATCGGCTGGTCGATTGAACTTCGTCGTCGGCTGGGGATCAAGCGATCGGTCACCTACTGAGCAACACGTTAAGGGTGGTGGCTGCCACAGGGGTGATTGAAAGCGTATAGGCCCTGTTAGCACTGGTGCAGACTGCATCCCCTTGTTGGACTCGGTGGTGGGTGGTGCTGCAGGCCCCGAATATCTTTTAAAAAACTATGAATGATAATTCTTCCGTTTCTTCTCCCTCTCGAAGGGAGCAACAAAGTCCGCCTTTATCCAATATCCGTTTCTTTCTCGTAAAATTAATACACAACCATGAACAAAATGCAGATCTGTCTTTTTCAAAAACCTCCCCTTTTCTTATAAATAAAACTATTCAATCTTTTATAGGCACAGTGAAATCAATCAAAAAACTGCGTTCCGGTGACCTTTTAATTTAAACTTCCAATAACACTCAGTCGAACCACTTAAATAATGTTATAAGTCTTGGCACATTTTCCGCTTCTGTTTCCCCATATGAAACGTTAAACTTCTCTAGGGGAGTTATCTCTGAACCTGACCTTCTGAATACATCTGAAGAGGAGATTCTGGAGAACCTACGTGACGAACACGTCTGTGGCGTGCGACGAATAACCATCAGGTCGAGGCGAGATGATAAAATCTTGCCAACTAAACATCTCATTCTTACTTTCGACCAGCCGTCACTGCCTTCCCGAATCAAAGCAGGATACCTTAGTTGCCCAGTCCGTCCATTCCGAATCCCCAGCGCTGTTTCAACTGCCAGGGGTTCGGACACTCTAAATTCTCTTGCCGGAGCCCCACTAAATGTGCTCGTTGTGGAGAAGTGGGCCACGAGACCGACTGTTGCACTAAATCTCCCCATTGTATCAATTGCGGTGGAGATCATCCTGCTTTCTCCAGATCTTGCCCCAAATGGGAATTTGAGAAGGAGGTTCAGACCGTTAAAACTTTGCAAAATCTTTCATTTCCTGAAGCTCGCAGGCTTGTGGAATCCCGAACTCCCAAGTCTGACGCTTCATATGCAAAAATAACTGCCAAAACATACAATAAAATAGCCACACAAACTGATTCCCCTTTTGAAACTCGTCTCTCGCCAGTAAACTTTTCAATAACTCCGCAAATTTCTACAAATAAAACTCAATCATTATCTAAAACTGTAAGCACATCAACCCCTCGTCCGTCCTTCAGTAGACCCGACTCCCGTCCACTGATAACCAAACCATCTATTAGGAAAATTAAAACCATAAAAAAACAGAAAACCGATTACAACTCTAAAACACCCAGATTTTTACAAAACAATAAAATACCAATAAAAATACTTCGGCGTGCAGCCGAAGATATCGAATTAAATCTTCATGCGTCGGGCCTGTCGGAGGACGACGAAAGTTATGAAATGAAAGTACCTCCAGGGCAAAAAATGAGAAATCTGCGCCTCCTATCAATCAATGATAGGATCTTTTATATCATGGAACTGTCGTGGCTTTCGAAATAAGTTGGATGACGTAAAAACCCTGATTGCAGAGTACCATCCCGCCTGTGTCGCACTTCAGGAGACATACCTGAAGTCATCTGACACGGCGAAGATCCGTCGTTATGCTTGTAATACGAGAGATGGCAGTAATGATGGAAGAGCATCGGGAGGTGTTGCCCTCTTCACCTCCCTTGAATACCCATCTTTAGACCTCTCACTAAACACCCCCTTACAAACTGTTGCGGTTAGATTACAAGTACGACGGATGATTACCATCTGTACGCTATATTTACCACCAAATCATTCCATCCAACAACAGAGCCTTGAGAACTTGGTCGATCAACTGCCGGAGCCGTTCATTATACTCGGTGACTTTAATGCCCATAGTGTACTTTGGGGAAGTAGGGATACCAATTCCCGTGGGGGACAGATAGAACAACTGATCACAGATCGCTGTCTCTGTCTGCTCAATAACGGTGAGGTTACCTACTTCCACGAGCCATCTAGATCCTTCCATGCAATCGATCTCGCCATCTGCTCCCCTTCAATTCTTCCCTTACTCTCCTTTTTTGTCGGTAGTGACCTGCGCAACAGCGATCATTTCCCAATATTCGTTACTCATATTAGTGGAAATGATCCTGTTTGCCGCCCGTCACGATATATCTATGAAGCAGCCGACTGGCCTAATTTTACATCTCGGGCCACTATATCAGACCAGATGGTAGAAGGCAGCATAGATGAGGCGATAACAAGAGTCACCGATGTTATAATTAAAGCTGCTGATACGGCAATCCCCAAGAAATCTCCCTCCTTTCATAAACATCGTAAACCATGGTGGACTCCTGAATCACTGCAGCGACTAAGATCCAAAGGAAGGAGTGGGGTATTTTCCGCCGATACCCCACAACTGAAAATCTTCTCACCTTCAAATGTGCGAAAGCTAACGCTCGCCGAGTGCGCCGTCAAAGCCAAAGGGAATCTTGGATAAAGTATGTTTCAGGCATAACACCTGCCACTTCCTCCAAACAGTTATGGGATCGAGTACGGAAAGCGATGGGATTATATTCCGAACACTCCATCACGTTCGTAGAAGAGAATGGACAACATGTGTCAGAGGCTGTCGAGATAGCCAACGCCATTGCGCGTGCTTTCTCTACAGCTTCCAATACTACCAATTATTCGGACACATTTCAACACGCAAAACATCGCGCAGAATCCCATCGTCTAAATTTCCACTCTCGCACCGAACTCGCCTATAACTGTCTATTTACAGAAAGGGAATTGATGAGATGTCTTAAAAGGACCAGAATGACAGCACCTGGTCCTGATGGCATCTCTTACATCATGATGCAACACATTTCCCGTCAATCCCTTAACATCTTACACCTTTTTAATCGTATATGGGAGGAACATATCTTCCCTTTGGCTTGGAGACGTGCCATAGTTATACCCTTTCCAAAACCTGGAAAAGATCCCTCCAATCCGTATAACTATCGCCCAATAGCACTTACCAGCTGCATGTGCAAACTTTTTGAAAGGATGGTGAATTCTCGTCTCACATCTTGGAGACAACTCAGGCTCTTTCACCATTTCAAAGCGGTTTCAGGGTTAGCCGCTCAACGGTAGACAACATTTTATCACTCGAAACTCAAGCTCGCCGTGCATTTCTGCGCCGAAACCATCTTGTCTCCATTTTTTTCGACATGGAGAAGGCGTATGATCGCACTTGGCGATACGGAATCCTCCGTGATTTACATTCTCTTGGGTTTTGAGGCCATCTACCAGTATTTATTCAAAAATTTCTAGCCACTCGACAGTTTCAAGTCCGTTTCGGCTCTGCGCTTTCGGATATTTTCATTCAAGAAGAGGGCGTTCCTCAGGGTAGTGTCCTCAGCGTTACTCTATTTTCAATAAAAATAAATAACATATTAAACCAACTGCCTCCAGCTGTCCAGGTAATTTGTACGTGGATGACTTGAGCATTCATTGCCAAGGTAAAGACATGCGGTACATTGAGCGACAACTTCAGTCAGCTGTCCATCGCTTAACGCGGTGGAGTGACGAAAACGGTTTCAGCTTCTCCACTCAAAAGACATCTTGTGTTCATTTCTGCCGACGTCGGAACCTACATCCTGACCCAGAGATCTTCCTGGGTGGTATTAGGATTGCAGTGGAGGACAGAGTAAGATTTCTAGGTATCATTTTCGACCAAAAACTTACCTTCCTCCCTCACGTCGTGCAACTGCGGATGTCTTGAGAGAAAAAGCTCAATCTCTTAAAAGTACTCTCAAAAACATCTTGGGGAGCAGAACGGTCCTCCATGTTGAATATCTATCGAGCTTTAATTCGTTCCAGACTAGACTATGGGTGTGCAGCTTATGGCTCTGCCCGTCAGTCTGTGTTACGAAAGCTCGATACTGTGCATCACACTGCACTAAGGATCTGTTCCGGAGCATTTCGCACTTCACCCGTTAAAAGCCTGTATGTGATTTGCCACGATTCTACACGTCTTTTGTTGTCGTGACGACAGTACTACCGAGTCTTAGAACATCCGGACCATCCACTGCAAAATTCACTCCTGGGTAATTATCTTGATCGCCTATTTTCGAATCGACCCTCTTGTATTGCAACTTTCGGGTTACGCATGAGAAATGCCCTGAGGAATACGCCCCTTCACTCATTTGATGTAGCTGAGAGACCTCTTTTCACCATCTCACCCTGGAAATCTCATGCAATATCATTCTTAAATTTATTTCCAGGTTTAGAGAGATCTAATACCAGCTCAATCATTTATAAACAGCTTTTTCTCGCTCACCGTCATAATTTTTCAAATCACACAGCAGTATATACTGACGGTTCAAAATCACTCGATTATGCCAGCTGTGCTTTTATTTGCGAATCCGTCACTTTAAATTTCTCATTACCATCTTTTATTTCTGTTTTTACCACTGAATTTTTAGCTCTTTACAAAGCACTGAAATATGTTTCCAGACTCAGTACTGGCAATTTTATATTTTACACTGACTCTAAGAGTATCTTGGAATCCTTGAATTCGGATTCTCCAAGACACCCTTTGGCTCATGATATTTTAAAACTTAATAACAGGCTTATCCGTCGTGGTTTCGGTATCATCTTTTTTTGGATACCGGGACACGTCGGAATTATCGGAAATGAACTGGCCGATGATGCTGCGAAAAATGCGGTGATTCCACTTGATATTCGTATTCCATACGATGACCTACGTCATTTTGTACGGGATATCGTATGGAACGAATGGCGCGAAGACGAGTGAGCAGTGCAACAACAAGCTCCACAACATCCAACCGACAATCTCACCCCTACCGTCATTACCATCTCGACGGTTCGACGTCATTTTAACACGTCTTCGCATCGGCCATTCACGAATCACTCATAGATTTTTATTGGTCGGGGAAACCACTCCATCGTGCCAGCATTGCCAAGATCCGCTCTCCATTTATCATATTTTAACTTCTTATACATTTCTTAGACATCTTTATAGAAATTTTTTTAAAACTTCATTACCAATTTTATCAGACCTATTGGGTCAACCTCTCCATCCATTACTTTTTAGATTTCTTCATCATTCTGGATTTTTACCACATATCTAATTAAGATCTTAAATTTTATTTCATCAAGTTTTATAAAGTGAGATGGGGATACCCATCTCACTTTAATTCTCTTAAATCATAGATCCCATCTTAGTTCTCTTTTAAAAAAAATACGATTTTATATTTCTTATGATTGAGGTTTTACATTCATATTTAATTTTTATGCATATCAATTGGTTTTGTTCATTACATTTCTATGTGGTGTTGTTTCTTTGTTTCATATCATAAAAAATCCATCTCCTAATTTTAATATCTCGTGTTTGGCACAGCTTATCCTCTTTTGGATCTTGCGCCATAAAACCCAAATCAACCAACCATCGTGATAACGTGGTCATGTGACCTTGCCTCATATTCCTCCATGAATTGAGAATACTGATTTCTCAACTGAGAATTTTTAGTTAGTTTTTTCTAGCACACACACACAAATAAAACCACTGTACAGCCTTTGCTTGGCTTTCTTCTAGCTTCTCGATTTCCTTGAACGGAAGATTAACACAATATCGTCCAGTATTGTCTCTTTTGACGGATCCAAGGAAGAGTTGTTCACATCTCATCTTCATCTTTTAACACCTGAGGTTTAGGAATGGACTCAAGCTCCCAAAAGTCTTCAAGCGTTTCATTGATATTGTCCATTGTATGATACACCATTCATGAATGGGAAAGAGTTGTATTTTCTACTTTTCCAGAAAGTAGATAACAAATTTTTGTATTTATCGCAACTGGTGAGCCATGAGATCCAGTGACTCCTTGTCCACGGAGGGTTTTTAAATGTGCTGATTCCAGCCGCATTGAGTGTTTTAACAAGTATGATTGCTAAGTAATGGATTTGCGAAAAAATTTGTTCTGGTACCTCATGATCAACTTTCAAAACATGTACCTACCGAGGAAAACTTATCGTATCTGGACAAAGAAATATCTGAAATACTGAAACGCATGCTTTCTGACGATGAAAAAGTGAAGCTTTACCATCAAGTTTTTCAAAAGCGTATTCATGTTGAAACACATAATCCCTCTATTAAGAAACAACCTGTTGAAGAAATATATACTACTCCTGGTTAGAAACAGAAAGACTTCCTGATCAGGAATCGTCCGAGGAAATCTGTATCAAAACCAAACCTTCTACTGAAATTCGTAGCGCCCAGAAATAACAAGACTGAACAGAAACATTTTATCATTTTTAAAACGGCACAAACTCGTCATAAGCTGGAATGAGAGAGGAGAAATCATTCACAACGGGACACTAATTTCAAACTCTAACGTGATCAACTTGATTCAATCTGTTGTAAATGATGCATCAAAGAAATAAATGTATTTTCTCAATTCTTTAACGCCATTCACGAATTGAATATTCCGAAAACCTTTGTTAAAAATAATAGTATCTTTGTTAAAAATAAGCGCGTAGCAAAATCCAATAATAAAATTAAATCCTGGATATCTTAAAAAAAGAAAAAAATTATGTGTTAATTTTCGAACTACGTCGTCTTGTCTCTTTATTTCACTACATTCTGCTTTCTATGTGTATCTTGTCTACTGTCAGAAGCGTTCCTTTGAAGAAAATATAATTGTTAAAGTGTTCATAGATTTTATTTTGAATGGGATTTTCTAAATGTGCTCCAACACGTTCGTTTGGAAAACAGCATGATATTAACGAGGGGAGTTGTTACATAGATATGTCTTTCTAAGATAAAAAGTTTCGCAACATTACATGCTGTGACCTCACTCTCGGCACCGCAATTCGTTTAGAAAAAATACATATCGAATGAGAAACCGAAACTTCTGATGTAAATAACACTTGTCATATCCGGAAAAAAATTAATTGAAAACAACTCAACTCGACTTCTGTTTTATGACGTCATTTCTTGCAACAGGAGAAAACAACTAGACTCAACTTCCGTTAAATGAAGGCACTTCCGGGAGCAGGAGAAAACAACTCAATCAACATCACCATTCTATAATACTGTTGCCAGATTTAAAAAAAATTAAATGAAAACAACTCAACTCAGATTCAATTTTAGACATGTTATAAGCTAAATGCTAAGCATTCCTAATCATTCTGAGCTCCGTCTCACGTCTCAACCTGCTTCAAGTTGATTCGTTCCCTAACAATTTGCTTACAAAAATACATTTCGAATCAGAAATTGAAACTTCTCATTCGTTGCCATCCTCCCTCCCATTGTAAATATATTTCAGGAAGCAGCAGAAAGACCTCAACGCAACTTATGTTCTAAACATGTTATAAGCTGAATTCCAAGCAAACCTAACCATTCTGAGCTGTGTCTCGCGTCTCAACTTGCTTCAAATTGATTTGCTCCCTAGTTATAGGCCTAGTTTAAAGGAATTCTTAGCCATTTTATTTAAGGTGAGTGTCTTCATCTGCTTTAAATTGAATTGTTATTCAGTTCGTGAACTATTTTTTAGTTGAATTGCATACCATTTTGCAATTTTGTATTCGTGAGAGTTCATCTACTTTGATGGCATCCGGGGAAACGAAAAAGCAGACTTGGCAGCAAAGAATGCAACTATGCAAATAAACTTAAAAATTCCTCTGGATGACATCGACTCAGTCCTAAAACGAGCTATTCAATTATCGTGGCAAAGCACTTGGGATCTCGAAACGCAAAATAAACTCCATTCTATTCAACCGTCGATTACGGGATTTCAAAAAGTAAATTTAAAAAGAGATCATGACGTTAAATTGACAAGGCTTCGAATAAGCCACTCATATTTTACACACAGACATCTGTTAAGCGGAGAAGCTGCCCCAATATGTTCTACTTGCAACCAAATACAATCAGTGAGACACATTTTGACAGAATGCTCAAACTTTAACAATTGTAGACTAATCCGATTTGGTATTTCGCTTCTTAGCTTAAGAGGACCTGTTGATGGATCCGCACCACAAAAACTTATTTTTATTCCTTTCTGATATTGGTTTTACAAATTATATATAACTTTTGTATGATATAATTTCAATTTAACTTAAATTTAATTTTGAAATCTTATATACTTAATCACCTCATCCTTCAAAATATAAATAATAAAATACGGACGATGTTTGGCGCAGTTTGGCCAGAATTGGCCCTTGCGCCATAAAAAAACAACCAACCAACCATCTACTTTGTATTGGTGCAAAAATGATTTCCTCTGAAGTTCGTGGAGTTTCTTTCACTCCCAAGAAAAACCATTTATATCACAATAGAGCTAAGCATAGCTGCGTAGCTTCATTCAAGTGTAACGTTTGGATGCAGTGTTTAATCGGAAGGATATTTTGCTGCGTCATGAAAGAATTCACAGCAAGCAACCTGTTACTACGAAGTCGAGAAAGCGTACAAGTGTTACCAGTGAACAAGGCTCCGCAGCTAAAATATCTTGTCGGAAATCAAACCTACAAACTGAGCGTGCATTCGAGGATCTAATGGAAACTTTCCGTCTGGACAACTCTGCTGGCTTGGACATTCGGCGATTTCTGATTTCACTGGAATCTGAAGTGTGCGACCATCTGATACATGTGCCCAACATTGAAGTCAAGGTTAATTTTCGCCTGTTTTGTAACTACCAAAAACTGGAGGGTGGTTTTATAGAAGAAACAAAACACTTCAAGACTCGCAATTAAGTAGTGCTTCAAACCACTGAATTGTGCAATTTTTATGAGAGCGCTTCTGACAAATTGTGTCGAGAAACATCGGAGTTTGAGCAAAAAGAATCCGGATGGCGTCTCGTTGAAATTTTGTACTTGGAACTGCGAAACAATCTACAATCCCTTAAGGGGAACTTCGTATATTCCTCTACCCTCCACCATACAGCGAAAACGTGCTGTAGTGAATGTAAAGAACGAGGACACGATGTGTTTCAAATGGGCTGTTTTATCAGCTCTTCATCCAGCTACCGAAAATGCCTATAGACTATGAACAACATGGTGATTCTTTGGATTTTACTGGAATACAGTTTGTAAGTCTCAAAGATGTATCAAAGTTTGAAAAGCTTATTGATATATCTATAAATGCGTTTGGATACAACCATAAATTTAAAATATTCCCATTGCACATTAGTAAATTAGATGGTTTCATCCATATTGACTTGTTATATATGAAAACTCATGCTAGTGCGCACTACGCATGGATAAAAATATTTCACGGTTAATTTCCTCACAAATATCAGGGAGTGAAAAGAAAAAATATATTTGTAGACGATGTCTGAACTCATTCGGTGTATCTGAACTTTAAACTAAACATCAAGTTTTGTGTTCCAAGCATGATGTTCCGCGAGTAAAAATGCCAATAGCCCAAGATTACATTTCATTTAAAAATATCAAACACCAGGAAAAATTCCTTTTATAATTGTAGCAAATTTTGAATCAATAACTCAACGCATCGATGGGTGCCAGCCAAACCCTAGCGCGTCCTTCACCATGCCGTAACAAAGATATAAACCAGTTTCATTTTTGTTTTATATTATATATTCGCATGACCCTATAAGCCGTCTGCTGTATACAGGGGCACTGATGCGTCTACGAAATTCATGCAGATGATTATGGAAGAAGCGAATGCGATAGAGAAAATTTATAATACCGTCGTACCAATGCAGTATCTGACAGATGCCCAAAAAACTTGCATTATGCGAAAACGATTTGTTATCTCTGTGGTGGGGAGTTTTCGGAAAATATCCTAAAATATTTGAGCACGACCACGTTACTGGAGATTAGAGGGGCAGCCTTCAACAGCTGTAATTTAAAACTGAGAAAACCTAATTTTATTCCAGTCTTTCTACATAATTTATCTGGTTACGATTCTCATTTCATTGCGAAGGAGCTTGGCTTGGATGAAAAAACTATACACATTATTGCTAAAAACGAAGAGAAGTATATTTTGTTCAGCAAGCAAGTCTGCAAGATACAGTTGCGGTTCCTGGATTCATACCGCTTTATGGTGAGCAGTTTGGAATCCTTAGTGACCAATTTGAAAAAAGATTAGTTTTACCTAATGAAAACGTTTTTTTTCCACCATCACAGGTTGATTTGCTCCTGAGGAAGGGTGTTTATCCATACGACTATATGGAAAACGTCACTAAATTCGACGAGACGTCTCTACTAAATAAGGAAGCTTTTTATAGCCCCCTAAATGAATCTCATATTACAAACAAAGAGCCTGCTTTCAAACTCTGGGAAGAATTTGATACTAAAAATATGGGCGATTATACAGATTTGTATGTGAAAACTGATGTCCGGTTGCTCGCCGATGTCCTCCAAGCCTTTCGAAAAAACTGTTTCCAAACGTACGGATTGGACATGGCCTGGTATTTCACGGCTCCCGGCATCTCTTTGACGCCATGTTGAAATTTACGGGAGTGAAAATTGAACTCCTCACGGACTACGAAAAGCTGCTTTTTGTAGAAAAAGGCATTCGGGGTGGAGTTTCTCAATGCAGTCACAGATACGCTTGTTCAAACAATAAGTACATGGTCGATTATGAGGCAGGAGAACCTGAAAATTATCTTCTACCTGGACGCAAACAATTTGTATGGTTGGGCCATGAGCCAACTGCTCCTGCTCAATCATTTCGAATGGGTCGAAACCTCAATGGACGTGCTAAATGCACCTGAAGATGATGAATTCGGTTATATCTTGGAAGTAGATCTTGATTATCCTCCAAAACTCCACGATACTCACAATGATTATCCCTTAGCTCCTTCTAATCAAGTTCCTCTCGGCTCAAAGAAAAACATCTCAGTCTAGAGAATAAAAAATTTATATTGTGCATTTTAAAATTTAAAATTTTACCTACAGCAAGGGCTTAAACTAGTAAAAATCCATATGATTCTCCGATTCAAACAATCAGCCTTCTTAAAACCCTATATAGATCACAATACAAGTCTGAGAGCAGCTGCTAATCATACTTTCGAAAAAGACTTTTATAAGCTCATGAATAACAGTGTTTGGAAAATGCATAGAAGATGTCAGGCGCAGGAGAGATATCCGCTTATGCTGCAGTTCAAAGCAAGCGGAAAAACTCATCGCGAGACCAAAATTCCTCGATCGGACAATTTTCACTAATAACTTAGCTGCAATTCATCCGAGAAAAACGGAGATAGTGTTTGACAAACTTATCGCAATTGAAATGTCTATATTATATATATCAGAAATTTTAATGTATGACATTTTTACTACCTGAAAACGAAGTACGGTAAAAACGTTCGTTTAATGTACACCGACACGGACTCTTTTGTTCTTTGCTTAGAAACCCATGATATTTATGAGGACATGAAGAAGTCATTGCCTCTTTTCGAATCCTCTGACTATTCAGAAAATAATGTGTTCAGAATGCCTCAAGTCAATAAAAAAACTAGGGCTGATGAAGGATGAGTGCGGTGGACGTCTCATGATAGAATTTGCTGCACTCCGTAGTAAAGTGTACAGTTATCGAGTGCAAGGTGGACATGTCAAAAAATTAAAAGGAGTAAAAAAAGCTACGTTGAAGAAGAGGATCTTTTTCCAAGATTATAAAGATTATGTTTCAAGGTAATAAAAAGTACACGACCATGCAAAGCATTCGTAGTGTGAGTCATGAGATCTACACAACGAAGCTGAACAAACTCGTATTGTCACCGGAGAATGTAGAGATTCGTTTCTGAAGACGGTATATCCACTTGCGTTTGAAGGCATCACCAAATACAGTAAGTAAAATATTTTTTTATTTCTTTTTCTAAGGTATTGTAAATAATGTTAAGTGAAAAGTAATCAACCGAAGAGTCAATAACATAATGTATATTAAAGGTTTATTTACAATCATGAACCCCTGATTCCATTTATTTACAATCATTTCATTCCCATAGACACAAATATTCATATTTTAAAACAGTTTTCTGTCATTTGTTTATTGTAAGTGGGGCATGAACATAAATAAAGGCCAGCTTACCTATGTTAATACGCTATCAGATGTCAACAAGATATTGGCTGACCCAAAGAAAAAGGTAAGTATTTTTATAGTCTTACTAGCTGAATTACCCGGCGTTGCTCGGGTTGAAATGGTTAAATGTTGCTTGAAAAGTGAATTAGAATAATCACTTTTCTTTCACAGAAAAATGCAATCATTTAAGTTGTACGGAAAATACGTTTTAACTTTTTCATAACTTCTACTATATACTTCGGACGCAAATATATGCATTTAATTCCTGAATATATTGCAATATCTAAAAGATTAAGACATAAATACGAACAGAAACGAAATTCCGACGAAAAAATGCAGAATTCTAAAAAACGAATGATGCGCAGTGTCGAATTTCGACTGCCTGAGTGTATTCTGAAACAGAGCAATTCGAAAAAAGATATTTGAAAATATTGATAAAGACGATAATGAAATTTAGTAATGCTCAAATATGACTGCAACATTTCGCTGTGTTAACTCAAATAGACAAACACGGGATGCTAAATCAAATTTATAAAATAATAAAAATTAATTCTGGTTTCCCAAATCTAAAATAACAAAATTACGCTTTTATGATTAATGAGTTGAAGTTTTTCGTGTTTCATTACAAAATGTAAATTATGAATAATGAAATATTTTAAATATCCTTTTATTATCAAACAAATATTCATGTAAATATATAAAATTCATATAGAAATAAAATAATAAACTTTAATTCAATAATGCACATTACACCTGTCAAATAAAGTAGGAAATACTTATACAATCAACTAAAAGTTAGATTTAGTAATGCTCAAACAACGGCAACATAGCTTTGCCCGGGTATTTATCCCAATCTTCTATTGGACAGGAAAAGGAATGAAATCAATGTATAGTGTAAAATCAAAGTAATTATATTAACAGGTTCTAAAAGTATAAGTACAGTACACGCATTATAAAGTAAAATATTTTACAAATTCACTGCAATATAAATTTAACACAAAACTTGATTATACACAACATTTTTAGTTTCACCTCCGGGAGCAAGAATAAATAAATTCTTGGGTGAACCCACCCTCGAGCAACCAACATAAAGTTGTCCGTGGGAGAAACACGGCGATCTCAAATCCACTCCGCAGTACTTGATAGACTGCCCCTGCGACTTGTTGATCGTGATCGAGAACGCAAGTCTTACTGGAAACTGCAATCTCTTAAAGTCGAAAGGGAGATCCGTCGGAATGAGTGGTATCCGTGGGATAAAAACTGTTGCACCCTCTCCCTTTCCTGTCAAGATAGTCGCTTCCATTACATTGCCCAGCAGCTTCTTGACACACAGCCTCGTGCCGTTGCAAAGTTTTGGCGGGTCGAGGTTCCGCAGTAAAATAACCGGAGATCCCACTTTAAGTAAAAGACGATGTGGTGGCAATCCAGCCGGATCAAGCGAGTTCAGGAACTCTGGCGGGAAATTGACGACCTCATCGGCATCTACTACGGTATCGATGGACTTGTATTCACTGACCACGCCTGGTAACATGACAAGTATTTGATTGTTTATGTCGTGGACGTCTTCATTTTTAGCAGAAAGAATGGCCCTCTCTCGCAACCAGTTCAAATCGTGATAGTTTTGGGAAACAGACGGATAGACTGCATCTATCAGCTCTGAGACGGACGACACCAGATTACAAAAATCGGATGGGAATTTAATCTTGCCAGAAGACTCGACTGCCAATCTGCCTTCTCCGATCTCCAGGAGTTTGTCTGAGAAAATTTGAGCACTCTCATCCCCCAGATGTACTCTCATGTTTTGCTTCAAAGTTATCTTTCGCACATGTCTCCACAAAAACGAATGTTTCAAACATGCATGGATCTCATCGGCCGGCGTCGACTTCGGGATGACGGGCAGAGTTTGACGAAAGTCTCCACAGAGGAGTACCAGAGCTCCTCCCATCAGGTTGTCGTTTCCTCTCAGATCTCTCAGAGTGACGTCGAGGGCCTCGAGAGCTTTCTTGTGAGCCATGGTGCATTCGTCCCACACGATTAATTTGCAAGTCTCGAGCACCTGCGCCCGACCACTTGCCTTACTTATGTTGCAGGTAGGATTTTCCTGCCTGGCGATGTCAAGTGGCAACTTAAGTGCAGAATGGGCCGTCCTCCCTCCTTCCATTAACGTCGCCGCAATTCCCCAAGAGGCGATGGCAAGAGCAACTTCTCCCCGAGTCCTGATTTCGGCCAGTATTATATTAATCAAGAATGTTTTCCCTGTGCCCCCAGAAGCATCAAGAAAAATGATACCACCTTGTTGTTTTGCTGCCTGATCCATGATAATTTGGTATGCGTTTTTCTGATCTCGATTCAGAAGTGGCTTCTTGTCCGCGACGTATGCACTCAGCTCTTCGACGTCGTAGTTCGTTTCTCGCACGTAATCTGCGCGAAGTACGTCTCGTCGATCTCTTACTGGTGCAGGCAGGCCCAATTGCAGTAATGTTTTATTTGTCATGGCCACACATTTGTCCTCAAGAATAACCAAAGCCTCGTTGAAAATGTCCGGACCAAACGCGATTTCTAATGTCGGGGTTTCCCTCCGGACTTTGGCGAGTATATCCTCACTCAGGGCCTCCTTATACTTTTCCCATAAAGTGTTTGGATTCGATGGACTGCATGTAGTCAATATTATAGCAAACAGGTTTCTGATTTGCTCTGGTAGGGAGATCAATTCGGCTTCTCGCAACGTGTCATCCCAGTGCTGGTCTCCTTCCAGCAAACCCAACTTCTGACAGGCCTCTCTAAATGTCTGGCATACTTCGTCGTTTACCGTTCTCATCTCTGCGAAAGATCTAGGTCCTCGTACCGAGTGAAGAAGCATCCTAAGGAAATAGCATTCGGCGTTGTTGGGGTGAACAGTGTACACTCGACCCAAGGCGTCACTCGCGACTGCATCATGTCCAGGGACGGGCTGGCCAACTTTTCTCCTACAGAAAATTTTCCTCGACGCATTCCACGTGTAATATCGAGGTATCTCAGGATACAACAAAGTCCTCGCAAAAGGATCCTGCTGACACAGTTGAAAGAATGCCGTCAAAGTCGTGTTTGGTGGCTGATCAATCACTCTAGGGGCGCTCTCTGTTGTGAAATAAACTCTCTGACCATTTTCTAAATGGACGCTGAGGTGAACAACAGTAGGGTGTCTTTCGTGAATCGAAAAACCCAGTATTCGCCAAACTGCCTCGTTACTGCTGAGGTATCTTCCCAATTGATACCGCGTCACTTCATCGTTCGATCTCTCGTCGCTGATACCGAAAACAGCCATATCACTACCTTTGTTGACATACTTGCACACATATTTAATCGATTTCACACTGTTGCAGTACTCCACGTTGATGTGTGCCCGAAACATTTTCGACAGCAGCGGCGAAAAGGGCACAACCCACCTATTGTCGATTTCTATTTCCGTGTTGCTGCGTATCGTTAGTTTCGCCGTGAACCCTCCATCTTCCGGAGCCCGCCGTCTGTACAGGGGATAGCCGTCATTTCCAGTTTGTGTCTCTTTAATCAATTTTCTAGGGTATTTCTTGGTACACTTTCCGTCCTTCATACACGGAGAAATGGGATTGAGATTTCCACACGGTCCGTGGATCATGTTTTTCGTTACCACTTCAAAAAGTTCGGGATCTTGTTCCGGGTCTGGCAACTCGGCAGATATAACGTCATCGATTTGAGTGGGCTGAATTTTGTCCGCTAACCAGATCAAATTGTGCGAGTGTGGCAGCCCTCTTTTTTGCCATTCAATCGTATACATCCAGCATCTCGGCACTCCAAATACATGGCCCTTTGTTATAACGTCAATCAGTTTCAACTGCTTCTGTTTAAATACTCTCGCAATCAAGTCGTGGCGCTCACTGGGTAATTGACCATTGGTAAGAACCTCCTTGATCTCCGTCCAAGTGGGATTGCAGGTGAAGGTGATAAATAAGTCTGGTCTCCCGTACGTCCTCACGTACGTCATAGCATCTTGTGTGTATTCGTGCATGTGTCTGGGACTGCCTGTAAATGTAGCTGGTAGTATGACTAAGGCACCGAGGTTTTCAACGTTCCCGTCATTTGACACAGCATCTCTCAGGTGAATATATTCGTCAACTCTCAGTTTACGTTGATTTAGACGAATGTAAAGGAGACGTTCACTCTCGACTTTAGCGTACATATCGACGATGAACTGATGAAACAATTGCCTGCAGTTCAATACGTGGTTCTGCCCAGTATCTCGAACCATTAATCTGTACGCATAGAAATCCATCGCTGAAACTTTCTTGCTCGTTGTTTCACCTGTTCTTGGGTTGATCTGCCTCAGATTAAATTGATATCCATCTTCACCATGGGGGAATATTACTGGGTACTGCAGAGCATCGTAAGATCGATGTGTTTCCGAAATACGCTGCAATGATTCACCTCGTCGTTGAATAACGATATCCCGTTGATGAAACTCATCTCCTGAACCACCGCGACTTCATCTGCTTGAGGAGAGTTAAAGCGCCGCTCGTGTTCGCCTGCTGGTCTTCGGTCTGCTCTTATGACTACTTTATATTCATCTGTTGGCATATGTTCCAATGCTGTTTCAAACGTTTTAATAAGATTATTGTGCTCATGAAACATCCTCTGTAAGTTTAACACAATCTGACGTCTTGTTCCCGAGATGTAGGCGCACCTCTGATCAGTTTCCATTTGTTCGTTTTGAATAAAATATAGTTGTAGAAATTTTGGTGGTTGATCTGGCAGCGGAAGCAACGATCCCGCTCTATGGTAAACCTGCCCTTGCACCTTGAATGTCGACGGAAATCCGGGCTGTCCAACAACTGATGTGCCGCCGAATGATGTCATTTGGAAACATGAGTTGTATTTTCTGATGTTACTTAGAAAATGCTTCGACTCTGACGTATCTCCTGATGTGTAAGTCAAAAGGTCTTGTGGTGGTGGTTCCAGTTGGCAAAGTTTAACTTTTCCATTTTTGCAGCAAATACCAGTAGACTCTGATTTAAACTTTTTGGCTTGACAGTAAGTACAAACCATTTCCATTTTCCCGATCGTAACACTTGCATGCATCGAGTAGTCTTTATGTGAATCGTAGTGAAATCCTTCCAGTGCTAAGCTAAAATGGCTCGCAGTCCGTGATCGTTTGGCTCTATCTCTCTTATCCTGTAGTCGGGCCTCTCGCTGCTGTGCCGTCTCTGTTGCTCTAGATGTAGTAGCTCTATCTCTCTTATCCTGTAGTCGGGCCTCTCGCTGCTGTGCCGTCTCTGTTGTTCTAGATGTAGTAGCTCTATCTCTCTTATCCTGTAGTCGGGCCTCACGCTGCTGTGCCGTCTCTGTTGCTCTAGATGTAGTAGCTGTCTCTTTCATATCCTGTAGTCGGGCCTCACGCTGCTGTGCCGTCTCTGTTGCTCTAGATGTAGTTGCTCTATCTCTCTTATCCTGTAGTAGGGTCTCACGCTGTTGTGCCGTCTTTGTTGCTCTAGATGTAGTAGCTCTCTCTCTCTCGCAATCGCAAGTCTTCTATTCCTCTCCTCGGAAGTTTCTTGTCTACGCTCATTTTTCATCATCTTAGCCGTTGACTGCACTTGGCCGATTGCCTTCCGCTTCCTTGGAGGCATTGCTACAGCAAAGAAATCTGTAAAAGAATACAAAAAGCTATTTCATAAAATAAGCAAAAGGCACACTCTCACTGAGCAATGAAATCTATTATAGAATACAAAGAAAAGCTATTTCATAAAATTAGCAAAAGGCACACTATCACAGAGCAGTGAAATCTGTCATTAAAAAGTTATTTCATAAAATAAGCAAAAGGCACACTCACTGAACAATGAAATCTATTATAGAATACAATAAAAAACTAATATAAACTGAATGGTAAAACAAATTTAAAATTGTGAAGTACTTACATCAGTTTAGGAGAATATCAAACTTTTAACACAAATAAAAAAAATTAATGCCTTACTTAAAAGCTGTCAATCAAAATATTCAAACACAGAATTCTAAATCATGTTAAAAATAAACTTTTATTCTGGTGTAAAAAAAGCATTAATTCTGATCCCATTAAACTTATTTAAAAAATTAAGCAAAAGGCACATCTCACTGAGCAATGAAATCTATTATAGAATACAATAAAAAGCTAAAATTAACGAAAAAACGAATTTAAAATTATGTAGTACTTACATCCGTTTAGAAATATAAATCCAAAATGTACACTATCACTGTCGAATAAAGTAGGAAACACTTATACAATCAAAAGAGCGAAATAAAACTGCCAGATTCACTGAAAGATGATAAACTGGAAGACTTACCGAGTTAGCTTCCTTTAAATACGACCAGCTAAGAATCGAGTGGGTGCTGGAATGTTCTCCACCATGAGTCCAATTAAGTTTCCGTTTCCCCAACTTTCTAGAAAGTTCTACAAAGTTTTATAAAAAAAGTAAACATTAATTCTGGTGCTGCCAGATACCGAGTAGCAAAATTACGCTTTTATGATCAATGAGTTTTTCGTTTGTGCTTTTCGGAATAACGGTGCTTGGTTTAGAAATAAATATAATCGGTGTAGACAAATTAAACTGAATAGATAAAATTTTTTCAAAAAGCAGAAGGTCGATTTTACAGAATTTTTCAGAAAGAAAATCACTGCTTTCAACGGAGGATTCACATGTATCTATTCCGGACATTTTAAAATAAGTTACACGCCTTACCTAAAAAGCCTCGTGAAACAGAATTCTACAAATCATTACGTATTCGATAAATTATTTAAGGAAAGTTGGTCGAAATACACACCAACTTTCCTTGAAAATAATCCTTGAACTCCTGAAAACCTTTCCTTGAATTTCCTTGCAAACATAAATATTTTAAAATATTCTT
The DNA here is from genome assembly GCA_933210815.1 of Meta bourneti. Lineage (NCBI taxonomy): Eukaryota > Metazoa > Arthropoda > Arachnida > Araneae > Tetragnathidae > Meta > Meta bourneti. The sequence goes on from OW119932.1 coordinate 54,055,162, forward strand.
TCCCCCTTCATCAATAAAATATCTATAATTTATTTACATCATGGGAAGAACTGAAAAGTCAGTTCAAACATAAATACTGTAATTTAATTTGTTTCGGAAAAAATTGTTTTTCGATCAACAGTGGTAAAGCAACCATCGCTGCCTAAAGCAATCAATCTATGCTCAATGTTATTTCTATTGCGATTTCGAATAGTTTTTAGCCCCCCAGGGCCAATAGAACGGGGGTTAAGAGTTAGCCTATGCTGACCGCAGTGTTCTAAATTATAAGTGTACCAAATTTGGTGTGGATTGGTCAAACGGTGTAGATTTGTATAGAAAATATACCCACATACACACACACACACATCCTATTTTATATATATAGAAATTGAAATATGAAATGTTTTAAAACACAGAAACTAGAAATTTATAAAACTCAAAACTCTTTGTATCTGATCAAAGATATATACTTCTCGACACCTGAAACTGCTGCAATTCATTGTAATATCGTTAAAAATTTTGTTCCCCAAGCAACCAATATATTTTTGGCTGCCTTTACCATGCATGGGCACGTTTAAACTTTATTATGAAATAGATGTTGGGAGTGTTTATTATATCATGATACGGACTCTAATCTATAGTAGAGATGGAATCAACGATCCACCTCTTGGCAATTTCATTTGGGGGAATTTATGAACGAACTAAATGGAGATTTCATCCCTACGTTCGTGTTTGGGTTTTCAGTTTTTTTAATGTTTATATTGTTTTCAGTACGAAACATTTTTTTGACAAAAACGCAGCACATTTAAAACAAACATCAAACTACATTATCTTACATTTCCATCCGTTTTTAGTATTGGTTTAATTATTTTTTATATTTTAGGTGGACCAAAGAATTATTGGTATAGGACGGCTACTGGGAAAACGTGTTAAGTTAGGGGATTTACCCTTAAATCGTTTTTCTCAAGTGCTGATTTTCGACTCGTCAAATCTCTTGAAAAGCATGTATCCCCAAACCTCCATACCATTATACAATCCCATGCATTCGATGCAGAAGGTCTTCAACAAGGGAGGCTAAAATGTACAAAACTGTACAAGAGGGCACTCAAACCAGATGTCTACTAAGAAGCTTTGGGGGTAACTTTTTAAAAGACGTTAGGTAACTAATGATGTAAAACTGATATTTTTGCATTTTTTAAAGACTTGTTTTTATGGAAGAAAAGATTTGTAAATATACATATATATTTGAAAAATAAAATATTTTGTTTTTTATCGAGTATTATTTTCTTTTTTTGCAAAGTTCTTTATGCAAGGTAAGTCCTTCCATTTTTAGTTTAATTTTTATTTACTTTGATTATATTTATTTTTTATTTGTGTAGGAAATGTTTTTATTATTTCAAGGGGAAAAAATCTTTTCACAGGAAGAATAATTTATTGAGAGAAAAGGAAACACAATACATCAATAATATTTTTGTTTAAATCTAAGGTATTAAGAATCGAAGAAAATAATTTTTTTGTGTCTTTTTTAGGTTTGGCATAGTTTCTACATCAATTTAATAATTATCTTTTATAAAGCCTTGGGGAAATTGTTTATTTTAAATATTTCTTCAGACTGTTCAAAGGCAACTGGTTTTCGAATTATGCTTCTCAATAAAAAATTTATGAGTTCAACATCTGTACCAGTGATCACGTCTTTATTCAACGTTAAATTTTTGTTCTGATCCCAGGAAATTTTATGTTGATTCAGTTTCAAATAAGCATGGTATCTTTGTGAAAACATTGTATCTCAGATGTTCCCTTTGGAATGGGGAAACACATTTAGAATACATCAATTTGTGTAGAAGACAAAGCCATCTCACCACCACAGCTACTTGTATTTGTAGAAAAAATATTTTTAGCAGTTTAACTTAATTTTTACCCTTGAAAAAATTGGGATTTAAAAGAGGAAAATTCAAATTTATTTAATCACATTTGTGTCTCGTTTAATCGATCTTCGCTCATCCGGCATTCAGTCTTATCCAACGCGTCCAAAAAACCCCGCATAAATCGGCGACGAGAAAAGTGTGCCGCTTGTTTGCGAGCGTGAGACATTTTAACACAACTCTTGTCAATAACGATGGCAACGAAATTGATGATCAAGCATCAACTGTTGAGCCTCTCAGAATCTCGCATAACGATGGAGTTAAGGCTCTAGAAATCGCCATGAAATACGTTGAGCAACAAGAAGCTGTGGGGATCGACATAATAATGGTGCAAAGATGGCGAGACTTGGCAGTGAAGAAACGGCAATCGTCTGGAAAGCAGATTGGGATCACAAATTTTTTTAAATCATCACAGGACTGAACTTTTTATGGATTTAACTTCCGACAATGCTGTTACTGTAAGTTCATTTTATGCAATTCTATATTTATTTGGAGTCAATTTTCAACGTTAACTTCAATATATTTCAATACAGTACGATGTTTTGGTGCTAATTTGTAAATAAATTACTATATAACTTATCGTGTATTGAATTGGTTTTTCTGGTGATTTGTTGTAAAACGTGATGTTTAGGTACTTAATTTGTAAAATTATAACGTAGTTTGACGTTTATTAGGCTTTTTCTTAATTCCTCCCTGTTATCCGACATTTACGCTTATCCGACTTTCTGTCGGCCCGTTTATGTCGGATAAGCGAGACTACTCTATTATGATTTACAAAAAAATTATATTATTAAAATATTAAGTTTTTAAAAATTGTGTAATAAAATAGAATTCAAATGAAAGAATAAAAGCAATAACACGAAGATGAGATTAATTTTAATTGTTTTAAAATCTTTCAAAAATTTACCGTTATATTTCCTAAATCATCATACATTAAAGTTTAACAAATCATCTACAAACTACACCGATTTATATGTCTCATGTCTAACAAGTTTAAATTTATAGGAGCAACAAATTAATTAAAATCATAAAAATCCGATTTAAATAAAAATATGATTTTTTCATACCTTGCTCCCACTCAATAAAACCTGAGGAATGAACCTTTTTTAATTCAAAATAACTGGCTTTCTTAATTTGAGGACACTAGAAGTAATATTATTTTGGATTGATTAGAATGCAATGCCAATTTCGAGAAATTACTAGGGGTGTTCAAATGAAAAGGTACGAAACGACACTGGGTATAATTGAAGTCTTTATTCAAAAGTAATCACCAGAGGACTGAGCACAACTATCCTACTGTTTCACGAGCCGAAGGATTCCCTGTTCCCAGAATTCCTGTGGCTGTGCCAAGAGCCAGTCCTCCACTGTGTCCTTCAGTCCGTCGTCCGAGTTGAAGCGCTTCCCTTTGAGATGTTTTTTAGCGGACAAAACAGATGGAAGTTGTAGGGCGATATGTCCGGGCTGCAGGGCGGATGCTCAAGCTGCTTCCTCTTGAACTTGGCCAGTACACTTTGTGTGACCCTGGAGACGTGTGGACGCGTCATCGTGGAGCAGAATCACTCCCTCCGTGAGCAGCCCAGGCCGTTTGCTCTTGATGGACTTGCGTAGGCTACGGAGTGTCTCACCTACCTGTTTAACACCTTCCGTAATCAGAAATCTGATAACACCTCGCTGCTCCTCAATCGTCGAATTTTGCAATGTGAACGCCATGATGTCCTCACACGCACTGCCGCGTCAATTGGACGGAACACACAACTGCATGCTTCTCTTCTGCGTCATGTGCGGGCGCCCGCGCATGCGCACAACCACGCCGGTACTCGTGCATTCGCTTCCTTAGATGTCTCACCACGTTATCCCAAAGCGGCATATTCAAATTTCAACCGGTTTGGTTTTTACGACGTTTCGTACCTTTTCATTTGAACACTCCTCGTATTAAAGGCCAAGGTAAAAATCACTAGCTTCATATACAACTCTATTTTGCTTACATAAATCATTACCAATATTAGCAATTAGGCGCACATTTCCTTTAGGTGTGTACAGATCCGTAGTATCCTTGTGTTCTTTTCTCCCATGGGGTTTGCTGTCTTGAGTAAACATGGGGGCGCGCTCTCGGGATACCCACAAGCGATCTTTTCCTGCTTTCCTCCCATTACTCTATTCCCAATTCCTTCTTTTTCCCCTTTCCTCGACATATTTTACTTGTCTTGTGTTTGGCGCAAGGGCCAAATATGGCCCTTGTGCAATAAAACCCCATAGCAACCAACCATTACCATTGTTATTACCCTCATGTTGGAAGAATGCCGGCCGCCAACCATAAAAATGTTAGGACCCAAGGAGTTCAAGTCCTTAAAACTTTGTGCATCCCTTTTGATAAGCAACCTAACAAAAGATTTAAAATCACTTTATATATTCGCTTAGAAGGGGTGGTGAGTTCGAAGGGTAGGTGTTGGTAAAAATGAAAGGACAGAATCGCTCGGGTACTGCAACAAAACGGACTATTATAAAGAATGATGCTAGTATGTGCTTTTTTATCATCTTTATTTCTTCATTCCTAATATCAGAGTTTTATGTTGGGCTTCATTCAAGTATGGTCTAAATCTTTTTAAATGAATATAAAAGCATTTTTCGTTGCAACAGATGAAGTCAACAACGCAAGTTACAACCATAAAATTTATTAACACCAAAAAATGTTTACATTAAAGATTATAAATAGTACAACGGAAAAAACATGAGATTAAATTATGAATATAGTAATATATCTATACAAAAGTATCTATGAAACATTTGCAAAATTATCACCGATCATATCACAATATGTATGGTAAAAAAGTACGATGCGAAACAGTAAATAGTTTTATCAGCATAAAGCCATTCTTATTTATCCATAGCAATAATTTGCAAGCAATACATTATAGGTTCAATTGAAACCAAAGACCATTTTATAATTAAACCTCGATTACATGGTTTTACTATTTCATGTTATCCTAACGATTTATGAAAAGCGAAGAAACAGCTTTAACGTTCTGAAGACACATGTAAGAATCATAATTAGCATACCTGCCAACCTTTAAGAAAAATCTGGAAGATTTTTTATACAACGTAAAAACCAGCTGCAACTGTCAGAAATGAAATATACCTAAAGATAATTCTTGAAATAAAAAATAGTTAAAAGTACCAAATTAGCAACAATTGCATAAAATTCGATTTTAAGAAGCAATTCAAAACAAAAAGTATCCCTGCTGTTGCATGCTTGCCGGCAGTTCCGATTTGGTGATATTTTACACAAAATGGTGCCAACTGTGAGCAAAGATAAGAATTAACCTTTTCTTTAGTGTTTTAGAGGTAAATTTGAAGGTTTTTCTTGAAAATTACAGCCAGAGAAGTTAGTCTATCAACAACTGATTCCCATGGCTTTTCTACTATGGTTGACACATCTTGGTGCCAAAATTTCGAAATTGGTGTCACTTGAAAATATTTTCTCCCCATAGTAAAATCTACACTATTTCTGTGTTGAAAGTGTTTTTCTAGATTTCTAGAAATGTTGGCAGGTATGCAATATCGTTCCTTCATGGACAACCTCGGTTTGGCACCAAACGACGAATTTGGCGTCATTTGAAAATTTTTCACAATCTGGCCGGAAAACCTGAAAAAAGTGGTTTTCCGGTAGACTTCCGAAAAATCCAGAAGAGTTAGCAGGTACGACATAGGTGTGCAATAGTGTGGATTGAAAACATAGGTAAGATTTTTCTATTTTTTTCTTTTAGCCGTAGTGGTGAAAAGTTACCACTGGAATTCAAAAGTAATCCTACAAAATCTCTTAACTATCTCAGTTAACATCTTAAGCTATCTATATCGGTTTGAATATTTGAAATATACATGTGATACAGATGAATCTGCAATGTAGTTGTCTGGTTCGTTGCTTTAGAGTTTAACAACACAAGGGCTTATCTTAAAATCTATCTAGAGGGGAAAATTTGTTCTGCTTGCGGAATTATAAGTGGTTTAATTTGGATCATAGGTGAAAGTAAAGTTTGAAATTTATCAGATGTAGCAAATGATTGCAATAGTGATAAATTGTGAACATTCTATCTTCAGTTTAATCCAACACTTATTGCACTTATGGATCAGAACATGACACTATTGAAAGAGAAGCAAAGGAAGATAATTTTAGTTCTGAGTAAAATACTTATGATACAGGTTGGACACACAAATTATAATGACTTGAAAATAGTGTCAGATATGGAGAGTGAATGTGGTCTCTTGATTCTTTAAAGTGTTGGTATGCAAATTCAAATAGTTAATTATTTTTGGATAATATATTGTAAGCTTACAAGCGACATACTAAGTCAAAATTTTTAAATATGAGTTAGTTTTTCTATATCAGAATGCGGTATAGAAGATTCAAATTCATAGTGGTATTCATAGCTTACTAGTGGTAAGAATAATCAGTTTTACGGACATTTTTCTATTTTAAAAATTATTTTTTGATATTTAATTATTTTCTACTAAGCCTAAAACGGTGTTTTTTCTAGGATATTCTTCCTTGGCGACATAAAAAGTCTCAAAGCTCTACCTTTTGAATTTTCGAAACACATTTTTTCAATCCACCCTAGTGTGCAATCTTTTTTGTGCAAATTTTTCTGTGTAAGTACAGTTTTAACTTTTTATCAAATGTAATTTTGAGAAAGATCCAAAATATAAATTATACCAAACCTATTATAAATTGAAATTCTTGATGCTTTGGTTAAACGATAAACTTTTAATTAAGAATGTATAAATTTGAGCAAAGTAACAATATTTTGGAACACGAACTGAATAACGACTTGGACCATAAGTACCTGTTGACCTGATAAAAATGCACTGTACAAATAAAGCATTTATTAAAAAACTAGTCCTATTTTGAGCAAAACACTTCAATTCCGGATGATTTTGTCGTAAGATGTACGAAAACATAGTTTGGCTCTGGTAAAATGACAGATGACTGGTTGAGTCCACTTCAAGGTCAGTAACTGAACTTACCATGGGAAAAGGGCTGCCATAAGCGATTGATTTTTTCACAGAACTGAACGATAAATTCAGAGCCAGAATTTATGCTAATTGTTGAAAAGCAGTGCTTACATTTAACGTGTCTAATGCATAGGAAAACCATCAAATGTCAACTTATAGAGCTGAGCAGTTGCCCATTGTCTGATTGTGTACAAAATTACTTAGTGTGGAATGGCCTCCCATTTCAACTTCTTGTGCGCTTTCAGATTGTTGTGGATCACCAGATAATACTGTAACACATTTTGCTGGAATGCAAGGAAGTGGAATGTCTGTGTGAGATTGTTCTTGAAATTATGTTAGAGGCCTGTATCTTTCTCTACATACACGTTGGAATAAATAGCCTCTGCAAAGAAATAAGTGTGTATTAGACTAGGGAAAAACGATAAATACTCAGTAAAAAGAAGTTACACAACTGTTATCGTAGAGTGGCTGATCGGGAAAGTTTCTAAAAAAATGAAAAGGGTTAAGAAAAGGTTGGAAACGTTTTTAAATAGTCGGTTGGTTTTAAACGAATTTAGAAATATTTTTTTTTGCATTAGCATTTTAAGAATTGTATCAGAAGTAACAAAGCCGAAACTTAAAGGAAAAAATCCAGAAGATTATTACGGCATTAAAAACTAACACGAATAAAAATCTTTTTAAGACTGCATATTACCCATATCAATTTTTTTACAAATAATTTCTTAAAATAATTATTACCAATACAAAACGAGATCAATTGCAAAAAAGAAATTCTGTAAAAAAAGTTTTACCCTCTCCATTAAGATCACCAATTTTGCTAATGACCAGACATCTCGTCATCAAGATATTGCCAATTTTTTGATGACGAAATCAAAATCTGGTCAGTTTTCTTCAAATGACGGGATATCTCGTCTATCAAGATATGACTAATTTTGCGTATGAGAAGATATCGCATCGAGACAACCACCAGGAGGGTTAATAAAAAATGGCCAAATTCACGAGAATTACACCAAACAGGTCATTGAGAAAGCAATTAAGAAGGAAAAAGTACCAACCAATTTGGCAAAATTTTAATGTTAAACAGCGCCTAAACAAGCCAGAAACCAAATATTTTTTTCTGTACTTGTGCAGTATTTTTGTACCTAAAGTTTTTTGTTAAATCTTTCAACCAGATTTCGATGGTTTTCTTTCGTATTTACTACAACGTGGTTCCAAACTATGCAGAGAATTGAAACCATTTTAAAAAATTTTACTAGTAGAAGAAATACGCAGAAAATATTTTTTCTGGCCGAAAGATCGAAAAAATACTCGTTTCCCGGGTATTCCAGGTTAAAGGTATGTAAAATTAAAATTTTGAACTCGATCAAGATAATTTAAATCAGCATATCCTGTTTAAAAGTTTTGTAAACTAACAAAACATTTAAAAACTCAATGGAGCCTTAACATATTGAAAGTATTTAATTATACAAAAACCTGGTGATGAAAGTCACTGAATATAACTTATTCACGATCAAAACAAACTATTTTGAAAACTAACTTTAAGTTGTGCATTTTTTCATAACTTTATTTTTGTTAATTGAATGAAATGCATTCTTACCTTCATATTCATTTTCAGGAGGTTGACTCATCTCATTGATCAGCTGCCGGATGCACAGGTGGATGTAAATATACTGATCCTGAAAAATCAAACATATTGCCATTTTGTATTATCAGGATTTTCAAAATGTGCAATACAGAATTTACAATCTGAACACATGTTTCCAACAGTGTCAGTGGTACATATTCTGAAGAAGCAAACCAGGACATTAAAGAGTCATTGAAAAAACCTGGAGTAATGGCAGAAAAAACTGCAACTACAAAATGCTTAACACAAACAATTGAACTTGGTAGTTTTTTCCAGGACCAATAAAATGAATTATTTCCGCCAGTGCCAAGTACATTTCTAGATTTCATCTGCAAAGACAGATTATGGGTGTCTAAAATAAGCACGAAAATAGTCATTGCTTCACGGAATGGGAGATAAAAACATTTTTTAACATTAATTGCAAGTAAGCTAAGTTCTAAGAAATATAACCACATGTTGGGAAAGATAAGTCAATTTTCCCTAAATAGTCCACCACTGGCATTCATAATTCTGAATCAGTCCTTGATAATTTCAATGTTGGCCTTTTGGACTTGAACCATAGACGTAAAATATAAGTAGACTGAGCATTGTAATTTTGAGAGGCTTCAAAAAGTTACCAACATATCGACTAGTAGCCATGTGACCGCTGACCTTTATTGGTTCCTAGGAAGGGGATGATAAACTAATGATCCAAAATTGTTATAAAAACGTACGATGTGTCGCACAAAAATGTATAATCTGAAATGATTGCATTGGTATTGCGCTACATAGCTTACGAAGGATTTAGTATTTAGCTGGTCACTTTTGGTCAGTAAATGGATTATATTGCATTCATATATAGAGAGAGTTAAGTATGTAAAAACTTTATTTACTAGAAAATTGCAAAGAAAATGCTATGCTAATCGAATGTATATTAAATTTGCGCGTCACATTTTTAAATCAACAAAATTCGGGACCAGATGATGTGGCATTTGCAAATTGTCATTTAAATTAATCTTTGGGAAAATTTCTACATACCTCTGTTTGTACCATATTGATTCTGTGCTGCCTCAATTCGATCACGGTGCCATAAATGTCTACGTTTTCTGAGTATGGCAATTGCTGGTATAGCCTGTCCACTGCGATGAATGTGCCTGTTCGTCCGACACCCGCACTAATAACGAGATGCATTTTTAAATGTATAGTAAGTAGTAAGTAAGAAAATGAATTCACTAACATTTCACTTTTAACAAGTAGTCTGTTTATTATTTCCAATTAAGTCCAGGATAAAACTAGACAATTTACGTACCTGCTAAACGTCCTATACCGGCATTAAATACAAATATATTAGATAACTTTTAATCAATTCCACAAATTTTTAAATTTTGTTTCCGTAGTAAAAATTAATATTGGAACTAGTTTTCCCCAAAGGAAGAGCGTATAAAAGGATGAAACAAAATGTACTTTTCCATTTCTTTGTAAATATTTCAAAGTAAACAAACGTTAAAAAACGCATTTCTTAAGTTCTTTCTAGGAACCACTGATTCCCATAGTTTCCCTTCATGGTGGCCACGACTTGTCGTTAAAGCTTCGAAATTGGGGCTCTTGGAAAAAATTTCATCCTTAAAGAAAAATCCAAAAAATATTTCTTCCGTTAGATTTTCAGAAAATCTGGAAGAGTTGGCAAGTATGGCATACCTGTAAATCAGCTATCCATCTGAAAATTAACACCTTAATCACTTTGAGTTTAGCTTATAACATAGTTATTAACCTTCACGTTACGGCTGGCGCATAATACGTCAGAATAAGTGTTACTACCTGATTTTACTTATGTTATCATTGAAAGTTGTACTTGATTTCGTTACAAGTCTAAATTTCGAATTACTGGTTATAAAATTTAACTGCTAAATAAAACTTGTTTGAACAGAAATGATTTGATCAAGTAGCATGCATTCGTATCTACCTGCAGTGCACTAGTATGGGACCTGGGCGAACCCTGGGGAGATGGTCCCGCACTGCTCTGACAAAGTTGATTAGGTCGTCGGGACTCTCCGGACATCCGAAGTCCGGCCAGTTCGTGAAGTGCATTTGCTTCACCTTACGTTCTTGGGAGCCCTGGAAAGGAAACAATAAAAGTTTGCTTAAATAGCAGAGATGCCTACCTTTGAGATGTTTCAGGAAATGGAATTTTCAGGGATATTTCAGAATTTGCTAAATGCTATACAGGGTTTCAAGCAAGAGAAAAACTAGGGCTTAACTTATAATATAAGGCTTTTTTTATTTTTAAAGCTACTTTTCATAGTTTGCGGGAGTCGTCATAGCTCAGAGGGTATATATAAAAGTAGAGTGAACATTGGTAACCTTTTTCTGTGCCCAAGATCATGTGACCTGAACTAGTAGTAACGTGACTCTTAGGTTCCACCCAGCAGACGAAAGCAATCTAACATTCATTATCTCATTGGTCTACGGGACGGGAGAAGACGCCTATCCATTAATTCATCATCTCATTGATCCACTGATTGATTATCTGGTAGTAGTAGACTGGCAATTTCACCACTCTTGCCGCCACTCTAGAAATGCCGATTCTCCCCCACACACCTACCCTGTCATAAGATGTTACATCGCCAAATGAGGTGATAAGATACCAAATCCGCCAACCATCGGAATTTTTCAGAGAAATCACGCGACTGCAGGTCGACATGTGGTCACATTTTTTGAAGCTCCTCTCAGTAGCAAAGTTGAGTCTACTTATATTTCACGTCTATGCTAGAAACCTGTGAGATGTAGACGTAGCAGGTTCGATTCCTGAGTGTATTTCTCTTCTGCATTAGTAAAACTTTCCTTGTGTGAAGAGAAAGACACCCAGGGATCGAGTTTGGCACGGCAAGGCTAAATATGGCCCTTGCGGCTATAAGAAAACCCAATCTAACCAACCACATAGATTGTAATATATTAACCTGTGAGTGCTAAGGCGAAGAAATTGCTCAGAGTGCAAGGTTTGGGTCTCAGTTTTAAAAGTAAATTTTTAGCTAACCTGTATACATATGCAACTGAGTTTTGATGAAACTTGACCTTGGAGAAGTAACATTGATCTTGTTTTTTGAATTAGGTGAGCTAAAAACTAGTATTCTTCAAAAACTAAGACTTAAAAATAGAAGGACTTTCATCAAAGATTAAGGCTTTTTAAAGGCGTCAATGCGACGGCAGTGTGACGCTAATTCAACTACCTACCTGACACACTAGTGAATAATACTATTACTTCCATGCATTTGCACATGGCCTGGAAGGACTTATTTAAAAATGAATGGTGGCAACAATGTTCAATGATAACATTGAAACCCAATTTTCCCTCCCATCATTTACTTTGGTCGTGATGATGATGTATAGACGATTTGTTCCAACAGAATAGCTATTGACCCGTTTCATTATCTTTCCTAGTCATTTTTTAAACTTTAAACATTTGACTAAGGCTTTCAAAACGATTTGTCTAGTAATTATCCAAGTTCACAAAATATATTGGGTCGGTGCGAACGAAATGTCCGGAAAATGACCATCACTTCGATGGCGATAACTGAAAAATACAGTACTTGACTTATTCGAAATAATCTTCCTCTGAATTCACACACTGTTGCCACTTGTCTGACAAGGCCATGATCCCGGAACGAAAAAAGTCTTGTGACTGGGATGCGAAGAAGTCCTCAACTGCACGGTGAACCTCCGTATCTTGGGTGAACCGTTTGCCAGACAGAAAGCGATCCAGGTGACGAAACAGATGAAAATCTGTAGGTGACAAGTCAGGGGAATAGGGGGATGAGGCATCGCTTGATAGCCCAACTCACGTAGTGTCAGCATCGTCCGTTGTGCGACATGAGGACGGGCGTTATCTTGCAAGAGAATAATTCCATGCCTGTTTACCAAAGCCGGTTGCTTCACCATCAATTTCCGGTGCATCTGTCGTAATTCATCATAATATCGTTCTGAAGTGATAAGTGATGGTTTGGCCACTTGGCAGGAAACTGCGATGAATTATTCCAGCTGTAGACCACCAAACAAGAAGCATAACCTTCCTGGGATGTAAGGTAGGCTTGGGATGGCGTCCAGGAGGCTGTGCTTTGCTCAACCATTGTGCAGATCGTTTACGATTGTCATAAAGGACCCATTTCTGGTCGCAGGTAACGATTCGCTGCAGTAGAGGTTCTCTTTCATTCCTGAAAAGGAGCGATGCACAGACTTCCAAATGTCTGATCTTGGCAATTGTCAATTCATGAGGCTGTAGTGAATCAATCCACTCTCTCCTCTAATTCAGCGAGCGGCGCTGCGGTCGCCTTCTACGTCATCCAAGGAGAAGGTGAACTGTGACGTTTTTCGCTTAGATATAAAATCTCTCGCTTGCGCGGAAGGAAGCAATGGAAACGTAGCCCAGTGACGAGAACGCTTTTGCTTGTTCAGTTATGTTACCTGTTAAGTTTAATAAATGTATTCCTATTAGTAGTAGTCAGTGTAGTATTAGTAGAACACGCGCCAACACCCACCACGCGGTTATTTAGAGGTACCGGACGAAACCTCTACATGGTGACACGAACTGGCTCTGACGAACTTGCAAATACTTCAAAGGAAATAACTCGCTTTTGGATTCAACAGTCACCGACGTTCAAAGGCTCTGGATTGTGATTGCACCACAACGCGAAGATGTCAGACGTTATGGCGGTCAAAATACCGAATTTCAACGTCACGGATCCACAACTTTGGTTTTGCATGTGCGAAAGCACGTTTGAACTGGCCACTCCAAAACCGATAACTGAAAGCAAAACGATGTATAATTATTGCGTTGCTCATTTGCCTCCCGACATTGCATCGCTGGTTCGTGACATTCTAATTAACAAGGAGAAAGCGGACCCCTACAAGGATCTTAAAGAAGCTGTCTTGGAAAGATGCGGCGAAAGCCGAACTCGGGAAATAAGGAAGTTAATTGCCGGTGAACAGCTCGGAGACCGAAAACCGTCTCAGCTTTTACGAGACATGGAACGCCGTGCAAAAGCACACACAATATCCGATGCACTACTACTGGAACTTTTCCTTCAACAAATGCCACGGAATGTGAAAAGCATCATCGCCAGTGTTGTTCCTACAACCCCTCAGAAAGCAGCTGTTATCGCCGACAGAATTTTGGAATTTTCCCCGCAGGAGGTGAACGAAGTTTCTTTTGCATCTACAAAGGACAATTCAGAACTGCTCGCCGAACTCCGTGAACTCCGCAAGGAGATTTCTTCCCTACGACGATCGAAGAGTACTTCACGTCACCGTCCCGAGTTCAGACGCAGGAGCGCCTCCACAACGCATGGAAACAGTGACATGTGCTAGTACCACGAGAAATTTAAAGAGAAGGCTTTAAAATGCAAAAAACCTTGCTCTTATTCGGGAAACTCCGAAGGACAGGCGTAGTGGCGACGTGCGTCTTGCCTGCTCATTCCCGTCGCCTGTTTATCCGTGACAGAACAACAAAGGTAAAATTTTTAATTGATACCGGTTCAGATGTCTCTATTGTATGTGCTTCCAAAAACGAAAGGCAACAAAAATCTATTCAAACATTTATTGATGCAAATGGTACTAAAATTCACGTATACGGAAAAAAATTGCTTACATTAGATCTTGGCTTACGCAGGAACTTTGTATATCCATTTTTTATTTGCAACGTTTCTACTGCAATTTTGGGTGCAGATTTCTTACATGAGTTTAACTTAAAACCTGATCTACGTAAACGTTGTTTATTCGATAATTGTACTACTCTGAGTTCACATGCAATATTAAATAATTCTAATATTTGTTCTGTTAAAACTGTAAATTGTAATAATGATTATGCTAATTTACTGAAAGAATTTCCTAATATTACAAAACCACCCAGTTCCAATCAAGAGGTGAAACATAATGTTTTGCATTATATTGACACTTTCGGACCTCCAGTTGCCTCAAAGCCTCGTCGCCTAGCCCCTGACAGGCTGCGAATTGCAAAAACTGAGTTTCAGCATATGATTGATTTATGCCACATGCGGCCATCAAAAAGTAATTATGCCTCCCCATTGCACATGGTTCCAAAAAAGGACTCTTCCGATTGGAGACCGGTCGGAGATTTTCGTTCACTCAATGCTCAAACGATCAAGGATAAGTACGGAGTACCCAACATTTCAGATTTTGCTTCTGAACTTCACGGTACAAAAGTATTTTCCCATATAGATCTAATTAAGGCCTATCACCAAATCCCTATAAACCCTTCAGATGTTCACAAAAGTGCTATTACAACACCATTTGGATTGTTTGAAAGTTTGCGCATGCAATTTGGCCTTTGCAACGCCAGTAGCACTTTTCAGCGTTTCATCGATGAGGTAACGAGAGATCTACAGGGTGTATATGCTTTTGTTGATGATATTTTGATAGCTAGTGGAACACAGGAAAAACATGTTCAACATTTACGTGCATTATTTGAACGCCTGGACCACTATGGACTATCCATTAACCCTTCAAAATGTATCTTGGGTGTACCTTCCCTAAAATTTCTTGGATTTGAAGTGTCTGAAAATGGATAGCCCCTATTCCTGATAGAGTAAAAGCAATACAAAATTTCCCTAAACCCTCTACTCTCACACAACTCCATAGATTTTTAGGTCTTTACAATTTTTATAGAAGATTCGTCCCTAAGGCAGCTGAAATCGTAGCCCCTTTAAACAAATTTCTAGAAGGACGGAGAAATAAAACGAAGTTACCGCGTTCCTCACAAAAGACTGAACAACAACTCGAATGGTCAGAAGAAGCTGACAAAGCATTTTCTGCCGCTAAAGAGGCACTTGCAAATGCAACTTTACTGCGGCATCCCAATCCTGGTGCACGACTTAGTCTTTGGACAGATGCATCTAACGTAGCAATAGGAAGTTCATTAATGCAATTTTCAAGCAACAATTGGGAACCCATTGCATTCCTGTCCATAAAACTCAGTGAAAGCCAGAGAAATTGGTCAACTTATGATCGTGAGCTACTAGCAATCTATTCATCGATAAAAAAATTTAGATACATGCTTGAAGGTCGAAATTTTTCCATATATACCGACCAAAAACCACTCATTTACGCATTCAAACAAAATCCAGAAAAATGTTTTCCACGTCAACTACGACATGGATTTTATATCTCAATTTTCAACAGATATCAGACATATTAGTGGTAAAGACAATATTCCTGCAGACGCATTATCTAGGATCGAGATCGATGCTATCTCAAAACCTCCTATTCTTGATTTCAAGAAGTTTGCAGCAGAACAACTTCAAGATGAGGAACTTAAACAACTACTCCAATCCGACTCTTCACTGGTACTTGAAAAACTCTATTTTTCTCTCGAGGATGTTTATTTATATTGTGACAAATCAAAACAACACCCTCGTCCCTTTGTTCCAAAATCTCTCAGAGACATAGTTTTCGAGAATCTTCACTATCTCTCATCCTGGAATTTTAGCAACCACTGAACTAATTACAAACCGATTTGTTTGGCCTTTGATGAAAAAGGAGATCAAAGCAAATGTTCGAAATTGCAACAAATGTCAGCGAGCAAAGGTATTTAAACATACTAGAGCTCCACTTAGTACATTTGCTTTACCTGACGCTCGTTTCGCCCATATACAGATTGATTTTATCGGTCCTTATCCACCATCTGATGGAAACCGATACTGTCTCACAATCATCGATAGATTCACTCGTTGGACAGAAGTCGTTCCGACTGTTGATATGTCAGCAGAGACCACAGCCCGTGCTCTTCTACATGGTTGGATCTCTAGATTCGGAACACCGATCACGATCACTTCGGATCGTGGACAAAATTTTAAATCGAACCTTTTTAGAGAACTGACTAACATTTTAGGTACTGGTCGAATATTATCCTCTTCTTACCATCCACAGTCAAACGGAATGATTGAAAGATTTCAGACATTTAAAAGCAGCTATTGTTGCTCATGAACACACTAAATGGACAGAGGTTTTGCCCATTGTGTTATTAGGCTTACGCTCAGCTCTAAAAAGTGATGTGAATGCAACTAGCTCTCAACTAGTGTACGGAACAACATTGCGTTTACCATCTGATCTTCTCACAACTGATGTTCTGACACAAACCCTAACTCCTAATTATGTATCAAACTTAATTTCGATGATATTAATCCAACTTAATCCAATCTCTACTGCAACTCATGGTAAAACTAATGTTTATTTAAATCCATCATTGAAAACATGTACTCATGTCTTTTTAAGAATCGACAAAGTACGACCTCCACTCACACCTCCCTTTTCAGGACCACACTTGGTAATCAGCCGCACAGATAAAAATTTCACAATAGACTTAAATGGTAAACAAAACACTGTTTCAATTGATAGAGTTAAGCCAGCTTTTTGTCTTAATGACAATTCGGATCTACCTACACCCTTATCAAAAATCGAACAGCCCAAAATTGGCACACCAAGTCCAGATATTTCTGTAAGGCCTACAATTACAAAATATGGCCGACATGTCCATTTTCCTAAAAGACTGATTCAAAAATGGAAATAAATAACAATAAAACAAATTATATGGTATATGTCTTAATTAATTGTTATACATTTCATCTACCAATACAATGTAATAATGTACTATTATATTTCTAATTCTGTTTGTTATTACCCTGTTTGTATCAAATAAATTGTAAACAATCGTCGTTATTGTATCCTCCGCATATCAGATTCCTGTAATATCTTTGTATATGTGTATCGTTCCTTCGTCACTGGGGGATACTCTGTAGTGAATCAATCCACTCTCTCCTCTAATTCAGCGAGCGGCGCTGCGGTCGCCTTCTACGTCATCCAAGGAGAAGGTGAACTGTGACGTTTTTCGCTTAGATATAAAATCTCTCGCTCGCGCGGAAGGAAGCAGTGGGAACGTAGCCCAGTGACGAGAACGCTTTTGCTTGTTCAGTTATGTTACCTGTTAAGTTTAATAAATGTATTCCTATTAGTAGTAGTCAGTGTAGTATTAGTAGAACACGCGCCAACACCCACCACGCGGTTATTTAGAGGTACCGGACGAAACCTCTACAAGGCACCGAAAAATCCATCTTTTTATACGTTACCCAGTGCAGCCAGACGGCGAACAATAATGGTGTGGTGGACACCTAGCTCGGCCGCTATCTCATGACATATTTTCCGCGGTTCAGCTTCAACCACACTTAGCAGAATATTGTCAAAAACTGCAACTTCTCGGTGACCACGTGTTCGTTTTTCAAGTCCATATCTCCACTTCGAAACCATCACCGAATGGTTCGTTCATTGGCTGTATTCTCCCCGAATGCTGTGTTAATGTTTCGAGCAGCAACTGTAACAGAATGTCTCAGTTTAAATTCGTTAAGGAAGATGACTTTCAAATCTGTGTTTTCCATGTCGAATTTGGAAGCACCTTACGCCCAACAAATCTGGAACTTGTACTTCTCACGCATGATAGCTATTTATAGTTAGCTCTGTGACGTAAGATGCCGGAAGCTTGTAGGTAACTACTTTTAGCTGTATGGGGGTCATTCCCAAAGCTATTTCTCATCGGACATTTCACTCGCACCGACCCAATAGATAGACATTATTTTTAATTAGGCACAGAGTATTTATCTTGTAATTGACGAATAGACTTTTGGTGAAAGAACCTGGGCCGAAGACCCTCCATCTCCTATAAACTTGAAGGGAACTGAACGGCACAGGCCCTGTAGAACCTTTTGAGGGGGGACTTGGATGTTAGGAGCCAATAGGAGCACAGGTTATGAAAGCTTGTATCGTTATTTTTTGGATGGTAGGTGTCTGTTTGCATGTTTTACAACATTTATCTAATTATTTACTTACCATCCTAAGATGGAGTACGTGTATTGAAAAACAGGAGAGCATGGTATCAGAGATGCAGTGCACTTGCACATCACCATAGTGCTTGATTTCTCCGGACTGCGGCCAATATCGCTCGCACTTGTTTTTGCCACGCTCCACGCACTGCGTCAGCATAACGATCATTGTGACCGACTGTTCCCAAATCATCCTCCAAAAGTCATCGACCGTACTGGCTAGAGGGCCTTGGCTTGCAATGTATTCTCGGTGGCTGGAATAACCCTAAAAACCACAAAAAGTAAAGGAGAAATGATAAATAAATCAGAATTAATAGTATTTTGGAATATAGTTAATATTTTTTACGACATTTTTGATAAAATGTTCTACATACCAAAATCCTGTTGATTTCAAGAGATCATCACAAGAGATTTTGGCATGCCTCTCTTAGGGAGAGTATATTTACTCCGGGTAGAGAACCCTCAAGGATTGCAAATGAAAAAAACCCCAGCCATTTCATTGTTAGACTCCTTTACGTCAACATTCTTATTCGAGAAATAGTTTTAACCCTCCTGGTGGTTGTCTCAAAGAGGTATCTTGTCATTTAAACAAACTGACCTGATCGAAATCGACGAGGTATCTCCTCATTAGAAGAAAACTGCCCAGATCTCGATCTTGTCATCATAAAAAAATCATCAAAATCTTGATGACGAGATATCTCGTCATTAGCAAAATTGGTCAGATCTTGATGGAAGAGATATCTCGTTAAAACCACTTTAAGGGGGTTAAAGACAGATTTTAAAAGATATGCCAATCGTTTTGGATTTTTTCCGTAATTGTTGCGGATTTTCACATTTAATTATCACGTTACAGCCAATAGTAAAATTGAAATCCCAAATGAAACACCTCTATGCCTTAGAGTGGATAAGTGTGCAGAGGAACAGCTCATTTTTTGGGTTCTTAGAAAACACAGAATCGGCCATCACTTCGAGAAACATTGAATTTGCTTTCTTAGCTAAAAACTGCTTTATGTTTTTGCAACAGGTGACCATGATACGTTATCAGAACCCTAAAAATTAGGTACTTGCTTCTGCACGTATTCAATTTAGGTTTTATTGGTGAATTCACGGAAAAGGGAAATACTTAACTCTATTCAAGAACAATTTAAAAATGTGGTCAAATTTTGGAATTAGGGGCATATTTTTACATCTGTACATAACGTCATTGCAGAGAGAGCTGAAGTTCAGAACAAAAATAACTTTAATATAGTTTTGGTGCTACCTTAAAATGCAATATACTTCACAAACTCAGAATCTCAATAGACTTGAAAATTTGTGGTAATAGTAGTAGATAGTGGTTAAAATCACAATATTCAGAGCACAGAACAGAAATGATTCTATGACAGAAAAGGGCAAAAATATTCGGAACAAGTTCTTGTTAATTCAATGACCCTCCGTTTAGAAGCAGTTCTTACAAAAATATGCGTAATAAAAATTTGTTGTTATTTTATTTCTGGAGAAAAAAGTCTGGGCTTATACTCAATTTTGCTAATTTGATAATCATAATCTTTTAAAATATAGAAAATATGGAATTGTGTTTTAGACACAAATAATTTTCTAAAAGTGTAGTTTACCATTCCTGTGCAAATTAAGTTATCTGTAAAAGTATTTCTCCGCATGGGTTGTCAATCAACAAAAAAAGCAACATCCGGCAGTCTCAGTAGATTAGTTAAAATTATAAATTAAGACATCTCTTTTCAGTGTATACTCAATTTTGGGCTGGCTGGTTTGGGTTTTATAGCGCAAGGTCCAAAGACGGACAAGCTGCGACAAACACTGAATAATTCAAACCAGTAAAAATAAGTGAAAGGTTAAAATAGTTGAATCAACAATAAAAAGTATATTTAAAATTATATATTTATTGTACAGATGATGATTATGTTTGGATGATATAAAAGGTGCGGGATAAAAGATGTAATGCAAGTCGATCACCAGTGATAAAATAAATCATAATGGCTAAAAATAATACCGGAGAAATTGTGATAAGACCCATCTTAATCGACTATTAAAATCCTAATATGAAATGTAATTAAAAAGTGATGAATTATAAGAATGGTAAAAGCGATGCATGTGGTGGGTGACCCAATAAGTCTGGTAAACTTGGAACTCAATTTTGGGAGCCACTGTATGTAAACAAGAGGCCCATTTGGTGGAATGCATAAACATCGCACCATAATATTAAATCTATTAGAAGGGTAAAATCAGCAAGTGCAAAGCTTAGAAGAAATAAAAACTCACAGGAATGTAGTTAGCATTGATAAAATCAGACGCAGGATCGTCACCTAAGGGCAACAGTTTAACTCGAGAGTGGTCAACTGAAAAGATAAAGGCAAAAATTTAGTTAAAAAATAACATCACATCTATCAACATTTTATAGTTCTATTTTTTTACATTATTTCAATAATAATAATTGAAATACAAAAAATTCCGAAATTCCAAGTCAATTCAAGGAGTTGTTCTGGCCCCTTTGAAAAAGAAATTATTCATATGTTGTAGTGTCCATATCTGTCACATGTCGCCGTGTGCATTTTGAACAGCTTTGGCGACGTCGATTATTTTCTCGCTGTAAAGCTGTTCTTCAGGATGGTAATCGATGGTTTGAAGAGCAGCTACAATTGCAAGGCAGGTGAATATATGATTAAGAGTGAATTCAACGCCTAGACAGTTATTACAATGTCTATACGTTTTGGTTCAATCACTGTTAATTTTCATGTCTTTAAAATGTTCTGTTCCCATTCTCGATATAGAGAGTGGTGGTGTTTAGGTGTTAATTTCAAATTTCTTTAAATTTTAATTTTTTGTGATACGTGTTTGAAATTTACCAAATCATTAGCATCCGTAAGAGTTATTCATTTTCAGAAGGTGAGTTGAACTTTGGTGGAACTTCCATCTATACGGCAATGCAAAAGAATAACCATACTTGCCAACAAGTCAATTTCGGAAATCATAGTTTTCATGGGCTCATAACATGCGTAGACCCACAAGATAAAAATATACATTTTTAAAGTACCTCAGAAAATGCATAAATGTATTTTATGCGTTTTATAATGACTCATTTAGTTGTTTCCCAAAAAGTGATGTTTAACTCATTTTTAGGGGAAGGAACCTTGAACATTTACTATGATTTTGTGACAAACTTCACGTCAGCAACCTATTTCTGATACCTTGAAAGTTTAGTGACTTCTGTCGGAAAATGTGAAATCTGTTTTGAAGACGATCCTGTCGAAAACAGCTGGAGTTAAAGCAAATTTGTTTAACAGAAAATTTATTTACGGTCGAATTTACATTTTCAGTCTATAGATTTTTCCTATAGGGGTTGGTTTTCGGGTTCCATGGCGCCAGATTCGTATTTGGCCAAGTTGTGCCAAACACCAGACACAACATCAAGTAATGGAAATACACACAAGTAAAATTTTTACAGACAGAAGTGAGAAATGCACCCAAGGTAAGTTACAGAAATCAAACCTGCATCATTACAACTCGCAGAATGTTAGCACACCTATTCAAGGTAGACTCCTTTCCCTGTACGTACTGTAGAGAATATATAGCTAGCAGCCTCTCTTTTAAAAACAAACTCAAAATAAAAGATTCATTTTTGAATTTTGCCAAAAGTTGTACAATTGAACCGTCCGTCCGTTAATCCTGAAAATTCAGTTCAAATCCGTACATTGCAGCCCTCAGAGGCACATCTTTAGGTATGTACTTTCATCACAAACCCGAGGTACTCGAGTGATCTTTCCTCCCTTTCATTTTTATCCTCGCCTACCCTTCTGCTTTTTCTTCCTCCCTCATTGTGTTGTGTCTTGTATTTGACGCAGCTTTGCCAAATATGGCCCTTGCGCCATAAACCCGAAAGCAACTCCAACCAACCGTGTATTGCACTGTCAGACCGTAGAAAAGTTGGCAAGTATAAAATACATTTTATTGAACTTACAGGGGAAAATATTCTGCCATCTATTTTTGGTCCTGTTTTCTTCCATTTCAGCGACAGAGCACGGGAACGTAGGACTGCTACATTTCAATGCCTACAAAGAAATGCATATCACTTTAGAAGATACTGGGTGCGAAATAAGCAATCCAATTATAACTCAAGATAGCTTAACTAAATGACATTAAGATAAACAAATAATTTTCAGAAGATAACATAAAAGATGTGGTAACAGTTCAGTTTATGTGGTCCACAATAAAGCCTTTTAATTTAAAAGGTAAATATCTATTTTAACCCTCCAAATGGTTTTGACGAGGTATCTTATCCAACAAGATTTGACAAATTTTGCTAATTATGAGATATCTCGTCATCCAAATTTTGCCTTTTTTATGATGACGAAATCAAGATCTGGTTTCCTTCTAATGACGAGATACGTCATCCATCAGAATCTAGATAATTTTTTTGACGAGATACCTTAGAGACAACCACCAGTTGGGTTAAAAAGTTGCTCGTCAATTCGTTGTCCGCTCTATAATAAATTCCAGAGTAAGATTAGAAGTAAATATGAGTTAGATGAGAGATATTGTTATTAAGTATATTTTTAATTAATTAGTAAATATCAACCAATCATCTGACCAATTTTGCCAATGACGAGATATCTCTTAATCGAGATATTGCCGATATTTATATGATGACGAGATCAATATATTGCCTATTATTTAAAGATGACGAGATCAAGATATGATCTTTTTCGTTTAATGCGGAGATACCTCGTCCATCAAGGTATGGTTAGTTTCATTAATTACGAGATACCTCATCGAGACAACCACCAGGAGGGTTAAGTAAGGACGAATTCAGGAGGAGGGCCCAGTGGTCTCGACTTTTCTCTTAAATATTTTAGTATTAAAATCAATGAAATAACTATACAAGCGGCAGATAATTTAATCAGTTTCTATCCAAGATTCTTATAAATCATTCATATATATATACTATATGAATAGTTGATATATCTAGTATATATGTTACCGCTAAAGTACAGAAATCAGGTAATCCGCACTTTAATTACCATTACAATGCGGAAAATGGTTTCATTTCTCAAATTACCTTGGTAATCTGCAGATCACCTAGATAATCTGCACATTACCTACTAGGCACTCGTTAAAGTGAAAATAAGATCTTTGCTCGAACAACAGCAACGTTTTTGTACGCTTAAATTAATACTCAGACAAACAACTCAGTAACACTAGTTGTACTGAGTTGAAACACACACACTCTAATTGAAAAAACACGCTATACTTTTATGCCATAAAATTATGAGTAATTTCATATAATAATCAGCAGATGTAAATAAAATATACTGACAATTGTTGAAAGAGTTATTTATTTTTCGATATCTAAAGAATCAAGTTGATAGAATCAATCAACAGAATAGTTGAAGCATAAGGAGGAGGGAAAGGAAATTAGAGAACTTTAACGATTGCACTTTAACGATTCGAAAGCCGTTAATGTGCACATCACCTATGTAAAGTGCGGAAAACTCTTATTTGTAGTTGATTCCGCACTTTAGCGGAACAAATAAGCTAATCTGCAGATTACCTAGGTAGTGTGCACATTAACGGCTTTCGAGCTTTAATGGTAACATATTTGAATATAAATGTATTAAAATAATATAAATATTATCTATGAATGTTAATTCACATGTATTGTTAATTTAACATTTTGTCTATTCGATCAGAATAGGGACTTGTGCGATAGAAGATAGGGCCCACTCTGAAATTGTTTTCTGATTACACACATGTTTTTAAGCACTTTTATGTTAAAATAAAGGAACATACTTTAAATATTTGCTTTCTAAATAAAATCTGTGCCTCAAAAATACATTGATAGTTCATATTAGAAGTAAAAACATACCTCAAATTCTTGTGAAAATCTCAGGTGAGAATCAGACATCAGGATTCGAACATGTTCGGCGAAATTGTGAATTGTCAAAGAACTGAAAATAGATTTCTTGTGTTAACTAGAAAATATTCAAAAAGGCATAGTCGAACTGTAAGGCTGTATAAAAATGAGAGAATTTCATATAATTGTTTAGGCCATCAATTGAATTAATGTTACTGCACCTTGGTCACCACCCACGTCAAACCGCACAGAAAAGAGTCATTTTCAACCCGACCACCTCCGATATTTTTTAAACTTGTCTAATTTGTTTTCCCGTCCATATTAAGAATTCTAGAAATTTTTAGCTTCCAACTTGCAATAGTTTTTTATGCATATTAATTTAGTTTGAGAAATTGGGCATTTTTTCATGATTTTAGACTCACTAAATCTTCTGTAATTCTAGTCCTAGTTGTCCAATCATACTGAATGAGAGCTTATTTTGTAGAAAATTGTACAACCTTCCTAATTATGTATCACATGGCCTTTTTAATTTGAAGGTCATTCGCTTGTCGAACGCCATCTTTGAATTTTCTCTACTGTTAAAATTGCTTGTATAAAGAGGGGTGCTTCGTTTTTTTTCCCGCGATTACATTATTTAACTTCGTTTTCTGAAAGTTTCGTTGTTACACGCATGGGTTCATAGAGAAACAGTATTCCAAATAAAAACAATAAAACATATCCGTCTAAAGCTTCGCTTTAATTACAACTATCAAGTAGTGACAAAGAACTGAGCTGTCTTATTTTCATCAAATATAAGATTTACACCCCTTTGTTTTAAAAAGTGTAAATATTAGCCTATTTAGGGCTATATCAATCTCCAGTAACACAAATCAGGAAAAGTATTGATCAAAATGGGTCAAATAAAAATAGAAATCCATTTAATAAAATACAAAAAAGAAAAATAGGTACTACTTAGAATTTGCAGTTTTCGTTTACTGTCCCTTGCGCCATAAAATTCCAATTCAATCTTCTACCATTTGTTTTCATTTGCTCGGTTGTTATATAAATGGAGGATTGCATGTAATTCTTGCTAAACAATGTTGATAGGAAACAATTGAAGGAACATAATCACTGCTCATTACATCTATTTTAGCTATTTCAGGGCTCGAAATAAATTCTGCATAAGTTTTTATTACTGTAGTGCTTGTTGAAGGCTTGTCGTCTTCCATTTCAATCTCACAATACGTTTCCTGATTTGTGCTACTGGAGATTGATATAGTACTGAATAGGCTAATATTTACATTATAATACAAAGGGGTAAACTTTATACTTGTTGAGAATAAGACAGCTCAATTCTTTGTCATTTCTTTGATTGTAATTAAGTGGAAGCGAAGTTTTCGACAGGTATGTATTATTTAGAATACTGTCTCTATAAACCCATAAACCCTTATAAAAAGTATTTCTTAACAATTCAAATGAAAAAATTAGGCCTTTTTATGGCCGAGGGAAACCTGTTTTGATCCAGACGCATTGTAGTTATTTTCTCCTCCCTCCCTTGTTTAAAAATACTTAAATTATTTCTTTTTATCTAAATAATAATATTTGAGAAACTTTTCTTTGACTTCACTGATACAAACATTTTCACCAACAGTTATTTTAAATTAATGTAAATATTTTGAAACTCCTCAACATGGTAAATTTTGGAATATGCAGGGCTTACCACAGCCAAAGCACTTGTGCTATGGTAGTATTAGTTATCTAAAATTTTAAAAACAGTAGTCTTCTCTTAAACCCTATTTTAGTTGCTCAGATACAAAATGAATCAACTAAAACACAAAATGTGCTAATTAAATATAGATCTCGCCAAGAAATTTAAATTTTAAAACCAAATATTTTTTATTTTAATAGATTTTCATGACTATCTAGCAACCACAGATTCCGATGTTTTCTTTCATTTCTTTCACGTCTTGGCACCAAAACGTCGAACCCTTGGAAAAAAATGTTCCCTAAAGAAAAATGAGGAAATATTTTTTCCGTCCGTTGTTAGTTAAAAAAGACTAAATTTTCTTTGACCTTCGGCGAATTTTAAAAAAAATCGCCCATCGGACACACGCCTTTTACTCATAGGTATATTTTATTAGGAGAGACTACGCTTGTGTATAGTTCCTTTTACCATTCGCCATATCTTAATTGATTGTCCTGTTTTTAATCGTCACCGTCAGTACTTTTTTCATAGCACAATTTTCAACTTGCAAGATTTGGTTGGAGAAAATCCCCACCCAAATCTATTTAAATTTTTGCAAAACTTAAAATTTTTTCATTCCATTTTATTTTTTTATTTTTGTGCTTTAAAATTCATCACTTCAAAACTTTTTATTCTTACGTTCATAACGAGGATGATCGTATACTTTCGTGTTTATTTTATCATGGTTTTATTATGAATCAGTATTAAAATACTATTATTTTTTGACATAAATATTTTAAGTAAGAACCAACTTATTTCATTGCAGGATAGATTTTTAAATATTTTCATTTTACTGGGTCGAATTTTATCTTGCGTTTGGCGCAGCTTGTCCACTATTGGACCTTGCGCCATAAAACCCAAATCAACCAACCAAAAAGAATTGCTAAAATTTTGGAAATAGGAGCTTTTGGGACGATTTTGTTTTAAAAGATACCACTAGTCGCCAAGGTCGAAAAATAGTAGCATAAGTCGCAGCCCTGAATATGTAAACTACCAAGATAAGATCACACTAATGCTCTTTCGGGTATTCATTTTTGCTAAAATGACTCCATTAATAGATATAGATTCAGGGTTAGAAATCGGGAGTTGAAAGTCAAACGTCAATTGCAACTAAAGATTTTCCTTCGATTGCCGAAATGTTCTACTTAGTTGCAAGTTTAAATTTCTTTTGTTTGTATAGATGTGTTTAAACACGCAATATGACTAAGGCCTGGACATTGGATCTGTGTCTATTTTTGAGCAAGAGTTCAGATTGTTAGGACAAATGAATTGTTGATCGGCATTAATTTGTGCAAAATAAGCGAAAAAATTCAGAAAAGTTACGTGCCAAAACCTCAGTCGTCAAAATGAAATTTATAGATGAAAAAAATTATTAAGGACCGCTAATTTCGAACCCCGTATCAAAATCTAAATAATTAATTATTTTACTATAATTTTTGCAATTTGTTTCAGACATACTAGATAGGCTGCCGTGTTTCAAGATGTAGAACTGGTTCCAAAGGTGGTTGTGGTGGTGCTGATCGCTGTCTAAACTTTGATCTAAAACAAGCAATGGATTTTATCAGTATTGATTTATTGATATGCAAGGGATTCTAAAATTAAAAAGTTATGCATTTTGCACCTGTGCACCAAACAAGCAGAGATTGGCAAGTATATAAGTACATCAATTATACCAACCTCCAATTTGATCTTTCAGGTGGGATAAGGGTTTCCGGAATTATGTATCTTCAGGAATGTTGCATTTTTAACAATTTTTATAAATGACATTTTTATCTAGATTAAGGATACATAGTAACTATGCAAACAATGCACAGGATTATAATTTTAGTTTGTTTCTTGGCTGCTTTTTAATTCTGCTTCTAAAGAACTATTTTTATAACACAATAAAACCTGTATCCAATACAATTTCTATATTCTTTTATGTATATTTTTTATATTATTTTATATATAAGCATTTTTCAAAGCAGGTTTTCTTGGCACAGGTCACTTAAAAGGCACATTATTATAGACGATTTGCGTATGCTTTTAATGATAAATATAGCCTCAAAACGATGCATCCTGATTAGATTCAATATTGTGGAGAAACATTTTTAATGACATACAAACATTGAAAAATTGCCTATACTGGCTGTTTTGACTATAAAAATGAGTCATACAAAAGATATGAAAAGTTATATAAAATCCATAAAATGTTTAAATTAAGAAGCAATAAAAAAATTAGGTGAAATTTTATACTTTTGGTGCATTGGCTCTTGCAAGGAAATACAGTACATGAAAAATACTAATTTGCATAAAAGATAGTAAAAATTTTTCATGAAAAATTTGAAGCATTTAGACATATTTTCCATCGTAACACCGAATTCATTTTTAGTTATCGGTTTTTGTGCACTTTTTTCCTCAATCCCTGCTTGTGGAAGTATTTTTCTTTTTGAATATTGGAAAAATCCTAATTAACTCTTACAGCTTTGGCGTGATTTTATTTTTTTATTGCAAAGCCACTATTGACTGATAATCGCTGATCCAACAAGATTCAAGAAGTCTTAGACAAACTTTAAAGGTAGGTCAGGAATATATTAAAAAAAACAATTTTACACGGGAACATATAGCCGTAAATGAGTTTTGCTCGAAGTGCAGGAAAAATAAAAAATAAAGGAATGCAAGAAAGGTATAAAATATTTATTAGGCATAAATTTATAAGTTCAGGGTTTCTTCCACCAACGTCAATACATGCATCGCAACGTCGTCGCATGGATCGGCAAACTTGTTTTGAATTTAGTTCAATTTTTGTGTACGACCTATAGAGGAGAGATAAGGATAGAGAGCGCATATGGGGTTGCAAACCTGTTCTACTAGTAAAATCACGAACGGCTCTTCGACTCGGAGAACGTTCTCTATGGGATTTACCTTAGGGACGGCAAATTAAAGCGTTTAAGGCAGCAATTTTAGTGGAAAAAAATGGTTTCATATTGTTGCGCGGTTAATGTTTTACGGTTATACGCAAAAATGCAGGTTGGCGAATCTTGGCGCCTCCCGCTAAAGTAAACAAATATCGCGTGTTTATAAAGTTGGTAGTTTCTTGTATGCAGATTGTGCAGTTCGCTTATTTAAGATTAATATTGTTAATATATTACAAGTGAGTGATCGCATCTGGTAGCTGTTTATTTGAATTTTATTTTAATTGGAAACAATACACATGTACTTTTGCGTTAAATTTAAAAACGTAAAAACAATTATTTTTTAAGGAATTAGTTATTTTTTTAAATAAAGCAGATGGTTTCATTCGAATGCATCAACTTTTTAGAATAGGAACTGATGGATAACTTTTTAGAAATTTCATTAGTTTTGCTTAAATGATTGTTTAAAGTACGAGTATTTGTTTAATTTAAATTAGCCGTCTAATCTAATTAAAATTTGTGTTACATTAATGCAAAACATGCTTAGAATGATTACTTTCGCAAGACCCACATCTTGCAAAATGTTTCCTACGGCATCGAAATGAAAAATTAATTTTTACTACTTACAATATTATATACTACACTACTGTTTGTGAAAATTGCAACATTATGAAAGAATTATCCGAAATAAAGAAATTTATTCCACGTATTACTTATAGTGGTATAAATAAACGATCAAATTTACAGGGCAACAAAACAAAAATAATGCCGAAAATCAATATCTTGTGCAGCCGCCACGCGCAGCGATGAGAGCCTGTATACGTAGTGGCATCGAGTCATACAGATTATGAATGTCATGCTGAGGAATGGCATTCCAGATGGCCCTATCTGATACCAAAGTTCAGCCATACTCTCTGCCCGACGATGGGCGACATATCCAGTGAACATGCAGGCCATGGAAGAAGCGGAACCTGTCGTGCACTGAAGAAGGCTTGTACATTCCGAGCAACATGTGGACGGGCATTGTCTTGCTGAAATATAGCTCCGGGAATGCGTTGCAAGAGGGGTAGGACCTCGGGCTCCACAACTTCCCTGATGCAGGGCCCGCTGTTCAGAGTCCCCACAATTTGGAGTAGACGGGATCGCTCATGATATCCAATCGTTCCCCAGACCATAACGCCAGGCGTTCGTCCAGTATGACCCTGAATAAGGGAGAAGGCTTTCACATCTGTAGCGTCTGACGAGTACACGTCCATCCAGATAGTCCAGATTGTAACGGGACTCATCTTAGAAGACGACTTGTTGCCAATCTTCTCGCCATTGGCTGTGTTGGTGAGTCCATTGTAGCCGGAGGCGTCGGTAGTTCAGCGTCAAAGGAATCCTACGCCGGGGAATCCTTGCACGTAGCCCATGGCGCAGCAGACGTCGACGAACCGTGGGGGCGGACAATGTAGACGTGCTCCAATGCTGTGCCAAAGCGCGAGAGGACGCTGTACGGTCCGTCACCGCCATGCAGATGAGGTGTCTGTCGTCCAGTGGTGACGTCATATTGCATGGCCCACTGAACGGGGTTTCGACTTGTCCGGTGCTCCATGGTCCATCTCTTCCACACACGCATCACTTTTGTGGCATTACGCCCCGTGCGAGTGGCGATTTCACGATATGAAAGTCCACCCTCATGGAGGCCGATCATGCGGCCCCGTTCGAACTCCGTTAGTTGCTCGTATGGCACTCTGCGTTTTTGGAGAAGCATATTAACTTCTAATCAATCATTTACAGCAGTCAAACGACGATACACACATTTTAACGCACCTTTAGTGCTTTTCATACACGGCTCACTTAGTTTAGAGGGTTTTTCTCGGCCCACACATGCGTGATCACTTTGCAATTCTAATCCTTTGCATATCCTAACCTGTTTTGCATTTCCTGCAAGTTTCGTATAAGTTGCATGATTTCTTCATGGTGTTGCAATTTTCACAAACAGTAGTGTTTGTAGTAAATGTAGATTTAGCAAATATAGAAATAATAACAAAACTTAAATTAATTACATTTCCTAGAAATGCACTTTAAATAGTGTATTTACATTTTTAAATGTGTTTTAGTAACAATATAAAATGAAGAAATGAGCACGATAAATGAGTAGAGCGGATAAAGAGTTCTTACGCATCCATTTTGGCAAATGTAATTTTTTTAAAAATTGAATTGCTAAACTTCAATATATAAACATGGCTTTATATTTTTCTTCTAAACTTCTTTCTTAGTTTTCCATGTGATTAAAGAGGAGAAATTAATGGGAAATGTCCTTGCGCCGGGAAAATTTTAAAGCATCGAATTCAAGCAAGATTTGTTCAAAACATTTCGAACCGGAATGCTTTGACAAAGAAAAATTTGGAAGCACCGGTTGAAATCAGTTGCCTTACCCAAAAAAAAATCGATTTTCCCGATCACTTGTTGAGCAAAACTATGATGCGAATTACAAGTTTTAAAATCAAAACATTTTCAATATTCACAAAACAAAGATCTAAAATCATTAATCTCATACTGAATTTTCTACTCTGCAATAACTATTTTTTTTAATCTTTCATTACTTTGGAAACATTTTAAGTCAGCAAAATAGCAAAAATTGGTAAGCTAAGAAACTTTACTGTTATGAAATAATGGTTAAAAATGTCAAAATCATGCAGCAAATACTTTAAATCGAAATTACCTGTTTAATCACGAAGGCCTTATTTGTAACAAAATAAGTACAATTCGTTTATTCTTGTACTTATTTGATTCAGAAAGGTGAAAGCCCGATATGTTTACATTACACAGGCGAAGGTATCGCCAAGATTGTTTACGTTACTTTGATGGTACGACCGCTTCTTGCATGGCAGGGCTGTGCGTCTTTCGGTCCCGTCCATAATGGCTGATTACTGCGAGTGATCCCTTTTCACACAATTTGTGGTGCAAACGCACAAACATTTGATGATGGGACACGCGTCTTTATATGAACAGTTCACGGCGGCTTGCCCGTTTCCATTCGCTGACCCATATTCTAAGTGCATCTC
This sequence comes from Meta bourneti, assembly GCA_933210815.1. Classification (NCBI taxonomy): domain Eukaryota; kingdom Metazoa; phylum Arthropoda; class Arachnida; order Araneae; family Tetragnathidae; genus Meta; species Meta bourneti. The sequence continues at coordinate 54,087,087 of OW119932.1, forward strand.
AGAATTGCATAATGCATTCTAATCATACTAAGTCAACGACTAGAATGAAGGCTCGTGTTGCTCAACTCAATTTCTGACAAACAGCGCCCTGTAGCACACTCGCGCGGCGTTTGCGGCCAAATGTTCGTATGTAAATATTGTTTTTGTTGTATTCTTGACATACCTTTAAAGTTTGTCTAAGGCCTTTTGAATGACCCTGTATTGTACTGCGGATATAAGATGGATTTGATATTTCAGGCTGTTGATATAGTAGCAACTTGGAGATTACTTTTACAAAGAAAGTCAGCGACCTGGTGATTTTTGGTGAGCGCATCATTTTACTATGAATTGAGATTTTCCATAGTAATTTCACTATTTGCCATGAGGCCATAACGAAAAGTGAAAATGTGGAATAATTGCAGAAAATCTTCAATGGATGTCACCTCTGGTATACGGTGAAAAAGATTAAAATATAGGTTTGGTTCAAAGAAAAAGTGAACCTTTTTACACGCCAACAATATATGTTTACAAATCAAGATAAAGATTAACATAACAAATATTTGCTAAGTGATATAAAATGATTAAATGAGAATATTATACTCACAGTATGGCTTCCCGCATATATTCCAGTTTACCTTTCCTCTTCAATATGAAAACAGAAACAATGGCAACTCCTATTAAGAGCAGAACTATGATGCTACTGATTACAACTCCGACTAGTGACGATCGAGGAACAGAGCCTAGATCAAAACATTACGCGAGAGAATAAGGAAGAAACATGAATTCGGGAAAAGATTACATTCCGAAAAATGTTCATATGTTCTTTTTATAATTAGAAATCGTTTCAGAACAATGTATATAAATGGCAATCACGTAAAATGCCTGCCCTGGAAATATTTATTGCCTAAATTCATAAATATACATCGCAATATTACTGACACTGAGATTTGTCAAATAAATGTAGGTCAGGGATCAACATCAATAACCGAAAGTCTGCCTTCATCTCTTGGCCTCATTCTTTGGACTGTATTTTTATTCAATTTTATCTTTAGACCAGAATTGTTTTTAAAATCTTTTATCTTCGACTATCATGTAAATAATTTTTTTATAAAATACCTTTGTAAATAAAGTTTTACTATCTCGTGACCGAAAAACTGTAGAAAAATCCCAAAATGTAAAAGTACACTTTTTCGTTCTTTGTATGCTTTGTTTTCTCTGATCTTTGTATGCAGCCCTTGTTGGCTCCTTTTGTTGGGGCGCTCCGCAGAAGAATTTTTTCTGCGTTGAAAATGTAGAAAAAAACTGTCAAATGCCAGCCCATGAGTGGCCCCAGTCCTGTAATAATCTCTTGACTAATTAAATAAATAGTCGCACTTGGCCCCGTGGGCGTGTGCGGTTCCTGCGGGTTGGCTGACTGCTCGTTGGACCTCTGGCGTTGGAAGTCGCCTTTTTCCCCGCCTCCCACTATAAGTCTCTAAACCTATTAGTAAGTCGGGAAACAAATATAGGTATCATTGTAACCCGACATCATAAACACACCATGTGAAAATTAAGAAATCAGTCACCTGTGCTGGCAAAGAGCGGCTGTGTCTCTGAGAATCCACCACGGGTGAAAGCCCTGAGTTTCAGTCTGCAAAAGTCAAAGACATGCTTTCAATTCTTATAATAAGTAGAAAAAAGGTTGAATCTCTTGGAAGTAATGCATGATGAATTCATGTAAAGGAAACGATTTTGATGCAAATCTAAAGTATCATAAATAAAGATGTCTTAATCTTTGACATGATGAAGGTGGTGAGTAATAAGATGAACCTCTAGTCTGGAGAGTTGGCTCATGTGGTTTTGAACGAGTCAATTTGTTAAATTAGGAGGCATGTTAAATTCTTAAAATTGCCTTTAGCAGACTGTCTCCACGTTCATTGTTCGATACTGAAAGTGATAGTAATCGCGAGTCGACCAAACAAATAATCATCTGTGGTGAAAAGTTCAATGAATACACTGAAGTGCTTTGTTGCAAATTTGATCCTTGGTTCTTTGGTTGTCAAACATCGAGCTTGAATTAGGTGTTTCTTATTATACGACTGCTCCCATGTCAGAGACACCTCCCCAAAACTCAGACTTTAATTGTTATTGAAAGTTAATGGAACAAAAGTTTCAGAGTATCCCATTTCTAGCAAAGCCAACGCGAATGAATACCTTTAATGATAGTGTGTGTCAAATCGTACCAGCTTACCATAAAAATTAGTTAAATCAATATTCCTAAATAACTTATTTGTCAAAAAATGTAAAACAACATTTTAAGTACTTACATTTACGTACTTAGGAATGCACTGAACTTCATTGTGTATGTATTTTGTGTGTAGAGAGATTTCCCCCTTTCTCTTCATTTCTCTAATGAATATAAATTTGTATGAAAATCTGAATGTTATTAAAAAGTTCAACTAATAGTTTCTAATTTAGTGTGTAACTTTGTAAATATTCTTAGTTCTTTCGAATTTACAACTGAACTCTGTTGTCCTGTTTCTTCTTGACTTACTGTTAATAATTTTCTTTATAAAAAATCAGAATTGAAAAAAATTCCAGGAACATATTTCAGTTTTCGAAGATTCTCCAGAAGTTCTCCAGGGACATTGAAAAATTCATTTCTGTGAGTTTTCAAGGATTTTTCTGCTTGAGAGAACAATGGCAATTAAAGTGAAAAAGAGACAATGGAGAATGACAAAATTAAAGTGCAGCATAAACGTGCAAGGCTCACCCATATGTGGTGTCAGGGCGAAGAGGACCATTGCAGTAGGATTCCTTTGCAGAGCACGAATTTGCACCAATAAAGCACCTCAGTTTAGACGGACGTTTTGTTCCTTCTTCCATTATCTCTTCACAATTCAGAGGATCCTCCAAATCTGTAGAAATTCAAATCATAGTTACAAGTTGAGATATTAATGGGAGTTTTTATTTAATTTTTTGTTTTCAAATTATTTTCCTTAACCCTCCTGTTGGTTGTCTCGACGAGGTATCTCATTAGCAAAACCGACCAGATCTTGTTGGACGAGAAATCTCGTCATTAAAAGAAAACTCGATCACGATCCATGATGATGAGCAGATCTTGATCTGGTCGTCATGAAAAAATCGGCATTATCTTTATGACGAGATATCTCGCCATTAGCAAAATTGGTTAGATCTCGATAGACGAAATATCTCGCCGAAACCACTTCAAGGGTAAACAAACTTAGAAAACAAGTTTCATACATTTTATTGCTTATTAATTTTTAAAAAGAAAGTTGGAATGCATAGATTGTGTTTGCGCCGTGCTTATCTCCGTGACAGTTGTTGGGCAGCCGTGGTAGCCTGGTTGAAAGAGTGACAGATTAGCACCCGGAGGCTTGCGAGTTCAAATCCAACCAAAGACAGTCGTGTACAAAGAGACTGGTGGACGTTAAATCTGTCGTTGCCTCAAATGCCTCGCGTTGGCGTGGTGTGGAAGTTTGGAGAGCGAGGTGCCAGCTCAGGTGTGACCTCGTCATCTGACCGTGGTTTAAAATTACGTGGTGTTGTGTCCTCGGATCTTTCTCTGGGTTTGATCCCGTACCGTCGCCAATAGCCCGTTATGTTGCTCCAGTGCGACGTTAATCAAAATACCCACCACCCTACCGTGACAGTTGTTGGCGCTACTCTTTAATTGGCGTAACTTTTCAAGTACTTGGCAAGCGCCAAGAACGTAACTCTTGACGCAATAAGTCGATATATCCAGCGTAGTCGAATTAACGTCACACTGGAGCAACATAGCGGATTATTGGCAACGGTCCGGAATCGTTCCCGAAGGGAAAGATTCAAGAACAACACCTCATAATTTTGAACTTACTTAGGATAGTGCAGAAATTTAAATCAATGTAAATAAATATAGGTACAGAACACTAAAGTTTTGTATTTTTGTGTGATCCACGATCCGCTTCATCGGCGAACCAAAATTAAAATTCAATAGATAAGTAACAAGATTAAAGCTTCATTGAAAGGCAGAGTTACTAGGTTAGATACCTGCGTTAGAAATTTTCAAGCACCAGAATCTGGTGTCGAACTAAATGTGAAATTAGAGGCTCAAAAACTAAAAAATTAAGCCGAAGAGCTCCAAATGCAGCATTTTGACTTGCTTCCAAATACGGATTTATAGAGGTAGAAGAGGATCTACAAATTTTGAATGACCGCCTAGAGAATATTGAGATAAGCCTTTCTTACCTAAGTAAATTGAAAATTCAACAAAATGATTGTATGAGTGTTGATACCAAATAAAGCAACTGGAAATCTGGTGCAAAATTGCCAGAAGTAGATTCCGCATCATTAAATTAGTCTAAGTATGAAATTTCTTGACTTTACCATCTTTATATATCCGGAGATATTTAGAGTTAAAATTGCTGTCTATTTCAGGGATCATCTCCACATTGAAAATCGCTATTCGAGGATTAACTGTAGTTATATCTACCCGAATTTCAAATTTGAACACTACTTCAAACGTATTTGTCAGCGCGGGCAAATGATCAGATAATTATTATATTATACGAGCTCAAACGATTCGAGAATTATGTTATTACTAGGAAAATTGCCCTACCTCACTCGGGTTGAATTGGTTAACTATAGATTGAAAGTGACCAGTAAATCACTTTCTTCTTTCGTAGAAAAATGCCAAATCATTTAAGTGTGAGTAAAATAATTTTTTAACACCTTTTCTACATTTTTATAATTCTACAACCTACTTTGGAGACAAATCCTATACATGCATATCCATCCATGTAATACATTTCACATATATCGCACCCCTGATAAAGGTACAAATTTCCCAAGGGTGAGACACTAAGGTAATTGCTACTAAAGACGATTTTGAGGGAGGATTAGGAATTCCCTTTCTTAAATTCTATTCCTGTAAAATTGCTCAACGCAATTCGTAAAAATTACTAATTTACTACGGATACTCTCACATAATTTACCTGACAATATTTTTTATTTGTGGCACTCTTTTCGAATTTCGCTACCATTAAGGAAAAGATGACTAATTTGATAAGATATGTATCACTAAGTTTGTTTTAAAAGCGAATACGTTTTTTCTTGAAAATTCCCTTTTGTAGCCCGTGCAATAATAAAAGAACTTGTTTTAAAACTTAATGTCTTCAGCAGTGATAAAGCAAAAGTAACCGATTACCATTTTTTCAGATGATAAATTAATTTGACAACGTTTCTTCTAAAGAAAACCATTGTTTTAAACAAACTTTCCCTATATACTCGTAAGTTGCTTACATATAACTTCAATTCGTAAAATAAGCCACCACGGTCAACTGTCGCTATAACAAAGAATTTGCAATATTTCAAAAGTTCGGATATTTTTAGCTTTGACGTTCTTTCAATAATGGCAAAATTCCACTTAAAATTTACTTTATTCTAACTTACATACCGCTTTAAATCGAATAATTTGCAGTGGTGTTGCGTGTGATTAAAGGGAATTGCAATTTATTAAAATAATAAATATTTAAAACAAAGGTTTATATAGATATTTAGTATGTAAGTGGAAACGATCCGAGAATTATATTTCTTATACGATCTCAAACGATAGTATTGTGAATTGTAACCATGATAAAATGTATCAAAAGGATTTTGGAATGAAAACAATTCGAAACGGAGAAAGCGTTGATCGATATTCTGTATAATTTGTATTGTCTTTAGTATTCTTAATAAATGTTAATTTTTTAAATTAGCGTTTGCTTCTATGTATGCAACTAAAAAAGGCCTACCTACAATTATTTAATACAATCGAACTGATATTCCGATCATCCAAAAAGTGAAGAGTGAGTCATTCAATTGATCATTTATTAGTCGAGTTCATCTATGCGACACATAACTGGTAAAAAGCAATATATTTTAGATTTTAAAAAAATAAATGAAATTTCCAATTATTTTTCAAAAATTTAAACATGCCTCAGGTTTGTTGACGTTCCTTAAACTTTTGGTTGCTCCCTCAAATCGTCATAATGAGGAAAATTTAATGTAACTCAAAAAAATAATTATTTTAATGAGCTGAAATTTTGCATGGTCATATCAGAAATCCTGCATCGATTCCCATCAAAATATAGTAAGGTTCCGATTCATAATTTTTCAAACATTAATTTAATAATTATTATTGCACACTAAAAACTATTTTTAAAATAAAATAGTAGGTGTATTTTGTTTGGGTTGCTTAACAGTAACGTGGTACAAAATATCAGCGGTATAGAAATATTATTTAGGAAGATATCCATAAAAGTCTGAGAAACTGATTTAACATTAGGAGCTCCAATCTTTCTATACTCATAACTTCGAAACGGTAAGACTTAATGGCATGAAATTTGGTACCTGAAGTTAAAATTTTGATATAGATTCGAAATTGTGTGTCAAAATAGGGGGTTCCATTGAAAATTATCAAGTTGGTGCTCAATTTAACATGAAGACGACCCCTTGTGCAAATTTTTATGCATTTGAATTTATAGAAGACGTTAGTTGCTGTGAAAGGCCATCTTTGAATTTTCTCTATTCTTAAAATTGCTCGAATGAAGAGGGGTGGTCTGGTTTTTTTTCCGCGACTGTACAAAGCCACAATACATTACGAAAAATTATTACATGAAACTTCTGAAGACTTCCGCAATCACATGGATTGTGTACATACGAGCGTTGAAGTCCTGTTCTCATGTTTTCTAATGCGCGTTTGATTTCTAGATTTCGAGAGCTTCATGTGTAGAGCACTCCTGCGTTTAAGATCAGTTTCCGTTTTGCATTAGATTGTGTTTCTTATTCCTCTAATCCAAGTTTCTATCTTTGCGATGGTTAAAGATAGAGTGAAAATTTCAAGGGATTTCAAATCTGCGTAAAATTTTACGTCAGATCGATACCAAAACATGATTTTCTTAAAAGTTTTTTCAATAGTCGTAAGTAATTCTTTTGCAGACATTCCTTTTATACTAAACATAAACGGGAGTATTACCTCATTTTTAAAGGGAATGTCACTTTAATAGGATATTTTGGTGTCCCTAATCAACGGTTTTAATTTGACAGCCATTAAAATAGGATGGAAAGAACCAAGGCTATTCCTGAGTGCACTGGTGCGAATAAAGTAGCAGGCGAATAACTTAAAATGGGAACGTTCAGTAAATAAAAATAAACGTGGTTTTTTCATGAGGAAAATGAAATGTTTCAAACCACCGAAACACTAGTTTCATTAAAATTAATGATCAAATTCTTATCAAGGGCATTATTTAGAACATGAAATGTGTTTTGAAAAAAGCAGCTTGGTGAGGTTTGCAATGTCTAGAGATACATCCAGGCTACCCTAAAGATGAGTGAATTCATGGAAAATACAAAAATTCACTTGTTCTCACCCATTGGTTTTGCGTTATCCAAACTTATAACTCATTACAAAACCTAAAATTTGGATCATGAGGTAACATTTAAATTGCATCATCTAACCTTTGTTGAAAGGATTCCATTCTAAAGGAGTTGTTTGATAGAAGTCGCTCAGTCCCAACGAAAAGTTATGCCAAGTGGGATGCAGCTCAGAATCTCGACCTTTTGTTGCATTGCCTGCAATTTTCAAAAAGATGTATACTAAATAAAGCTGTTTTTTAAAAAACTAAAATGAACATTACTTAAACTAAAATAGTCCAATACATAAAAGGAAAGGATACATGGAAATTTTGCTAAATATCTATATAGGTTTCATCTTTAGACTAATGATATGTGCGAGTTTTCTAAAAAGCAGCCACAAGATGTAGAGCATTTGCTTTTTAGTTGTCCTGCATTTGAAAATTCAAGAATGTGCCTTCAAAATTATTTGAGAAAATTAGGTAAAACATGGCCAGTGAAACTCTATGTTTTTGTTAAATCCAATCTGCTTTTCTACTCATTTGTCAAGTTCATAAAATCTTGTAATTTTAGTTAAATTGTTTTCCACTGTTTCTTTGTTAAATCAACGTGCTTCTGTAAGACCCGTGTTGTACTTCTGTGGTGCACGGAGAGTTTGCTTTTGTTCAATACAAAAATACATAAAAAACAATGCAGGTAATAAAGGGATTTAGTCCTAAAAGGTTTAATACCCTACAAGTGGTTTCGACAAGATATCTCGTTCATCAAGATTTGATCAATTTTTCTCTGACGAGATATCCCGGCATCAAGACATTGCCTATTCCTTGACGATGAGATCAAGATCTGGTCCGTTTTTTCATACTTGATCGACGAGATATCTCGTCAATCAACATCTGATGAGTTTTGCTTACGACGCGACACCACGTCACGACAACCACCAGGAGATTAAGGACAGTTTGATTTAGCTGTTTGAGATCAAAAATAGATATGAGTGAAAGGTAATTTAAACTGCATTTAGTGTTACCATTACCCACATGTCTTGTCCAAAAATAGTCTATGCTCATTTCAGTGAGCCGACAACACAATTTCATAAGGAAACAGCTTCTCTGTCTCGGCACAACAAAAGCCACTACATATGTGGAAAAATCTCCGAAGCAATCCACTCGGTGGGTTTTGCTAGTGCAAAATAAGGCTCGCTTTCCAGTCATGGAAACAAACATAGGCATTGCCATAGTGACATGTCATGTCACTATTTCAAGCAATTCAAAGAATATGAATTCATAGAAGACGTTATTCATTACTGACAATTTGAATTAGCTCTATATATGTTAAAGGGGGTTGTTCAATGGATTTTTTTATTCCAGCAGTACTATACTTTATGATAGTAGTACTTGTATAGCACTAGTGGATCCACGTATTCCTCTTTCAGGAAGGATAGTGCCGAATTTTGGACGCCTGGTGTCGACACCTACATCATAACGCAAAGGCCTTGTTTCCAGGGCTGCCACAGGAAACTTTTTGCTATTATATTTAAACCTTGACGACTAGGGATATCTTTTAAAGCAAAATCGTCTCAAAAGCTCGTAGTTTCAAATTTTTGACTTTTCGAAAATTTCGGTGACTATGATTGGACTTGAGATTGCAGGACTCTGTGAAATGTCTAATATGGGCATCCAAATCTTGTTTTCGTGGCCATCAAAATGCATTGACTTGCTTGAGCCTTGTCACTCCCCAGTTGCCAGGGTTGCATTTTTCCTAATCCTGGGAGATGGATTAGGAGTCATTTTCGCCACACAAATTGACCCAATCGTCACTAGATATCGCTTGGTCAATCTCTCATGAACTCTAGCCGTATCCTGAGGTATGTCGGTAGTATGACGGGAATCACCCACTTTATCCGATTTACAAGCATCCGGCCGAGGTTTGGAACCTGTAAGAAAAAAGTACGCCGGGAACCTACTTTGAGTAGTGAAAAGATGGTTTATATAGAGGGTGCACCGGTGCCTTATGAGTTTTGGTTCGGGGAAGAATTGTTTAGTGAATTTGAGGTACGCCATCATTGCCACATAATGAAAGCAATATCTCTGATACTCATTTAGTGATCTTTCGGGATCTCGGCAAGGGCTAGATAACCACTGTCAATGAAGGCCAAAGTAAACAAGAAAGGTTGGTTGGTTAGGTTTAATGGTGCAAGGTCCAGAAATGGACAAGCTGCGCCAATCGCAAGACAATAAAATTTAGAAAATAGATTTAAAAGATTTCAGAATAACCAGGCCAATATTAAAATAGAATAGAATTACAACCAAATGAGTTACACAAAAATTAAGCATGAAAGTAAAGTTTTTATTACAAGAAAAATGATAACTAAGATGGGGTGTCCCCATCTTAGATGTTAAAACTTAATGAAATTCAATTAAAAATCTGATCCATTATAGATATGGCAAAAGTTCTGAATGATGGTAAAAAGGAAGGTAAAAAGTAATGAATGGGGAGGTTGACTCAACAGGTCCAGTAAAATTGGTGATGATAAGTTAAAAAATCGAAGGTAAAATGTTTTAAAATTAGAAGGGGTTAAAGTATGGCGTATGGTGAAAAACTGTTGGCAATGATGGTACGATGGCGTGGTTCCCCCCATTAATAAATGTCGATGCGTGCCTCTCGAATGGCCGATACGAAAACGAGTAATTAAAACATCCAGCCGTCTTGATGGTAACGACGGCAGGAGTGAAATTGTCGGTAGGATAGTAAATAGTTCATTATTGGTTTGTTTAGTCCAGTCTTCTCGCAATATATTCCATACGACGCCCCGTACAAAATGACGAAGATCATTGTATGGAATGCGTATATTTAGAGTGGTCACGGCATTTTTTGCTGCGGCATCGGCCAATTCTTTGCCAATAATTCCGACTTGTCCTGGTATCAAACAAAATGTGATACCGAAGCCACGTCGCGCGGATGAGCTTGTTATAAAGTTTTAAAATATGTCAATGGGTGTCTTGGATAGTCTGATATCAAGGACTCAAAGACACTTTTAGAATCTGTATATAAAATAAAATTGCCAACTGTAAGATGAGAAATATGCTTTAAACCTTTACACAAGGCTAAAAATTCAGCTGAAAAAATAGAAATGATTGATGATAGAGAAAAACTATAGTATCTCGGTCACAAACAAAGGCGCAGCTGACATGAATGGGTGATTTAGATCCATCAGTCTTTACGGCTGTTGATCTTTAAAATTATGGCGATGCGAAGTAAAAAGTTGACGATAAATAGTATGATTAGTATTTGACCTCTAATAGCCGGAAAGAAAGGTGTATAAAATCAAATTTCGGAGGTCGACAGGGTGAAACAGAATAGAGTGGTCTTTCGACTACTTCTACAGAACAAAGAGGTGTGTTACTCAAGATATTCCTCATGCGCAACTCGAAGGATGGTATACAGGGTGGACGATTCCCGAACAGCCGATCATATCAATTTTCCAGGAATGAATTTTGCAGTGGATGATCCGGGGGACTTAAGATCCGATAATACAGTCGAAGCTACAGTAAAAAGAAGTGTGGTGGCCAAAGATAATTCGTGGTATATGGCATACAGGCTTTAGACGGGTGAAGTGCGAGAGGCTCCGAAACTGATCCTCAGTGCGGTGTGATGCACCGTATCGAGTTTTCGTAGCACAAATTGACAGGTGGAGCCATAGGCTGCGCAGCCATAGTCTAATCTGGATCAAATTATTGATATTTAGCACGGAGGATCCATCCGCCCCCAAAATGCATTATAGAATACTCTTAATAGATTTATTTTTTTTTCTCGCAAGACATCCGCAGATACGCGAAGTGGGGTTGAAAGGTAAGTTTCTGGTCAAAAATTAACACCAGGAAGTGTTACCCTGTCAACCATTGCAATCCTGTTACCATCCAGGAAAACTTGAGTTTATTCAAAGTTCACTCAGTGTTGCCAACACTGCTCACTTTTCTGAAGAAAGTATAGAATGAAAAGTAGGTTTTGCAGCTCAGTGAAATTAATAAACTTGAGTCATCCTATCATGTTCACGGCTCAGTGAGTATGCCCACTGCGCTAGCAAACTGCGAGTTGGAATCGATGCATGTTCGATTCTTCCCTTGGTGTATTTCTCTCTTCTGTGTCAGTAAAACTTTCCTTGTGTGTTTATGTCCATTACTTGACGTTGTCTGTCTTGTGTCTGGCGCACATGGCCAAAAGTGGCGATTGCGACATAAAACCCCCAAAACAACTAATTTGTCTTGTTCACTTTGGTCCCGAATGACAGGCATGTGCCCTTTTTGAGCTTCTACTTTAATATCTTGCATTAGCAGCACAATGATTTATATTTTTCTCTACTGCTTTGTACTTTGAGTATTTGTTGGTTGATTGCAAGTATTAAAATAAAAAGAACTTTTACAATGAACGAGACAAATACCTACGGCTTCGGAAGTACCGACTATCACAGCATAGTTAACCAACGCTCCCATGTCATCGGAGAACGCATCTCGGCTCCACTCTAACTGTAGATGGTATGGACCAGATCCCTGTACTTGGACATTTCCAACGTCTCCCATAGGCGGCACTAGAAGAAGCATATGGCAGGTCTGTTAATAGACAACTCTAAATAACTAGTTTTGGACACAAGCATTGGCTGGAGAAAAAGACTGACTTAAACCATAAACCACTACTATGAATATTCATAAAACAATAGTCATATAGCGAATAATGCCGACCAATTGGTCAGGTCGAAGGTTCCGGTTCGAATACTGGTAAAGGCATGGATGTTTGTCCATCCTGAATGAATGTGTGGCCTTTCTATTAATAGGTTCTGCCTAGAATGTATGGTGTAACGAGGGGCTCAGGTCCCCAGAGTCTCCTTCTGGCTACTTTGATACAACAAAAAGACTAGGCTGTCAAAATTAAAGTTACAATCAGTTACCTCCAGCAGGTAAGATGCAATATCCATCCAGAGATGCTGACTTCCCATTGTCTGATACGTTCTGTACCTTGGCACGAACATAAATTCGATACTTCTTTTCCGGCATGAGGTTTTCTATCTTCATTTGATGTTCTTTACATTCACTGGTTGCATTTACTATCCTTTCGTACCATTCAGAGGACTGGGGACAAAAATATCAACCTTTACTTAAGAGACTCAAAAGATAATAATATTTGGAAGTTGATAAACAAATAGTTTTAAGATGAAAGCATATTTAAATTAGTTTTCATGGATTGATTTACTTTTTAAGGAACAATATACACTGAACTGGCAAAAGTCATCGGGCACATGGAGTAGAAGCAAAGTAGTATTTATTTTGGGGTCTGACTATAAATTTAAATTTTCAATTTCAGAGTCCACATACACGTGGGTAACTAGAGCTAACTACTAAAGACTGAAGTAGCAGTCCCTTTATTATCCTAAATACACAAGTCCTAGGAGATTGAAATGTCCTAGTACCCTTCATAAAGTTATTGACCTACCAAAATGGTTCAGTCGCATAGAATTTGTGCTCTTGATGGTACGCATTTACCATTCTAAATCTGGATATTTAGGGATAATAAAGTGACTGCTACTTGAGTGTTTGGATTTTGATGCGAAACATTTGCACATTTCTATAGGATGTTCCTTCCTTAAATTTCAGTCTATACTCACTAGTAGTTAGCTTTGTAGTTACCCATGTAGATGTGAACTCTGAAATTGAAAATTTAAATTTATAGTCAGACCCCAAAATAAATGATGTTTTGTTTCTACTCCAGGTGTCCGGTGAGTTGTCAGTACAATGTATGTGAGTGACGCTTAGGAGAGAAATTCACATCTAACATTCTATACTCAACTATACATTTTTACAATTAACAACAATTGATGTTTTAAGAGATTTTCTTGTTTAAGGAAAAACATAATTAAATCATGTAAAAGATTGTCTTAAATAAAAGGCGAGCTTGCATTCGAGTGGGGAGGAATTCATTGTGAATCTCAAAACTGATACTGTTTAAACCAGAGTATACTGATTTAAGTAAAGTCCAAATGATCAAAAAGGTTTAAATCAAGCGGCAAAATTTGGTGAGTAAATGCTGTAAACGGTTGAATTTAAATTGCTCATTCTCCAGTATACCAATAATAATGTAGATTTCTGTACCACGTACTTTTGGATATATATATCCGTACATGGTACATATATGATGTGTCTTATGATGTCACTCTTATATATATAAGAGTGTTTCAGCAATTCTTACCTCAATTCCATAGGTGACCAGGTACTGCAAAATCTTTCCATTCGGTCGGTGAGGGGGCTTCCACCGCAATACTGTTTCAGTACTGCTCTTTTTACAGTCAGCCTGAACTTGTGTGGGTGCTTCTGGTACTGAAAAGGATAAAACCTCAAAACTCGAGAAAAAAGTTTTCAATGCTTGCACCTCTTGATCAAGGATCACTACTAATAGAACCTTTATGTTCTGAAAATTCTGTAAAAAATATCCTTAAAATGAAGAAAAATCCCTAAAAATAAAACCTCTACTCTTAAATCTGAAGGTAGGTAGGTATTTAGTTAATGTCGCACTGGAGCAACTCAACGGGCTATTGACGATGGTTCGGGATCAACCCCCAAAGGGAAAGATCCGAGGACAACACCACGTAATTTTGAACCACGGTCAGATGACGAGGTTACGCCTGAGCTGGCACCCCACTCTCCAATCTTCCACACCACGCCAACGTGAGGGCACGACAGATTTAACATGCATCAGCTCCCTTTGTACACGACGGACTTTGGCTGGATTCGCACTCGCAACCCTCCTGTTGCTAGTCGAATCCAACCGGGCTACTAAATCTGGAGGAAAAATCCACTAAAAAAAGGTTGGAATTACATTTGTCGAAATTGCACATTAAATATTTTAAAACGTGGACGATTCATAAAGTAGAGTTGTCTTTGCTTGATACAATGCAGTTTAATCCGTCAGAAGTAAAAATTACCTATTCATCTCCAAATCACAGTCAAACATGAGCAATTGGGTTGGTTGTATTGGGGTTTTATGGCGGGAGAGCCATATTTGGCCAAGCAGGACAACGTTAAGTGAAAAATATCGTGAAAGGGAGAAAATTAGGTATTGGGGAACATAGTGGGATGAAAGCAGAAAAAGTTCTCTTGGATACCCCGAGAGCTCGGCCCCCGCGTTTATTAAAACAGTAAACCCCATGGGAAAAGACAAGATCGCTCAGTACCTCGGGTCCGTGAAGCCCGTACACATAAAAGCGATGTGCCCATGAGGGCCATGGACAATTGTAATTCTTTCACACAAACTGGATTGCACCAATGTCTTGAACAGTTACTGAAATGAGTTGTGATCAGTGCTAACACAGGGACCTAAACCTTATGGGATCCGTATTATTATTGATATTGTGTGAGATTGATCAGTTTTATCCATAAAATTACTGTTCTCTATTCCAAAGAGCAATGAGATCTAAAAATTATACAATGAAATTATTTTACGAATTTTTAGTGAAAGTAGTAAAATCAATGATGAATAAAATCATGAAAACAAGTAGCAGATAAGATCAAACTAATGCTGTTAAAAATTGTTTGAATGGGGTTCTCCCAACCATTTGATTCAACTGTAAGGTGTATAATGAATTAAAATGAACGTTGAAGATTAAAATTTGAACCCTGTCAAAATATGATGTACAGTTAAAGTACATGCAATAATTATGCACATACTGAACTTCTCAAGGAGGTGCCTAGGTGCAAATCGCGTGGGTCCAATACCTAGCCGCATGATAATCACCTTGTTTTCTTGATGGCATGGGGCTCCAGTGACAATAAAATATTTAATGAAATATAGTGTTTTATTAATTTCTTGATCCCAATCACTGTTGTGTGTGCAGAATGCCGTTCCTCTTGCCACACACATATTTTTAATCGATTGTTCAGTTTTTAATCTTCATCGACGATACTTTTTTAACAAATTTATTTTAACTTTGCAGGGTATGATTGAAGAAAAGCATTAAAATCTTTTTTAAATTTTTACGCAGCATCAAGTTTTTTTATAAATCCTATATAATACCTTTATCATCATATCCATCTTTCTTCCATGAAAATTCTACCATCTGCTTTAAAAATATCTAATAATTAGTGTGTTTTTGAGAGAGCAATATATTTTAATATCATATTTACTTATATTTTACTAGACTAAAGCGTTTGAATTTTTGTTATTATTTCGACAACTCTTTTTTAAAACTTTTTTCGTCCAAAAGTGACAAAATTTAAAACTAATGACTCAAACAAAAATAATGCCTTAAAAACATAAGAGAAGCCGCCAGAAAAACTAAAAAATGCCCTAAAGGAAGGCTCCAAAATGGAAAGGACGTAAAAGTCAACTAAGTCCCTAGTTAATACTTGCCTCAGTGCCATATCTCTGTTGGGATTTGCAATTCAAATTCTGTGTTCTATTTAGCCTTTTATCCAAAATTAATATCCCCAATTTGGTAGTCACTAAATCTGACTAGCGTTTCACGCCAAAGTAAATGTTTATCGCTTCATGAAATTTCATATAATTTGCACACTAATAGTGTGCAAGCTATATGAATAGGCTAAATCAGCATCACACATCTTAAACTAGGAGAGGGATTTGGGAGAAAGCATCAATTTATACTCGGCTTGCATTTTTAAAAATAGTATTGAAAACTTACAAAAATTATCACATCCAATCAGATTCAAAAACAAAATGGTACCATTATTGTGCACTCATCAGAAATCAAAGAAATCGTTTCTCTTTTGAATAAATGGTTAGACCCACTTCAGTAGGAAAATGTAATCCTCTCTCAAACAACTGACTTTTTTTATCCATGTGGAATTTTGCAGGTACTTCAGATACAAGTAAGGGTTTGAAAAGTAGACCAGTATGCTTACCATCGGGAAATGTCCAGAAGTCAGAAGAATCCGCACTCTCACTATGTCCTGCTTCTGTCTGTAGGGTGACTCTCATAAAGTACAGGGAATAAGGTGTCAGATCTACCACCGTTTCAGTTCTCATGATACTCCACTCCTCCGGTCCCTTGGAGCCTTCCATTTCAGATACTTTATGGGCAACGCCGGGGTCTTCGCAGCGGCCTGGCCTCCGCCACACTTTCAGGGCATACTTCGTAGGTCCAGGGTAGACATTGGGTGTCATCCACATCACAGCCAGTGACCTGGAGCTCTCCACACGGACGGACGCTACATGTGCTTTTCCTGGAACTGAGGTAGGTTGGTTGGTTTGTTGGAGTTTTTATGGCGCAAGGGCCATATTTGGCCATGCTGCGCCAGAGACAGGACATACAATATCAAGTAATAGACATACACACACTATGAAAGTTTTACTGACACAGAAGACAGAAGTACATCTAGGGAGGAATGCACCTCACAGGAATCGAACCTGCGCCGCCTACAACACGGGAACTGAGGTAGAAAATTAAAAAAATAGAAAATCTCTTAATCCTTCTGGTGGTTGTCTCGAAGGTGTCTCGTCATTAGCAAAACTGAACTCGATGGACGAGACATCTCGTCACTGGACGAAAACTGACCCAATCTTGATTTCTTCAGTATAAAAAATCGGCAATATTTTGATGACGATAAATCTCGTCATTATAAAAATTAGTCAGATCTTGATGGACCAGATATCTTGTCATTAGCAAAACAGATTAGATCTTGATGGATGAGATATTTCGTCGAAACAACTTGGAGGGTTAAATGTAATTAGGAAAAGCACAGTGGTAAGAAAAAGTAATAGATATATTTTATTACGGTCATGCCGGTGATTCCAAAATTACATGGTGTTGTCCTTGGCCCTTTCCCTTCGGGAATGATCCCGGACCGTCGTCAATAGCCCGTTGTGTTGCTCTAGTGCGACGTTAATTAATTACCATTACCATTATTACGGTCATGAGTTGAAGTTTTTAACACAATTACTATACATGCAATTATTATTCTCCAATAAGCAAATATTAAAAAATTACAGTCACCCCTCATTATGCGGTGCTTCTATATGACTACATCGACTATATCACTTTTCTTTACTCCTTATGAATTATAGGTTCCCAAACATCAGAGGAAATCTCAACCTGCTTCTTTGGAATTGAAAATTTAACTGTCACATGTTTCAGACAATTATCGTAAGCGAATCGGTAAAAAGAGTTAGGCATCTCGAAAGTGGGTGAAAAAGAATTTTTTTTAAATATTTTACTGTATTTAGCATTAGAGTTTAATGATATGGTCAACGATCATTCTTTACCAACATCATTTAGTTGCTAGTTTAAAAGGTCGGACCATCCATTTTGGTTTTGCTTATTGTTTTACATAATTTTAAATAAAAACGTGCAATTTAATGTATACGTGGTTGCTCAATTTTATGTAAAAATGCACCTATTAATATGCACAATGTGTGCTTCAATTTTAATAAACCTCAACTCTTTCTATTTTCCTCCCCTTTGTGTATCATGCTTTTTTTAATGTTCCCAAGAAGCACATATAAGGATGGTAGTCTGTTAAGATTCCAGAATTAATGAATGTTCCATCATTCTAAATTTGTGTTTAAACTTGATGCGCATAAACCAAAGTTCCATTTCTTAATTTCTCCCAAACTTAATGAGAAGACTATTGTATCAGAGAATCTATTGTGAAATTTAGGGGGACGAAATACTCCCGAATAACTACATCAGTACTATTGTTATGACCTCCCAAAAACATTCCGTATGTAGCATTTCAACGAAATCATTCACGATTTGTGTCGCAGAATTACCGAATTCAACATGCAACACATGAAAAACAAATTATTTAAGGCCAGCAATTCAGCACAGGGCGATTGTTAAGCCAGGTTAAGCAGATAAAAATGATAAAAAAAATGACATGTTTTTGTTCCCTACCCTCCACACACACGTACAGTAACGGAAAAAAACGGACCACCCCCTTTATTTCGAGCACTATTCATAGTAGATCAAATTCAAAGAAATCATTCAATATATAAGGAATAACGTTCTCTACAAATTCAAATTCAAAACCATTGTATAAGGGCCCTTCATATCAAATTTTGCATAAACAACAAAATTTCCAAAGGCAACACCATATTTTGATGGCTTAATCAGATTCTACATCGTCAAATTAGTCAAATTATGAAATTTCACGAATTTACTATCATTATATCCTGATATATTCAATGTTTAAGCATTTGTCCATTTGAGGGATCATCTCCATATTGAAATTCGTTATTGGTAGATCGAGATTATTTGTAGTTAATCAGGAACTGTTTATTTGTTGCTTGACTAAAAGAAGATTATGAAGAACCTTAACCCTCCTTGTGGTTGTCTCGATGAGGTATCTCGTCATTAGCAAAATTAACCAGGTCTTCATGAACGAGAAATTTGTAAAGAATGATAATCAATATTTAATGTTTAATTTCACCGTCAGCTTCAATTTTTAACAGTTAATGATAAATGTTAAATTTACTCACTAACTGTTGTTATTGGTAACTATTAAATAAGCGTTTCATAATAACTGTTATTGCAAGTTAGCAATAACCGTTAAGACTGTTATCGTAAAAACATAGTTTGCCCATCTCTACTATTGGTTTGATCATTGTTCAGATGCATCACACATAAAAAATAGAAGGCAATGTCCATTAGATTGCATAAATGATGTTTCCAAACATTTTTCAAAAATTTACACGTTCCTCAGGTTTGTCATAATTTTTTTCAACTTTTGGATGCCCCCTAAAATCACCACAGTGACAAAAACTTAAGTATAGCTGAAAAACTATCCAGAGGAAAGAATTGAAATTTTTTATGATAATATTAAGTCTTTCTGGGAATCGATTTCTGTCAAAATATATCATGGTTCCTATGTATAATTTTTCCAATATTAATTTAATAACTAATATTGTAAACTAAAAATTATTTAAAAACTGAAACATTTTGTATACTTTGTTTGGGTGCCTTAATAGCAACATATGTACTACAAAATATCAGCGCTATAGGAATATTATTAGGAAGATATCCATAAAAGTCGGGTAAACGCATTTAACATTAGGAACTCCAAACTTTCTGTATTCATAAATGACATCAAACTTGGTATCTGAAATTAAATTATGATACAGATTCGAAATTTTGTGTCAAAATAGGGGGTTTCTGTTGGAAATTATGAAGTTGGTGCTCAATTTAATATGAAGAAGGCATCTTACGTAATTTTTACGCATATGAATTTATAGAAGACGTTATTCCCTGTCGAATACCATCTTTGAATTTGCTCTACTGTTTGAAATTGTTTGAATGAAGAGGAATTGTTCGGGTCTTTTCCGTGACTGTACATTACTTTCCTTTTCTTTCATGTTGTGTTGTTCCAGTGCAACGTTAATAAGCAACCTACCTCCTTCATGTAAAAAAATGACAGTAGCCAAACACATTTTCCCTCCTCATAATTACAGACCTGCTAACACTTGGCCATCTCTCTGTAGTTATAAGGTAAAAGCAACAAAAACATGGAAGTAGCAATCATGTGACATAACTAATGACATAATTGCTAAAAGCCGAAACAGTCGCTGGCCTCTTCCCATTTCTACATGCATCAGTTTGAACTAACAAATAACAGAGACTAAATTCAAATGATATAAGTAGTTTTTCACTATTCCGAATCAGATTTGCTAGAAATAAAAGTTTTAAAGTTGCTTTTCAGTTGCCGAATAACCATAACAACTACGGACATTTCATAGAAAATTAGCAGATGTCTAATTATTTCATAAAGTTTGATAGGTAGGTAGTTGAATTAGGTTACACTGGAGCAACAAACACAACGGGCTGTTGGTGACGGTCCGGGATCAATCCCGAAGGGAAAGATCCGAGGACAACACCTCGCACTTTCGAACCTCTGTCAAATGACGAGGTCAACATCTGAGCTTCATAAAGTTTCGAAAAAGATTGGAAAAGTTTTGGTATCTAACTCACCTGCTACAGATGTTTGCGACACTAACACATCTGTCCACGGCCCACGACCGGCATCCGTCCGTGCGGCAACCTGTATGGAGTAGTTGGTATAAGGATACAAATCTGGAATCTTGTAGTACGTCTCATTCTTCAATTCCGATTTTTCAACGTTATCGGCAGTTTTACTCCATCTGACCTGATATTCTAAGAGTGGCCCGTTGGGATCCAATGGTTTGCTCCAGTTAACAGCGATGCTTCCATATGTTACAGATACCATTGCTAGGTTGGTAGGAGCACTTGGCTCTATAGGAGAAGATGAGAGAATGTTATTTAATTTGTATAAAATATATATTCAGTATCAACATTTGTTTCATCGAATTAGTAAAGTCGAGTCTCCACTTAATGAAGGCTACATATATTTTGAAAAGATTCACTATATAGAATTCTTTTATGAAACAATTTAAATTAATCTATATATACACTTTTTAAAATAGGTAATAAAGTATTTATCTATAAATCAAAAATGCCTAGTACATTTTAGGAATCAAATTTCTATACTTATAAAGGAAAATATCTTGATGGTTGTCAACAGAGCTTTAAAAAGTGCCTCTATCCTGCTTTACAGTACCTGAGCGAGAAGATTCTGTAGAGATGCAAAACCATTCTTTGTACCAAAGAATGGTTTGGATGGTAATATTTGATAATATTTGTTCTTCTAGTAATATCTGCTAACAATAGTACAGACCAGTGTGATTGTGTGATTCAAATAATGTGCAGAGTGGTGATTGAAATAATGGAGTACAGCAATAAGCAAGGACAGGGTATTTAGGTGTTTAAAACATCGCACTGGAGCAACACAACGGACTATTGACGATGGTCCGAGATCAAATCCGACGGGAAAGATTCGACAAGGACAACATCATTTAATTTTGAACCATGTTCAGATGACAAGGTCACACCTGAGCTGGCACCCCACTCTCCAAACTTCCATACCACGCCAACGTGAAGACATTTGAGGCCATGGCAGATTTAATGTGCACCAGCCCCCTTTGTACGCGTCGGTCTTTGGTTGGATTCGAATTCGCAACCCTCCTGTTGCTAATCCGTTACTCTTCCAACCGGGCTACCGCGGCCCCGGAAGGACAGGGCTGTGTAGTTTTAACCTGGTGGTCCACGTAGTGTCACCTGGCTGTGAAAAGCATTGCATTGTATATCTTTATTCAAAAGTGATAATTTGTTTTTCAGTAGAAAAATCCTCTGAATTGAATTGCCTAAAAACTTTTTCTGCGAGTTTGGGACACAAATCCAATAGTGGTTGGCGACAGAAAAACTGCTAATTAACAAGACCATAGGGTAACATTTACACCTGGAGATGCTGAGATTAAATTTGCTCTACCACAAACAATGCAAGAATGAAAAGGGGGTGGTTCAACTTCCTTTCTGTAGCTGAAGTAATTTGTGTGTTACGTTAAAATTATCCGTTACATAAAAATATTTAGTACTATTTTAAACGGTTTTATTATTCATTTTGTGGTTTTACATAAATTTAAATACGAAATGCTGATTTAATGTCTGATTTGTGAATTGCAATTTCCAATATGGAAGTATCCACCCTCCACTACACAACTCTGTTGGGTATATGTGATGTATCAAAGTGTTACAGCACCTGCAATATTTGTTCGAAGGATATAGGGTGCAGATAGTGGACCCCATCCAGCTTCAGTAAAGGCAGACACTTGAAAGAAGTAGTTGGTGTAAGGCACAAGACCACTTTCTTCGAATGAAGTATCGTCCGTTTCGTTGCTAGACTTTTCTCCACCTAGTACTCCCCAGTCGATCCGGTATTTTACGATGGGTCCGTTGGCAGGTTCAGGGGATTTCCACGTCAATTCTATGCTCCACGCAGTCTTGTTCCTGTGAGATATACTACGGGGAACTGTGGGTACTGCAAAAAAGAAATTCCACAATTAGATCTGATTAATAATCCAAGTGGTTTCGACGATATATCTCGTCCATCACGATCTGAACAATTTTGCTAATACTTGACGAGATATCTCGTCATCAAGATATTGCCAAATTTTTATGACGAGATCAATAGCTATAGTTTTCTTCTAATGGCGAGATACCTGGTTGAAGATATGGTCAGTTTTGCTAATGACGAGATACCTCATCGAGACAGCCACCAGGAGAGTTAAGAAACTGATATTTTTAACCTTTTTAAATATTAATTTCTATTTAAATTAATTTTAAAGTTGTTTCCAGTCTTAACAAGTTAGGGCGCAATGCGCATTTCTAAAATTAAAAGAAAGAAAACTTCACCAACTTAGTGATATTTTTTCCCAATGCCCGGCCAATAGAGCATTAATCATCATTCCATCACAAGGACAGAATTGTGAACTACTCGGCGTTACTCTGATGACCCATAGAGGGAATATAAAAGTAGAGTGAGCAATGATAACATTTTTATATGCCTAGGATCATGTGACCAAAACTAGTAGTAACGTGACCCTTAGACTACTTACGTTTTCCTTGTATAAATGAACATTCATCATCTGATTGGTCCGCGGGAGGGGAGAAATAGCTCAACCATTGATTCATCATCTGATTGGTCAGCACTTCATAGTATTTTACTTAAGTTAATTTTGATAGATTGGCTATTTCATCATTTTTGTCATAACTCTATAGAAATAGACATTCGCACGCCTACTCTGTCATAAAATGTTACATCGCCAAACGAAACGATAAGATGCCGAATCGGTCAACCAATTATTTCGCTGAGCAGTCATGTGACTACTAGTCGACAGGTTGGTCACACTTTATGAAGTTTATCTCAATAGTAATACTCAGTCTCCTTTATTTTCACGTCTATGGAAACACCATGGGTGTGGGTTCACGTTACATCCCACATTCTAGGTACAACCAGTTTATAATGAGGACATACATTCATTCCAGACGGACAACATCCCTACTTTATCCCCGATTCGAACCAGGAGCCTATCGATCTAGAAGCTAAGCAACCTGACCACAAGACCGTTTGGTCGGTGATATACTGACTTAGCTTTTTAACAAAAATGTAAACTTATCCATCAGTTGCAATGCTAATACAAAATCTCATAAACAGATATTGATCAGCTGTTTGGAAGAGTAAAATATCATCGTAGCGTTCTACTCTTAGTTCCTCAGAAGATAAAGTTGTAATAGAACCCATGTTTTGAATAATAAGGTTAAAATAAGAATTACTTCCTCCCTTGAAGGCCATGCAAACGTCTTTTGAAACAAAATGCAAATAATTTCACATGATTTCAAAATTGAATACACTAAATTCGAATAACTGAGATCAGACAGTCATTCCAAGTCACACAAAATGGCATTTTCAACCCAATCCTTCCTCCGACTTTTTTTAAAACTTTGTTATTTTGTTTCCTTGTCACATACAAAGAAATCTTCAAAATTTTAGTATTCTACTTGCAATAGTTTTTTATTGGCAGTACTTTTAAATTTGAAAAATTGGCCAATTTTTCATGATTCTAGATTTACTAAAATGTCTCTTGATTCAATGATCTGGTAGGGCTCAAATAGGGCTTAGTGTATAAATAAGCGTGCATTCTTTTAAATGATATATTATGACCCTGTGAACAATATCTGATATCAATTTGACTTTGAATTTTAATTGTGACAAAAAAAATGAATACTTAACTTTTTTAATGTGTACTATATAGATATACTACTATTTTCGTTGTAGAAAAATTTTCAGTAGAAACATGCATGAGTTCATAGTAAAAAATATTCCAAGTAAATTAAATCAAGTAATCAATACTCACAAACACCCCTATATCGTTGGACCTACCAGTTTAGTTAGAGCTTATTTTGTAGATAAATGACTAATCTCTCTGACTCTGAAATCAAAAATATTCACACGATCATGTAATATATCCTAGACATTACATGATCATGTGAATGATATTTTTGATTTCAGGGTGATTTAATTTTGTCTTTGACCTCAAATTTTAAAAATAGCATATTGTTTATTTGTTTTCTAAAAAGAGATTAAAGTTTTAACATACAATACTAATTGATTTTGAAAAAGTATTTATTTGACTTGGAATGACTCACGTCCAATCGCAGTTTGAATTTTCAGAAGATTGGACCAAGATCCATTTCCAGCTGATGTCTCTGCGCTGACTTCAATGCCGTAGAAGCTGTAAGGGTCCAGATCTTCAATGGTGTACTTCGGACGTGCGTTTCTCTTCATTCGGATTTGATTGGATGCTATGTGTCTCCATCGCACTGTGTATGAAAGAACAGGCCCTTTGAAGGGCTTTGGTTCGTCCCACTTCAATTCTATGGTGCGAGTTTTCACGTTCACGGCAACGACATTCCTGGGAGACAAGGGAACTGGAGAAAAAGAATAAGAAACTTTTTACTGTATTATCTTTTAATTTCAAACAATAAACACGTTTTGGCTTTTAGATTCACGTAACAGAAAAATATACAAAAAACCTTTAATGTAACATAAAAGGAATTCTTTTAATGTTCAAAATTGATGATGGACAACTATAATTTCTTACAAAAGTTCAAAGATGTCACATAATATAGAATAGATATGCATATTGGAAAATATATATCAAATAATTATAATAAAATTACTTTCAATACTAATAACTTTGCATACATTGATAAAATCTGTTATACATTTTTCAAAAAGGCCTGCTTAGTTAGAGATCAGGTTTATGCTGCTTTCTATTTGCTAAAATGACAAAATGTTTATAAGGCTTCTTTTGCTCCTAAATTTATACCAAATGTGCAGTCTATATAAACAAATCTTCTATTAAACATTATATACCTCCACTCAGAGTTCTGACCTCGTAGATCTCGGACCATTTTCCAAACCCAACTTCCGTCATGGCTTTTACCTGGATGCTGTAGTTTGAATAGACATCCAGTCCTCTGATTGTGTAGTTTGCATTGCTTGAGTAGTTATGCTTAATGGTCCCTGACATCTCCCACCACCGAATAGAGTATTGTTCAATGTTACCCACAATGGGCTCAGGATCCTGCCATGTCAAAGCAATGCTCACGTTAGTGATGACTGTTGTTTTGAGTCCCGTTGGCTCGAAAGGAACTGAAAAGACAAAGGGAAAGATAGTAAGCATGGGGTACTTGTAGATGGTCAGAGGATGGATACAAATGACTTGTATAAAATACATTAAGCACAGTAATAAAAATGTTTCAGTAATACTCAAAGTACTCATTCTACCTCATATTTTACCAAAACAATTGCAGTAAAGTATGAATATATCACTTGACTAAAGAATGAAATTTTGAGCAACTATGGAATGATAAAGAAGATTATAAAAAGGGGAAGGGGAGAATCTGGAAAAGATTAGGTAAATTTGAAAAACCAAAACACATGTACTTGTTTAAAGTATATCCTGCTTGTAGATAAAAATAAAAATAAATTCTGATATTTGATGCTTTTATAAAAAAATGCATTGCTCTAATATGAACTTGATGGGGGGAAGGGATTAGCCTTTTTCAGCAACCACAGTTGAGCCATTAGTGAGCATTTATATAACAAATATTTACACAAAATCTTAAAATGTCCAGCATTTAACATAAAATACAATTTTAATTTCTATTTAGTGAAGATTTTCTGTTTCCAACAACATTTGAGTACTGTTTAAGAATCCCAGTCAATCGTTTTATAATTCTTATATCGGATAATAGTTTGTATAATGTTTTATGTTATAATGATGATGTTTTATATCAGATAATGCGAAGCAAAGTGGAGGAAATTTTTACTATATAGTTTTTTAATATTAAATTCAAAAATGCAATCATCAAAACATTCTACAATTCTAGACACGTTTAGTTTGCAGATATTAATTAACTTGAAAAAGTATATAAATGAATAACAATTGTTACAACAAATTTTCTTATCAATGCTTAGTGTGGATTCCAACCTATGTTTTTAAGTTCAGTTCGGAATTTTCAACTTCTCATAAAATGTAAATTTCCCAGCTGTGCTCAGTCAATGTGCATCTAGTTTGCTATAAATTGCTGTGCTTAAGACTAGGGGATATAGCAATAAACCGGCGGTTATACTACAATTTGTCATGCATCAATGACCTATTTCTGTTACCAGACCAACCCCCCCCCCCTCTAAAGTTCCACTTTGAAAAACATTTTCCATAACGATTCTATGTACCAAAGTTTTTCGAAAAATGTTGAACTTTCATTGTACAGTTTATAGTACATGGGAAAAAAATTTTTATAAGTGTCTTGGACAATTCTATGAACCTTAATTACTCCGAACGGTGACATGCAGGCTGAAAGGACAAACAGAAATGCAATACCTCCTATATCTGTTCTGACAACAATTGGATTGGTCCACAATCCAGAACCAGCAGTACTTGTCGCACGCACACGTATGGAGTAGTTCGTGAATGGCTGTAAAGATACGATAGAGTAAGACATGTTCCCTGTAGTATTGTTCTGTACTTCCCCATCTTTCAAATTCTTCCACTCAACGTCATACGTCAGATTCGGACCATTCATGACCTCAGGCTGCATCCATCCGATTTCAATGCTCCTGTTTGAGCTGCCGATCTTAGTAAGACTTTTTGGAATGGATGGTACTGTTAAAAAGTAAAACGAAATTTGAGGGAAGATATTTACAATATGTTATATATAAATTCAATATTCATAAGAAGATATTACTTCCAACAGCCGTTCGAGTTTTCACAGCTTCTGTCGGTCTGCCTTCATCGGCAACTGTCACAGCCCGAATGCGAATAAAATATACTGTGTATGGACTCAGACGTTCAATGGTGAAGCACGTTAAATTTGTGGCCCCGATGTATTTGAAACTTACATTTTCAGTACTCATCTCTACATTGTAGAAAATAATAGGTCCTACATATGGTTCTGGTTCTTCCCAGCACATTTTGATATTAGTCTTCTCCATTTGCACCGCCTTCAAATTCCGGGGTATCGATGGAGCTGAAAAAGAAACAATTGGTAATACCACAAATAAAATAAAGTAAATCACGTTCCTTTTTACTTCCAATACTGCAGGCCATTACAGACACAAATCCTTCAAACAAAATTGCACACGAATAAAACCAGGAATTAAAACATAAATTCGTGGGTAAAATGCAGAAAACAAAGAGTTAAGGAAGCTGTCGGGTACCTAAAAGGTCCCTCGTCTGCCAGTAGCGTCCTCTGAGGCAATAGATCCTAATTATTGTAACAATAAATTTTCAAGCTGATGGAATAGCTGCCCACATCAAATGAAACAATTCATTTTCGTAACAAGCATCTTTTAATGACATAATCCATTCCACACATTCCATCAATAGTTTTAGTAGATCGCTGTACTGGCTTCTCGATCAAAATATTCCTGTTTCGAATCCGGGGTGAGAAATGGATGTTT
Organism: Meta bourneti; assembly: GCA_933210815.1. NCBI lineage: Eukaryota > Metazoa > Arthropoda > Arachnida > Araneae > Tetragnathidae > Meta > Meta bourneti. The sequence goes on from OW119932.1 coordinate 54,114,812, forward strand.
ATTAATCTGGAATGAATGTGTGATCACTATATAAACAGGTTGCGCTTAGAATATGTGGTATATGTTTCTAAGGTGTAACGTGAACCGCCCGTGGGGCATCAGGGTAATGGAAAGTGATTCACAAATCCAAAAATCCTTGTAGCACCATAATAAATAATGTTCAATTGACCAGGCATTAGAAGAATAAGATTCTTTAAAATTCTTATTGTTCCATTACACACATTATCATTCTCAATGCCTTGAAATCTGCAGTTTCGTGAATAACCTGCCTTTCGCAAAATTTGTAAAGGGGTGCATGAAACACTGAGTCAACAGCTGTTGCATACAAGCTGTAGCCTTAGATTTTCTAACTTTTAATTTGTATAACCACTGTACTTCTGATAAATGTAATGTAAAATATGAAAATTGAGTGTAATTGTAAAATATGAATAACTGTAAAAGAACTGAAATTGCGTAAAAGGAAAAATATTCTTACTCCCAACGGCTGTTCTAGCTTTCAAAGACTGAGTTGGTTCACCTCGACCTGCTTCAGTGACTGCACTGATTCGTATGAAATATTCTGTGTATGGGTCCAATCCCTCAACGAGAAAACAGTTTCTGTCCGTCTTACCAACTTCCTTAAAACTTGAGTTTGTCCTGCTCAGTTCGATAAAGTAAGTGATAGGCCCAACAAAAGGCTTTGGTTCTGTCCAGCATATTTCCAAGGAGATGTTTTTGGTATTCTTTATCTTGGCATTTCCGGGGACAGATGGAACTGTAAATGAAATTATAAACGAGATAAGTTGCTTCAACATGGAAAATGGAACATTAGGAATGGATATGCTTGTTTTCAAAACTACTTGCACATGCAAATTCGTAAATGCTTCTGAAGAATCCGATTGAATTTTTTATTTCCAATACAGCACCCATCCTAGACAAACGTACTTAGCCTCAATACACAACAGAAAATACCAAACACAGTAGAAAAGACCATCAAAATTGAACTACAGTCAAACCTCGTTAAGACGAATTTCACGGAACCGTAAGAAACTCCTCGTATTATCCGAATTCAGAAAAAAAAGTATTATTTCAACAAGAAAATAAATATTAATGCATTTACATTACTTACTGTACAATTCTTGGTTCGCAGAAAAATGGTATTCTTTGTCACTAAGATTATACACATGATTCTTAATTATACAAATAATTCTTAATTACACAGATATTTCCTGATTTCGCAATTTTTGTCTTGAAATAGTTCCGTTATCGGTTTTGTGTTTTCGTGACTGTCTGAGAAAATCCTTCATGCCATCAACGCTGTTTAATTGAGTAGATGAATTTTCAGTGCCTAACAAAAAGCGGTGAACAATTTCTAAGCCAGCAATAGCTTCTTTTAAAGAAGGCGTACTTATTTATTCCTTCGTTTTCATATGAATCTTCATTTATTCTTTTCTTCATTCTCTTCCACAAATAAATTTTCTACAATATCAGAGTCACTTAATGTTTCCGATAATACGATTGAAAAGAATCCATTTGCCATTAAGTTTCGAAAATTTGTTCGTCTTAACAGGGTTAACTAATCGCCTGATTAGTGTAACCCAAATTCTTCTTAAACGAATGAGTTAACATTATTTGAATATGCATTTTGATGGGGATTGGAATTTAGTTTGTATTATCAGTAATTCGTATTAAACGATTTCGTCTTAATGAGTTTTGACGGTATATGACTGTAAATACAAAAATTTTGAGAACAAAAAGTCTAGCCTCCCATCAACGAGAATAAACAGTCAAGGCCGAAAATGCGAGGTGCGCTACCATCAGGCATTCATCAAGTTATTTTTGGATCAGAAGAGAATTGCAGGACTGTTCAAATTCAAAATTTCAAATCGATTTAATTTGGAAATGTGAAGTCTTGGATATGAAATAGATATGGAGTACAAAATCTTTAGTCCTACCCCACATAACATAGACTAAGACTGAGCATATTTAAACTAACAATTCTACATGCTTATCTTGATAACAAAAATCTTTGTTGCTTTGGCCCAAAAGCAGATGGAAGTAGAAAAGAAAGAAAAAGCAGAAAGAAGTAGAAAAGAAAGAAAAAGCAGAAAGGAGTAGAAAAGAAGAAATTGCTAAACATCAGTGATTGACGCCTTTTAGAGCAGGCAGGTTCTATATTCCACTGGAAAAATTGTACCTAAGATACTGCAAAACAGGGTGGAGGAATTTTTTTCATAAAGTTTTTCTTTATATTAAATTCAAAAATTCAATTATCAAAATATTCTACATTTCTATACACGTATAGTTTATAGATAGCACTAACAAGATAAAATAAAAATGAATTCCAATTATTACAAGACATTTTCTCGTTGAACTTCCCAAGAAATGTAAATTTTCCTACTGTGCAGTCCATGTGAATCATGTTTGCTATAAATTAATGAACTTAATGGGTGGCTATACAAATAAACAGGCTGTTTTAGTACAATTTGTCATGAATTACTGACCCATTTCTGTCACAAGTCCAATCTTTGAAGTTCCACTTTGCAGAGAATGTTTCGTAATGAATTCTATGGACAAATTTTTTGAAAAATATTCAGCTTCTATTGTACAGTCTATAGTACATGGAAAAACAATTTTATAAGTGTCGTTAAGAATTCTAAGGAAATTAACCACTCCTTCGATCGTTGATATGCAGCCAGAAAGGGAAAACAGAAATACTATACCTCCTATATCTGTTCTGACATCAATTGGATTGCACCACAATCCAGAACCAGCAGTAGTTGTCGCACGCACTCGTATGGAGTAGTTCGTGAATGGTTGTAAAGATGTGATGGAGTAAGACATGTTCCCTGTAGTGTCATTCTGAACTTCCCCATCTTTCAAATTCTTCCACTCCACGTCATAGGTCAGGTTCGGACCATTCATGCGCTCAGGCTGCATCCATTCGATTTCAATGCTCCTGTTTGAGCCGCCGATCTTAGTAAGACTTTTTGGAATGGATGGTACTGTTAAACAGTAAAATGAAATTTGAGTGAAGATATTTACAATACGTTATATATAAATTCAATATTCTAAAGTATTACTTCCAATAGCCGTTCGAGTTTCCACAGCTTCTGTCGGTTTGCCTTCATCGGCTTCTGTCACAGCCCGAATGCGAATGAAGTAAACCGTGTATGGAGTCAGACGTTCAATGATGAAGCATGTTGAATTTGTGGCCCCGATGTTTTTGAACTTCACATTTGTTTTACTCATTTCTACTTTATAGGAAATAATCGGTCCCACTTTTGGTTCTGGTTCTTCCCAGCACATTTCGATTCTAGTCTTGTCCACTTGCACTTCCTTCAAATTCCGGGGTATCGATGGAGCTGAAAATAGAAACAATAGGTAAATCCACACAAAAAAAGAGAAAATAGTAGTCTCTGTTCCGTTTTACATCCAACACAGCAGGCCATTACAGGCACAAATCTGTCAGACCAAAGTACAAACAAACAAAACCAAGTATTAAAACATACAAGGGTAAAATACATCAGACGAAAGTCTAAGGAAGCTGTCAGGTAGCCCAAAGGTTTGTTTCGTCTGCAAGTAACGTCCATTAAGTTCATTTTTATAACAAGCATCCTTTAGTGACATTAATAGCCACCTATCAATCTAGTAGTCACGATGCTGTCTTCTGGTTCAAAAGATTCCTGAATCGAATCCAGGGTAAGGCATGCATGTTTATCCATCTGGAATGAATGTGTGGCAATTCTATAAATGTGTTGTGTCTAGAATGTGTAGTGTGTATGTGAGGTGCAACGTGCACCTCCGTGAGGCACCAGGGTAATGCAAATGGGTACACAAATCCACCCTTGTAGCGCCATAATGAATAATGCTCATTTGGCCGGGCATTAGAAAAATATGATTTGTCCAAATTCTTACTGTTCAATTCCACGCATTACGCTCAAACTTTAAAATCTACAGATCCGTGAATAACCTGTCAATTCACAATTTTTTTAATATTGCGCGTGAAACACTGAATCAGCCGCTGTTGCATATAAGCTGCAATCTTATATTTTCTAGTTTTTAATTTTTTGGTTGGTTTTATTTTCGGTCAATTTATGGCACAAGGGTAATATTTTGCAACGCTGTGCCAAACACAAGACAGACAATACAATGAGGTAAGAAGAAAAAGCAAAAAGCAGAAGAGTAATTGAAGGTAAACATGAAAGGGAGGAAAGATCACTCGGAGTTGGGATACCCGTACACACCTAAAGAGATGTGACCTTGAGGGTCACTTTTAATTTGTATAAACCACTGTTCTACTGACAAATATAATATTGTAGCAGATCAAACTGTTAGCGCATTGGAAGTGAACTGAACTGAACTACTACTCACCCCATAACAACTCAACCCCTTCTTGGTATGTCGCCAAGTAAGTTATCTAACGAATGACATTTTTCCCCCTCAAGAGAAGAGAAGTTCTGCCCCTTCCTTCCAGACGCGCATTTGCGCTGTGGTCCTGTAATACTTTTATGTTTTCTCGTAATTAGTACCCAAAATGTAAATATGTAAATAAATGTTTGTTAATTTTACTCCCCGAGATGCTTAGTTAATTAAACTCCACTCTCCCACCTTGTTATAAAAATGGCGCCCTACGTCGTGGCCTGGATTTAGACCCGATTTACGAACAAGCCTGTTCGAATTTGGATTACCAAATGCCTGAAGTTATCAACGAACTACGCAGTTGGAGTTTGGATTCCTGAATGACGATTCCAGCAGACGGAATTTTACAGATGAGTACTTCTTAATTACTATCTGAAAATGCTATAAGTAGCATAAAAATTGTTTTGTGTCTCGAGAAGATATAGTTACATAAGTATTAGTAACTTGTTGTAAGCACTTCTGTTTTCAATAGAATTAACGTCCACCGTGTCGTTAAATATTGAAGTTTTGTTTTGAAATAGAATTCTATGGTGAATTCTGATTTGAAGTGACTACTTATAAACAAAACAAAATTGTTTTGATTCTCGAGAAGATTTAGTTACATAAGTATTAGTAACTTGTAAGCACTTCTGTTTTCAATAGAATTAACGTCCACCGTGTCGTTAAATATTGAAGTTTTGTTTTGAAATAGAATTCTATGGTGAATTCTGATTTGAAGTGACTACTTATAAACAAAACAAAATTGTTTTGATTCTCGAGAAGATATAGTTACATAAGTATTAGTAACTTGTTGTAAGCACTTCTGTTTTCAATAGAATTAACGTCCACCGTGTCGTTAAATATTGAAGTTTTGTTTTGAAATAGAATTCTATGGTTAATTCTGATTTGAAGTGACTACTTATAAACAAAACAAAATTGTTTTGATTCTCGAGAAGATTTAGTTACATAAATATTAGTAACTTGTAAGCACTTCTGTTTTCAATAGAATTAACGTCCACCGTGTCGTTAAATATTGAAGTTTTGTTTTGAAATAGAATTCTATGGTGAATTCTGAGTTGGAGTTTCTCCAGATTTCCGGAAAAAGAAGAGAAATAGTTTTAGCCATTTTAAGAAATATTTGATAGAAGTATTGTTTTGGAATGATACTTAAATTTTGGAAAATTAGATTCTTATAAATGATACTGATAAAGTATTGATTTGGAGTAATATTTATGTTTTGGAAATCTAATGTTTGCATGTTATGATACTGCCCATTATGATTTGAAATATTATTAGTTTATTGCTTTGCATTATTTTGAATTGATTATGAATATAATGCATGAATATTTTGTTATGATTAAATTGTGAATGCCATCAATGTTACATTTTGATTTATTAGTGCTATAGTAGAATTGCTTATTTTGTATTACCCTTGTTTTAAATAAGTGGCACAATGGCATATTTGGCTAAGGGTAAGAAACAGGACTTGATTGCATTAGCAAATGAACTTGATATTCCTATCGATGATAATTTTAAGATAATTGATATTAAAGATGCTATAGTAAAAAGCGCAACATATGATGAAGAATTCACTAAGGAATTACTTAATAGTATGATTAGTGAAAGGAAAGAAAAAGAAGAACGTGCTGAAAAAGAAAGCGAACTACTTGCTGCTGAAAAAGAAAAGGAGAAAATGTTTGAGCTAGAAAAATTAAAATTGCAGGCAATTTCTATAAATACGAACACCGACTCACAATCTGTTCTGTCTACTGTTGACACAGATTTTCCTAAACTAGAGTTGAAGAGGCTAGTCCCTAGCTTTGATGCGAAAATGGACGATATGAGTTTATTCTTAAATTTGTTTGAAAAGCAGTTAACTTTTTTGAGGGTACCAGTTACGAAATGGGTAGTTTATCTGATCGGTCTCCTCCCAAGTGACATTGCTAAGTTGGTAGCACAAGAGACCGATGTGGATGCTCAGAATTATGATCACATTAAACAGATTCTACTTAAGCGTTTTAGAATGAGAGCTGAAAAAATTCCGCCAACTTTTTGTACAACCTCGCAGAAGTCTCGATAGTACATGGCGCGATTATTATTTCGATTTACGAAATTACTTTGAGGGTTGGCTTACAGAACTGAACGTTACAACATTTGAGCAATTAAAGGATCTAACGATTGCTGACCAAATAAAGAAACAAACTCCTCCTGACTACAAAAAACACTGCTAAGAAAGGCAAAACCTCAAAATTTATGCCCCGGCGTGATGGCCCATATGTAATTGTGTCACAAAGGTCTCCTATCTCTTACACAGTTGCTGCTAAAGATGATCTTTCTTCACCTATAGGAAACTACCATGTGTCAGCCCTTGTACTCTACAACGGTCCTGATTCCCGACCTGTGGCGCCCATTCGCAGAAGGGGACGACCAAAGAAGTTGCCTGATGACCAGGAGAAGCAGAATCCTTCTGCCGATGCCAGCAATTCTGACAATACACGTGGTTGTCCATCATCGAGGTCCCAAAAGAGACATTACCTTTCCGGTCCACCTCGCCGTTTACAGCCTCCACGTCGTGCAACCTGCCTCCCGAGGACGGTTGATTCCAGGTTGAGGGGAAGAGTGTAGCAGATCAAACTGTTAGCGCATTGGAAGTGAACTGAACTGAACTACTACTCACCCCATAACAACTCAACCCCTTCTTGGCATGTCGCCAAGTAAGTCATCTAACGAATGACATTTTTCACCCTTAAGAGAAGAGAAGTTCTGCCCCTTCCTTCCAGACGCGCATTTGCGCTGTGGTCCTGTAATACTTTTATGTTTTCTCGTAATTAGTACCCAAAATGTAAATATGTAAATAAATGTTTGTTAATTTTACCACCCGAGATGCTTAGTTAATTAAACTCCACTCTCCCACCTTGTTATAATATGTAAATTAAGTGTATCTGTAAAGTCTGAAATGATATCACATAAAAGAGGTGTATGCCTTATGTATCACAAAAATAATCTTACTTCCAACAGCTGTTCTAGCGTTGAAAGACTGAGTTGGTTCACCTCGACCTGCTTCAGTGGCTGCATTGATCCGTATGAAATATTCCGTGTATGGGTCCAATCCCTCAACGAGAAAACAGTTTTTGTCCGTCTTATCAACTTCCTTAAAACTTGAGTTTGTCCTGCTCAGTTCTATAAAGTAAGTGATAGGCCCAACATACGGCTTTGGTTCTGTCCAGCATATTTCCAAGGAGATGTTTTTGATGTTCTTTATTTTGGCATTTCCGGGGACAGATGGAACTGTAAATGAAATGAAAACGGGATAAGTTTCATCAACATAGAGAAAATGGAACATTTCAAATGGATATGCTTGTTTTCAAAACCACTTGCACATGCAAATTCATAAATATTTTTGAAAAAATCTTTTTAAATTTTTTATTTCCAATATAGCAGACATCATAGACAACCTTACTTATCATATACAAGCATACTTAGCCTGAATACACAACACAAGGCACAACAGAAAATACAGAACACAGTTCCAAAGACCATCAGAATGAAACTACATAGTGAAAAAACTTTGAGGACAAAAAGTTTCTCGCCTCCTGACATGAAGAATAAACAGTCAAGGCCGTAAAAGCTAGTACGTGTTGGCATTCACCAATTCACTGTGGGAGCAGGAGAGACTTGCAGGACTTAATTCGAAATCGATTTAGATTTCTAATTCTGGAACAGTCCCTCCCCTTTTACAGTTCTTACTTTTCTTAGCATCTAATATTTTTGTACATTTTGGCTTGACCTTATGTCAACCAAGATATTCTCTGTTGATCATTTTATACTTGACTCAATGTTTAATCTTTTACTGTTCCCATTTTCTATGACATAATTGTAGTTATATACAACAAACACATGACTTTTTTTGTAAGTTTGTTTTGATTGATCACAGCAAAATAACCACTATGCTAACAACGTTTGAAATGGAAAATCTATCATTCCCAAATTGTTTGAAATGATGTGTCAATTAATTTAAGACAGCCTTCGCGTAATTCTCTAACATTTGCATTAAAAATATGCTACTAAGGTCTTGACTTGAGATAGTACGAAAAGGAGTCTTTCTGGCTTTAAAACTGTTCAAATGACTAAAATATGAACTGAACATGACTTCTGACTCATTTCTAGTCATTCTATTTCCTTTTAGTGATATCTAAAATTTTTTATCAACATTAAAATGAATGCAACTTATTTTTTCAACAGATAAAGGAATTTTTTTTATGTAAACTATAATTTTTCACAATTCCTCTTTATAGCCTCATTTCCAGTTACAATTTGTTATAAAATCGATTGACCTTGGCAAATAAGGGTAAAAGTAGCTGCACGTTCACTCCCTTTTCTTCTCAATCTGTTCCTACCTCATAGAAATAAGAATTATTCAACAAAATTTCTACAAAATACATCTTTAGGAACAAAATTACACTAATACAGTAACCCATGATTATATTGCGCATTCAGATCATACCACTCTTTTTACTTGTCCAGTTTTAGTTTTGAAATAAAAGAGGAAATCTCAATCATTTCCTTAGAATTGGGATTTCAAAAGTCACTTGGTTGCTCTCTCTCAGTGGGTTTACTCACTGCTTTAGCAACACGCAAGTTTCAGGTGCCGCAGTTTCGGTTCCTGTTATGTTCGATTCTTCCCTGAATGTATTTCTCTCTTCTGTGCCAGTAAAACTTAGTTTTTGTGTAAGTCTATTTACTCGAAGTTGCTTGCGTACTTTGGCCAAATACGGCACTTGAGCCATGAGAACCCAACCAACGAAACTGTGGAGAAATTTATCCCTCCAGAGGGCGCTGCGCTACCTCTAACTATATTATATCGGTTTTGTTACAAGCATCTTTTAATGACGTTAATAACAATCAATCTGTCTAGTAGTCAAGGTGCTGGCTTCTGGATCAAAAGATTCTTGATTCGAATCCGGGGTAAAACATGGGTGTTTATCCATCCGGAATAAATATGTGGCAACTCTATATACAGGTTGGATCTCGAATATGTGATATGTATGTGAGGTGTAACGCGATCCGGCAACAAGGTGGTTCACAAATTCACCCTTTTAGCGCCATTATAAATAATGTTCAATTTGCTGGTCATTAGAAAATTTGATTCGCCAAAATTCTTACTGTTCCATTCTACACGCTATCAATCTCAATACTTTGAAATCTGCAGTTCCGTAAATAACCTGTCATTCACAAAATTTTTAGTGGAGTTTGAAACACCGAATCAGCAGCTGTTGCACAAAAGCTGCAGTCTTAGATTTTCTAACTTTTAATTTGTTGATTGATTGGTTGGCTTCGGGTTTTATGGCGCAAGGGCTATATTTGGCCAAGCTGCGCCAAACACAGGACTGACAACAAAATGAGGGAAGAAAAATCAAAAGGCAGAAGAGTAAGAGGGTAAAAATGGAAGCGAGGAATGATTACTCGGGTACCTCTGGGTTGGGATTTCCGTACACACCTTAAGTAGATGTGACCCTGAGGACAGCCATTAATTTGTATAAGCCAACGTTCTTCTGACAAATGTAATATAAAATATGAAAATTGAGTGCAATTGTAAAATATGAATACCTTGTAAAAAACTGAAATTGCGTAAAAGAAGAAAAATATTCTTACTCCCAACGGCTGTTCTAGCTTTCAAAGACTGAGTTGGTTCACCTCGACCTGCTTCAGTGGCTGCACTGATCCGTATGAAATATTCTGTGTATGGGTCCAATCCTTCAACAAGAAAGCAGATTTTGTCCGTCTGACCAACTTTCTTAAAACTTGAGTTTGTCCTGCTCAGTTCTATAAAGTAAGTGATAGGCCCAACATAAGGCTTTGGTACGGTCCAGCATACTTCCAAGGAGGTGTTTTTTGTGTTCTTTATCTTGGCATTTTCGGGGACGGATGGAACTGGAAATGAAATATAAACGAAATAAATTGATTCAACATAAAGAATGGAACATTAGGAATGGATATGCTTTTTTCAAAACTACTTGCGCATGCAAATTCGTAAATGCTTCTGAAAAATCATATTGACTTTTTTTATTTCCAATACAGCAGACATCATAGACAAACATACTTTTCCACAATACACAACAAAAAGAGCAGAACACTGTACAAACACCCACCAGAATATGGGAAATGGATACATCCATATGGGATAATAATAGGTTGGTTTGGGGGATTTAAGGACCATATTTTACCATGCTGCGCTAGACTCGACACAATGTCAAGTAATAAACAGCCACACACAATGAAAGTTTTACTGACACAGAAGGGGATAATAATACACTGCTGTTCAAAATTAAAAGAATTTGCATATTTTGTCGGATTTCTTGAAAACTACTGAACGAAAGGTAAAATAAATGCTTCCAAACAAAGATGCAAATCTTTGGTGTCGAATACGTTAGCGTACACGTGCGTGTGGGCTGTGCATTTAGAGGAACAACTTTCTAAGTGCATGTGACAATTTCCGCGCTTCGTTCGCTAGCACACCTCGGCGATTTTCGTGGTGCTTTTCTTTTGCAACATTCGGTGAAATTCAAAAGCAAACAGTTAAAATGAGTGAGTAACCCACAATGTTTGGATGATGGAATGAGGTGGTGAATCGTCGGGACTGGAAGCAGGGCAGTCTCAAGTGCAGATTGCTAGAGACTTGAATGTAACGCCCAGCGTCGTGTCCAACTTATTGAAACAGTTTAAGGATACCGGATCCATAGAGAGAAAGACTTGGCAAGGTCGTCCAAGAGCCACGACGGCCAATGAAGATCGATATTTGTTCATTATAACCAGGCGTAACAGGAGTACAACAGCTTCTCAGCTCTCTCGTGACCTTCATGCGAACACAGGAATCTGAGTTTCAAGGATTACTGTTATTAGAAGGCTACATGAGAGAGGACTGTTTGCAAGAAGACCTGCTGTTTAAGTCCCGCTCACTTCTGCGCAGAGGACAGCCTGTTTTGCATGGTGCAGAGAACATTAACTTTGGACCAGGGATCAGTGGGGGACCGTTCTATTCGCTGAAGAGTTCCCGGTTCAGCCTAACCACTGATTCTCGACGACGTATGTTCATCTGGAGAGAACCAGGGACCAGCCACCTGTCCTCCAACATCCGAAAAAGAGACCATTATGGCAGCGGAGGTTTGATGGTTTGGGCAGGCATCATGTTGGATGGGCTCACAGAACTCCGTATCTTTGACAGAAGTTCTGCGACTGCTGTGAGATATAGGGATAAGATCTTGAAGCCCTATGTTCGCCTTTTCAGGGATGCAGTTGGCACTGATTTCGTTTTTATCGACGACAACGCTCGTCCACATAGGGCTCATCTGGTTGACAAATATCTGGAAAGTGAGAATATTCACCAGATAAATTGGCCAGCCTTTTGGGAGGGTAATTTCAACTCGCTTTCCCCCTCCCAGAACCATCCAGAACCTGAAAAAGCGTTGCTGGAGGAGTGGGACCGATTGCCACTGGAACTCAAACTGCCTCATTTCCAGTATGAATTCTCGTTGTGAGAGCTGTATAACTGTAAGACGGAACCATATCCTCTATTAACCCATTTTTTGTGTCGATATTGTAACCTCTGTTTTAGACCGTCCTGCGCTGATGAGTCTTACGCACGATCATGCGTGTGTACCATAACTGTTGCATGGTTTTTGTATCATTTCATCCTATGTACATAACTAATTTCATTAAAACATGTCCAGTAATTCGGGAGATAACAGCTCAAAAGTGAAAATTCTCTTAATTTTGAACACCAGTGTAGGATAAATCTATATGTGAAAAATTTAATGAAAACGACTGAGGACAAAATCTTCCCTAGCCTCCCAACATCAAGAATAAACAGTCAAGGCTGAAGCGAGGATGTTGACGGCATTCAGCAATTCACTGTTGGAGAAGAGACCTGCAGGACTGATTAAAATTCTATATAGATTTAAATATGGAATTCGGAACATCCCCGGCTTGTTACAGTTGTTACAGACTATTATTATCATCTAATATTTTTGTAGAATTTGAGAGACTTGGCCTTGTTAACAAAAATATTCTCCGTTGATCATTTTATACTTGGTACAATATTTGATATTTTACTGTTCTAATTTTTCTATGACATAATTTTAGTTATTTACAATAAACACACACTTGACTATTTTGTTAGGTTTGTTTTAATTTATCACCGCAACATAACCAACTTTACTAACAACTATTGAAATGGAAAAACTACCATTTCCAAATTGTTTGAAAGGATGTGTTAATCTAAAACACCATCTCACCATCTGATTGTGGTTCAAAACTATGAGGTTTAGTCCTTGGATCTATCCCTTCGAGATTGATTTTGGACCATCGCTAATAGTCTGCTGTGTTGCTCCTGTGCGACGTAAATTCAGCTACCTACCTATTTCAAATTCTCTAATATTGGTATTACTAATATAAGGTCCTGACTTTCGAGATATTATAAAAAGTCTTTCTGACCTTAAAACTGTGGAAAGGACTAAAATTTTTTATGTAAATTCATTTTTCACATAATTCCTCTTTACTGCTTCATTTCCAGTTACAATTTTTCATAAAATCGATTGACCCTGACAAATAAGGATAGAAGTAGCTGCACGTTGATTCTCACCTTTTCTTCTCAATCTCTTCCTACGTCATAGAAATAAGAAAGTTATTCAGTAAAATTTTTACAAAATACATCTTTACGAACGAAATTACACTAATACTGTAACTCCTGTGAAGAAAATATAAGCTATAAATTATGGTAAAAAGATATATATTATGCTTAAAGGCAGGAGGCGTAATTCCTCTTTCCGCTCGTAAACGATTTGCTTGATAATGATTACTTTAATATTAATAAGATCTTAGAACGCAATGTGTAATGCTTACAGCTTGGCTGCTCAGTTTGTAAGTCTCAAGGACTTGTAACAACTTGTATATATACTATATATCAATGTTAAACTAGAATATCCTTAAAACCTTCACATTTGGATGTATTTCTTCACTCTGTGTCCGGCAGCTCAAAACATTTTGTATAGATTTTAGAACACTTCCTTCGAAACGGAAACCTCCTGATTATTATACTATAAATTCGGGTGATACCACTCTTTTTACTTGTCCAGTTTTACTTTTGCAAACAAACAGGAAATATCATTCTACTTCCTTAGAATTGGGTGTACAAAGGTCACTTGGTGGTTTAGTGGGTTTACTCACAACAGCACTAACAAACAGCGAGTTGTAGGTGGTGCAATTTCGATTCCTGTCAGGTTTGAATCCTTCCTGGGTAGATTCCTCTCTTCTGTGTCAGTAAAACTTCCCTTGTGTGTATGTCTATTTACTTGAAATTGTTTGTCGCAACTTGGCTCAATATGATCTTTGTGACATGAAAACCCCATCATCACTACTTTACTAAGATAAACCACTTACTGACTCATTTCTGTCACCAGTCCAACCTTTGAAGTTACACTTAACAAAAAAATTTTCCAAGGAATTCTATTTACCAAAATTTTTTCTAAATGTTGGGTTTTCATTATACAGTTTATAGTACGATGGAAATCAATTTTCTAAGCGACATGAAATATACTAAGAACCTTAATCATTCCTTCGAACGGTGAAACGGCAATCTGGAAGGGCCCAAGCAGAAATACAATACCTCCTATATCTGTTCTGACATCAATTGGATTACACCACAATCCAGAACCAGCCGAAGTTCTCGCACGCACTCGTATGGAGTAGTTTGTGAAGGGTTGTAAAGATGTGATGGAGTAAGACATGTTCCCTGTAGTGTCATTCTGGACTTCCCCATCTTTCAGATTCTTCCACTCCACGTCATAGGTCAGGTTCGGACCATTCATGTGCTCAGGTTGTATCCATTTGATTTCAATGCTTCTGTTTGAGCTACCGGTCTTAGCAAGATTTTGTGGAATGGATGGTACTGTTAAAAAGTAAGATGCAACTTGAGTGAAGATATTTATATAATATACTATAAAAATATTCAATATACATCGGAAGATAATAGACATTACTTTCAAAACGAATCTCCATTTTTACTCGCTATAACCGATAAAAACTAATATGCAATAATGCTGTAGGTAGGTAATTAGCGTCGCACTGGAGCAAAACAATGGGCTATTGGCCACGGTCAGGGATCAATCCCTAAGGGAACAACGCCTCGTAATTTCGAGCCCCGGTCAGATGACGAGGTCAACACTTGAGATGGCACTCCACTCCCCAAGGTGATGACATTTGAGGTCACGACAGATTTAACGTGCAACAACTCACGTGCACACGACGGTCATTAGCTGGACCGAGTTTCGAAATTGCAAACCTCCAGTTGTCAATCCTTTGCTCTTCCAACTGGGCTACTGCGGGTTATGCAGTAATGTGAGCATCTACTTTCAATTAGCCAAATTATGGTTTATGGCTTGATATAAAACTAAGGTTGATTAGTGCAAAAGGGAAAGGAAAAATTCCTTCCTTCTAATAACAATTCATTACACAGGGCATCAATTTAACAAGTTTATTAAGTAGAAATACGCATTTAAAGAAGAGTGCTCAAGCTTTTGGCTTGCTTGGAGTCGAGTGGAGATGAATTGTCTTGGGCTGCATATTAAATATATGTTTAATGCATAAGCAACAAAATTCCCTTTATTTTTAATGTTTTTATTATACGTTTTGGAAAGAGGGTAATATTAAAATAGGGAATATTTCATCTTGTTTTGTGAAAACAAGATGAAATATTTATAATAAACAAGATAAAATATACAGCGTCTGGTTCGATGGAAATGGTTGCAATTATTAGTGAGTTCTCTTAGTTTTCGTCAGAATTTTTTTTATCTTAATTTACTTTTCGTGTGCTTCATCCTGAATATAGTTGTTCACAAATGTACGTACTGCCAAAAAGAGAAACTATGAATAAGACGTGATATTGAAGCGAGTGATGAGTTTCTCTGGGAAGATAGATGCATCTGTAAATTAAATTCCTTAGTTATGCTCCAGACAATGGTCTTCTTTTTATCATCTGACTATTTGAATACTTTTATTCTCATCTACACATTTTGTTTTAAATCTTTCTTTTATCTTTGTCTTGGACTTGATTTTTACATGTTTTGTACTTTTCTTGGTTATATTGTCTCGTATTTGGCGCAGCTTGTACACTTTTGGACCTTGCGCCATAAAACCCCCAAATCCTATCCAAATCTTGGTAGAAGATAGATTTTCGAGTTTTTTTTAAATCATCGCTAAAAATCATAATTATGTTTTAAGTTTGTGATCTGTGGGACAGCTTTACTAGCTGTACAGGGCTGACACCACTAATATAAAGCTTCATTGAAACATTTCATTCCCATCTTAAATATTGTTGAAGGAAAGAAAAACAGCTATTATTTTACAGATTTAATGAATCCACTAAATTAATTTACTAACTAGCTAATCCGCCTTAACGTATCAACTTATTGTGTTGACTGTTAATTCTAGCGGTAGGTAGGTATTTAACATCGCAGTGGATCAACACACCGGACTATTGGCAACGGTCCGGGATCAACCCCCGAAGGAAATGTTAACTCTAGTAGAGTTTTCATTAATTACTTAATTCAAGAGATTGAAGTTTGTTAAGTATAAAATTTTGGCGAATATAACGTTGTTATGGAGGTACTGAAATGATAAGTCCTAAGGTTTTCTTGGAACTGTCGGAAGCGAATATATGGAGTACAATATGTTTAGTTTGAATCCACATCACATAGAATAAGGCTATTTCAGCACATTTTTAAGCTACAGTTCAAAATGTATCCAAATCTTCATATCATTGAAGCAAGATCTCCCAAAATTTACCTTGGTGTGAGCACTTTAGTGTAGTTTTGATGTCTGATGAAGGCACTTCACTTCATTGTGAAATCCACTAATCTATAACACGCTAATTAATTGATCTCACCATGATTAAATTTGGTTTGCTATGCAATAATTTTTCGATACATGAGACGTAATTAGATCAGGAACAACAATTTAAAGTGAACTCGAATCTGCAATATCTGCTCAGTGTAGGACGTGTTCGACCTGTGAAACCTGTTAGGTTGGTTGAATTTTATGGCGCAAGGGCCAACAAGAATCTGTTGGCCCCTGTTGGGTGAAATAGAACTTGCAGTTTAAACACTAGAGCAACCCTCTAAAGCAGTGGTTCTTAACCTGGTGTGTGTGCACCCCTGGAGGTGCAAGAAAGCGTTTCCAGGAATGCGAGAGAAGTTTCGATGGACTCCAGCGATTTAATAAAAGACGATCTTATTCTATACGAGCCAATGCACGTATTTAAATGGAATTTGAAAAACTAGACTTTGAACAATTCTGGTGTGCACACTTAGAACCTTATCCACAGCTGCCAAAAGCAGCATTGCAGACATGGGATTTTCATCACTTTTGCACATAAAAACAAAAGCCAGAAATCGCTTTAATGCAAGTGATGGCTTACGCGTGGCTCTTTCAAAAACAAGCCTC
Organism: Meta bourneti; assembly: GCA_933210815.1. NCBI lineage: Eukaryota > Metazoa > Arthropoda > Arachnida > Araneae > Tetragnathidae > Meta > Meta bourneti. The sequence goes on from OW119932.1 coordinate 54,131,687, forward strand.
GCTTCTGAAGTATTATTATGAATAAACAGCAACGTAGTTATTAAAATTTGAGATGTTGTTTTGTATGTATATGTAAATGTATGTGTTTATTTTTAATAAATAAATTATCCTGCAATAGATGTAATTTCCTCAATAAAGAAATAGAAACACATTTTTCAAGGGGGTGCGAGAATTTATTTTTAGATTCAAGGGGGTGCCTATCACTAAAAAAGTTAAGAACCACTGCTCTAAAGAATGCCATATAAGGGGACTTGAAAATCGAATTCCACGAGTTTTCCTGGTGTACTTTTAAAGTGTACCAGAAGATATCACAACTGCAATATTTCCATTTGTATTATTCATTACAATAAAATGAGAACATATCCATTGACATACTTCCAATATCAGTTCGAACTTCCAGAGGCTCCGACCAGTTTCCATTTCCTTCTTGTGTGCTAGCGCATACACGTATGGAATAACTGGAGTATGGTTGAAGTCCTTGTATGAAGAAAGATAAATCCGTAGTGGTCTCATTGTCAGATGCACCGTCATCTAAATTGGTCCATTCAATGATGTAAGAAATAATTGGCCCATTTGCGGGATTCGGCTCCTCCCATTTGATTCCAATAGTAGTATTCGTTATTTGGTTCGTGGTAAGATTATTTGGTACGCCTGGTAGTACTGTAAACACAACAAACAATGTTTTATTTGATTAGAAGATAAATTAAATCAAAATTATTTTTTTAAACTAAAACTATTTCACTATTTTTCACAGTGGGGAACTTGCCTACCACTTACTTAACTAACAATGCAGCAGCATATACAGAAGGGTAACACATTTGTCATGAATTACTATGTATATAATTTTTAGGTAATTATAGGATACTAAATTTTTGAAATTTTTAAAAAACTACTTATATTTTTTAATCTGAATTTCCCACACTGTCCAAACTGGAATGATAATTCCAGCTATTAAGCGCTTAATATCATTAAACAAATATTTTTATCATACAATTTTATTACTCACTCTAAACCAGTGTTCCTCACCCACCAGGCCCTGGCAGGTAGATTGGTAGGTATTTAAATTAACGTCGCACTGGAGCAGCTCAATGAGCTATTGGCGACGGTCCGGGATCAACCCCCGAAGGGAAAGAACCGAGGACAACACCACGTAATTTTGAACCACGGTCAGATGACGACCAGGCCCTGGCATCAATATTACTTATACGTGAGAGGTTCTCTTGGAATTTTGTCAATTCAGTTTTCTAAATATAATAATAGTTTTCTAAATATAAAATATAACAAAATACTATCAAAATGTTAACAATTTTTATTGGCCTCAAAAATAATAGCGAGTCTTTAACCGGCTGGGCTGTTCAGAACATTTCGTCAGTTAATGAGTTTCTGCTCTTAGCCAACGATATATATGTCTAATTTGTCATTGAGTGGACCAATGTGACAAACTTGAATACATTTCTACAAGTCTCATTCAAGACAATATTCCAAATCCCCATAGAAATACCATTGGTTGGTTAGTTTTTATGGCACAAGGGCTAGATCTGGTTACGCTGCGCCAAATAATGCCTATAATTATCTAGTTTTCAAGTAGAAGAAAAAGTTTAAAAACTGTATGAAATTCAGTGGTTTTAGTCTCAATTGATTTCTGGTAAAATATAAAATCTAGATAGTTTATAAAACCAACGTCAGTAATAAATAAAAATAAGTTTTTATGTTATGGGTCCATCAACAAGTCTTTCAAGCTAATAAGATACCAAATAGGTTTAGACTATGATTATTAAAATTCAGGCATTCTGTCAAGACGTGTCTGATGGATAAAACACTATTGCATGTCGAGAATAAAGGATCAGGTTCTCCGTGTAGCAAATGTCTATGGGTGAAAAGTGAGTGTCCAATTCGAAAATAACGTTGAGAATAATTTTCAACGTTAAACTCGGGTAGTTTTACCAGTATAATTGGAACAGCAAATTTTTCAAAACAATTCATTTTTAAAGCAATTCTTTAAGAATTTCATTGACTGCGTTTCTTTGCTGCTTTCCATCACACCAACTTTTTATGTCGTACGAAGGTGTGTAATCATAGGCTTTAATAACATAAAAATCAATTTTTCATAAAGCGTGAGGGATTAACTTTCCTAGGTTACCGGAACCCTACTATTATAGAAAAAAATCACATGTCAGACTAACGTTTTTTCTGGGTAGTGAGCAGGATCTCTTTGGACCATTTCCCCCACTGAAATCTATTCTTCGCTGCCACCTGAAAAGTGTAGTTTGAGTTGGACTTCAGCTGTTTAGCTTCAAAATATGTATTGATGACATTGTCGTACAGAATTTCATTCACTTGCACTCGATACCCTTCGACAGCTCCAACAGGAGAAGTCCACGAAATCTTTATACTAGAAGTGGTAGAATTCTCTAGCATCACGTTTCGTGGTACTGAAAACAGAAAAATACATCTGCTTATTTCAATTTAACTACAAAATAAATAAAAGTATGCAATACCTACTTTTTAAATATGTAGACCTCGGTTTCACTATCTTGGGGAATTATGGAGAGCCAAGTAAGGACCCCAACTGCTAGAGTTAACAGTGCAGCATTGACACGATTTAAATTCTTTATCATCAAGGCTGATTAGATGATGATTTGGCGGAAATAATTTCGCGGTGTGTATGTGCGTGTGAAGTCGGACACCTACAAAATGACAGATCTGAGAGAGAGAGAAACGTTGGAGAACCCTGAAGAAAGGGGTGCACAGCTACGCACGACGAGCATGTGATGTAACGAGATCCTAATTCCCCCTATCCATTGTAATTAAACATATTTAATAGTAATCACCATACTCCTCATCCCTTTACCAACAAATACGAGTTCTGTATAAATCCTATATGGTCAGTCACGGAATATTCATGCTCACGAAAATGAACTATCGTTATAACAACATTTTTGCATAACAGATGACTTAAGTGATAACAAAAATCAACGCAATTGAACACAAACTCGATTACTAAAGTTCTAGGAAACAAAATGTAAAAATAAAAATGTAGTTTATCTCAGTTTCGGCAGTTTGCCACTTAATCTAGTTGGTATTGATCAATCCACTATCATATATCAATTCAGAATTGATTCCTTAGAATTTCTGAGTTTCCTCAAAAATGGGAAAAGCATTTCTTTTCTGTCCGCACCATTCGTACCCAATTGTCCGAAAGAGCATCACCATTCGAACCGAATTACCCGAAAGAGCAGCACCATTCGTACTCAATTGTCCGAAAGAGGAGCACAAGAGGAACGGTATAGTTTGAAGGGGCTTGGGAAAAAATTATGGGGCTCTCGAACCTCCTCAAAATGTCCTAATGACACCACTGCGAGATACTCAGTTTTTAAAAGACTCGTCCCGAGTTCTGACTTGGTGATTTTTTCAAAAGACCGCTATCCTTACGATTTACACCAGTATTCATTCAAAAATATCTAGCCACTCGACAGTTTCAAGTCCGTATCGGCTCTGCGCTTTCGGATATTTTCATTCAAGAAGAGGGCGTTCCTCAAGGTAGTGTCCTCAGCGTTACTCTATTTTCAATAAAAATAAATAACATATTAAACCAACTGCCTCCAACTGTCCAGGGTAATTTGTACGTGGATGACTTGAGCATTCATTGCCAAGGTAAAGACATGCAGTACATTGAGCGACAACTTCAGTCAGCTGTCCATCGCTTAACGCGGTGGAGTGACGAAAACGGTTTCAGCTTCTCCACTCAAAAGACATCTTGTGTTCATTTCTGCCGACGTCGGAACCTACATCCTGACCCAGAGATCTTCCTGGGTGGTATTAGGATTGCAGTGGAGGACAGAATACGATTTCTAGGTATCATTTTCGGCCAAAAACTTGCCTTCCTCCCTCACGTCGTGCAACTGCGGATGTTTTGCGAGAAAAAGCTCAATCTCTTAAAAGTACTCTCAAAAACATCTTGGGGAGCAGAACGGTCCTCCATGTTAAATATCTATCGAGCTTTAATTCGTTCCAGACTAGACTATGGATGTGCAGTTTATGGCTCTGCCCGTCAGTCTGTGTTACGAAAGCTCGATACTGTGCATCACACTGCACTAAGGATCTGTTCCGGAGCATTTCGCACTTCACCCGTCAAAAGCCTGTATGTGATTTGCCACGAACCATCTTTGGCTTCTACACGTCTTTTGTTGTCGTTACGACAGTACTATCGAGTCTTAGAACATCCGGACCATCCACTGCAAAATTCACTCCTGGATAATTATCTTGATCGCCTATTTTCGAATCGACCCTCTTGTATTGCAACTTTCGGGCTACGCATGAGAAATGCCCTGAGGAATACGCCCCTTCACTCATTTGATGTAGCTGAGAGACCTCTTTTCACCATCTCACCCTGGAAATCTCATGCAATATCATTCTTAAATTTATTTCCAGGTTTAGAGAGATCTAATACCAGCTCAATCATTTATAAACAGCTTTTTCTCGCTCACCGTCATAATTTTTCAAATCACACAGCAGTATATACTGACGGTTCAAAATCACTCGATTATGCCGGCTGTGCTTTTATTTGCGAATCCGTCACTTTTAATTTCTCATTACCATCTTTTATTTCTGTTTTTACCACTGAATTTTTAGCTCTTTACAAAGCACTGAAATATGTTTCCAGTCTCAGTACTGGCAATTTTATATTTTACACGGACTCTAAAAGTGTTTTGGAATCCTTGAATTCGGATTCTCCAAGACACCCTTTGGCTCATGATATTTTAAAACTTAATAACAGGCTTGTCCGTCGTGGCTTCGGTATCATTTTTTGTTGGATACCGGGACACGTCGGTATTATCGGCAATGAACTGGCCGATGATGCAGCGAAAACTGCAGTGATTCCACTTGATATTCGTATTCCATACGATGATCTACGTCAATTTGTACGGGACATCGTATGGAACGAATGGCGCGAAGACTGGAGTGAGCAGAACAACAAGCTCCACAACATCCAGCCGACAATCTCACCCCTACCGTCATTACCATCTCGACGGTTCGACGTCATTCTAACTCGTCTTCGCATCGGCCATTCACGAATCACTCATAGATTTTTATTGGTCGGGGAAACCACTCCATCGTTCCAGCATTGCCAAGAACCGCTCTCCATTTGTCATATTTTAACTTCTTGTACATTTCTTAGACATCTTTATAGACAATTTTTTAAAACTTCATTACCACTTTTATCAGACCTTTTGGGTCAACCTCCCCATCCATTGCTTTTTAGATTTCTTCATGGTTCTGGATTTTTACCACATATCTAAGATTTTAAATTTAATTTCATCAAGTTTTATAGAACTGAGATGGGGATACCCCATCGTATAGTTCTCTCTAAAAAAAAATATATATATATACGATTTTACAGGCTGAGGTTTTATATTCTTAATTAATTTTTATGTATTTCAATTGGTTTTATTCATTACATTTCCATATGGTGGATTTGTGACTTGAAAGTGGTGACTACATCTCCTAATTTTAATATCTTGTGTTTGGCGCAGCTTATCCTCTTTTGGATCTTGCGCCATAAAACCCAAATCAACCAACCAACCAACCTTACGATTTACCGAACTCAGGGCACGTCTCCTTTAGGTGTGTACGGGCATCACAACCCCTGGGTACCCGAGTGATCTATCCTCCCTTCTGTTTTACCCTGGCTTACCCTTCTACTTTTTGGTTTTTTCCTACCTCATTTTTGTCTTGTGTTAGGCGCAGCTTGATCAAATATGGCCCTTGCGCCATAAAACCGCAAAACAACCAACCAGCCACATCTACTTGTTGAAAGAATTCTAGGAAAGACTCTGTTGGTCAAAACTGGTTAGAAGTCATGCAGGGAAGACTGCAGAATGCTGAGCGGATAAATGGATAAATGTGTGGGAACCTCTCAGGAATATGCATAACATATCTCTGCTCTTTTTCCTCCACTAATGTAGCCGGGCAAGTGTTCACTATGAAGATCTTAAAAAATGTTATATCTAATTGTTAAATTTGTCCAGTGTTTAAATAATTATATTTTATCTTCATTTGAAATATTTCACTTCTGACATTTGTTTCGAACAGCGGGCAGCATTAACCACATTTGTCCCAGATCCTCAAAAGTCTAACTTCGCTTCTGTATGTAGCACCGACAGGATGAGCCTATTTTACCCTCCTGGTGGTTGTCTTGACGAGGTATCTCGTCATAAGTAAACCCAGCAACAGATCTTGATGGACGAGATATCTCGTCATTAGAAGACTGGCCAGATCTAGATCTCGTCATCGTCAAAAAATCGGCAATATCTTGATGATGATATATCTCTTATTTGCAAAATTGGTCAGATTTTATTGGACAAGGTATATTGTCCAAATCACTTGGAGGGTAAAAAACAGGGGTATACTACTTACCGTCGGGGGGAGTCCCCACTACGAAAGAGGTAGTATTCACTTGAATTTCCTTGCAAACCAGATGAACCGACACATTGTAGGGCGTGTTGAGGCAAAGAAGTTGGACTTTCACATTTCGATTCTCGAAATCTACGTTTCCGTTACCGTACTTAGCACATTTCTTAGGAGACACCTCGAACTTAACCTCCGCATCCTTTCGGTCCACTCCAATCCATCGGATGTTTGCTTGGTCCTCGTCCACGGTCACTGTCACTTCCCATGGACTGTTGCAACCATCGACCGCAGGAGTCGTTGTCTGCAATGCGAAAATGCTTTCGATTACGATTTATATATATATATATATATATATATATATATATATATATATATATATATATATATATATATATATATATATATATATATATATATATATATATATATATATATATTCAGCCTAAAATAACTGCATTTAAAAATGATCTTTCTCTAGTCAAAGAAATAACTTAATAAGAAGAAAGGCAAAGTTTAAAAAAAAAATCAAAATTCAATTAACAAATTTAGAGCTTGCTCAAAATAAATTACTACTAGTCAAGGTACATATGAAACGACTAACGAACGAAACATGTGCGCAATGACTTTAAAATAAATCAATGGGTATCAGTGTCGTAGTGTCCATGCCTGAAACTAGAAAATTTTATTTTGGTAATGAGTGATGAACATGGTTTCAAATGGCAATATTTTAAAATTTTATTTAAAAAATAAAAGCAAAAACAATTTAAAAGATAAAATCATTTTACCCTCTGAACGTCATACGATTTTCGAATAGCGTAGTTGGGTACCAAGTCATGAGGGCATCAAAAGTAATGAGCTTGCTGATAGTGCCGCTAACAGCAGCTTCTGTTCCATTGTCAAAAGCCTTTTTCTGATATCAAGATGTCCAGAATTGTGTACATTAACTTCTTGGGGCACGAGAGTCAGGAGTCTCCAAGTCAGCAATAAATTGCGTTTCATTAAACCATTCATTTGTGGACATCTGCCCCAGTGCGAGGGACTGATGTCAAAACTGACTCGCCCTCGCATTGGTCACACACGATTCACTCATCGTCATCTTTTGTTGGCAAGTGTCCCCCTTTTTGTCATACATGTTCATCAGATTTTGCTGTTCACCATATTTTAATTCTCTGTACTGCTTTTAATCATCATCGTTTGAAATTTGTTTAAAAGATCAATTTTAAATATGTAAGATCTTATTGGGAAAAACCCCACACACATCCAAATTTCCTCTCTTTTTTAAGTACCATTGGATTTTTAAATAACATTTAGTGCTTTTGTCCATCTCGATATTTATACCTCGGATCTTTCCCGTCGGGTTTGATCCCGGACCTTTTCCAATAGCAGTTAATTAAATACCTACGTACCATATTCAAACCATCCATTATTTCCATATTTTTATATTGAACATCATGCTGTTGATCAGCAAGTTTTTAATCATAAAATTCCATTTTAATTCTGTTTCTGTCAACAATTTCTACTTTCATGCTGCTGACATTCTTTTTTGTTAACCTATATATTTTTTAAATTTTATACTATTCATGGCCTGATTTAAAAAAAAATCATAAATAAAATAAATATTTTGTGTTATGTAAATATCTCACGTAAGACTTGGTATATCTATCTTTTTTGCAATGTTTTTATATATACATCGATTTTATTTTTTATCTTGCGTTTGGCCCAGCTTGTCCGTTTTTAGACCTTGCACCATAAAACCCAAATTACTTACCTACCTATCCAATAATGTAGTACACTGCTGGCCACCGTAAATGCAACACCCTGAAGAAAGCATGCAAATAATATGAAATTTACAACATGCATTAGCGGAGGTGAGATATGCAAATGATTAGAATTTCAGCGCAGACGCACATCATGCGCGCCTGTGGCGCCACTTCAAAGCGCTATTTAAGGCTTGGAGATTTCGACGATTTCAAGTACGGCAATTGTGTTTTTCTTGTGGTTTTTTCAAAAAAAAAACGATCAATTATGCCTCGTAGAAAACAGCGATCATCTTTTGATCAAGTATCCGAGTTCGACAGAGGAAGGATAGTGGCCTACCGAGATTGTGGATTATCTTTCAGGGAAATCGGTAGTCGTGTTGGACGAAACCAAACAACTGTAATGCGGATATGTGATCGTTGGATACAGGAGGGTACGACGGACCGACGTGTTCGATCGCATCCACCTCAGTGCACCACTTCACGTGATGACAGGCATATTGTGCGTATGGCAGTGACGGATCGCTCAGCCACATCACGAACCATAGCACAGCACATTCAGTCTGTACCGCATCATCCAGTGTCTGCGCGTACCATTCGACGCCGTTTACAGCAGAGTGGTCTGTCCGCAAGACGTCCATTGCTTCTTCTACCCTTGACGCAGAATCACAGACGTTTCCGCCGCCAATGGTGCGATGAAAGAAGGATGTGGACGGCAGAATGGAATGAAATTGTCTTTACTGACGAGTCACGCTTCTGTCTGCAACACCACGATGGTCGGATTCGAGTCTGGAGACACCGTGGAGAGAGGATGCTGAACAGCTGCGTTATGCACCGCCACACTGGTCCTGCACCGGGTATTATGGTATGGGACGGTATTGGATATCACTCTCGCACTCCTCTAGTACGCATTGCCGGTACTTTAAACAGCCAGCGCTACATCTCCGAGGTGTTGGAACCAGTTGTCCTTCCTTACCTTCAGGGCTTGCCCACAGCCATATTTCAACAAGATAATGCGCGACCACACGTGGCACGCATTGTCCAAGGGTTCTTCGTCAATCGCCAGATTGAATTGCTTCCCTGGCCAGCTCGCTCTCCGGATCTTTCGCCGATAGAAAACATGTGGTCCATGGTTGCTTAACGATTGACCCAGAATACATCCCCAGCTGCCACACCAGATCAACTTTGGCAACGTGTGGAAGCTGCTTGGTCTGCTGTACCCCAAGAACACATCCAAAGTCTCTTTGAATCAATGCCGAGGCGTGTGGCAGCGGTGATCTCCAACAATGGCGGCTACTCTGGCTACTGATTTTGGCAGGAACCACACTTCACAGAAGTCTATAAATTTAATCATTTGATACTTGGTCAACATGTTATCTACAAAATAAATTTTGTTGTGATATCTCTTGTCTTTCTTGGTGTTGCAATTTGGGTGGCCAGCAGTGTATATAATACACATGACTAAATAACCACATGCATTGGTTGAAATAATCCTAGGTAGATAATTAATTAACGTCGCACTGCAGCAACACAACAGGCTATTGGAGACGGTCCGGGATCAATCCCGAAGGGAAAGATCGAGGACAACACTACGTAATTTGAACCAAGATCAGATGACGAGGTCACATCTGAGCTGGCACCCCACTGTCCAAATTTCCACACCAAGGCAACGTAAGAACATTTAACGTGCACCATCCCCCACGTACACGACGGTCTCTGGCTGAAACGAGTTTCGAACTCACAACCCTCCGGTTGCTAATCCGTAACTCTTCCAACTGAAATAATCCTAGAAAATAATCTACTGGTCAAGAAGGTCAAAACTTTTTAGGAGGCATGTAGTGGATTAGCGGCCGGAGGATTGCGAGTTCGAAACAATCCAAATGAACCAAAATACTAGGGAGCTGGTGCATGTTAAATCTGTCGTAGCCTCAAATGTCCTCAGATAGGCGTGGTGTGGAAGCTTGGAGATTAGGGTACCAGCTGAGGTGTTGACCTCGTCATTTGACCATGGTTCAAAATTACGAGGCATTATCCTCGGATCTTTCCCTACGAAATTGTTCCAGGACCGTCGCCAATAGCCTGTTGTGTTGCTTTAAGGCGACCCTAATTCAACTAACCAAGTGGTTTCGACGAGATATCTCATCCATCAAGATCTGACCAATTTCGCTAATGACGAGATAGCTCGTCATCAAGATGTTGCCGATTTTTTATGGTGACAAGATCATGATCTGGTCATGAATTTTCTTGTAATGAGGAGATATCTCGTCCATCAAGATATGGTTAGTTAACTAATACGAGATACCTCATTGAGACAACCACCAGCAAGGTTAAAGTGTTCACCTCTAACCGAAACAATTCACAGGGACAGGAGAGGGACCTTTTGGCTACCCTTATGTTTTTGTAATTTTATTTGTTGTCCCTTGAATGTATATTATTTGTGTTTTAATTCTTGTTTTGCTTATGTGTGCTTTTGGTTGAAAGGTTTGTGGCGTTGGAAAAGGGTGAAAAATTATACCCTTATTTTAAAATTTCCCGTAGGGTCCAAATATAAAGCAAAAATATTTGTAGTACTGCTTTTTAAAGTCCATTCGGCATAAAAATTGCAATTCTATCTGGTTTTCCTCGAAATGAAATCGTTTCTGTGCTACTGGAAACAAGTAGCACTCTGAGATGACACAATCATCTTTCAGAGGGATAGTTTCAGAGTATTTCGTGCCAACAATGCAATCAAATGCGAAACCGCTGAAGAACTGATACCAGCGTGAGTATCACTTCACTATCGCAACATTAACCTTCCTTTATCTTCGCATCGAAAATTGCCCTTAGGGCCAGCCAGCCTTTGATATAAATACCTATTTCAAAGTGCAACCGTCCTGTGCAAGGGACAATTTGCTTTTCCTACTTGGTCTTCCCCTTGGGAGTAATAGGGCAGTTTTTCTCGACGAGATATCCCGTCATTAGCAAAATCGACGAGATCTTAAGAACGAGATATCTCGCCAAAACTGCTTGGTGGGTTAAAACCTCCCTCTATCATTTTCCAAATTCCACGGTTCTTTGTGGTGTTGTCTCGTCTTCAAGTTTGGACTTCAAATCAGCCAAATGGGTAAAACCGTGGCAAAATAAACATATTAGTTGTACCTATTTGTTTCACAATGAATTAGTCATCTCATTGATGGTATTTCAAAAATTTGCAATACTCGTAATAAATATGAAAAGTAAAGGAACTTGGTTGAAATTGACATTCTTTATCAATTGAATACATCTGTATCTTAAAATTGGACGAACCGTCTGGCACACCTGCGAAAGTGGTTGATTAAAATAAGTTCACTTGGGAAGAAATTAAAACTGTACAATTTTAATACTATGTTTTTGTGCTTCATTAAATATTTTTACGAATTAATTATTCGTATTTGTCAGTTTCCGGGGTTTATTTTCTTGACCATTGATTTACTGATTAAAACGTTTTTGAAATTTTGAGTCTTTTTTCTCATTTTTCTTCAAGAATTTGATTATACGTAATATATTAGATGCAAATAAACAATAGAAAAATTTTTGTCATATTTTATTGCTTCTCGAAAAATTCTGGGGCCGCAGTTTCCCTGTTGGAAGAGTAACGTATTAGCTACCGGAGGGTTGCGAGTTCGAATCCAATCAAAAGACCGTCGTGTACAAAGGGGGCTGGTGCACGTTAAATCTGTCGTGACCTCAAATGCCCTCACGTTGGCGTGGTGTGGAAGTTTGGAGAATGGGGTGCCAGCTCAGGTGCTGCCTCGTCATCTGACTGGTTCAAAATTACGAGGTGTTGTCGAATCTATCCCGTCGGGTTTGTTCTCGCACCGACGTCAATAGCCCTTTGGGTTGCTTCAGTGCGACGTTAATTAAAATACGAAAATACCGAATTAGGATATTATTTTGTATTGAAAGTTTATCAGTGAAGAGCCAAGAACGAAACATCAGGTGTATTATCTCTAGCGAATCGGGTTTCATTTTATTTGCCTTATCATATTTTCATTGTTTTATTTCAAGTGATATCAGATCCATCTCCTGTCAAAACTTAACTCTATCTCACGCGCTTCGTTATTTTCAGTGCGGGGACGTCATTTTATGTGACTGATACTGCATTCAATCAAATAACATTCTCAAAGCTGGTAGAAAAACAAAAACACGCGTTTGAAGAAACTTACCCCTCCTGGTGGTTGTCTCGGCGAGGTATCGCGTCATAGCAAAACTGATCAGATCTTGATGGATGAGATATCTCGTTATTAATAGAAAACTGAACAGATCTTGATGACGAGATATCTCATCAGTTACAAGAAAAATTTGTCAGATCTTGATTTACGAGATATTTCGTCAAAACCATTCGGAAAGTTAATTGAATGGAGCCAGTTACACCTATAGGCAAATGGCTTACAGCCATGATTCAAAACACACGTTTTTAAGTGTACTAGCATACCAACACATGGCATCTGTGCTAAACTTTTCGTAATAGCTTGTATTTATTGATACCAAAATGTCGCTACTCGAGTTGCAACTTCATACCTCCAAATGGAATAAAATTATTTAAAAATATCTAACAGCATTTCATGTACTTTTTACCTGTGTAATTCTTATTTCTAATAAAATGCATGCCAAAAAGTTGACACTTCAGTCATGTTGTCTCCAATTAACTGAACGCTCATTTCAATTTTATCCCATTTCCTTGTTCAAATTTGATTCGGCATTTTTGACGCTAAATCTGTTGTCTTGCCTGTTCAGATTTCCTTTTCTGCAGTGATTTCTCATTGCTTTCTGTAATCTGACTACTGAAGAATTTCATTTTAGTGACTGAGCTCTGTAGTTTTAGCATTATTCAGCTCCATAGCTCAAACAATTATATTTCAACTAAGTGGTAAAATTGGTCCATAGCAGTTGATTTTGTATTGTTTAATCCGTTGTTGCCATTCACCAATATACAAACAATATCGATTTCTGTGCCACGCATGTTAGTGAAATATAATTCATAGGTTTAAATAGCTGTTATTTGTATCTAAATTTACTACTGGTAAATTATTATCCATAAGATAATCTAAAAACTATTTTTAAAAAGTTATCCAGTATTATCTGGTGATTGTATCCTCTTCGTGTTGAAAGAATAGCTTCACTCGAAATGCTTGTACGAATTATTCGTAAAGCTGTAATTATGCGAATAGTTACATATCCTGGGTTCACAATCTGGAGTTCATATCATTCAGGTATTTCAAAACGTAAAATCAAGTTGCTATTCTGCTTTTTAAGTTGAATCATTAAGTAGAAATAGTTTCCTATTAACTCATTCTCATTCAGTAAAAATACATACTATCGTAAACATATAAATAAAACACACTAACCAAAAGAAATGTATTTTTAATCCACATAAATGTCAGAACGCAAACATTTCTAGCCTATTTTAGCTTAAAGCTTTAGAGTATAAAATTCCTTACCTTTTGCCTTAAATTTATCTAATAGTTTATAAATTGTATTCAATGCAAATTTGAATGCCGTCAGCAAACAATTTTAAATTACTCTATATTCAATTTTGTTTCTCTCTCTCGGCTCATCAAAAATTAAATTATTTCCCCAAACAACAGCTCTTAATTTTTAAAGCAGTGAAATATTTATAATGCATTCCTCCTTACATCTCTGGGCCGCGGTGGCCCGGTTGGAAGAGTAACGGACTAGCAACCGAAGGGTTGCGAGTTCGAATCCAGCCAAACACCGTCGTGTACAAAGGGGGCTGGTGCACGTTAAATCTGTCGTGGCCTCAAATGTCCTCACGTTGGCGTGGTGTGGAAGTTTGGAGAGTGGGGTGCCAGCTCAGGTGTTGCCTCGTCATCTGACCATGGTTCAAAATTACGTGGTGTTGTCCTCGAATCTTTCCCTTTGGGATTGATCCCGGACCGTCACCAATAGCCCATTGTGTTGCTCCAGCGTGACGTTAATTGAAATACCCCCCCCTTACATCTCTTACAAATCAATTCTTAATTTGAATTTCACAGGATAGAAATATAATTTGAGGAATAGAAAATATTATCTTTTCAGTATTTGGATATCATAATGTTAACGTTTTGTGAGAATCTGAGGGCAAACTACAGTACACACACAACATAATTGGGTTGGTTATTTGGTTCTACGGCACGAGGGTCATATTTAGCCAAGCTGAGTCGAACACAAGACGAGGTAGGAAAAAAGCAAAATGTAGAAGGGTAGGCTAGGGTAAAACAGAAGAAAGGACAGATCACTCGGGTATCTCGGGGTTGTGATGCTCGTGCACACCTAAAAATGTGAGCTTGAGGGCGCACATGAATGAGATAAAAGGTTCAGTGAAATAATAAAAAAAGTTTCGAAATGAATCGAAGTCAATGTGAACTTTTGCTAACCTATGCGATATAAGGTTGGTTGGTAGGTTGATTTGGGTTTTTTGGCGCAATGTCCATAAGTGGACAAGCTGCGCCAAACTCAGGATAAAATTCAACCCAGTAAAATGAAACTTTAAAAATCTATCCAGCAATGAAATAATTTGGTTCGCACTTAAAATATTTTATGCGATAAGGCCATCTGTACGCTTTTCTTCATTTCACGCGCGATACTGAAAATGACCCAAGTCGATTCTGCCTTTAATAAAAATGAGTCTAGAATTATTGTTTTCAACGGCTTATGTACGTTAGTTATTACTTCAAAGGCACAGGCTTTTTCGTATTTCTTAACCCTCCAAGTGGTTTTAACGAGATATCTCGTCCATCAAGATCTGACCAATTTTGCTAATGACGATATATATGAATGCCTCACTTGCCAAATCGATTAACTCCATAAAACAAAAAGTTGAGAAAAATGATAAAATAGTATACATTGTTTTTTAAAATTCCTTTTAAATTATAAATTCAAATAAACGATGTAGACTGTATTACTGCAGATGTATCTTTTATCTAACGACATATAGAAAGTATAAGATAGAATATCCTTGGAGTTATTATTACTACAATTTTTGCGTGATCAAGGGAGTTAATCGATTTGGCAAGTAAAAGAAAATTATTAATTCAAATTCAGTCTTCAAATTATTTTTTTATTACAGAAAAACTTCATTATACACATTTTTTATTAAAGATTTTAGCAAAAATGAATAACTGTTCTGTTACTGTTACATATATTACGAGTATTATTACTTTGTTTAAATTGATTCATCAGTAATATAAATGTCTTCTTCGTTAGCTGTATTTGAGCTCCCGTCGTTTTTGTATTTGTTCGGACTGTACGTACAAATTCCTTTCATTTTCTTTGGTGTTCGGTTTTTACTTTGACTCACTGTATATAAGTAGTCAATTGCTTTGTTAAAAAGTGTTTTAACTAAATTTTTATTACGATTTACATTAGAGTATGGAGTTAATCAGATTGGCTTCTGAAATAAATTATTTATTATTCAATGGCTAAAAAAATTTTGTCATTTAGTGGTGTTAATACTTATTATTAGAGAAATTTGTTTTAAATATATACAGTTAGGAGTCAATCAAGTGCTTTGACATTAAATTTAATAAAATTCAGAAAGTGGAGTTAATCGATTTGGCAAGCGAAGCATTCATATGTCGTCATCCAGAATGCCGATTGGATTCGGAATGATGAAGATATTGCAGGTTTTTATAATAATGAGACGAGATCAAGATCTGGTCAGTTTTGCGAATGACGAGATAGATCGTCATTCGCAAATCTATCATCGAGACAACACTAGGAGGGTTAAGAATATAATTAGAGCATCGACACTACTTTTTACCATATGCATGGGATAGGTATAGATATTTAAACCTCCACTTTAACATTTTTTCCTGTTGGGATAGTTAAAATGCATGACATACTTTTTGAAAAATCAAATTTATCAATTTGTTTCATTTAACGTATGTATTTAAGTATTCATAAAAACTGGTTAAAACGTATATTGGACTTAAGCTTACTTCATAAAAATTTCAAGTTTTTAATTTTATTGAATGAAAAGATGCATTATGTGGCAAAAAAATCACTTTAAAAAAGTTACTTTTAAGTTCACTTAAACCTCCAAGTGGTTTCAACGAGATATCTCGTTCATTCAGATCTGACCAATTTTACTAATGAAATATAGTCGTCAAGATATCGCCGCCTTTTTCATGATGACCAGAAAAGATCTGGCCAGTTTTCTTTTAATGACGAGATATCTCGCTCATCAAGATCTGGTCAGCTTTGCTATTGATGAGATATCTCGTAAAGACACCACCACCAGGGTTAAAAGGATCCGGAAGGGAATGTTTACATCTTTGAAATATTTCTTAAGAACTCTTTCCAAATAGCTACAAAGAAAAGTAATGCATCATTTTAAAGCTTGAAAACATTAATTAGTCCTCCTGGTGGTTGTCTCAACGAGGTATCTCATCATTAGTAAAACTGACCAGATTTTGTTAGACGAGGTATATCTCCATTAGAAGAAAACACGATCATTAGAAGAAAGCTGACCAGATCTCGTCATCATTAAAAATTCGGCAATAGCTTGATGGTGAGTTCATTCGTCATAAGCAAAATTGGCCGGATCTTGATGAGCGAGATATCTCGTCGAAACCGCGTGGAGGGTTAAAAACAAAAAATATACTTGATTTTTTGCTTTTCTGAAGCGTACTCTAAGCTACTGCGGTTCTAATATTATACACCATGAGCAGTATGGATTAGCCTTGTTGTCAGCCGCCGCGGAACCCAAATAAAGACATGCTTCCACTCACCGCGTCATTTTGTGCAGCTGTCGTCACCAGCAGAAGCCACAGGACGAGCAGTGTTGTCGCACGCTCCATTGTCCGCATGCTTTCTGGTGGAATCCACCCCTTTTCAGTCGTCAGTGTGATAAGGAACCAGCAGGTTGATAACAAGGCAGATAATTTAGTTGACTGAAGCCAGTTTCCAGAGAAAGTTAAAACGATAAGGCGGTGGGCTCCCAACACGACGCGGGTTATGTGATTTTGAAAGTTCTTCGTTATTGTAACGAGTTTGTGGGAAGATCATCCTGAACTTCCTTTTTTCTTTATTTTGTTCAGAACCATTGATTCTGATTCCAAATGATTTTGCCGTTTTTGTTTCATTTTCTTATTTTTTTTTTCGTGTTTTATTGCATACTAACAGAATCACCAGGTGTTTGGTCAACTACCGCTTTCGCTAATAAATGGTAATTCCTATTCATCACATTTAACAACTACAACACTCGAATACAGGTACACAATTATTAAAGACACGATTTCGCAAATTTAAATAAGTGTCAAATTTAACATTTTTGTAGAATGATTTCCCAAAATTATTATACAATGTTTCAAATTTTTTTCAAAACTAATTAAATATTTATTTACCTTGATTACAGATATTCAACGAAAAACATCAAATTGGAAATCCAGGAATACATCAAGAACAGACGAATCAACACAACCAGTCACTAAATGAATGTAAGTACTCACAGTATACAGTTTCATGGAAATACACCCAGCCGTTTGGACGTAGTTTGGGTACACACATGCAGACAGACGGACGAACAGACAGACATCAAACGCACAAGACACCGATTTTGGCCAAAGAAGGCCCAAAACGGATAAATAACTTGAAATGGGTCGAAATATTCAATGTTTATATATTCTATTTTTATTTGTGTAGATGTTCCGCTTGTGAAACAGAACCAGCAAACAAGCCCGAGATTCTGGAAACTTGAAAAATGAATTATTTTACTTGTATTTTTCCAATTAAATTTAGAAGTTCCTCAGTACGAAATGTAACCTGTTTCAATTCTTTACAAACAGATTTTCAAAAGAAATTAAATCTCTAGAGTATATCAGTTTCGTACTCATCGTCAGAATACGAAAGATAAACGAAATTTAGTAATAACAGATTTTATTTTGCTTGACTCCTTATACGTTTTTTTGCAGGAAATGGCATAGCGGATGTCCTGACTAAGGAAGGTTCCTTGGAGACTAACGTCAATGAACCAATTAACGTCCTAGGAAATTTTGAGTCTAAGATCTGCAGTGCCCTCAGGGACACATCTCCTTTTGGTGTATACGGGCTTCACGGACCTGAGGTAAGCTAGTGATCGTTTCTTTTCCCATGGTTTTTACTGTCTTAAGTAAACACGGGGGTCACTCTCCCTAGTTACACAAGCGGTCTTTTTCTGCTTTCATCCCAACTCTCTGTTCCCCAACGCCTCTTTTTTCCCTTTAACATATTTTACATGACGTTGTCTTGTATTTGGCACAGCTTGGCCATATTTTGATCTTTGCGCCCTAAAATGCCAAAATAACCAAGATATGCAATAGTCCGAAGAAATCTGCCAAGATCTCTTCATAGTGGGTATAGAGTAGACCCTATATTCTGGCCTGCTATCTAGTGGGGATGGTAGATTAGGAACTGATGCTGTTCTTCAACTGTGTGTCTAGTTTGCTCCTTCCAGTTTACTTCATGGTTATATTGGGTGTATGCAAAACTGATGAGCATCCTGGTTGCTCTCCATTAGGAAAGGCACTTGAAATTAAGCGTACTTTTCTCGTATCAGTGAATGCCCAGTCACAAGTGTATCCCAGACTTGGTTGGTTGGGGTTTTATGGCACAAGGTCCGATAGCGGACAAGCTGCGCCAAACGTAAGATAAAGTTACCAGGCTTGTTCCCTTTGTTTTTCAAATATGTTGCACCCAAATCTAATATATTTTCAAGGTTCAAAATGTTTAACCAAAGCTTTAACCTAATAAGAAAATCAAATTTAAAGCATGATCTGACATTTTTTTGCAGATATGGATATAGAACAGCAATTACTAAATGGTCTATTCTAATAAAAATATATGAAAAGGCAAATTTGCTTTGAAATACTATTTTCACACTGGTCTACACAATACTGGTTAACACCCAGTGGTCACATGAAAATAATTCACAATTTGCTTCTATATTAAACGTTTATGGAAGATTATTGAACTTATAAACAGTCTTTTTAAAGAAATATTTGAAAAACAATTATCAAAATTTTTGTATTCAAAGGATAGATATTGATTTATATCACTATTATATGTTTTAAAGACTCAAAAGATCAGGACATGTAAAAGAAGTCTCAGTGTTATAAATTAATTTGTGTTGTTGGATTTAAATTTACTAAACATTTTGAGAAGTTGAATGTTTTTGTATTCTGTTATAATGTTTTCGAACATTCGAATTTTAAAGTTTGGCAACTTTTTAGACATGCTGCTGAAAAAGTAGTAGTTTCATAGATTATTCTATGAACATTCGATTGGGGTTACTTTACAGAGCGTTTAGAATTAAGGATCACTATTCTCAATGTAATTATATGGTCAGTTCTGTGCATTTGTAATATAAATTTATGGTCCACATTCTATAAAATCTTTTCTAGACCTGTCGAAATTTTTCTTTACGGTAACTAAGATCAATTTTAATTAAATGAATAAAACAAAAAAAATAGTACATAAATAATAGCATAGAAAATAGGCCATAATTCTGAAAGATTCTAATAATAAAATATATAAAACAGGCTAAAATTCTATAGAATTCTAAATACCACATTCCATAGCAATTTTTACAGAATTCTTTTGTAATTTTTCGTCAAGTTGCCTACGATTGAATTTAATTAAATAAAAAATGCAAAAATTAACACTGAAAGATTGTTAATACAGAGTAAATAGCTACGCATATAGAGGGAACACTGCCATAGGAAGCCATGATCTTCTAAATAACATGGGAAATCACTTAGACGGTGGCGCCCTCGGTGGGTGGGTGTGTCAATACTACCATTGCAACCGATCTAGCTTTGTTTCCATAACAACTGAACTAAGTGAGGATTGTTTATTTATTGTTTTGTGTTTATTTCGTATGTACATTTTAAGTTTATGCTACAGTGGTGGGGTTGTTTATTCAAATGATGTCAATAGATTTGTTTATTTTAATTCTGGAATAGATGGGGTCAGGACTGCTGTAGCACAAGCTTCAAATATACGATAAAGCAGATTTGATTTAAGTACATCCCATCCGTTAGATGTTTATTTAATTTGGCTGTTTCATTCTCTATGATTTGAAAGGCCATTTGCATTTTTGCTTTGTATTTCTAATTAAAAGCTAAGTATTCTTTATATATTTTTAGCATAAATGTTTTAAATAATTTTTAATGTCTTCTGAAATTAAAAAGAACTTTAATTTATGAAAGCCATTTGTGAATTTTACTAATGTGCGAACTTGTTTATGTATTCAATTTTAATTTATTCTTTTTTAAGTTAATGCTTTTTTTAAATACGAAAATATTCCAAGACAAGCCCTTTCGATTTATTATTTAGAAGATTGTTGATCTATAGTCTGAAAAATTATTTGAACGAAAAAACATTAGAATTTTTTTTATTCACACATAATCAGGTATTTAGTCTGTGATTAGGTACATCATCCATTTTTGAACAAATTAAACAATTTGAAAAAGGAAAATGAAGTATTCATATCCGGAACTAATCACAATGTTGAATATCCTTCGCAGTTGAGTATAAAGAAGGAAAAGCAAGTAATAAATTACTCTTTTCCGCTGCTAGGCTCCACAGTTCGCCCCCAGGGGCATTCCTTCTTTAGGTTTGTACGGGCTTCACAACCCCGGGGTACCTGAGTGATCTTCCCTTTTTCACTCTTCTTCTCCCCTCCCCTTCTGCTTTTTGCTTTTCCTTCCTCCCTCGTTGTGGTTACCTCTTCAGAGGTGAGGGCTCCCCTTGAGAAGCTTTTCGCCGCCCTGTGCTTCCAGCTCCTCTCGAGGATTATATCACCCACGTGTTTGCCGTGCGTGGAGACCTGTGTCTTCGGAAAAGGTGATCCTGGTGGTTGAGGGACAACATAACGCCCCAATACATTACTTTGGCTCCTGCTTCGAATAAACAGGAAGTGTGCTTTGGTTCGAGTACATTAATCGGCTGGTGGGTATATCCTGCTTGGACTAAGGACCCGCTCATTAACTAGCTCCTTAGGGCAGTCATAGAGATGACCTGGGTTCGTATAGTCCCCGGCTAGTACTGGTGCAGGAACCTGTACCCCCTCGTTGGGCTCCATGGTGGGTGGTGCCGCCGGGGACTGAACATCTAATTTTTCATCATGGAAAACCAAATCTCAACTTCTCCTTCAGTGGAGCAACTAAATAATGAAAATGAAACTAATATATCTGAAAAATTTTTCATCATAAAAAGTAACGAAGGCAATCTTAAAAATATATCGGCTATTTTATTACACAAAACAATATTAGGAATGGTAGGAGAGACCAAAAATATTAAAAAAACACTAGCAGGACATGTACTCGTTGAAGTTGCAAATAAAACCCAGGCTATTAACATCCAAAAAGTAAAATTCGTTGGTCCAACAGAAGTAACAGTTACACCCCATAAAACTTTAAATTCATCCAGAGGCGTAATTTCCGAGTCTGATTTACTTCACGACTCGGAACAAGACATCCTAGAATCCCTTTCCGAACAATCCGTAACTAATATCCAAAGAATCAGTATCTCAAGAAATGGCCAAAAATTTCCCACTAAACATATAATAATAACTTTTAATACACCCAATCTACCAAAATACGTTAAAATAGCTTATATGAATTGCCCAGTAAGACCCTTTATTCCTAATCCCGTCCGTTGTTTCAAATGTCAGAGATTCGGCCACTCTTTCATTGCTTGCCGTGGCAAAGAAACCTGTGCCAAATGTTCCAGTGCAGATCACAAGACCGATACCTGTACGTCATCATCCCTTTGCTGTGTGAACTGCAAGGGCGACCATCCAACTTACGCTAAATCTTGCCCTAAATTTCAAACCGAAAAAGAAATCCAAACAATAAAAGTACAGCAAAATATTTCATTTCCGGAGGCCCGAAAAATTGTTAATGACCGCACCCCGAAACCTGGAATATCTTATTCTTCAATAGTTAAAAAGACCTTCAAAACGACTGGAACTCAGACCGATGTGGCCGTGTTTAAACAATCTGACCAACATAGAACTTCAACGAACCAATCTACAATGCCTTCCTCTCCTAAACCATCAGTAAGCCCAAAACCAATTGACAAAGCTACAAGTAAACCCTCAAACCTGCCGCAACAGAGAACCACACCAGCAACAAAAATCTTCAAGCCGAACCCAACGTCAATAGAACTAAATAAAAAAAAGCAAAGTAAGAAAGACAAACTTACTCCCCGGAACTCTAGAGATCACTCAAAATTACCGGATACCGAAATAGATTTACACCCTTCCACAGACTCAGATATGGAGTTTGGAGATGACAATATTGAAGAAAACGCTGCATTTTTTAGGAAAGGTTCTAGATTTTACAAAAAACCTTCCAAATAAAACCACCCAACCTTTATTTCAGAAGACATTGAAAAGGGCTCTAATTTTTTAAAAAATAAATGGCTATTAATCTCCTAACTTGGAACTGTCATGGTTTTCGTACACATATCGACGATATCAAATCTCTAATAAATAATTTTAACCCTGTTTGCCTAGCCCTTCAAGAAACATACTTAACGCCTACTAACACAATGAATTTTAAAAATTATAATTTAATAAGAAATGATTACATCCACGGTGCACGCGCTTCGGGCGGTGTGGCTCTGATGACTTTGCAGAATTTTCCATCAAGAAGAATTTCACTAAATACGAGCATTCAAGCAATAGCCATTCAACTTCATATTAAATTTTTACTAACAATCTGCTGCATATATCTACCCCCAAATGAAAGCGTTAGTCAGCAGGAACTAAATGATTTAATAACGCAACTTCCGTCTCCATACTTCATCATAGGGGATTTTAACGGACACAACCCTCTTTGGGGAAGTAATGATTTTAACACAAAAGGACAACAAATTGAAAAATTGATGGATGACCATTGTCTCTGCCTTTTAAATGATTCCAGTCATACATACTTCCATACTCCGACCCAAACCTTTCACACCCTGGACCTTGCAATATGCTCCCCTACTTTGCTTTCATTTTGGGACTTTAAAATTGACAATGATCTGCACAATAGCGATCACTTTCCAATCATTTTAACATATAACTGCAATGACGTTTTACTACCCAGACGACCTGTGCGATATATATTTGAGAAAGCGGATTGGACTCGATATCAGGTGGAATCAAACATTTCCGACAACATGGTTATGATGCCTAGCATAAATGATGCCGTTGAAATGATAACGAACACCTTGATTAAGGCGGCAGATGTGGCTATCCCCAAAACATCGGGTAAAATGCCTAAATTATGGAAGCCTTGGTGGAATGAAGCATGCTCTCAAGCCCATAAATTCCAAAAAAAAGCATGGAACACCTTCAGACGTTATCCCACCACTTCGAATTTGATAGTTTTCAAGCGGGCTAAAGCAGAAGCTCGAAAATTAAGGAGACAGCGACAAAAAGAATCCTGGCAAGAATACGTAAATACAATCGAATGTCGAATATCATCAAAACAGCTATGGGGAAAAATTCGAAAAATTACCGGCAAATATCGTAATCCAAATATATCGTTTTTACTTCAAAATGGACAAGTCGTTTCAGACGTTAAGACAATTGCTGACACCTTGGGAGAATCTTTTTCTAAGGTATCTCATGAGAGCTCTTACCCCCAAGATTTTATTAATTATAAGCGACGTGAAGAACGCAAGACGTTAAACTTTCAACCATCCGCTCATAAAACTTACAATCGTAAGTTTACCATATTCGAACTGAAAAATGCATTAAGGAAATCACACCCGACTTCACCGGGCCCCGATCATATTCATCTAGACATGTTGACCCATCTCAATGAAGATTCATTACAAAACATTTTACTTCTTTATAATAGAATTTGGACAGAGCAAGATTTTCCGACAACCTGGCACAGAGCTATTATTATTCCAATACCGAAACCTGGGAAGGATCCTCAAGACCCTAATAACTATCGACCCATTGCCTTGACAAGCTGTATCTGCAAAGTCATGGAAAGAATGGTGAATGCTCGGTTGATACATGTCCTTGAGTCTGAAAAACATCTATCGGAGTTTCAAAGCGGATTCCGTTTTGGACGAAGCACCTACGACAATGCCTTAATGCTGGAATCCTCTATCAGAGATACATTCGTCACAAAGAAGCATTTGGTAGCTGTCTTCTTCGATATGGAGAAAGCTTACGATAGGACATGGCGATATGGCATAATGCGAGACTTATACGAGATGGGCTTTCTGGGAAATCTCCCACTATTTATTCAAAACTTTTTATTGACAAGGACCTTTAGCGTTCGCATTAATAATATTTTATCAGATGACTTTTCACAGGACGAGGGTGTTCCCCAAGGAAGCGTTCTAAGCGTGATACTTTTTATAATTAAAATCAACGGTATTATTAAACAACTTCCTCTATATGTGCACGGAACGCTTTTTGTAGACGATTTCCAAATATTCTGTTCTGGAATCAATGTACCTTTTATTGAAAGACAACTCCAAACGGCTATTAGAATTGTAAGTAAGTGGGCAAACGAAAATGGTTTTGTTTTTTCTTCGCAAAAGACTGTATGTGTACATTTTACTAGAAGACGCGGACTTTTTCCTGATCCAGAACTTTTACTCGACGGAACTGTTATTCCAGTAGTTCCAGAAATAAAATTTTTGGGTATTATTTTTGACTCGAAGTTATCTTTTCGATCTCATATCAAAGTATTGAAACGAAAATGCAACCAATCATTGAATATTTTATGTAACACAACTTGGGGAGCTGATTTTATTTCAATTTTAAAAATTTACAAAGCTGTTGTCCGATCGAAACTCGATTATGGGAGTGTAATATATGGATCTTCTGCTAAGTCTGTTCTTCAAGCCCTGGATACTATTCATCACCAAGGCCTCCGATTATCCCTCGGAGCTTTCCGCACTTCGCCAGTCCAGAGTTTATATATAATGACAGGCGAGCCGGATTTAAGACATCGACGTGAGAAACTTACCCTAAAATACTATTTTAAGATTAAAGCCAACCCTTCTCACCCATTGCATAATAGAGTAACTAACCCTAAATTTGGAAGTCATTACTCATTAAAACCTTCATTCATTCCATCACTTGGTTTTAGAGTCCGTACCATAATGAATTCATTAAATGTTGACAATCTGGGAATATTTCCTAGAGAAAACGAACCTCCACCTTGGAATGATAAAAATCTACTTACCATCAATGACTTTTCACATTTCAACAAATCATCAACCCCCGATACCATTTATTTACAATTATTCCATTCCCATAGAAACAAATATTCATCTTTTAAAACAGTTTTTACTGACGGATCTAAGAACGGGACAAATGTTGGAGCCGCGGCCGTTTTTGATAATACAACCATTGCTAGAAAATTGCATGGGTGCTGCAGTGTCTTCACTTCAGAGATCTACGCAATAATTTTAGCCTTAAAAACGATTTCTACACACACTAATAAAAACTGGATCTTGTATACCGACTCTAAAAGCAGTATCGAATCCCTATTAAACTGTACACATAAAAGTCATTCCTTGGTTTTAAAAGCAATTAATTTGCTCCTAACATTAACAGAAAATGATTTTCGGATATTCTTTTGTTGGATTCCTGGGCATGTGGGAATCCGGGGCAATGAGAAAGCGGATTTGGCAGCCAAAAACGCAACATTGATTATAAACTCCAATGTCCCGATTCACGACATTAATAGTATTTTAACCCAAGCCATAAATTCATCCTGGCAATCCGCTTGGGATTTGGAAAACCATAACAAACTTCATGATATTCAACCATATATAAAGGGATTCAGCAAAACAAACTTAAATAGAAGTCATCATGTAAAACTGACAAGGCTCCGAATCGGACATTCCTTTTTTACCCACAGACATTTACTGCTGGGAGAACCAGCTCCTTTATGCTCATCATGCAATAGTATTTTTTCCATAAAGCACATATTGACGGAATGCCGGAATTTTAATCCTCATAGACTAAACCGATTTGGTATCTCCCCTATTACCTTAACAGACTTGTTGATGGAACCACATCATAAAAACTTATTTTTATTCCTTACTGACATTGGTTTCGTAAACTCTATTTAGATTTTATAATCGACTGCAACATACACAACTGTACTGAATTTTATTACGTGGCTTTCTGACTCGCTCTAAATAAATACCAGTTATGAACTAGCTATTGTTTGGCGCAGCATGGCCAAATCTGGCCCTTGTGCCATAAAAAACCAACCAACCAACCAACCAGCTCCACAGTTCCTCCGCGCGCAGGCGATTTCCTTCTCTTTATGTAATCACTAGAACTCTAATAAGGGCAGTACGCAATATGTAGTGCAATGAAATTGCCTGCACATTTTTTGTAGTCTCCAACTAACTTGTAAATATATTAATATTTTAATGTCCATAAATTATTTTATTCGAACCTTGAGAAACCGGTGAGTTGCTAAACACAACACTGGGAAGGGTAGTGGAAGGCCACTGGGAAGGGTAGTACGGAACATAAACTCCAGCTTGCAAATATCTGGCACTTCGATGTAGGAAGAGAGCTAACACAGCACGTTAAGATGACATCAATGCATCCTGTCAATTTAGTCGGACAGTTTTTCCACTGAAATTCGACAGACAATCGCAATCGCATCTGTAGTCGGCCACCAAATCCACACTAGTTGATCCATTTTTACACGGCTGGATTTCGGCTTTTCGAACATTTGGCACCCTCGAACATAGTGTTCCCTACATCAGGTAACAAATTATACAATAACATCACAAAAGGGAAAAGTTTATTAGATCTTGACATAAACATAAAAAATACAACTGTATATAAATTAAATGTGCGATAAAATTTTAAATTTTTTTGAAATTCTTATCTTCGAATGTGCAATGCATTTAATACTTTTACTTTACGTTTGACCATCATATGGCCAAATGCTGGCACAAAATACATCTGTGCAGCCATTTCATGTTCTTGATGACTTGAGAAAAATGAAATTCAAGTTCTTAGAAGAAAAAAATTAAGTTTCTTAGCAAGGTCTTAACTACAAATACTCCATGAAAGTATGTATAAAGCATTACAATTTTGTACATAAATCTTTATAATTGTATATAGAGTGGCTCCCAAAAGCGTTCGTACACTTACGAATTTCAATGAAATACTGCTCTATCTATTAATAAAAATTAATATTTCAGAATGGGAATTTTCTAATAACATCTATAACTTGTTCTTAACAGAATATTTTAAAAACATAGTAAAACTCTTTTTTTTGGAAAATCAATAATCAAGAAGTTGCAAAAAGGTACCTCACAAAAGTATTCGTACACTTTAGAAAAGTCTCTACATAAAGGTAAATATTGTAATATTTCGGTTAATTAGTACTTATAGGATATCCTAAAGCAGCGTTTCTCAAACTGCTCCGCGGAGCATTTAGTGCTCCGCAAAACAATTTCCAGTGTTCCGCGAAAAGGTAGGACATGTTTAAAATTTAAAATATTTTTATTAAACATATTTTAAAGTTTAAAATTAAAAATATCTTTTCCGAAAAAAATGGGACAAAAATATTTGAATATTATGACCTTTTGGGCTCTCGGTGTGTAAGAAAAAAATCGAGTATAAATCATTTATCACCGATCAGGTGAAACATTGACTTTTTTAAAAGGTAGTCGGCATTCAATGTGTCAGTTTCTCGTCCGCCAGTCGACAAAACAAATTTACGTCAAAAGGCAACACCAGATAAACAGAACCAGACGACACGGAGCCAGACAGAGGCTGGACTCACTGTCTCCGCGTTTGCAGAAACAATTAGCTTCGACACCTTTCCAGAATTATCGGAAATTTTTTTTATTGCTTATAAAACTGGTGGTTTACTCCTCAAATCAGTTGCACTTCCGAACTCTTATTTTCCAAAAGGATTGCATGAAAACATAAAAGAAAACGTTTGGGTTGTAACACCATACTCTATATCCAAAAAACCATCCTCTCTGACATCACAGGAATATGAATGCTTTCTTGATTTGACATCAGATACAGCGATAAGATCAAAGTTTGAAACTGAGAAATCAATCTCAGATTTTTGGTGTACGCTAAAAGATTAATTTAAAATCCTATCAGATAAAGCGAAACTTATTCTCCTGCCCTCCGCAACCACTTATTTATGCGAAACAGGATTCTCCGCATACGCCGCCCTACTAAAACAAAATACAGATCACGTCTCAATGCAGAACAAGATATTTAGTTGCAACTATCCGAAATTCAGCCAGATATAATCTCATTGTGCAAATCAAAACAGCCTCATCCTTCTCATTAAATTTCTGTTTCACGAAACCAAGTAAAAATTTGTAACAAATGTAATAATGCCAAATTAATAAAATAACAAATTGTGGATCTGCAATATTTGCCTTGAATTTATTTTCAAATGTTTTTTTCATGTGTGTTTTCCGTCTGAAATGGGAAATTAGTGCAGAAAAAAAATTAAATGGTGAAAAATCCAATGTCCTGCAAGTTTAAATGACGAAACTACCTTGTATCGTCGATGCTATTTTGTCGTTCTATTTACTAAATACAGTATATAGCTGCGAGATAAAATTTAGTGCTCCGCGTTGAATTTCCAATTTCAAAGGTGCTCCGAGGCTGAAAAAGTTTGAGAACCTGTCTTATAGAATCCATAACAGCTTTTAAACGTCTGGGAATGAAGTTCACAAGTTTTTTGTAATTTCTGCGTCAATGTTCCTCCATTCTTCAATCATTACTGTTTTTAATTTGCTTTTCGTTTTAATGTCGTGTCTTCGTACTCTAACCTCCAGTTCTCTCCAAATGCGTTCTATTGTGCTTAAATTCGGTGACTGAGGTGGAGTTTTCAGATATTGTGGACAATTATAGAGACACCAGAGGCGAACGTTGAGAGCCGTGTGCTTAGAATCGTTATCTTGATCAAAAACAAAGTTGTTTCCAATACCCAAATTTTGGGCTGATAATTTTAAATTGTCTTTTAAAATATTTAAATAAAGAGCGATCAGTAAATACCAAATTATCTAGTCTTGATGCTGACATGCACCCCACACAAGAACACCTCCACCGCCATGCTTTACTGTTCCAACTAAGTTCTGGGATTAAGTTCCTCATTTTTTCTTCTCCATACAATTATACACCAATCGGAACCAAACATGTTAAATTTGCTTTCATCTGTAAATAAGACATGATTTCAATACATTTCGGTCTTATTTATCATTGATTTTGCGAAGGAAAGCGTAAGCTTTCTATTTTTCGCACACAAAAAATTTTCTTCGGGCAGAACGCCCATTTAATCCAGCTGATCTGAGCACTCGTCGAACAGTTTCAGATGAAAGTAGAAAATGTTTCAGTAAATCCTGTAGAAATTTTTACAGCATTCAAACGTGGATTTTTCAAATTCTCTAACTATAAATCTCTGATTACGTTGAATTAACTTTGCCGGACGACCTTTTCTTACCTTGTTTTCGATCCGATTTTTCTTGAAGCGCATTTTATCACATACAGCACCGTAGACTGGGATAAATTTACTAGTTTAGCGATATTCCGAACTGATTTACTACTACTATGATGTAAAATTATCAATTTTCGAATGCTGTTCGTTGTTTCCTTACGACTACGAGCCATTTTTAAATAATAAATAGAATAATACGAAGTAATCAAACAAAGATTAAAGCCAAACGATTTCTTAAATGTACCACAATGCAGAAATAAAAAAAGCAATAGACGATCATTTTATTTATGAATTTATCCGAAAATGTTTCGGTGTGCGATCATTTTTGTGACGTGTTCTTTCTCTGCTTCCTTGCATTTTCGTTTTTATAAAAAGAAAATGAGTCAATATTTAAAAAAATGTTAGGTTTTATTCAGAATCACATGGAGATGATATGAGAAAATATTTGACTATTCGAATTCAATTCCAGGCTACCGTACTTTTTTCTACAAATTTTTAAAAGTGTACGACACTTTGGGGAGCCACTGTATATGATTCAGAAAAAGATCAATTTTAATTACATAAAAACAGTATCAAATAAAATCACCAACGAATAGCACAAAATAAAATATTGTAACGGCAGCTAGAGAAACGATCACCACGGCAACGTGGGAAAATGGAGTCTTGTTGACTCAAGTGTCGAGAGGAAAAGCCCACACACCATAACGACCACCCGAAAACATCTTCTTAATGATTTCTTAACGACAGCCAGCCAGCAGGGGTCGGAAATCGTTCTGGTTTCAAAACAAAGGGCAGGCGCCTTTCTGTCGCTCTCTTCGACATTTCGAGACCGAGAAGACAGAGATAAATGATGATGAGTTTCCGACAGGGATTGATGGCCCCCTTTCAAGTCCGCCGAAGTCTGTCGTAAAAGTTGAGGGGAAAGACCAACGTGAGACAGCCAATCAAGAACGTGAGAAATCTTCAACACCCAATCCAGCACCGACTAAAAGGCGGACCAGAAACGGAAAGGAGGAGTCGATAAGCACCCAACATATAGAGAGTTTTTACAGAGATCACGAGGGAGGGGAGAGACGGAGACAGAGGATCACAGAGGATCAGAGAGAGGCGGTCAGCAGAGACCGTTTTTGGAGCTTGAAGTGAATATCCGTTCACTGTTGTGCATTTATCCCACCTTGGGATCCTATACTCGCCGGAGTATTTTAGTGAGAAAGGCTCGACCGTAGCCGTAAAGGAGGAGCCTCCTAGAGATCCGTGTAACTGTTCATCCTAGTAGTGATCCTGTCCAGAAAGACTGAGATTTCCTGCCTTGGAACTCTGTATGCATCCGAGTATTTGTTGTTGAGAATAGGCTCACCCGTAGCCGTGCGTTAGACTCCCCCGAGCGAAATTGTGAGGCTCGCCAGCAGCCCTAAGCGCCTCGATAGAACTTTGGACCTTCCAAGGAAACTAACATTAACGAACTCTATATTCATTTTCCGACTTTTTGTACAAATTGTAAAATAAACCAATTTAGTCCAGAATCGGATATTTTCAATGGTAACTAGTCTAGCTACCCGTGAATCAAGACGTTACATTAAACAGCACAATTGTACAGAATTCTAAATACCATATTTTTCGTAAGTTCAATTACGATCGATTTTAATTAAATAAAATGAACAAATTAACACTTTGAAAGATTATTAACAAAAATGAATAATCTTGGGCGAATAATGTCTTAGCTCTAAATAGAACGATTTCGTTTTATCTTCTATAAAAAAATGGGATTTAAAATATTAGCGTAATTCATTTAACTTGATTGTAAAACGATTTTTAAAATGACGCAATTTCACATTAGTGGTTTTGTAATTTATGAATATATATTTTATGAAAAACTAAAAAGGGGGAACTTACCTTTCAAGAGAAGCGAGAAACATGAACAGAGGTCTCCGTTTGCATCAGCAACAAAATGGCTACTGCTCTGAGTGGAACATGTCAAGCTCCGCCTACAAATAGGGTCACCCACACCCACGAAGGGCGCTGTAAGTCATGCCTTCAGTAGTGAAGCCTCTGTATCTGTCACTTCAATTTAAGTCAAGTGACAACAGAGGTTCTTTTAACCGTGAATGACTTCACAAACTCGGAAAATCCAAACGAAACATTTATTACACGGAAGACGTACAAAAACAGAACACGACAGGCTACATTACATACATCAGGATACTCAACGGAAAACAAAATTGTTCTTCCAATCTCAAATTCAGTGGAGTTGTGTTGTTCGCCGCTTCTTTTCACGAAAATTAATAATTCTCGTGACACTCCCACCTTTTGAGTTTACATGCAATTTGGAAACTCAAAACTCGGTATAGTCCATGGCTTCAAAGATCTAGACGTTTGACGGAACGAATCTCACGACCAAGTCGAGTTCCTCGCACTATAGGTTCTCAACTGGAGCTATGTTCGACGGACTTCTCCACGTTCTCACTATCGTTAACGCGTTGAAGTTGTTTAACCTTTCTTCTTGGATCTTTTCAATTCTAGAAACAATTTGCTCTAGAAAATTTTTTCCCGAGGGTGATTGGACCTCAAGTGCATACAGCCGTTGTATTGGCCTTAGGAATTCGCCGTTCTTGGTTTTGAGCTTCACAAGACGAACAGATCCATCTTTTCCTGGGAAAATCTGTTATTTTCCCCAATGGCCAGTTCAAACGCTTTTGGTTGTTAACTTCGATCAAAACCACTTCTCCCACTGTGAATTCGTGGGTGCTCCTGATCTTTTTCGTTTGCTGTTTAAGCTGCCCTAAATATTCTAATCTGAAACGACTTCGGAGATGCTCTCGAAGTTTCATCCGATAGAGCTGCCTCTTGTAGATTCAATGATTCCAAATGGTCAAGATAGGAAACACCACTTCCTTTAACCTCTCGTAAAAACATAGAGGGTGTCATGGCATCAAGATCGTCATCCTCAGAGATGTAGATTAAAGGTCTTGGATTTAAAACCTCTTCATAATCAGAGTACTGTGTTCAGTTCTTCGTATCTTAAGGATGCTCTACCCAAGACTTTCTTTAGAAGATCTCTCACAAGTCCAATGAGCTGCTCCCACCAACCTCTCCACCATAGAGCTGATGGTGGAATAAATTTCCAGGTTATTTGTTTTATCTTTCCATCTTCGTTGACCCGCTTCCAATCAATACTCTAAAGCAATCGATTGGCTCCCACAAAGTTTTTACCATTATCAGAGTAAATCATGGACGGTCTTCCACGACGAGAAATAAAATGTCTGAATGCTAACAGAAATCTGTCGATAAAGAAGAGACGATTCACGGAACGACCCCCTCATGTCCCGCATAGATTAGCAGGTTGCGAGTGGTTTGAAATGGTCGTCCGTGAACATACAGGTGCGAACACCCGCCCACAGGGGACGCAGCCCTTGAGGCGACCGCAGGTCGCCTTCTTGGCCCGGTACAACCCAATGTTCAGGGCAACAACGCCGCCAAATTAGACAGTAAGTATTTCGAACACTACAAAGCGAACGAAAAACAAACAACGTGTCAATGATGAGAGGAAGAGTGGGACCCTCCCATTTTTGTACCCTCCACGTCATGCGTAGAACACACAAGTGAACTGCGACAACAAAGTCCGGCCGACCTCACACATCGGAACTCCATCCACCCGAAGTTCCCCGAGGGGTTGACAACGAGTAGGGTGATCACTAGTACGCTGCCGAACCGAACCCTGTTGGGAGTCTTTCAAACTAGACATAATTATCAACGTAGAAAGAATCTTTCCAGGTTCTTGCAGTATCCGAAAGTTTCTGTGAGGCCTCCTCAAGATGACGATTCAATGCTGCTGCCAGAAGAAACGGACTGCAGTTAATACCAAATACAACTCTTCGATGTCTGTAGATCTTAGTTTCATTTGCTTCGGTTCTCCATAAGAATCGCAGATAATCAGTCCTTTTTTCTTATTCCGATCTGAAGGAAAACCTTTTCAATGTCTGATGTTAGTCCAACAGGAAATTGTCGGAAACAATTCAGGACAGAAGGAATAAATTCTATCAAATTAGGACCCTTTTCTAGACATATTCGGTGAGGATGATTAAGTTTACCAGCAATATCAGCTCCAATAAGTGAATAGTTGGTGATGAACAAGACGATAAACATTCTTGATCAGAAAGCTTAATTCCGTTATCTTCTAATTCCTTTGACCAGAAGACTGTTTTCATCTGAGGAATTTCTGAACAAATATTTTCTTGGTCAGGAACATTGAAATTGCAATGGTAATTTTTGTCAAAATCACTGGCAAAGATCTAATACTCTATGTTTTTGTTGGGTTTTTACCCCTCCAAATAAATTGTGAATCAGGGTGTTCTCCCTTACAGGAGGACATTTAAACTTCGAGACAGCTTCTTTCGTTATGTAAGATTTTTGACTTCCGGTGTTTATCAGTGCTCTTACTGCAATATCTTGGTTTTTCCCTCGAAAAAGCACAACTAGAATTTGGAGGAAAACACTTGCAGAACAAATTGGGTTAGACAGTGTATTTGATTGTTCGGTTGGCTTATCACCGGCTTCAGTAGCTGTTTCTTTTTGTTGAAAGATCCACTAGTTCCTATATTGGGGCACATCACAAGATGTCTTTTGTCAGAGTGTACATACCTGACAGAGGTTCTGCATTGCTTTGCCACGTGATCACGCTGGAGACATCTGTAACAACAGCCTCGTATCTTTAATCGAGTTGTTCGTTCATTCAAATCGGAATTTCGAGCACAATTACAGTCCTTTGATTCATGGACTGTAATTTTGGTTTTCTCTATCACAGAATACACATTTTAAAGTAGTAGTACTTTGATTTCCTGAAAATAGTCCTGCAGCCGTTGGTAAATCTCATTTTGGTTTGACAGCTTTCGTGCTTTCTTTCAGAGAATCCATGCATAGCCAGAGCTATTCTGTCTTCATTTTCAACTTCATTCTTCAGGAAACTCATTAAACTGTCCAATCGAGATTCTTTTCTTCATTTTCCCTGTCGATCCATTTATTGTTTCTCTGCCAAGCTCTTAAAACTTCCTCACTCAAATAGGATTCAACAAGTAAAAAAAAGCATGGCTGCATACTTTTTGGTGGTAACACCAAATAAGTAATCTAAATCTAGTAATCTAAATTGCTTTTCAATGCGATCATAAACTCTTGAAAGTTTCACTTATTTCTCTTTCGGGTTGAATGTCAAAGTCAGTTTCAAAAGCTCTCGAACATTGTCTCTGCCAAAGCGAGATTTCAAGCAGTCAACTGCTTTGCAATAGTTTCCTGCGGATGGAGGAAAACTTTCAACGAGTTCTCTTCAGGCTCTGGAGCTCGATATAGTGACGAATCAAGTATTGGAACTTGTCAGCCTCATCGATGTCTTCATCCATTTTTTTAAATTGCCCCGAAAACGGCAGCCAGTCTTTAATTTCCCCACCAAATTTCTTTAATTCTAATCGAGGTAGTTTAAAATTTCGTTTAGAAACACTGGCTTCGGAGTGAGCATCAATGACCAAGGAAGATTCGAATTAACAATCAAACTTATCTTTTTAAATTTGTGTGCATATTCGTCTGCTCTCATCATTTCGTTTCCTAAATCTTATTCCTGCACGCTTTCTGCAGCCAGTATAAAACCCAAAATACTCTCGTTAAGCATTGAAAGTTATTGATGCTTTTTACCAAGCAGCTGAAATGTCGCCAAAAAATCTAAGTCTTCGGTTATCTTGGCGCTTTCCTGTTTCATTCAAGACGTTAAACAAGCGAGTAAATGCAGTTCGAACAATCTTTCGTTTCAATATTAAGGCATCCATTTTCGTATGAAAAAGTTTTAAAAAAAACAGTTCAGCAAATAGATAAATCTCTAATAGAAGGCAATTTACCTTCAAATAAGTTCAGTTGCCGTTCAGAAAGTTGCCCTTCGTCGAATCGTTGATTCCCAAAGTCAAATTACGGTTCTGTCACGGACGCCATGTCACTTCAATTTAAGTCAAGTATGACAACAGAGGTTCTTTTAACCGTGAATGACCACAAACTCGGAAAATCCAAACGAAACATTTATTACACGGAAGGCGTACAAAAACAGAACATGACAGGCTACATTACATACATCAGGATACTCAACGGAAAACAAAATTGTTCTTCTTCCAATCCGTGTAATAAATGTTTGTAAAATATAATAAATAATAATAATAATATAATAATAATAATAATAAAATAATAATAATAATAATAAAATAATAATAATAATAATAATAATAATATAATAATAATATAATAATAATAATAATAAATAAATAAAAACAGAACATGACATCAGAATACTCAACGGAAAACAAATTTGTTCTTGTTCTTCCAATCTCAAATTCAGTGGAGTTGAGTTGTTCGCCGCTTCTTTTCACGAAAATTAATAATTCTCGTGATAGTATCTATGGCCTAAATAAAACGCGTGGTTCAAAATTACGTGGTGTTGTCCTCGGATCTTTCCCTTTGGGATTGATCCCGGACCGTCACCAATAGCCCATTGTGTTGCTCCAGTGTGACGTTAATTGAAATACCCAAATACCCTAAATAAAACGCAACTTTTTCTACCAAAACATTGAAATTCAAAATATTAGAGTAACTAATTAACTTGTAATACTATTTTTAAAATGGAACACAATTTTACATTAGTGGATTTGCACACAAGTTTTGAATTTATATTTTAGTTTAGAAAAACTGATAGCAACTTACATTTCAAGATTAGCGGAAAACTTGAATAGACGTCATTCCGTTCATTAACAACAGCACGAGAATTTTATTATACGTCATTTTAAATCATATGAAAAGATAAATAATTAAGTATTCACTTCGGAATTGATTCCGGAGTGACGAAAATAGCCCGTGTATTAATTCAGTTGGAGGTCAATTAAAACTAACTACCACTTATTTAACTTTTTCAACTGAACTGAAATAAAATGAAAAGGTGTGTTTTAAAGCGCGTTGTTTGTTGTGGAAGTATAGTAAGTAATTGCTTTCTGTGTAACAAGACGCAAGAACTTTTCAATTCCAATTGTTTTCTGAAATTATAAAAGTAATCCTTCAACACGGTAATAACGTCTCAGAAAATAAACGTATGTTCGATTTTCTATGACTGCTACAAGTTACTTGTCAAGCGGGATATCAGTGCAAAAATCAGAACTGTCAGTGGGTTGTAAACGGACGGAATTATTTTTTGATCTTACATCCCTTGACTTTAAGTAATATAAGCCATAAACTTGGTTGTCGGAACATTTTCTCTCAGCAAAACAATGCCTGTCCACTGCCCAATTTGCAAGAGGCAGTATAACAGAAAAAAAGATCTGCAAAAACATACCGAAACACATACTGCAAAAATAGTCTACGAATGTGAGGTGTGCAATGAACAATTTATCAAGTATGATGATTTCAGTCGACATTCTGCTTGCCACAAGCTCAAAGCAAATATAGAATGTGAAATTTGTCACCTTAAATTTCAAAATAATTATAAACTTGAAATTCATTTCCGTAAACATACAGGTGAAAAGCCATTTGTTTGTAAAATTTGTGAAAGAGGTTTTATGCAGAAATGTACCTTGGAAAGGCATGAATTGCTTCATAAAGGAGATAAACCGTATGCTTGTGATTACTGTGACAAATGGTATGTTCAGCGAACTGATCTGGAGAAACACCTATTCTTGCATGCTATGAAAAATGGTGAAGTTTGTGAAATCTGTGGCAAATCTTTCCTGGGAAAGAGCAAGACACGAATGATTAGGCATCTTCGTACTCATACTGGTGAAAAGCCGGCGGTCTGTGATATCTGCAATAAGTCATTCAGCCAGAAGGGTACATTGAAAAGACACTATTCAACTCACACTGGAAAAAAAGAGTTTGTTTGTGATGTTTGTAACAGGTCCTTCACGCAAAAGAGCCAACTCTCTCAGCATTATGCCATCCATAAGGTAAAGGAGATGCTTGCTTGTGATCTCTGCGATGCTACATTTGCTCTGGAACGTCATCTTGTGCAACACAAGCGTACTCATGTTGTTTATTTTACACAGAAACAGGAACATTTTTTGCTGCCCAAGTCAGAGGAAAATAATATGTTGCTTACTTTAAATTCCGATGAACCACTTGTTGAAGATATTCAAGAAACTCCAGAACAAATGGAATTATCTGATAATTTTGCAAATGCATTTCTTGCACCATTAGAAAAAAATTTGCCATCCCAGGATAAAGTTATCGTAGAGGATTTTCAAGTCACTCGGGAGTTGGAAGACGTACCGATTCAATTAGAAAATATATATCCTGGTGATGTTACAACTGTTGATGTCACAGGCATCTTATTAGAAGAGAGTGCTCCTGTGCACAACATGTATGTGGTTCCTTTTGCTGTTTATAATAATTTGTTATTAACAAACTTTTAAACCTCATCGCCATTACTTTTCATAATTCCATTTTAAGCTTGTAAGATTTGGTAGAAAATCCCCACCAAATCAAAAAATCTGCAACATTACATTTCTTCGTTCTCATCTTTCATGTCTTTTAAAACTTTAATCTGTTTTATGCGATCAGGCCATCAATTCCATTTCTTTATTTGTCTGATTAAATGGCTTTTCTCATATAATAATAATGTTTGTTTAAGTAATAATAAGTAATGTTTTTAAATAAATTTATTTTTGGTACGACTTAATTTGAGTACTTAATCTATTTTTAATAGGTCTTACTTTGTTTCATGTAATTTGTCTGTTTTTGGATCTTGCGCCTTAAAAGCACCTCATATTTTTGATATATTGTGGCAACTTATGGAGTGCGACACATGGCATGCTTCTTTTCATCTCAATTTTACTCATGACCTGGGTGGAGTTATGCAGCCTGTTTAATTCTTTTTGGAAGAACAATTTAACTTTTCTAATTTATTTTACCAATGGTTGACCTACTTGCATTACATCTTCTATATATCATCTAAACTACATATATCTGAACAGCAAATATATATTTTTAAATATACTTTTATTGTTAAACTTATAATCTTTTACTGGTTTGCATTATCTTGCATTTGGCACAGCTTGTCCATCTTTGGACCTTGCATCATAAAACCAACCATCTTGATTCAGACAGAGGGGGAAATCAATGGAGAAGAATGCTCAATACCTCGTTTTATTTCTCGATCAGGTCATATGTGGGTTACAGTGTTTTGCTTTTGCTGAACATATGGTTCTTTTGCCTGGGCAAACTTTGCTTGATATTGCTAACTTTTAATTAATTAAAAGTATTTATACTTAACAAAACTAAACATCCTTTTTAATATACATATCCCTCCCACTTGCAATGTTTTATTTATGTCAGTAAGTTTTTTTGACAGTGTTCTATGAATTTGAGGAAAAGTTAATCAAGAATTTTAAAAACTATTATGATCTTTGTTTCTTTTATAAGTAAATATCAAATTTAATAACTAGTAAAAGTTTGAAAACCTGGGCTTGAACCGAGTACAAGTATTCAGAACATTTGTAGCAGCTTTAATTTAGTCATTCTATTTAATAAGCCATTGTATAAAAAGGTTATTCATAATACAAAAGATTTTGAAGACTCCACTAAAATTGTCGTCACATGTCCTTATTTTGAGATAATGGTAGGTCATGCACTAAACATTTCTATTACACAAATTGTATTGAGTTTGATATTTTAGATTTAAAAATGTTTTATTAATGGGGAATATTAGGATATAATTTCTTTGAATCTAAAACAATATGGTTCTACAGCTGTGAATTTTTGGAGTCCCAGTTTTATTTGAACTGGTTTTATAAGATACGTCTAATGTTGGGCATATCCATAATTTGTGTATTGGAAATTATGGCAATTTAATTTGAAGTCTGGGTTACCTAAGAATGTGGTGACAGCGTATTGATTGTAATGCATTTGTATATTTGATATTGGGATTTTGCCTTAAAAATTATTGCTACTGTCTTTACATGTCACTACAAAACAAATTTTTCAAAACAAGTCAAAAATATTTAATTTGCCAACTTGGTAGAAATTTCATAGACATGAAATGTAATTGAATTGCAAATAAAACAACCTGAATTTTATTACTAATCAGTCAACAAAAAATTTTGTACATAAACGCATTTTTATTTGATTAAGTTTATTTGATAAGCATGTCTGCCTCAGAGTTTTTGTCATGAAATGGCCGATGGGATCAATCTTCCTTTTTAACTGCATCAAACCGTTTCTTTAATTGACATTAAGACATCCACGAGGGAGTTTTTTAACTCTCGTGGCAAGTCATGGAATCTACAGGTGAATATTAAATTGAATATCATAAAAAAAAACACACACACATGTGGCCAGTTGCTCCAATGCGAAGGACCAATGTCAAACTGACTCGCTTACGCATTGGGCATACCCACTTCACCCATCGTCGTCTTTTGTTAGCAAAGAGTGCCCCTCTATGTCACGTATAGGCCAACCTATTGCCCTTTCCCCATAGTCATCTTTGTCTTAATCTGCATTTCCAAGGTTTGAACTTATTTTCATTTTGACGCACGCCGCTTCTTTTTGAAATGCAAGATGCAGTTGTGGAATTCCCGCAATTGTTTGAAGGAACACAGTGGGTGCTGTTCTGTAACTGCCTGTAATTGGGTTCAGAAATTTTCGTTGTATCCCATTTAGCTTTCTTACAGTTCATTGAGTTGTGTTATGACTCCAGATCACTGCACCATGACTCAACACTGTTTTGTACTGCAGCTTTCGAAATTTTTGCCTTATTCTCCATCTTGTTCCAGCTATTCTTTATACTATAAAGAATATGTTCCAATTTCAAATGCTATGAAGTTTATAGCATTTGAAATTGGAACATGGCTTTTTGTCCTAAAGCCTACATGAGCCACCCAATTTAACTTCTCGTCTAATGTAAGTCATAGGTACTTTAAAGTACTAGTTCGTTTTATTACAGTAGATGGAAGGTCCTCTTGAAAGATTTTCTAAGGAGAAGGTACTTAGTTTTTCCCCTGACACGTTCAAATCTTGCTGATCTGTCCAGGTTTTTAACAGGTCCAGTGCATTTGTGGCTAGCTCACTTAATTTGAGCTCTGATTTTTCCCCGATTATAAAGGCAAAGTCGTTAGCAAATGCTTGCATGTGGACTCCTTCAGGACATGGTAGATCCAATGCTTCATCGGCCACGATATTCCACAGCATTGGTTTGCTACATGATCCCTGTGGACAG
This sequence comes from Meta bourneti, assembly GCA_933210815.1. NCBI lineage: Eukaryota > Metazoa > Arthropoda > Arachnida > Araneae > Tetragnathidae > Meta > Meta bourneti. The sequence continues at coordinate 54,172,546 of OW119932.1, forward strand.
CCTTTTCCTTGATTGCCGGGCCCTAGCTTGTCATGAGCATGACTTTTCTGTCCTCAAGTACTTTAGCAAGAGTAATATTAGACGGGCATTTAGAATTCGTTATCTGTTCTTGATATTGTAGTGAAGATTGTCGAATACCCCCTCAACATCAACCGACAGTACAGCAACATGCAGTTTTTCTTTTTCTGTTCATTAATTTTGTTTAGCAAGGTTTCTAGAACATCAGATGAGCCCTCCTTAAATCCAAACTGAAGTGCATGTCTTTCTGTGTTTTCAACTTGATAAGTCAACCTTTTGTACTGTGTTTGAGGGATGGACATTGGGTCAATTTTTTTAAAGCTTATGAAATAAACTAGTTAACAAATAGGTGTTTAAATAAAAATTTAGTAGATTTATCCAAAGAAATCAAATTTATTCCAAGTAATGTAAATGTACACATGGCCTAAGAAAAAATAACATTCAACAATATTCCTATATATCATTCTTTGGCTCTCTTATATACGTATGGGATGTGTGGAGCTGCTTCTGGCATGTAATGTTTGTCCATTTTGGGTCAAATTTCGATGATCCTATCACTAGAATGGATTTCAAGTGTTCGTCTGACAAGTTAGCCCTGTACTTTGAGTTGTACTCTAGAATTTTGGAGGTCGTACCCCCAGTTGATGCTATGAGCATTTAAATCACCGCCAATTAAAAAGTATTCATTTCCACCTTTCCTAACATTCTCGCTAAGCTCTTGAAGAGTTACTTTAAGTACCTCTTGAGGTGATGAGTAAGCTGAAAAGACCATTAGAGGCCCGTTAAAATTTTCATTTTTAACCACCTCTTATCGGTAATTACAATAATAGCTGGATGCAGATTTCTATTTGTTATTATAATCCCCGCTTTTTTATTTTTCAAGATCCACGAACCGGGTATTCCTATGATTTCATTTTCCTTTACATATGGCTGTTGTACCAGAATCACATCTGGTTCGTATTTCTCTCATAAAAAAGAGTTGGCTTGTTGGAGCTCTTGTTTTTCTTAGGTTTATTTGAACGAATGTCAATGTGGGACGAATTTGTGTACTTATGAATTGAGTTGATGTGGGGTGTGACATTTTAATAGGCGATTGTCTTTTTGAATATTTTAACTTCTTGAGATAGCGGGGACATATAACATCTGCTGCAGAGTGAACCATGTTTATATGGGCTCCATATTTTCCCACTTGCTCCCAACAATTGATGCATTTGAGAAATCAGCTTTTGCATTCAGCTGTTTTATGTGAACCAGAACAATGTGCACAATTTATTTTGTGAGTATGGCAATTGTTTTGAGTGTGGCCATACATTTGACACCTATAGCACCTCTTGATATTAAAATGTTCTTTAGCATTGTATGTTGACCATCCAATGCTGATTTTTTTCCTTGATTTTAAGTGCTTGAATTGTGGGGCTGGTAACGACACTATGCAGTGAATATTATCTTCATTGGCTTTAATTTTGAATTTAATTTGTGCCTCTTCTGGCAATGCTTTCGTTTATGTACAAATAGATGCGACTATCTCATCATCTTCTGTTTCTTTCGGTAATCCAAATATTTTTAGTCTTAGCGTTCTAACGATAGGTTTTCTCAATTGGATTAAATTATTTAAAACGCAACTATTGGGGGTTTATGCATTCCAGCAGCTTTTCAATGTCTCCGCTACAAATTACAACAATTCCATTATTTTTGTAAGGGTCTTGTCTTTTTTATTTTTATTTGTTTTGTTTTGAAGGCTTAATATGTGTGTGTGTGTGTGTGTGTGTGTGTGTGTGTGTGTGTGTGTGTGTGTGCTGTTTCACTGTTTTCTATTGTGCCTTGAGAATCTTCGATTTTGGGTATAGGAGGATTGTGGAAGGTGTCTGCTTTCTATTGGGTTTTGATTTCTTAATCTCATAAGATTTCAAAATTTGTGGGGCCTTTTCTTGTGGTGTGGATTGCTCATAAGCAAATCTCCTTCCAAGTTGTAAAATTGAGTTGCATACGTTTCTTGATGACTTTGTGATGTAGTGCCTGGATGGTGTAATTGGGTTAATGATGTGTCCCAGTTCTGCTAGATCTTCCGAGTGAGTATCTTGAAAGGAAAACTCTCCACTTTGTGACTCTACCAAAGAAATCATGGAATAGATAGAGTTGCTCCGTCTCAGGTTGTAGGAAGAATTAACTGCTTTTTTTATAATATACGTTTTCGAACATTAGAATTTTAAAGTTTGGCAACTTTTTAGACATTCTTCAGAAAAATAGTTCCTTATTATGGCCCATTTTTCTATGAACATTAGTGTTACTTTACAGAGCGTTTGGAATTATCACTATTCTCAATGTAATTATGTGGCCAGTTCTATGCAATTTTTTTATATATGAATTTTACAATAAATTTATGGTTCATATTCTATAAAATGTTTTGTAGAATTCTGTCGAAATTTTTCTTTACAGTAACTAAGATCAATTTTAATTAAATGTATAAAAACAAAAAATAGTACATAAATAATAACATAGAAAATAGGCCATAATTCTGAAAGATTATAAGTAAGATACATTTAAATTACATATGTAAATAATAAAACAGTATGTAAATAATAAAATATATGTACAACAAACAGTACATAAATAATAAAATGTATAAAACAGGCCAAAATTCCAAATACCACGTCCCATAGAAATTTTTACAGAATTCTTTTGTAATTTTTCGTCAGGTTAACTACGATCGATTTTAATAAAAAATGGAAAAATTAACACTGAAAGATTGTTAATATAAATTAGTAATCTTTCTTAGGCGAATAGTCTTTGCCTTAAATAAAACTTAATTTTTTCTGTCAATACATTGAAATTCAAAATATTAGTAATAATTAATTTAACTTGTAATACTATTTTTAAAATGAAACACAATTTCATCTTAGTGGACTTGCACAATCTTTGAATTCATATTTTATTTAAAAAAACTGAACACTTTCCTTTTAAGATTAGCGGGAAACTTGAATAGAGGTCTTTCCATTGGGACTCCAACCGGAGGATTGCGAGTTCGAATCCAACCAAAGACCATCGAGCATAAAGGGGGCTGAGGCACGTTAAATCTGTCGTGACCTCAAATGTACTCACGTTGACGTGGTGTGCCAGATCAGGTGTGACCTCGTCATCTGACCGTGGTTCAAAAATTATGTGGTATTGTCCTCGGATCTTTTCCTTCGGGGGATGATCCTGGATAGTCGCCAATAGACCGTTTTGTTGCTCCAGTGCGATGTTAATTAAATACCTACCTATCAACCGTTGATTTATAACAGCATGAAAAGAAAAGTTTAAATAATTAAAATGTACTGTAAAAAGAGAGAGAATTCATATAAAGCAAAAGATTTTGTCGAAAAGAACGAAGCTAAAGTCACAGTGGGGTTAGCGTTTACTAAAAGGCTCTGAGGGTTACAAAATGGCGACTGGGATCTCAGTGGAATTTGAACACCCGCTCAAATTATGGTCCACACCACAATCAAGGCCGCTGCAACACAAGCCTTCCGTGACATCTCTATGCGTAGCTATTTGCTGTGTTCACTTCGGGATAGATCCCGGAACTTCGACAATTGTGGTGGGCAAATCGAGTCAGTAAAGAGTCGTTTACCAGAAACAACTAACTTTGGTCTTCCGGTACATGCAGCGCAATCTGTTGATAACTTTTAGCACTATTCCGTGTTTTTTGGTTTGTTGAGAGGGAACCTCGGCTTCGAATCCATTTGTGGGATGGGAATAGTTTCCCTCCCCTCATTTATCGGGCGAGAACTGAGGAGTGTAAAACTCGCTTCGTTGCATTTTTTCTGAGAAGCGATTGCTGGTCGTGTTTTATTCGCACTTCACGATAAGCTTTTTTTTTATTCACTTTTTAAATTTTACTTTATCTTTCAGGGAGCAATTACAGTTCTACCTTCGAGAGTCTGTTTCGTAGGGAAATTTTACTTTTAACATTTTAAAGTCCTATCTAAGGCTTCCCGACCCTCGCCTCTCGAACTTACCATATGGTTTCGAGCCTGTAGTAGAGGCGTGGAAACAAATCCACTACCAGCACGAGGGGGAGAGCAAAGAGGACAGGAAGAGCACACGCCCCCAAGAGGGCGCGTGGGCTTTTATTGATTTTCCAAAAAGGTACAGGGGCCTACAATTGGCGCCAAAAATGTGAACATCTAAAATATTTTTTAAATAACATCAAAATAACAACACAGAAAAGCGAGCACCAATACATCTAAAAGTTTATAATCGAACAACTAAAATACAATATATCCATACTTATTCAAAAAAGTCCCCATCAACAGCATATAATTTAATTTAAAGATCGTTATACCAACACAACTGGTTTATAAATCGCCTTAATAAATTCACTGGTTGGCTAAACAAAAATTAAAACACTAGAATATAAACACAAGGGAAAAAGAAACACCAAGTAAAGAAAAATAAAATGCAACATCAAATAGCCGAACGTTTAAAATCGACCAGCAAGGCAACAGAAAAATCACAGGAGATAAACCGCAAAACATTTGGATATCCTGTGTATATCGATGAGGCTGACCAAGGTGGCTGGAGGCCAATCAGAACAAATATATCATTGTTGGTAGTCTGTCACCAGTAAATTCAGTCCATACGGTGGTTTGGCCTCAAAAGTTGAGCCATTCTCCAATTTTCGGCCAGAAGGATTATACAGAGGAAGAAGAGAAATAACAGCAATTAAACATAAAAACAAATGAAGCAAAATTAAAAAGCTAAAAGGTAAGTACAACCCAAATTTAAGCAAACACAAAACATAAATACAAAAATGCAACAATATACAATAAACGTACATTAAGATACAAATAACAAGAATATATACAATAAAAATTACAAGGCACCAAAAGTTTCGTCAATAAGAAAAAAAGTACTGAAATTAAAAAATATATATATAAGCACAAAATAGAACACTAAAACACTGATACAAACAAGAGAGGTCAATCAGACTCCAAAAGCAGTGGAACGGGTGACCAAAAGTAAAACAAAAAAGAAATTTAAAGGCACTAAAAGCATTAGGAGGCAAAGGGTCATTGTGGTGCCGATCCATTAAGAGGGGGGTGGGAAGCGATTCGCCACCTCCCCGGCGGTCCTCACATTTTAATTTTGTAGCGCGAAATTTTGTTATGCAATACAGATTCCAGGCAACGCGACTTGTTATCCTACCTAAGGCTTCCAGAACCCACACCTCTCCGACTCACCAGACGGTGTAGAGCCGTTGAAGGGTGGGGAAAAAAATCTTCCAGCACGAAGGGGCCCAACAGAGGACCCACCCCGCCGCATACGGAGAGCATCGCTTCACCCCATGTGGGCGCATGTGGCATTTATTAAAAATTAAATAGAATTACAAAGTATATTTCATTACAATGGTTTACAGTATGTACAGAACAATATTGATCCGAACATCAAGAACAGTATAAAAACAGAATTATGATTTACAATAAAACAGAATTTTAAATAGACAGAAAATAAAACACAAGTAATAACATAAAACAACATAACAAAATGCAATAAAGATATGGAGTGAAGTAAAGATACAGTATACAAAAATATATATTAAGGTATGAGAAGAATTCAAAGAGATATAAGAAAGTTTTGAGTTGGAGAGATAAGAATATTTGAGATGAAAAATTTACAGAACAGTTAAAAAGGTTAAATTATAAAGAATTAAAATTTTAAAAGTATAAAATTCTGAAAACGGGAAGCCACTAAGTAAGAACATGTAAATGCGATAGGCGAGTGTCCATCATCTGGAGGAGGTCCCCTACCAAAAGTCGGGACAACCACGGCACATTTGAAAACCAAATGGATTTGTTGACTTCATCGGGCTTTTTTAAATGAAGTGGAGCCGTGCGCGGACAGCCGAAGGGGTAGTTTTCAGCATCTCCCACACCCCATATACACAGGTCCGAGTCTTTGATCTTGAATCTGTGGAGGTACGCTATGAACGGACCATGACTTGTAAAGAACCATATGAGGTGCCTGTCTGTCGAAGTACTGATATCCAGCATGAATTGCTTCAGCCGGAGACCTTTAACTGAGTTGGGGTAATGCTTCTGCCACCCTCTGAGAATAAAGATGTTTAGTTTCCTTTTCAGGAATGAGAGTGGAGTCGAAACATCCACCACCTCGCCAGTAGACGAGGCAAGCTTTGCGAAGTTGTCAGCAAGCTCATTTCCGATGATTCCCACGTGGGCCCGAACCCAACTCAGGCCAAAATTGTTTGTATAGTTAACTATTGATTCTTTTATATTATTTAAATAGGTAGATTTATTTGTAGTAGATTTTAAGGCCTGAATTGAACTCAGGCTGTCACTATAAATGTTATTGTTGATCGTCCACAGAATAGCCTGATGGACGGCAGTTAGCTCCGCTTGAAACACGGAATTATTGTTAAGAAGTTTATACTAGTGGATTTTGATCAAAGTCTGACCAGTGAATATGCACACCGAGGTCCCGATATTCTCATCGATACTGGAACCATCGGTGGGGCAACCGCCTTTTAATTATATTGAACTTTTTGTAAAGTGAAAGGAGGGTCACGCGTGGAGCTAGTAAGATCTAGTAAAACATCAAAAACATTCTGTAAAACAAAATTGGTTTTTATTTCCAGGTCTCTTCGCGTACTCCCCGACGTAACTAACACCAGGTCGTCCGCGAAGGCCTGGATAAAAAGATTATTAGAATTTAAATCTAGAATTTTATTAAAATATATATTCCACAGGATCGGTGCCAACACCGAACCCTGTGGACAACCTTTAATTAAATTACGCTTAATAACTATTGTATTATCGTTATAAGTAATGGTCTGTAAAATATGAAACTATAAAATAAATTCGCTGGAACATTATAATTATTTAGTATGTCCATTAACAATAGCCAGTCCATATTGTCGAAGGTGGCTTTGATGTCAAATGTCGTGAGGGCCGTATGACTGATCCCCTGGAATTGTTTTAATTTTGAAAGAACGGAGAACACCGCCTCCTCGCAGGAGCGCTGCTCTCGGAAACCAAACTAAATTATTAAGAATATTATTGAGGCCCAGCCAGGAATTTAACTTCCTGGCAAAGAGCCTCTCAATGATTTTGCCTAATGTTGTCAAGACAGATTGGTCTATAGGCGCCACAGGAGGAGGGTCTCTTCCTGGTTTTAATAGGAATCGACCCCCCTCCCGTGGCACCTAGGAAAATAAGAGAGCTGACAACATTTTTGAATAGGAGCAAACAAAAGATTAAGATGACTATTGTATATAAATTTCCATAACTTGTAATCGATGAGGTCCGGGGCCTTACCGTCTTTTAATACAGAGAGGACAAGCTCCAAATCTTCTTTAACTATTGAAAAAGTCGGATCTATAGAATTACTAGAATTAAACATTAAAATCGGGTGGAGGAATAGAATTATTGTAAAAGAAATTATTCATTAGAAGTTCGATCTTAGATTGGCTTAAATTAGGTTTACCTGGAAAAATATCTAAATTATTGCTATTTGTCTTTTTAAAAATTAATTTAAATAGAGAACCATACTTATAATGATTGGAGCAATGTCCCCCAGGCTGCTCTTTTTGAGTCGTTCAATTTTAATTTATAGGCGGCCTGACGGATTATATTGCACCGCGGTGGCACGAGCCTCATCGGAGTTGTGGCTGTTATTACTTATTGATTTTAATTTTTTAAAGAGAGCAGTGACCCTGTTCCTCGAGGAGACGAGTTCTTTGATCCACCAATGAATCCTCGGTTTTTTTTAATTATTTTTTAAATATTTAAAAGCAGTAGTAGTTACAGATTTAATTAAGGTTTCAAAATATATCAATGTTAATAGGCCAATGATAACAGATCTTGGGTTAATCTATTGAAAAGCCTAGGGAACTTCCCCAGTCCGAACTTCGTCCTGAAAAAGAACCCCAGGTTATTAGTAGCATTAATATTAATGTCCAGTCACATACCTGTGGTCACTGCAGGAATAAATGTCCAAAACATTCCAATTACTAGCAGATCAATAACTAATCAAAGTCAAATCAGGACAGCCCTTTCCAGAGTGAACAACAAAGGTTGGCCCCTTTTCGGGAATAGATGAAGAATTGTAGAGGTCCAACACTCGCCTACCCCTGATATCTTCAATCCCGTATCCCCACAAGGGGGAACGGGCATTGAAATCCCCATGATGAGCCTGCCTCGGTTGAAATTGAGGTCTTGCAGCTCCTCCAACAGGATGTTAATGTTGTCATAAAGGGGAAGTATAGGCTTCCAAGTATCAGGGGATTAGTTTGCGATGAAACCTCCGCAAAATCAGAATTATTACTTAAGAAAATAAGATTAAATTTTAAATTAGGATTGGTGCAAATAAGAGTTCTTATTTTTTGAGGAGAGTTGTTTACGACCTGGCTGTGGAGATAACGGTTGATATTGTACTAAATACGGATCTTGGAGGAAAATAAATTCTGCTTTAATTTGGTCTGCAGTAATCACAGCGAGACTGGGCAGAAAGGGTGTGATTGGTGTTAATTTGAAGAAGTTTCAGGGACCAGCCATTAATCACTGTAATCTGTGCTTGCCTCTAACAACGCTAGCTGCCTTTTATAATTAGGGCACCTCCTGGATTTAGTCATGGGCCGTATCATTACTAGTTTTATGGGACCTATTACTTTCTATGCAATTGATACATCTTAAACTATTGGTTTACACAATTTAAATGGATCAAAATTATAAACCTATGATGCGAAAAAGAAAATATAAAATACTTCAATTTTGCTTCTTAATCTAAGGGATGAAAAAAAAACCAAAGAAATTAAATGGCGGAATCCTAATTTTATAAAACGCTAATTAGCACAAAATACAAAACATATACACAGATTATGAAAATATAAAATGATGCAAAATCATAAAACTAAATAATATGACAAAGAAAATATGATAATTGAATTTCGCCTAGTAATCCGAAGTGCAGATAATCAATCAATGGACCCTATGGGATTATGAGTGGAATGGATAAGACAGCAGAATCCTAATGTTAAACTTATCCATGCCGATTTTCCCCATTTACACGAATATCCCTCCCTGAAGTATTTTTCCCTATCCGAAATCACAACTAATGCGCATGTGCCAACCTTCGAAAATTCGTCTGATTTAACATTAGTATTCTTGCTGTGCATCCGCTTGTACTGAACTGAAATGAAATGTGTAAAAGCGCGTTGTTTGTTGTGGAAGTGTAGGAAGTAATTTTCCTTGTAACAAGACACCAGAAAACTTTTCAATTCAAATTGTATTCTGAAATTATGACTAATCCTTCAACTTGGTAAGAACGTTTCAGAAAACAAACATGTGTTACAATTTTCTATGCCTGCTACAAGTAACTGTTGTCAAGCGGTATTTCAGTGCAAAAATCACAACTGTTAGTGTTCGTTACAGTGGGTTGTAAACGGTCGGAATTGTTTTTTGATGTTACATCCCTTGACTTAAAGTAACATATGCCATAAACTTGGTTGTCGAACATTATCTCTGAGCAAAACAATGCCTGTCAATTGCCCAATATGCAAGAGGCAGTATAACAGAAAAAAAGATTTGCAAAAACATACTGAAACGCACACTGCAAACAAAGTCTACGAATGCGAGGTGTGCAATGAACAATTTATCAAGTATGATGATTTCAGTCGACATTGTGTTCGCCACAAACTCAAGAAAGCAAATATAGAATGTGAAATTTGTCACCTTAAATTCCAAAACAATTATAAACTTGAAATTCATTTCCGCAAACATACAGGAGAAAAGCCATTTGTTTGCAAAATTTGCGAAAGGGGTTTTATACAGAAATTTAGCTTGGAAAGGCATGAATTGCTTCATAAAGGAGATAAACCATATGCTTGTGATTTCTGCGACAGATGGTATGTTCTGCCAACTGATTTGGAGAAACACCTGCTCTCACATGCTACAGAAAATGGTGAAGTTTGTGAAATCTGTGGCAAATCTTTCATGGACAAGACACGAATGCGCAGGCATCTTCTTACTCATACTGGTGAAAAGCCGGAGGTCTGCGATATCTGCAATAAATCATTCAGCCAGAAGGGTACATTGAAAAGACACTATTTAACTCACACTGGAAAAAAAGAGTTTGTTTGTGATGTTTGTAACAGGTCCTTCACACAAAAGAGCCAACTCTGTCAGCATTATGCCATCCATAAGGTAAAGGAGATGCATGCTTGTGATCTCTGCGATTCTACATTTGCTCTGGAACGTCATCTTGTGCAACACAAGCGAACTCATGTTGTTCATCTTCCACAGAAACTGGAACATTTTTTGCTGCCCAAGTCAGAGGAAAATGATGTGTTGTTGCTTACTTTAAATTGCGATGTACCACTTGTTGAAGATATTCAAGAAACTCCAGAACAAATGGAATTATCTGATGATTTCGCGAATGCTTTTCTTGTACCATTAGAAAAAAATTTGCCATCCCAGGATAAAGTTATAGAGGAATTTCAAGTCACTCGGGAGTTGGAAGACGTACCGATTCAATTAAAAGATATATGTTCTGGTGATTTTACAACTGTCGATGTAGCAGACCCATTAAATTCTCTGCACATTCCAACAAAAAACACTCCTAAAAGTGAATCTGAAATGTTAAAAGAAATTGAAGTAATGATTGAATTGCACGATATCATGATTATTCCTTTACAAAACAATATCCCTTCTAATGATAGTGTGGAAACTGTAGAACAAAGAGGAACTTCTGATTGAATAATTTGTTGCAGACTCTTTCATGGATAAGTGATGCAAGGTCGGTAATAGACGTGGTGAGTCTGGTGCACTACTTTTTGCTGTGATTTGGCTCGAAACCTGGATGGCATGATCTGATCAGTACAATCGATCTTCCTGTCTGGTTACGAAGGAGAGGTGAACATGAATCGTGTTGCCCAGGTCACCCCATCTGTCACCTACCTAAGATACTGACTGGGAATAATGCAGAAACATCACTAGATGGTGCTAACAAACCATTTCAAGTGTGTTAAAATCACATGTTGAATGGTTTGGAAGAAACCTAAGTTATTAAGTTTTTTCCCTATATTTATCAACGCAATGCTTGAACAATACAAAGAATTTCTTATTTGAGTTAGGAGTTTCGATTTAGCTTTCAGAAAATTGCGCATCTTGAAGTTACTTTTATACAATATATGTTGCATTGCTTGACTATTAAACCCGAGTAGTTTTAGGTTTTATGGCAGGTCATATTTGAAAATTAAGAAAACACAAAATGTACATAGAATTTGCTAAATAATTTTTTTCAAAATACATATAAGTAAACAAAAAATTCAAAGGATACACTTTTTGTTGTATTATTTTAATTCATACAAATAAATGATTGGTTTAATATTTACATATATAATGGAAATGAAAAATATTCAGTCAGAACAAGCTTCACATTCATCCAGTCATTTCTTCATGGCCTGCCTCAACAATACCACACTCCGACGTACTTTAAGTTTGTCTTCGTATCGGACCAAGTTTCACTCACCGGCATCCTATTAGAAGAGAGTACTCCTGTGCACAGCATATGTATGCTTCCTTTTACTATTTGTTATTGACAAACTTTTAAAACTGCATCATTTCATCTATTTTATGAGATCAGGCCATCAATTCCATTTCTTTATTTGTCTGATTAAATGGTTTTCTCATTTATAAAGTAATGTTTTTAAATAAATTTATTTTTGGTAAGACTTAATTTGAGTATTTAATCTATTTTTAATAGGTCTTTGTTTCATGTAATTTGTCTGCTTTTGGATCTTGTGCAATAAAAGCACCTCATATTTTTGATTTATTGTGGCAACTTGTGGAGTGCGACACAGGGCATGCTTCTTTTCATCTCAATTTTGCTCGCGACCTGGGTAGAGTGGTTCAGCCTGTTTTATCCCATCAGGAAGGAAAATTTTTAGCTTTCATAATTTGTTTTACCAATGGTTGACCTACTTACATTACATCTTCTCAATATCATCTAAACTGCATCATATCTGAACAGCATGTATATATTTTTAAATATACTTTTATTGTTAGACTTATAATCTTTTACTTATTTTTACTGGTTTGCATTATCTTGCATTTGGCACAGCTTGTCCATCTTTGGACCTTGCGTCATAAAACCAACCATCTTGATTCAGACTGGGAGGTGGAAATCAATGGAAAAGAATGCTCAATACCTCGTTTTATTTCTCGATTGGGTCATATGTGGGTTAGTGTTTTACTGAACTTATGGTTCTTTTGCCTGGGCAAACTGCTCGATATTGCTAACTTTTAATTAAGTAAAAGTATGTATACTAAACAAAACTAAACATCCTTTTTAATATACATACCCCTCCTTCTTGCAATGTTTTATTTATGTCAGTAAATTTTTTTGACAGTGTTCTATGAATTTGAGGAAAAGTTAATCAAGAATTTTAAAAACTATTATGATCTTTGTTTCTTTTATAAGTAAATATCAAATTTAATAACTAGTAAAAGTTTGAAACCTGGGCTTGAACCGAGTCCAAGTATTCAGAACATTTGTAGAAGCTTTCATTTAGTCATTCTATTTAATAAGTCATTGTATAAAAAGGTTATTCATAATACAAAAGATTTTTAAGACTCCACTAAAATTGTCGTCACATGTCCTTATTTTGAGATAATGGTAGGTCATACACTAAACATTTCTATTATACAAATTGCCTCGAGTATTGAGTTTGATATTTTAGATTTAAAAATGTTTTATTAATGGGAATATTAGGATATAATTTCTTTGAATCTAAAACAATATGGTTCTACAGCTGTGAATTTTTGGAGTCCCAGTTTTATTCGAACTGGTTTTATAAGATACATTTAATGTTGGGCATATCCATAATTTGTGTATTGGAAATTATGGCAATATAATTTGAAGTCTGGGTTACCTAAGAATGTGGTGACAACGTATTGATTGTAATGCATTTGTATATTTGATATTGGGATTTTGCCTTAAAAATTATGGCTACTGTCTTTACATGTCACTACAAAACAAAACATTTTCAAAACAAGTAAAAATATTTAATTTCCCAACTTGGTAGAAATTGCATAGACATGATATGTAATTGAATTGCAAATAAAACCTGAATTTTATAACTATTCGGTTGTTTAAAAATTTTGTACATATTTGATTAAATTTAGGTAACACACGTTGGTTTTTATTTATTTTTTATCTTAAAATTCTATTTCTAAGTATTCTCTATTCAATTGATTCTCGCTGCGTGATGTGAAAATTATAATTCTCTGATTACATTCCAAGATTTTGGGTATGTTTTCGATTTGCTTTTAAAGTAGAGATTTTAACAAACACATTTTATTTTAAGATTATAGCTTATTGAAATTTATTGGTATCAAGCTGGTTATTCATGTGTAGTGGTTCTTTTGATATCGATTACATTGTGATACTACCATTGAAATACAAAACACATTGAAAAGAAATGAATAGCCATAAAGATTTATTTTTTATTTACATTTTTAGAAAACTTTTAACAAGCGCTAACGAACTTTTCATGAGCGTATCTGCCTCAGAGCTTTTGTCATGAAACGGTTGATGGGATCAATTTTCTGCCTTTTTCACTGCACCAATGTATAAAAATACCATATAATAAATACACCATAAAATGTATAATTAAAAGTATCCACTTTTCGTTGATCAGACAATTTTAACCTTTTTGTTTTTAATGAATTTCATTATCTTGTGTTTGGTGCAGCTTGTCCTTTGGACCTTGCGCCATAAAACCCAAACCAACCTTTAATTGTCATTAAGACATCCAAGAGGAAATTTGTTAACTCATCATTGCAAAAGTCATGGAATCTATTTGAGAATAATAAATTGAATATCAAAACCCATCATTCATATGTGGCCAGTTGCTCCAATGCGAAGGATCGATGTCAAACTGACTCGCCTCCGCATTGGGCATACCCACTTCACTCATCATCATTTGTTGGCAGAGAGTGCCCCTATGTCGTTTATGTTCAACTTATTTTAGTGTCCATCATATTTTAATAGATTGACCTGCTTTTAACCATCACTGATTGAGATTTTTTAAAAGTACAATTTTAAACTTACAGGATTTGCTTGGGGAAAATTCCCATTCAAACCTTTTTTCATTTATACTTACTATTGGCTTTTTAAATCTTATTTAGTATTTTCATGTTACTGTATAGTCAACATGGCTTAAATTATCACTACCATATATTTTTTAAAATTCAATTTTACCAACATGTTTTTGACCAAATTTTGAATAAAAATTCTTGTGCTGGAATTTTCCCGCCTTCCTTTTAAAACTTATATCTGCATAATTTTTATTGTTTTATCTTGTGCTTGGTGCACGCTTGTCCGTTTTTGGATCTTGCGCCATAAAACCCACACATCCTATCCAATGCATTTGCTTCCTTCTACAGTGCCAATCAGTTATCACAGAACTTTTTCAAGGGTTGAATACTACTTTTGTAACTGGCATGAACTCACTGTAGGACCTACAAAATAAAAATTGTGAATTTAATAAATATTTTTAAATTGCATCTCAAAAGACATTCTACATACAAGTTAATTTTTTCCATAGCATAAAATTCATGGAACCGATGTGTTTTCCCAACATTTTGCTATGATTCTTAAAAATTTCTTGATTGAAAAATTGAAAGTTATTGTTTTTCAATGACAATGTATAATTGAAAAACATTCTAATAGAAATACAATTTCTCGTATATTTTAACAAATATTGTATAGCTATTTGTTAAAAGAGATTTTCATCAAAATGTCTTCATACATTGAAAAAAGAAAAATAACTAACAAAAACTTTCCATCACTATATGAAAAGATTGGGACGTTACAAATTAATACTTAAGAGGGATAGAACATAAATTGGAATTGGGACACCCCTTACTAACACAGAATTAATTTTTGATGACTGGTTGTTTTATGATGCAAGGGATATATTTTGGGGTCAAGCAGTGCCAAACACTAAGCAAAGAACATGAAGAAATGGACATACATACACAAGGAAAGTTTGCTATCACAGATGAGAAATACACCCAAGGAGGAATCAAACCTGCACCGCCTACAACTCGCAGGTTGCTATGACTTATGGGAGTAAAATGTGTTAATCAAAAAATAGCTGGCTTGCATGAAATGAATATAAATTTTATGATTTAAAATATGCTGACCAGCAACTAACACCAACACACGCTCCTGTGTTTTAAGTAGTGAGACACTTTCAGTTTAAATAAGTGGTTGGGATGAATAGAACATGCTAGAAGTGTCATGGTGTTAGAGTATATTACATCTGTACCATCATACTATGTTACTAAATATACAACATGAAAAAAAGTTAAATCTCTTGGGATAACCAAGTCATGATGAATCTGAATCTACCAATACCAATAATTTTGACCCTCGAGCCCTTACATGCAATGTTCCTGAGCCATGCAATTTTAAGGTGGTCAGCAGGTGTCCTCATATGCCATGATGCTGTAAGGAGAGACTGATGTAGTGCGAAGGTGTGACGATTTCACCACATGAGCAATTTTCCCGGAATTGATCTTAAACTTCGTTAGTTAAGATGGAAATAGGCCATGTCCTGTGAAGAAGAGTCTTTTCTGATCCAACTTGCTGATTTCAGTGACACACATGGCAACACATGAACCGCCTGTTTTTCCTTCATCCATTCATTCTGCCACACAAGTAGCCAGCGAGTGATTTCCGTCCTGCAATGACCTGGGCCATTTCACCCCTTCATCTAAGCATTCCGTTGTGGTTGCCTCTTGCTAACCTATCTGTTTAGTTTCCATCATGACCCGCACGAGTTTTAATCCAGTCTAGGCAATTTTCCTTGTTAAGTAATAAACACTATTATTTGCGTCAGTGGACTCGGCTTTTTAAGTGCCATAAGACCAGCTCGACTGTCTGACCAGATCTTGACATTTTTGTCTGCTCTTGCTTCTGCTACTTTAATGGAAGCTAGAATCCCATAGAGATCCGCATGGAAACGGAGTTATTTTCCTGCATCCTCGTGGACCAATGCTTGGTTATACGTCCTTGTATAGAGCAAAGAGCATTTGCCATTTTGGAACTATGCCGTCCTAAGCAATTTAACAAAAATTCAAACACTCAGAATTTTGATCGGGTAATTCAATTAGGTCCAAAATCAGAAAATTTGGAGGGAGTTCTTTGTGCTCACACACTTCACATACACAATCAAAGTAGATTTGGCACCTAAAGTTACGGATTCGTCGATTAATGACAGAAATATTTCCCCGAAATTCCCAAAACCTGTTGTATTATTTTATTCTTCATTTCTTTGGTTGGTTGATTTGGGTTTTATGGCGCAAGATCCAAGAGGATAAACTGCGCCAAACACGAGACAGCAGAATTAGGAGATTGATTTAAAAGATCTCAAACTAACAACCTGACCAAATAGAAATGTAGACTAAAATCAAGTGATATACGTAAAATTATAAAAAGAAATGTAAAATCGTAATTTTTTAAGAAAGAAAAATATGAAGTATCCCTATATTAGTTTATAAAAATTTATGGAATTCATAAAATCCCAATCACACATGTGGCAAAAATCTAGAATGATGAAGAAATCTAAAAACAATGGATGGGAGGTTGACCCAACATGTCTGATAAAATTGGTAATGAAGTTTTAAAAAATTGTCGATACAAATGTCTAAGACATGTACAAGAAGTTAAAACATGATTGATTGAAAGAGGCTCTTGGCAAAATGGAGCGGTTTCCCCGACCAATAAAAACCTATGCGTGACTCGTGTATGGCAGATGCGTTAAAATGACGTCAAACCGTGGGAGATGGTAAAGACGGTAGGAGCGAGATGGTCGGTTGGATGTTGTGGAGTTTATTTTTCTGCTCACTCCAGTATTCGCCCCATTTGTTCCATATGATATCTCGTAAAAAATAACGAATGTCATCGTATGGAATGCGTATATTTAAACGAGTCACTGCATTTTTCGCTGCGTCATCGGCCAGTTCATTGCCAATAATTCCGACGTGTCCCGGTAACAAAAAAATTATACCAAAACCACGCTGGATGAGTTTGTTTTTAACGGATTTTTAAAACTATGTGCTAAAGCAGTGCTCCCCAACCTTTTTATCGCCGCGGACCGGTCAACGTTTGATAATTTTAGCCCGCTGAGGGGGGGGGGGGACGTTGATTGTTTATATTTTAGATTGTTTTGATTTAATAATTTTAATTTAATCGTATTTAAACATGCCTTCAAAATAAAATACAGTTACACCAAAAAATGAATATAAAGTGATTTAACATTTTAACTCACTAGAACGCTAAATCAATGAGAACCCTGAGCTTGTTTCTTTGCAACGAGACGGTTCCATCTGGGGGTAATAGGAGACAATGACACCCGAAGTGTGTTGCTTATGTCCAGTTTATTCCGTTTTGTTTTGGTTGCTGTCACTGCAGAAAACCCCGCTTCACAGATAGGTTGTCGGAAATGGCAATAGGGATTTAAGAGCTGTGGTGGCAATCTCAGGGTATTCCGCCATGACTTTAATCCAGAACACCAGCAGAGTTGTCTCGAACGTAATTTTAAGGCCGCCGTCATTTGCAATCTCCAGCAGTTGATCTTGTACAGACATGCTAGATTCGCCTGATTTGTTGACAAATGGGTCGCGGATCCATTCCTTACCAGTTCGTGGGTCTTTTGTGGTTGGGAAATAGCGCTCGAACTCTTTTAAAAGCAAAGACAAGTGATCGTGCACCAACTGGTAGAATGAATGTTCAGGCTTACTCTCGCCTAAAATCCCCGCTAATGTCTGAAACATGTCCAAAATGCCTCTGTTCACGCGCCGTCCCCACAACTCCAGTTTGGCTTTAAATGCAGCTACTTTGTCTGCCAACTTGAAAACAGTTGTCATTTTCCCCTGAAGGCACAGATTGAGTTCATTGAGCAGGCTGAATATGTCACACAGGTAAGCCAGATTTGCGACTCATACCTTGTCACTGAAATGTGCTGCATGCGGTGACGTGACTTCTTTTCTGAGAGAAATCTTGCAATGGCTCTCGTAATTCAAATACTCTGATTAGCGATTTTCCTCTGGATAACCATCTTATTTCTGTGTATAAGAGAAGGCATCTGTACTCTGCGTCCATCTCCTCACAAAGCTGCTCAAACAGGCGCGAGTTAAGGGCGTGTGCTTTGATGTGGTTAATAACTTTAACGACATCAATCAATACGTTGTTAAATTCCGGTGACATTTTTCGGCTTGCCAGCATTTCCCTGTGAATGAGACAATGCGTAGATTCACTCTCAGGTGCAACCTCCTTATTCCGAGCAGTTAAACCAGACAGTCGTCCGGTCATGGCAGCAGCTCCGTCTGTGCATATGCCGATACAAAAGGACCATTTTAGTTTCCTGATATATAACCATCCAGTGACTTGAACAGTTCTGCTCCTGTGGTGTTGGTTGGCAAAGATAGTGCACATAACAAATCCTCATGCACATCCTCCTGATATAGATATCGCACATAAACAAGTAGTATTGCCTTTTTGTCGATGTCTGTAGAGTCGTCAGCCTGGAGTGCGTACCACGGTGATGTATTAATCCTCTCCAACAATTGTGTCTCAATGTGTTCGGCTATTTCCTCAATGCGCCTAGTCACAGTGCTAGCCGACAAAGGCACATGTGCTATCTTTTCCATAGCAGCCTCTCTTAGAAGTTCACGGCAAATGTCTTTAGTGGAGGGCAAGATCAATTCTTCACCGACAGTGAATGGCTTTTTAGCTTTAGCAATACGGTTAGCCACCAAATATTGTCACATGTAAAAATTTAACGAAGTATAAAACAATGATTAAGTTAAAATATGAATTTATTTAAACACTTGATTATTAAGTTAGTTAACTGACGAGAAACGATGAACAATATAACATGACAAACTATAAAGCAATCAGTGAGAAACACGTGAAAGGGCGAGACCGCCACATGGTCACTTGCTACTATTTATACGGGATTAATCTCCGATCGTTTGGTCTATCTTCTTTTAAATGTATTAGGTACTTAACTCCTGCGGCACTGTAGACTGGAATCGAACGCTATACCACAGGGGCCCAGAATAGACACCCCGTTACAATATGATGCTCTCAGTGCATTTTCCTTTATTGATAGGATGACCATATTTCGAAAACACCAAACCGGGACACTAAAAAAAAACGCATCAGTCTCATTCTCATTTATTTTCACAAAAGAATACAATTAAATACAACAATACAATTAAATCTAAATCACAGAAATATATGCACATGTGTTTATATGTAATAAGTACATAAATGGTTAGAATTATCATGTTCTAATGGTTTATGCAAAACAAAATAAATTATAAATCGTCAATTATAAATAATGTGTCACTTATTTATATTTTTTGGTTGACCCGACTTGCTTTAATATTTCTGGTTTGGAGATAATGTATTCATGAAATTCTTGGCAGTTCAAATCATAATTCGTCAGCACTTGAAGAATGGACTACGGTTGAAATGTCCAATCGATTTCGCTCGTCTGTCCACTGTACATTCATTAGAGAAAAAATCCGTTCAATATTAGCGTTATGAGGTGGAATTGAAAACATATACTGACATATTTTCAAAATTTCGGAATATTCCTCAGCGTGTTCACTACATTTAAAAAAATCCACCCATTTTTCGTAACAGAGCATATTCTCATTCTTCCATTCTGTGGATTTTTCAATCATTATTTTCTTTACGTTACTCATTTGATTAAAGAGTAGTGAATCATTTACATCAATAACACCACATCAATAAATTATTGATTGGTGTTTTTGATTTTTAATTGTCTTTTAATCCAGGGTGCTTGGCGTTCAAGTGGCGAAGCAGTTTTGAAGGTTTCATTGCCTCATTAGAGAGCTGGTCGCCGCAAACTATGCAGAGCGGTTTTGGTGTGTGGGAATCACCTGTCCCGATAAATTCATATTTCAAGTAGGACTCATGGTATTATCTGTTAAAAGTTACGTTTCTTTGATGTTGAAGGCTCTTCTGTCTCTTCACTGGGCCTTTTCTTTTTCTCAAGGAAACTTTCTAACGACGTCTGTTTCGTACTCATTTTTGCTAATTTGTGGGTTAAATTTGAGCAAACACAATATACACGTACACCAAGCACTGTTAAACATGAGAAAGTACCGGTGAACAGAGAGAAGAGCGATACACACCTTCTCTTTACCAAAGCTACAACTCCTCTGCCGCTTGCAGCCGCTCAGCTCCAGACGTCACTTAAAACCGCCCCGATATCACGATATTTTGCGCATGCGCGGTATTAGTGCGGCTTTAGGTGACGTCTCTCAGCTCCCGGTTAACCCCTCGTCCATGGAAAGTCGCACAACCCGAGAGAAATACACCACAGTAAATAAAATGGAAATAATTTAATGTTCCTTGGGCGGCCCGGTACCATTTGATCCACGGACCGGTACCGGTCCGGGGGTTGGGGACCATTGTGCTAAAGGATGTCTTGGAGAGTCCGAAAAAACGTCTCCAAGACACTTTTCGAGTCTGAATATAAAATAAAATTTCTTGCTCTAAGAGTAGAAATGTATACCAGTGCTTTAAAAATAACTAAAAATTAAGTTGGAAAAACAGAAAAAATGATGGTAATGAATAACTAAAAGTAGTTGTCCCACAAATAAAGGCACAGCCGGCATAATTAGGTGCTTTTGAGCCATCAGTGTAAATAGCTGTATGGTCTCTCAAATGACGAGAAATAAAAAGTTGATTGTAAATTATCGGATCGGTATTTGATTTTTTATACCCTAGAAAGGCATTTAAAAAAGATAATTTTTGATATTTCCAAGGGAAAACAGTAATAAATAGGGGTTTCTCTGATATTTTTATTGAAGTGAGATCCATATCGTCGAGGGCAGTTCTCGAGCGTAACCCAAAAGGTGGTATACAGGAGGGTCTGTTCCTGAAAATACGATCATAAGAGCTGTCCAGGTGTGAATCACGTAATGGATGCGTTGCATGACTCAAAATGCGATAGTATAGTCGTAGCGACAAAAGACGGGGTGGCGAAAGGTGGTTCTAGTACACAACGTACAAGCTTCTCACAGGTGAAGTGCGAAAGGCCCTGGAACCGCCTCAGTATCGAGCTTTCGTAACACAGACTGACGAGCAGAGCCATAAACTGCACACCCATAGTCTAGTGTGGAGCGAATTAAAGCCCAATAGATGTTAAGCATGGTTCCGCCCCCGAAAATGTATTAGAGAGTACATTTAAAAGATAGCTTTTTAAAAGATAGTCATTACCCTGGCAGTGAATGCTCAGGTCATCAACGTATAAGTGACCCTGGACAGTTGGAGGTTGGTTGGTTGATTTGGGTTTTATGGCGCAAGATCCAAAAGAGGATAAGCTGCGCCAAACACAAGATATTAAAATTAGGAGATGTAGTCACCACTTTCAAGTCACAAATCCACCATATGGAAATGTAATGAATAAAACCAATTGAAATACATAAAAATTAATTAAGAATATAAAACCTCAGCCTGTAAAATCGTATATATATATATATATATATATATATATATATATATATTTAGAGAGAACTAAGATGGGGTATCCCCATCTCAGTTCTATAAAACTTGATGAAATTAAATTTAAAATCTTAGATATGTGGTAAAAATCCAGAACCATGAAGAAATCTAAAAAGCAATGATGGGGAGGTTGACCCAAAAGGTCTGATAAAAGTGGTAATGAAGTTTTAAAAAATTGTCTATAAAGATGTCTAAGAAATGTACAAGAAGTTAAAATATGACAAATGGAGAGCGGATCTTGGCAATGCTGGCACGATGGAGTGGTTTCCCCGACCAATAAAAATCTATGAGTGATTCGTGAATGGCCGATGCGAAGACGAGTTAGAATGACGTCGAACCGTCGAGATGGTAGTGACGGTAGGGGTGAGATTGTCGGCTGGATGTTGTGGAGCTTGTTGTTCTGCTCACTCCAGTCTTCGCGCCATTCGTTCCATACGATGTCCCGTACAATTTGACGTAGATCATCGTATGGAATACGAATATCAAGTGGAATCACTGCAGTTTTCGCTGCATCATCGGCCAGTTCATTGCCGATAATACCGACGTGTCCCGGTATCCAACAAAAAATGATACCGAAGCCACGACGGACAAGCCTGTTATTAAGTTTTAAAATATCATGAGCCAAAGGGTGTCTTGGAGAATCCGAATTCAAGGATTCCAAAACACTTTTAGAGTCCGTGTAAAATATAAAATTGCCAGTACTGAGACTGGAAACATATTTCAGTGCTTTGTAAAGAGCTAAAAATTCAGTGGTAAAAACAGAAATAAAAGATGGTAATGAGAAATTAAAAGTGACGGATTCGCAAATAAAAGCACAGCCGGCATAATCGAGTGATTTTGAACCGTCAGTATATACTGCTGTGTGATTTGAAAAATTATGACGGTGAGCGAGAAAAAGCTGTTTATAAATGATTGAGCTGGTATTAGATCTCTCTAAACCTGGAAATAAATTTAAGAATGATATTGCATGAGATTTCCAGGGTGAGATGGTGAAAAGAGGTCTCTCAGCTACATCAAATGAGTGAAGGGGCGTATTCCTTAGGGCATTTCTCATGCGTAACCCGAAAGTTGCAATACAAGAGGGTCGATTCGAAAATAGGCGATCAAGATAATTATCCAGGAGTGAATTTTGCAGTGGATGGTCCGGATGTTCTAAGACTCGATAGTACTGTCGTAACGACAACAAAAGACGTGTAGAAGCCAAAGATGGTTCGTGGCAAATCACATACAGGATTTTGACGGGTGAAGTGCGAAATACTCCGGAACAGATCCTTAGTGCAGTGTGATGCACAGTATCGAGCTTTCGTAACACAGACTGACGGGCAGAGCCATAAACTGCACATCCATAGTCTAGTCTGGAACGAATTAAAGCTTGATAGATATTTAACATGGAGGACCGTTCTGCTCCCAAAGATGTTTTTGAGAGTACTTTTAAGAGATCGAGCTTTTTCTCGCAAGACATCCGCAGTTGCACGACGTGAGGGAGGAAGGTAAGTTTTTGGTCGAAAATGATACCTAGAAATCGTACTCTGTCCTCCACTGCAATCCTAATACCACCCAGGAAGATCTCTGGGTCAGGATGTAGGTTCCGACGTCGGCAGAAATGAACACAAGATGTCTTTTGAGTGGAGAAGCTGAAACCGTTTTCGTCACTCCACCGCGTTAAGCGATGGACAGCTGACTGAAGTTGTCGCTCAATGTACCGCATGTCTTTACCTTGGCAATGAATGCTCAAGTCATCCACGTACAAATTACCCTGGACAGTTGGAGGCAGTTGGTTTAATATGTTATTTATTTTTATTGAAAGTAGAGTAACGCTGAGGACACTACCTTGAGGAAAGCCCTCTTCTTGAATGAAAATATCCGAAAGCGCAGAGCCGATACGGACTTGAAACTGTCGAGTGGCTAGAAATTTTTGAATGAATACTGGTAGATGACCTCGAAACCCAAGAAAATGTAAATCACGGAGGATTCCGTATCGCCAAGAGCGATCATACGCCTTCTCCATGTCAAAAAAAATAGAGACAAGATGGTTTCGACGCAGAAATGCACGGCGAGCTTGTTTCGAGTGATAAGATGTTGTCTACCGTTGAGCGGCCAACCCTGAAACCGCTTTGAAATGGTGAAAGAGCCTGAGTTGTCTCCAAGATGTAAGTGAGACGAGAATTCACCATCCTTTCAAAAAGTTTGCACATGCAGCTGGTGAGTGCTATTGGGCGATAGTTATACGGATTGGTGGGATCTTTTCCAGGTTTTGGAAAGGGTATAACTATGGCACGTGTCCAAGCCAAAGGGAAGATATGTTCCTCCCATATACGATTAAAAAGTTGTAAGATGTTAAGAAGGGATTGACGGGAAATGTGTTGCATCATGATGTAAGAGACGCCATCAGGGCCAGGTGCTGTCATTCTGGTTCCTTTAAGGCATCTCATCAATTCCCTTTCTGTAAATCGACAGTTATAGGCGAGTTCGGTGCGAGAGTGGAAATTTGACGATGGGATTCTGCGCGATGTTTTGCGCGTTGAAATGTGTCCGAATAATTGGTAGTACTGGAGGCTGTTGAGAAAGCACGGGCAATGGCGTTGGCTATCTCGACAACCTCTGACACGTGTTGTCCATTTTCTTCAACGAACGTGATGGAGTGTTCGGAATATAATCCCATCGCTTTCCGTACTCGATCCCATAACTGTTTGGAGGAAGTGGCAGGTGTTATGCCTGAAACATACCTTATCCAAGATTCCCTTTGGCTTTGACGTCGCACTCGGCGAGCGTTAGCTTTCGCACGTTTGAAGGTGAGAAGATTTTCAGTTGTGGGGTATCGGCGGAAAATACCCCACGCCTTCCTTTGGATCTTAGTCGCTGCAGTGCATTCGGGAGTCCACCATGGTTTACGATGTTTATGAAAGGAGGGAGATTTCTTGGGGATTGCCGTATCAGCAGCTTTAATTATAACATCGGTGACTCTTGTTATCGCCTCATCTATGCTGCCTTCTACCATCTGGTCTGATATAGTGGCTCGAGATGTAAAATTAGGCCAGTCGGCTGCTTCATAGATATATCGTGACGGGCGGCGAACAGGATCATTTCCACTAATATGAGTAACGAATATTGGGAAATGATCACTATTGCGCAGGTCACTACCGACAAAAAAGGACAGTAAGGGAAGAATTGAAGGGGAGCAGATGGCGAGATCGATTGCATAGAAGGATCTAGATGGCTCGTGGAAGTAGGTAACCTCACCGTTATTGAGCAGACAGAGACAGGGATCTGTGATCAGATGTTCTATCTGTCGCCCACGGGAATTGGTATCCCTACTTCCCCAAAGTACCCTATGGGCATTAAAGTCACCGAGTATAATGAACTTCTCCGGCAGTTGATCGACCAAGTTTTCAAGGCTCTGTTGTTGGATGGAATGATTTGGTGGTAAATATAGCGTACAGATGGTAATCATCCGTCGTACTTGTACTCTAACCGCAACAGCTTGCAAAGGGGTGTTTAGTGAGAGGCCTAAAGATGGATATTCAAGGGAGGTGAAGAGAGCAACACCACCCGATGCTCTTCCATCATTACTGCCATCTCTCCTATTACAAGTATAACGACGGATCTTCGCCGTGTCAGACGACTTCAGGTATGTCTCCTGAAGTGCGACACAGGCGGGATGATACTCTGCAATCAGGGTTTTTACGTCATCCAACTTATTTCGAAAGCCACGACAGTTCCATGATATAAAAGATCCTATCATTGATTGATAGGAGGCGCAGATTTCTTATTTTGCCCTGGAGGTGCTTTCATTTCATAGTTTTCGTCGTCCTCAGACAGGTCCGACGCATGAAGATTTAATTCTATATCTTCGGCTGCACGCCGAAGTATTTTTATTGGTATTTTATTTTTATGTAAAAATCTGGGTGTTTTGGAATTGTAATCGGTTTTCGGTTTTTTTATGGTTTTAATTTTCCTAATAGATGGTTTGGTTATCTGTGGACGGGAATCGGGTCTACTGGAGGACGGACGAGGGGTTGATGTGCTTACAGTTTTAGATATTGATTGAGTTTTATTTACAGAAGTTTGCGGAGTTATTGAAAAGTTTACTGGTGAGAGATTAGTTTCAAAAGGGGAATCAGTTTGTGTGGCTATTGTATTGTACGTTTGGGCAGTTATTTTGGCATATGAAGCGCCAGACTTGGGAGTTCGGGATTCCACAAGCCTGCGAGCTTCAGGAAATGAAAGGTTTTGCAATGTTTTCACAGTTTGAACCTCCTTCTCAAATTCCCATTTGGGGCAAGATCTGGAGAAAGCAGGATGATCTCCACCGCAATTGATACAATGAGGTGATTTTGTGCATCCGTCCGTCTCGTGGCCCACTTCTCCAGAACGAGCACATTTTGTGGGGCTCCGGCAAGAGAATTTAGAGTGTCCGAACCCCTGGCAGTTGAAACAGCGCTGGGGATTCGGAATGAACGGACGGACTGGGCAACTAAGGTATCCTGCTTTGATTCGGGAAGGCAGTGACGGCTGGTCGAAAGTAAGAATGAGATGTTTAGTTGGCAAGATTTTATCATCTCGCCTCGACCTGATGGTTATTCGTCGCACGCCACAGACGTGTTCGTCACGTAGGTTCTCCAGAATCTCCTCTTCAGATGTATTCAGAAGGTCAGGTTCAGAGATAACTCCCCTAGAGAAGTTTAAAGTTTTATGCGGGGAAACAGAAACGGAAAATGTGCCAAGACTTGTAGCATTATTTAAGAGGTTCGACTGAGTGTTATTGGAAGTTTCAATTAAAAGGTCACCGGAACGCAGTTTTTTGATTGATTTTACTGTGCCTATAAAAGATTGAATAGTTTTATTTATAAGAAAAGGGGAGGTTTTTGAAAAAGAAAGGTCTACATTTTGTTCATCCTTGTGTATTAATTTTACGAGAAAGAAACGGACATTGGATAAAGGCGGACTTTGTTGCTCCCTTCGAGAGGGAGAAGAAACGGAAAAATTATCATTCATATTTTTTTTAAAGATATTCGGGCCTGCAGCACCACCCACCACCGAGTCCAACAAGGGGATGCAGTCTGCACCAGTGCTAACAGGGCCTATACGCTTTCAATCATCCCTGTGGCAGCCACCACCCTTAACGTGTTGCTCAGTAGGTGACCGATCGCTTGATCCCTAGCCGACGACGAAGTCCAATCGACCAGCCGATTGATGCACACGGGACCAATGTACACCTCCCGTTTACCTGAAGCTGGGGCCAAAGTAGTGTGTTGGGACAGTATATTGTCCCTCAACTGCCAGGATCCCCTTTTCCAGGGACACGGGACTCCACGCACGGCAAACACGCAGGTGATATAATCCCCAAGAAGGAGCTGAAGGTAACAGAGTGACGAAAAGCTTCTCAAGGGGAGCCCTCACCTCCGAAGAGGCAACCACAACGAGGGAGGAAGAAAAAGCAAAAAGCAGAAGGGGAGGGGAGTTGGAGGTAACTGGTTTAAAATGTTGTTTATTTTTATAGAAAAAAGGGTTACACTGAGGAACTGCTCTGAGGTACGCCCTCTTCTTGGATATGAGTGTCAGAAAGAGAACCAATACGAACTTGTGGAACTGACGTAATGCTAGAAAATTTTGAAAAGTGGTAGATGTCCACGAAATCCAAGAGAATGCAAATCGCGAAGAGTTCCGTATCGCCAGGTGCGATCGTACGCCTTCCTCCATGTCAAAGAAGATGGAAACCAAATGTTTTCGGCGTAGGAACGCACGGCGAGCTTGAGTTTGGAGAGATGTCTACCGTTGAGCGGCCAGCCCTGAAACCTCTTTGAAATGATGACAGAGCCTGAATCGTCTCAATGATGTTGTGTTTAATTACGACTCTAAGAATAAGAACATAATTATTTATTGACAAGATGAAAAACAACACAATACGAACAATATACGAAAAGTCGAAGTGTAAAAGTTCTTGCTCCGCGTGTGCTATGCTACACGCATGCGCATTACAAATTTGCGCACGAAGAGATCATGCATCCTCTGCTCTAGGCAAGGTGCCAATATTTTCATAGCGGTCTCTCCACAGAGTATCCCCCAGTGAAGAGGGATACGGAGGAACGATATACAAACATAGTAAAGGATTATATACGTTGAAAATGAAACAGTACAATTTTATGAAAAATATGCACATTTTGCGTTTGAATATAATACATTAAATATGGGGAGAAATACTATTTGAGAAGAAAAAGAATGAGTAAACATAAATAAATATACAAAATTAATCTTTAATAGGTACGAACTAAAATTTCAAATATATTCAATCAGCCTTTTGGGGAAATGCACAGTTCTTCCAATTCTTGTGAGAGGTTGAACAGTTTCTCTGGACGCTATAGATGTGGAAGGCAAAGATAAAGTGATGGTGGTATCGTCACGCAGAATATGAGCAGGTTTTACTCTATCCAACGTGACAGAAATTGTTTTGCCATTCACAATAATCCGACAGTTCTTTATCGAACGATCGAGAATAGGATGTGGTCCAGTATAGGGCTGAGACAATGGAGGTCTGTGACTGTCCACACGTAAGAATACATGAGAACATCTATCCAATGAGGGATGAATATATAGGGATTCATTGCAATGTTTAGAAGTTGTGATTGGATTTCAAGTTCGCATCAAGGTGCGAAGTTGATCTACATACGATGAAGAGGGTGTTGCAGAGACTTGCTCACCACACAACATGTCAGATGGTAAACGCAGTGTTGTGCCATACACAAGCTCTGCATACGTAGCGTTAATATTGTTCTTTAATGCAGATCGTAATCCTAGCAACACAATTGGTAGTATTTTGGTCCATTTTCCATGCTCATGGCATTTAAGGGCACTTTTGAGATGTCGATGAAATCGTTCTATTAACCCATTAGGTTGGGGTCTATAGCTGCGGAATGGATATGGTTGGTTCCAGGCACTTTAGTCATCTGTCTAAAGAGATTTGATTCGAAGCTTCTGCCCTGGTCTGTTATTATTGTAGGACAACCGAATCTGGAAATCCAACCATTTAATAGTGTCAATTTCTATGCGGAACAATGCGTCAGCCACAACGTTGTTAGAGCCTTTTGTATGGCGGACATCTATCGAAAATTGGGATATATAGTCCAAATGACGGAGTTAGTTTTGGCGAACACTTATCTGGCTTCTGTTTGAAGGCGTAAATCAAAGGCTTTTGATCAATAAAAATGGTGAAATCACGACCTTCAAGCATATGCCTGAAGGGTTTGACAGATGTGTAGATTGCAAACAGCTCTCTCATAAGTGGATCAGTTCCGTTGACTTCTGGAAAGCTTGGCAGATAGAAAGAAAATAAGTTCCCAGGCATCTTTATTCAGTTGCATGAGAGTACCGCCAACAGCTGAATCGCTTGCATCGACCCAGACACTCAACTTAGCTCCAGGTATCCGATGTCGCAGAAGAGTAGCACTTGCTAAAGCATGTTTAGCATCCGAAAATGATTGCTCTGCCACATCATTCCATTGAAGTAACTCACGAGGTTTCGTTACTGTGATTCGTTTAGTTTTCTTTTTATTTTTGATGCCTTCTAAGAATTTATTTAAAGAGGCTAATATATGAGCTGCTCTGGGCACAAAACATCTGTAAAAATTAAACAATCCAAGAAAATGTCTTAATTGTGTAATAGTTGTAGGCTTTGGAAAATTTTTAATGCATTCTACACTTTCTGTCAGAGATTCGATACCCGATTCGGAAACTTTAAAACCTAAAAATTCAATGGAGGAAACTCCAAAAACGCATTTTGATGGTTTTAAACTGAGGCCATAATGTTGTAATCGTTCAAATAAAATTTTGAGATGTTCGATATGCTCTTCTGATGATTGTGAAGCCACTAATATGTCTACAAAAGCATAAACGAACGAGAGATTGCGAGTTACTTCATTTATAAATCTTTGAAACGTAGACGCGGCTTTACGTAGTCCAAATTGCATACGTAAGCTCTCGTATAAACCGAAGGGTGTAATGATGGCACTTTTATGAATATCCTCTGGATTTATAGGGATTTGATGGTACGCTTTAATGAGATCTATGTGCGAAAGAATTTTGATTCCATGGAGTTCAGATGCAAAATCTACGATATTAGGTACGCCATAATTGTCTAATTGTTTGGGCGTTAAGTGCTCTATAATCCCCTACTGGTCTCCACTCAGTACGGTTAGGAATAAAGGGGCGGAATGGGCAACTAAGATAACCAGCTTTAATTCGAGAGGGCAGTGTGGGTATGTTAAAAGTCAGAATCAGATGTCTTGTTGGAAGACGTCTTCCACCTCGATTAAGAATTATTCTTTTAACATAACACACATGCTCGTCTCAGATTCTCCAAGATTTCCTCTTCTGGTGTATATAGCAAGTCCGATTCAGATATCACTCCCTTCGATGAGTTCAAGGAATTGTGTGGACTAACAGATACTGTGAAGCAGCCAAAAGACGTGGAGTTTTGCAAACGTTTCGCCTGAGTGTCCGAGGAGACCTCGATGAGGTCACCAGAACGAAGTTTCTTTATTGATTTAATATGGCCTATGAAAGATTGGAAAATTCTATTAATTAAAAAAAATTTAAATTGCATATTAACGGGACGGACACGTCTGGCGTGCGTCGCATAACAATCAAGGCGAGATGGAACAATACTTCCAACAAAACATCTCGTCCTTACTTTCGATCAGACTCCACTGCCGTCCCGTATAAAAGCAGGTTACCTAAGTTGCCCCATCCGTCCGTTCATTCCGAACCCCCAGCGCTGTTTCAACTGCCAGGGGTTCGGACATTCTAAGTTTTCCTGCCGTGGCATCGCCTTAATTTCCATTCTGGAACCGATCTCGTTTATAACTCAATTTACGGAAAGGGAGTTGAAGCGACGCCGTCAGAAGACCAGGATAACTGCACCTGGTCCTGATGGCATCAGCTATATTATGCTTCAACATCTATCCAATCAATTCCTTCGTAACATCTTTTTAACCGTATATGGCATACCTTCTCACAGGCTTGGAGACGTGCCATAGTTATACCTTTTCCAAAACCTGGAAAAGACCCGACCAATCCGTATAACTATCGGCCAATCGCACTGGCAAGCTGCATGTGCAAAGCTTTGAAAGGATGGTGAATGCTCGTCTTGTCTACATCCTTGAGACGACTCAGGCTATATCACCTTTTCAAAGCGGTTTTAGGGTTGCCCTCTCTACGGTAGATAACATCTTGTCCCTTGAAACTCAAGTACGCCGTGCTTTCCTACGCCGAAACCATCTTGTTTCCATCTTTTTTATATGGAAAAGGCGTACGATCGCACTTGGCGATACGATATACTCCGTGATTTACATTCTCTTGGGTTTTGAGGATATCTACCGATTTTTATAAATTTTTTTAGCACTACGACTTTCAAGTATGTGTAGGTTCTTCCCACTCGGATACCTGTATCCAAGAAGGAGTACCTCAGGGTAGTGTCCTTAGCGTAACACTATTTAGTATTAAAATCAATAATATCCTCAATCAATTGCCATCAACTGTCCAGGGTAATCTGTATGTCGATGACCTGAGCATATATTGCCAGGGGAATGACATGCGGTACTTCGAGCGACAAATTCAGACAGCTGTCTCTCGTTTGACGCGGTGGAGTATTGATAATGGCTTCAGCTTTTTCGCTCAAAAGACATCCTGCGTACATTTCTGCTGACGTCGGAACCTGCATCCTGACCCAGAAATATTTCTGGATGGTAACAGGATTGCAGTGGTTGATAAGGTAAGATTTCTTGGTATCGTTTTCGACCAGAAACTTACCTTCCAACCCCACGTCTCGTATTTGCGGATGTCTTGCGAAAAAAGCTCAATCTTTTAAAAGTACTCTAACACATCTTGGGGGGCGGAATGATCCTCCATGCTTAAACTCACTCCTGGATAGTTCTTGTGATCGCCTGTTCAGAAATAAACCATCCTCTATTCCACCTTTCGGGTTACGCATGAGGAATGCCCTGAGGGACACCCCTCTTAAATCCACATCAGTTGCTAAACGACCTCTTTATCATTTTCACCTTTTGGCGACCTCAAAACTTCTTTTTATATCTATTTACTCGCTATGAAAGGTCCACCACCAACTCATTTATTTATCGCCAACTTTTCACTTCCCACCGACATTTAAAGACCACTCAGCCATTTACACTGATGGTTCTAAATCTTTTAATTATGCTGGTCGTTGGTTTTGGAACAACTTTTAGTTTCTCATCATCATAATTTGTCTCGATTTTTACAGCAGAATTTTTAGCAATATACAAAGCCTTAAATATATTTTTAGTTTACCTTTCGGAAATTTTATCATTTATACTGATTTAAAAAGTGTTTTTAGAATCTTTAAAATCGGAGGGTGTCGAAAACATCCTCTGGCAGATGCCATAGTTAAAATTCACGGAAAACTAATCCGACGTGGCCACGGTATCTCCTTTCGTTGGACACCGGGATAGGTCGGAATTGAACTGACGGATGCTGCAGCCAAAAATGGTGTGACTCCACTAAATATTCCCGTTCCATACGATCATCTCCGACAAATTGTCCGGGACATCGTGTGGAACGACTGGAACATATAGTCACAAGCTCCACAGTATCCGGACAAGCATTTCATTATGACCTGCGTTACAAATACGACACTCTGATGCAATTTTAACTCGCCTACACATCGGACACACGCGTTTTACTCACATGCATCTTTTATTATTGTAGGAGAGACTGCACCTGTGTGTAGCGCGTGTGCAATTCCTTTTACCATTCGCTATATTTTAATTGATTGTCCTGTTTTTAATCATCACTGTCAGTATTATTTTCATAACGCAATTTTAAACTTAATTTGGTTGGGGAAAATCCCCACCCAAATCTATTTAAATTTTTACAAAACATAAAATTTTTGAATTCCATAGGATTTTCTTTTTTCGTGTTTTAAACTTCATCATTTAATCAAAACTTTTTATTCTTATGTTCATAACGAAGATGGTCTTATCCTTTCATGTTTATTTGATCATGATTTTATTATGAATGAGTA
This sequence comes from Meta bourneti, assembly GCA_933210815.1. Lineage (NCBI taxonomy): Eukaryota > Metazoa > Arthropoda > Arachnida > Araneae > Tetragnathidae > Meta > Meta bourneti. The sequence goes on from OW119932.1 coordinate 54,205,226, forward strand.
TTAAAATACTATTATTTTAAGTAAGAACCAAATTATTTTATTGCTGGATAGTTTTTAAAGTTTCATTTTACTGAGTCGATTTTATCTTGCGTTTGGCGCAGCTTGTCCACTAATGGACCTTGCGCCATAAAACCCAAATCAACCAACCATCGACGTTTACTGCTTCATCTTCGACCTTTATTGTTTCATGTTTGGCGTTTACTATTTCATCTTCGACGACTACTTTATATCAGCCAAAATGTTACTACCTTTTGCTTGTGAATTCTCGTGTTTCGAATCTACTTCAGAAACTATTATTTGGTGCTTGAAAATTAACATAGTTTTGTAATATCTGTAAGTTCAAAGTAGCTTTTTACTGTGGTTTGCAAAGTAGCTAGCATACTACTAGCAGTTGCACCCAGACCGTGAGTCGGGGGTCAACGGAGAAGTTAATGGTGTCCCTAAAAGCAAGGAAGGGATCGTCTTCGTGCTTCATGTAGAGTTACCACTCCATTGAATTCAATGAGGCAGGGGGACCCACTAATGGGACGACGGTTTTTAATTGGATCGGAAACGGCGGTGCTTACCCGTGTATTTGGAGAAAATCGGTCGAGGAGGGAGAATCGAGTGTGCACGGGATAGAGGGAATCGATTTTTTTATTTTCAGGATCGAATTTGCGTCGAAAGCTTGTATTAGTGAAATGAAAGCGAGGTTCGAACAAATTTGTTGAGTAATAGAATGGATCTCTAAGTAGCTGAAATCAAATTTATTTTTTTGTCGGATGTAAATTGAGTGGAGATCTATTTACATCGGACAAAAAAGATATTTGTAAAGCTAGAGTAAATAGAGCTGTAACCGATGTAAATAGGAAGGTATTTCCATTAACGTCGCACCCTCAGGGGCATACCTTCTTTAGGTTTGAACGGGCTTCACAACCCCGGGGTACCTGAGTGATCTTCCCTTTTTTTCATTCTTCGCCCCTCCTCTTCTGCTTTTTGCTTTTTCTTCCTCGTTGTGGTTGCCTCTTCGGAGGTGAGGGCTCCCCTTGAGAAGCTTATGATCACTCTGTTACCTTCAGCTCCTTCTTGGGGATTATATCACCCACGTGTTTGCCGTGCGTGGAGTCCCGTGTCCCTGGAAAAGGGGATCCTGGCAGTTGAGGGACGATATACTGTTCCAACACACTTCTTTGGCCCCAGCTTCAGGTAAACGGGAGGTGTACATTGGTCCCGTGTGCATCAATCGGCTGGTCGATTGGACTTCGTCGTCGGCTAGGAATCAAGCGATCGGTCACCTACTGAGCAATACGTTAAGGGTGGTGGCTGCCACAGGGGTGATTGAAAGCGTATAGGCCCTGTTAGCACTGGTGCAGACTGCATCCCCTTGTTGGGCTCGGTGGTGCTGCAGGCCCCGAATATCTTTAAAAAACTATGAATCATAATTCTTCCGTTTCTTCTCCCTCTCGAAGGGAGCAACAAAGTCCGCCTTTATCCAATGTCCGTTTCTTTCTCGTAAAATTAATACACAACCATGAACAAAATGCAGATCTGTCTTTTTCAAAAACCTCCCCTTTTCTTATAAATAAAACTATTCAATCTTTTATAGGCACAGTGAAATCAATCAAAAAACTGCGTTCCGGTGACCTTTTAATTGAAACTTCCAATAACACTCAGTCGAACCACTTAAATAATGTTATAAGTCTTGGCACATTTTCCGCTTCTGTTTCCCCATATGAAACGTTAAACTTCTCTAGGGGAGTTATCTCTGAACCTGACCTTCTGAATACATCTGAAGAGGAGATTCTGGAGAACTTACGTGACGAACACGTCTGTGGCGTGCGACGAATAACCATCAGGTCGAGGCGAGATCATAAAATCTTGCCAACTAAACATCTTATTCTCACTTTCGACCAGCCGTCACTGCCTTCCCGTATCAAAGCAGGATACCTCAGTTGCCCAGTCCGTCCGTTCATTCCGAATCCCCAGCGCTGTTTCAACTGCCAGGGGTTCGGACACTCTAAATTCTCTTGCCGGAGCCCCACTAAATGTGCTCGTTGTGGAGAAGTGGGCCACGAGACGGACGGTTGCACTAAATCTCATTGTATCAATTGCGGTGGAGACCATCCTGCTTTCTCCAGATCTTGCCCAAAATGGGAATTTGAGAAGGAGGTTCAGAGCGTTAAAACTTTGCAAAACCTTTCTTTTCCTGAAGCTCGCAGGCTTGTGGAATCCCGAACTTCCAAGTCTGGCGCTTCATATGCAAAAATAACTGCCAAAACGTACAATACAATAGCCACACAAACTGATTCCCCTTTTGAAACTCCTCTCACCAGTAAACGTTTCAATAACTCCGCAAACTTCTGTAAATAAAACTCAATCAATATCTAAAACTGTGAGCACATCAACCCCTCGTCCGTCCTCCAGTAGACCCGACTCCCGTCCACACATAACCAAATCATCCAGTAGGAAAATTAAAACCATAAAAAATCAAAAAACCGATGACAACTCTAAAAAGCCCAGATTTTTACAAAATAATAAAGGAATTCGAATAAAAAGTACTTCGGCGTGCAGCGAAGATATCGAATTAAATCTTCATACGTCGGGCCTGTCGGAGGATGACGAAAGTTATGAAATGAAAATACCTCCAGAGCAAAATGAGGAATCTGCTCCCCTATCAATCAATGATAGAATCTTTTATATCATGGAACTGTCGTGGCTTTCGAAACAAGTTGGATGACGTAAAAACCCTGATTGCAGAGTACCATCCCGCCTGTGTCGCACTTCAGGAGACATACCTGAAGTCGTCTGACACGGCGAAGATCCGTCGTTATGCTTGTAATAGGAGAGATGGCAGTAATGATGGAAGAGCATCGGGAGGTGTTGCTCTCTTCACCTCCCTTGAATACCCATCTTTAGGCCTCTCACTAAACACCCCTTTGCAAGCTGTTGCAGTTAGAGTACAAGTACGACGGATGATTACCATCTGTACACTACATTTACCACCAAATCATTCCATCCAACAACAGAGCCTTGAAAACTTGGTCGATCAACTGCCGGAGAAGTTCATTATACTCGGTGACTTTAATGCCCATAGTGTACTTTGGGGAAGTAGGGATACCAATTCCCGTGGGCGACAGATAGAACATCTGATCACAGATCCCTGTCTCTGTCTGCTCAATAACGGTGAGGTTACCTACTTCCACGAGCCATCTAGATCCTTCTATGCAATCGATCTCGCCATCTGCTCCTCTTCAATTCTCCCTTACTCTCCTTTTTTGTCGGTAGTGACCTGCGTAACAGCGATCATTTCCCAATATTCGTTACTCATATTAGTGGAAATGATCCTGTTAGCCGCCCGTCACGATATATCGATGAAGCAGCCGACTGGCCTAATTTTACATCTCGGGCCACTATATCAGACCAGATAGTAGAAGGCAGCATAGATGAGGCGATAGCATGAGTCACCGATGTTATAATTAAAGCTGCTGATGCTGCAATTCCCAAGAAATCTCCCTCCTTTCATAAACACTGTAAACCACGGTGGACTCCGGAATGCACTGCAGCGACTAAGATCCAAAGGAAGGCGTGGGGTATTTTCCGCCGATACCCCACAACTGAAAATCTTCTCACCTTCAAGCGTGCAAAAGCTAACGCTCGCCGAGTGCGACGTCAAAGCCAAAAGGAATCTTGGATAAGGTATGTTTCAGGCATAACACCTGCCACTTCCTCCAAACAGTTATGTGATCGAGTACGGAAAGCGATGGGATTATATTCCGAACACTCCATCACGTTCGTAGAAGAGAATGGACAACATGTGTCAGAGGCTGTCGAGATAGCCAACGCCATTGCGCGTGCTTTCTCTACAGCTTCCAGTACTACCAATTACTCGGACACATTTCAACGCTCAAAACATCGCGAAGAATCCCATCGTCTAAATTTCCACTCTCGCACCGAACTCGCCTATAACTGTCGATTTACAGAAAGGGAATTGATGCGATGCCTTAAAGGGACCAGAATCACAGCACCTGGCCCTGATGGCGTCTCTTATATCATGATGCAACACCTTTCCCGTCCATCCCTTCTTAACATCTTACACCTTTTTAATCGTATATACGTGGAACATACCTTCCGTTTGGCTTGGAGACGTGCCATAATTATACCCTTTCCAAAACCTGGAAAAGATCCCACCAATCCGTATAACTATCGGCCAATAGCACTCACCAGCTGCATGTGCAGACTTTTTGAAAGGATGGTGTGAATTCTCGTCTGACTTACATCTTAGAGACAACTCAGGCTCTTTCACCATTTCAAAGCGGTTTCAGGGTTAGCCGCTCAACGGTAGACAACATCTTATCACTCGAAACTCAAGCTCGCCGTGCATTTCTGCGCCGAAACTATCTTGTCTCCATTTGTTTCGACATGGAGAAGGCGTATGATCGCACATGGCGATACGGAATCCTCCGTGATTTACATTCTCTTGGGTTTCGAGGCCAATTATTTATTCAAAAATTTCTAGCCACTCGACAGTTTCAAGTCCGTATCGGCTCTGCGCTTTCGGATATTTTCATTCAAGAAGAGGGCGTTCCTCAGGGTAGTGTCCTCAGCGTTACTCTATTTTCAATAAAAATAAATAACATATTAAACCAACTGCCTCCAACTGTCCAGGGTAATTTGTACGTGGATGACTTGAACATTCATTGCCAAGGTAAAGACATGCGGTACATTGAGCGACAACTTCAGTCAGCTGTCTTTCGCTTGACGCGGTGGAGTGACGAGAACGGTTTCAGCTTCTCCACTCAAAAGACATCTTGCGTTCATTTCTGCCGACGTCGGAACCTGCATCCTGACCCAGAGATCTTCCTGGGTGGTATTAGGATTGCAGTGGAGGACAGAGTAAGATTTCTAGGTATCATTTTCGACCAAAAACTTACCTTCCTCCCTTACGTCGTGCGCCCCCAGGGGCATTCCTTCTTTAGGTTTGTACGGGCTTCACAACCCCGGGGTACCTGAGTGATCTTTTTCTTTCCCAGGGGTTTGCTGTCTTTGGTGAACACGGGGGTCGCGCTCCCGGGATACCTAAGCGATCTTTCTCTACCTTCATCCCACTACCCTATTCCCCACCCCTCCTTTTTCTCCATTTCACGTCTTGCGATTCGGAAACCATTAAAATTTCTTTACATTGAAAAACACCTTAAATTCACTTTTTTGTTATTTAAAAAATATGTTAATCACCTATGTTATTACGTATCATAGAATACCTTTTTAGTTGTGTTAAGTTCTATTTGTTTCTAAATTATCATTTATTCCTTTTTATGATTCTTTTAAAAGACGTCAGTACGTTTTTCTGACCCGCATGTTTGCCGTGTGCGGCGTCCCGTATCGGGGGAAAGTGGAGTCCTGGGGTACCTGATGCGTGCCCTTTGGTCCATGCTTCTGCGTAGACGGGTGGCTGGAGTGAGCCCGCTCTGGTCAATCGGCTCACCTAATTTCTCTGGGGTTCACCACGTCAGAGCGCTTGGTCCCTCTGTCGTGTTGGACTCCAATGATATTGGGTATTTAGGGTTAGTGCTGTAGCTAGGGATGCCCTGGGCGAACTGGCGGATCCACATTCCGACACTACGGCACTATATTCTGTTTGTGACTCCTGAAGCGGTTCCGAGATCTGTTGCTGGACAACTGCCGGATACTGCTTCCCCTGGTTGGGCTCCATGGTGGGCGGGGGCACACCAGGATGAACCTTTTTTTCTAATATTCATGGAACCTAAAACTTCTTGCCCTGACGGAGGCTTTGATCCGTCAAACACCACTAACAAAGAAAATGAAAATTATAATAGTGAATCATGTATAGTAACGGTTACACCTGTCATTTCCGCAATTCCTGAACCAAAAAAATCAGTTCCTAAATTTCTTATTATACACAACGAATCCGGTAAATTATCTAAAATGTCACCATTTCTAATCGAAAAATACATTAAAAATGCAGCTGATGAAGTAAAAAATGTTAAAAAATTGAAATCTGGAGACCTATTGGTAGAATCCAAATCAGAAATACAATCAGTAAAACTATTAAACATTAAAAACTTTGGGGACGTCGAAATTCAAGTCTTTCCGCACAAAACCCTTAACTATACCCGAGGAGTTATCTCATCCCAAGAACTCGCAATGGTGTCCGACGAAGAATTTGTCGCTGAACTAAAAGACCAAAAAGTTATAGCAGCCAAAAGAATCATGATGAGGCGAGACTCTAATTTCATTCCATCAAGAAATGTTGTTCTAACCTTCGATTCTCCTGTTATGCCAACAAAAATAAAAGCCGGTTACTTGTGCTGCGACGTGAGGCCTTTCATTCCAAGCCCACTGCGATGCTTTTTATGCCAGAGATTTGGACATGCTAAAACAGCATGTCGAGCATCAGCAACCATCTGTGCACGTTGCGCAAAGCCCGGTCACGACAGTTCCTCATGCTCTGAAACCGAACATTGAATCAATTGCCAGGGTGATCACGCTGCATATTCCAAGACTTGTCCACGCTGGATTCAAGAAAAAGAAATCCAAACATTAAGAGTTACCAAAAATCTATCCTTTCCCGAAGCTAGAAAATTGATAGAATCCCGTACACCTCGTCCTAACACCTCATATGCATCCGTCATTAAAACCAGCAAAACAATAGGCACCCAAACATATAACTCAGACTTTACACCTAATAAAGTAAATGCAGAAACGCAATTAAAATCTACTCTTTATAAATATCAACCAACCAAATCAAACCATCAATCCCATAGCTTAAGCCCAAAATCAATTGACAAAGTTACAAGTAAACCCTCAAACCTGCCGCAACAGAGAACCACACCAGCAACAAAAATCTTCAAGCCGAACCCAACAACGTCAATAGAACAAAGTAAAAAAAAGCAAAGTAAGAAAGACAAACTTACTCCCCGGAACTCTAGAGATCACTCAAAATTACCGGATACCGAAATAGATTTACACCCTTCCACGGACTCAGACATGGAGTTTGGAGAGGACGATATTGACGAGAACGCTGCATTTTTTAGAAAAGGTTCTAGATTTTACAAAAAACCTTCCAAATAAAACCACCCAACCTTTATTTCAGAAGACATTGAAAAGGGCTCTAATTTTTAAAAAATAAATGGCTATTAATCTCCTAACTTGGAACTGTCATGGTTTTCGTACACATATCGATGATATCAAATCTCTAATAAATAATTTTAACCCTGTTTGCCTAGCCCTTCAAGAAACATACTTAACGCCTACTAACACAATGAATGTTAAAAATTATAATTTAATAAGAAATGATTACATCCACGGTGCACGCGCTTCGGGCGGCGTGGCTATAATGACCTTGCAGAATTTCCCATCCAGAAGAATTTCTTTAAATACGAGCATTCAAGCAATAGCCATTCAACTTCATATTAAATTTTTAATAACAATCTGCTGCATATATCTACCCCCAAATGAAAACGTTAGTCAGCAGGAACTAAATGATTTAATAACGCAACTTCCGTCTCCATACTTCATCATAGGGGATTTTAACGGACACAACCCTCTTTGGGGAAGTAATGATTTTAACACAAAAGGACAACAAATTGAAAAATTGATGGATGACCATTGTCTCTGCCTTTTAAATGATTCCAGTCATACATACTTCCATACTCCGACCCAAACCTTTCACACCCTGGACCTTGCAATATGCTCCCCTACTTTGCTTTCATTTTGGGACTTTAAAATTGACAATGATCTGCACAATAGCGATCACTTTCCAATCATTTTAACATATAACTGCAATGACGTTTTACTACCTAGACGACCCGTGCGATATATATTTGAGAAAGCGGATTGGACCCGATATCAGGTGGAATCAAACATTTCCGACAACATGGTTAAGATGCCTAGCATAAATGATGCCGTTGAAATGTTAACAAACACCTTGATTAAGGCGGCAGATGTGGCTATCCCCAAAACATCGGGTAAAATGCCTAAATTATGGAAGCCTTGGTGGAATGAAGCATGCTCTCAAGCCCATAAATTCCAAAAAAAAGCATGGAACACCTTCAGACGTTATCCCACCACTTCGAATTTGATAGTTTTCAAGCGGGCTAAAGCAGAAGCTCGAAAATTAAGGAGACAGCGACAAAAAGAATCCTGGCAAGAATATGTAAATTCAATTGAATGTCGAATATCATCAAAACAGTTATGGGGAAAAATTCGAAAAATTACCGGCAAATATCGTAATCCAAATATATCATTTTTACTTCAAAATGGACAAGTCGTTTCAGACGTTAAGACAATTGCTGATACCTTGGGAGAATCTTTTTCTAAGGTATCTCATGAGAGCTCTTACCCCCAAGATTTTATTAATTATAAGCGACGTGAAGAACGCAAGACGTTAAACTTTCAACCATCCGCTCATAAAACTTACAATCGTAATTTTACCATATTCGAACTGAAAAATGCATTAAGAAAATCACACCCGACTTCACCGGGCCCCGATCATATTCATCTAGACATGGCCCCCAGGGGCATTCCTTCTTTAGGTTTGTACGGGCTTCACAACCCCGGGGTACCTGAGTGATCTTTTTCTTTCCCAGGGGTTTGCTGTCTTTGGTGAACACGGGGGTCGCGCTCCCGGGATACCTAAGCGATCTTTCTCTACCTTCATCCCACTACTCTATTCCCCACCCCTCCTTTTTCTCCATTTCACGTCTTGCGATTCGGAAACCATTAAAATGTCTTAACATTGAAAAACACCTTAAATTCATTCTTTTGTTATTTAAAAACTATGTTAATCACCTATGTTATTACGTATCATAGAATACCTTTTTAGTTGTGTTAAGTTCTATTTGCTTCTAAATTATCATTTATTCCTTTTTATGATTCCTTTAAAAGACGTCAGTACGTTTTTCTGACCCGCATGTTTGCCGTGTGCGGCGTCCCGTATCGGGGGAAAGTGGAGTCCTGGGGTACCTGATGCGTGCCCTTTGGTCCATGCTTCTGCGTAGACGGGTGGCTGGAGTGAGCCCGCTCTGGTCAATCGGCTCACCTAATTTCTCTGGGGTTCACCACGTCAGAGCGCTTGGTCCCTCTGTCGTGTTGGACTCCAATGATATTGGGTATTTAGGGTTAGTGCTGTAGCTAGGGATGCCCTGGGCGAACTGGCGGATCCACATTCCGACACTACGGCACTATATTCTGGTTGTTACTCCTGAAGCGGTTCCGAGATCTGTTGCTGGACAACTGCCGGATACTGCTTCCCCTGGTTGGGCTCCATGGTGGGCGGGGGCACACCAGGATGAATTTTTTTTCTAATATTAATGGAACCAAAAACTCTTTCTTGCCCTGACGGAGGCTTAGATCCGTCAAACCAACTTAGCTCTGATACATCTCCAAATGACCTAAATGAACCTTCTTTAGAAATGAAAACACCTGAAAATACCACTATAACTCGTCAGATAACAAAATCAATACCAAAATTTCTCATTATTCACAATGAATACGGTAAATTATCTAAAATGTCGCCTTTTCTAATAGAAAAATATGTAAAAAATGCAGCTGGAGAAGTAAATAATGTTAAAAAATTGAAATCCGGAGACCTTTTAATTGAATCTAAATCAGAAGTTCAATCAGGAAAATTACTAAATATTAAAAACTTTGGGGACGTCGAAATTCAAGTCTTTCCACACAAAACTTTAAACTATACCCGAGGAGTAATCTCATCCCAAGAACTCTCAATGGTGTCCGACGAAGAATTTGTCGCTGAATTAAAAGATCAAAAAGTTATAGCAGCCAAAAGAATCATGATGAGGCGAGACTCTAATTTCATTCCATCAAGAAATGTTATTCTGACCTTCGATTCTCCTGTTATGCCAACAAAAATTAAAGCCGGTTACTTGTGCTGCGACGTGAGGCCTTTCGTTCCAAGCCCACTGCGATGCTTTTTATGCCAGAGATTTGGACATGCTAAAACAGCATGTCGAGCATCAGCAACCATCTGTGCACGTTGCGCAAAGCCCGGTCACGACAGTTCATCATGCTCTGAAACCGAACATTGCATCAATTGCCAGGGTGATCACGCTGCATATTCCAAGACTTGTCCACGCTGGATTCAAGAAAAAGAAATCCAAACATTAAGAGTCACCAAAAACCTATCCTTTCCCGAAGCTAGAAAATTGATAGAATCCCGTACACCTCGTCCTAACACCTCATATGCATCAGTCATTAAAACCAGCAAAACAATAATCACCCAAACATATAATTCAGACTTTACACCTAATAAAGTAAATGCAGAAACGCAAATAAACTCTACTCCTTATAATTATCAACCAACCAAATCAAATCAGCAATCCCATAGCGTAAGCCCAAAATCAATTGACAAAGTTACAAGTAAACCCTCAAACCTGCCGCAACAGAGAACCACACCTGCAACAAAAATCTTCAAGCCGAATCCAACAACGTCAATAGAACAAAATAAAAAAAAGCAAAGTAAGAAAGACAAACTTATTCCCCGGAACTCTAGAGATCACTCAAAATTACCGGATACCGAAATAGATTTACACCCTTCCACGGACTCAGACATGGAGTTTGGAGAGGACGGTATTGACGAGAACGCTGCATTTTTTAGAAAAGGTTCTAGATTTTACAAAAAACCTTCCAAATAAAACCACCCAACCTTTATTTCAAAAGACATTGAAAAGGGCTCTAATTTTTAAAAAATAAATGGCTATTAATCTCCTAACTTGGAACTGTCATGGTTTTCGTACACATATCGACGATATCAAATCTCTAATAAATAATTTTAACCCTGTTTGCCTAGCCCTTCAAGAAACATACTTAACGCCTACTAACACAATGAATGTTAAAAATTATAATTTAATAAGAAATGATTACATCCACGGTGCACGCGCTTCGGGCGGCGTGGCTCTGATGACTTTGCAGAATTTTCCATCAAGAAGAATTTCTTTAAATACGAGCATTCAAGCAATAGCCATTCAACTTCATATTAAATTTTTACTAACAATCTGCTGCATATATCTACCCCCAAATGAAAGCGTTAGTCAGCAGGAACTAAATGATTTAATAACTCAACTTCCGTCTCCATACTTCATCATAGGGGATTTTAACGGACACAACCCTCTTTGGGGAAGTAATGATTTTAACACAAAAGGACAACAAATTGAAAAATTGATGGATGATCATTGTCTCTGCCTTTTAAATGATTCCAGTCATACATACTTCCATACTCCGACCCAAACCTTTCACACCCTGGACCTTGCAATATGCTCCCCTACTTTGCTTTCATTTTGGGACTTTAAAATTGACAATGATCTGCACAATAGCGATCACTTTCCAATCATTTTAACATATAACTGCAATGACGTTTTACTACCCAGACGACCTGTGCGATATATATTTGAGAAAGCGGATTGGACTCGATATCAGGTGGAATCAAACATTTCCGACAACATGGTTATGATGCCTAGCATAAATGATGCCGTTGAAATGATAACGAACACCTTGATTAAGGCGGCAGATGTGGCTATCCCCAAAACATCGGGTAAAATGCCTAAATTATGGAAGCCTTGGTGGAATGAAGCATGCTCTCAAGCCCATAAATTCCAAAAAAAAGCATGGAACACCTTCAGACGTTATCCCACCACTTCGAATTTGATAGTTTTCAAGCGGGCTAAAGCAGAAGCTCGAAAATTAAGGAGACAGCGACAAAAAGAATCCTGGCAAGAATACGTAAATACAATCGAATGTCGAATATCATCAAAACAGCTATGGGGAAAAATTCGAAAAATTACCGGCAAATATCGTAATCCAAATATATCATTTTTACTTCAAAATGGACAAGTCGTTTCAGACGTTAAGACAATTGCTGATACCTTGGGAGAATCTTTTTCTAAGGTATCTCATGAGAGCTCTTACCCCCAAGATTTTATTAATTATAAGCGACGTGAAGAACGCAAGACGTTAAACTTTCAACCATCCGCTCATAAAACTTACAATCGTAATTTTACCACATTAGAACTGAAAAATGCATTAAGAAAATCACACCCGACTTCACCGGGCCCCGATCATATTCATCTAGACATGTTGACCCATCTCAATGAAGATTCATTACGAAATATTTTACTTCTTTATAATAGAATTTGAACAGAGCAAGATTTTCCGACAACCTGGCACAGAGCTATTATTATTCCAATACCGAAACCTGGGAAGGATCCTCAAGACCCTAATAACTATCGACCCATTGCCTTGACAAGCTGTATCTGCAAAGTCATGGAAAGAATGGTGAATGCTCGGTTGATACATGTCCTTGAGTCTGAAAAACATCTATCGGAGTTTCAAAGCGGATTCCGTTTTGGACGAAGCACCTACGACAATGCCTTAATGCTGGAATCCTCTATCAGAGATACATTCGTCACAAAGAAGCATTTGGTAGCTGTCTTCTTCGATATGGAGAAAGCTTACGATAGGACATGGCGATATGGCATAATGCGAGACTTATACGAGATGGGCTTTCTGGGAAATCTCCCACTATTTATTCAAAACTTTTTATTGACAAGGACCTTTAGCGTTCGCATTAATAATATTTTATCAGATGACTTTTCACAGGACGAGGGTGTTCCCCAAGGAAGCGTTCTAAGCGTGATACTTTTTATAATTAAAATCAACGGTATTATTAAACAACTTCCTCCATATGTGCACGGAACGCTTTTTGTAGACGATTTCCAAATATTCTGTTCTGGAATCAATGTACCTTTTATTGAAAGACAACTCCAAACGGCTATTAGAATTGTAAGTAAGTGGGCAAATGAAAATGGTTTTGTTTTTTCTTCGCAAAAGACTGTATGTGTACATTTTACTAGAAGACGCGGACTTTTTCCTGATCCAGAACTTTTACTAGACGGAACTGTTATTCCAGTAGTTCCAGAAATAAAATTTTTGGGTATTATTTTTGACTCGAAGTTATCTTTTCGACCTCATATCAAGGTATTGAAACGAAAATGCAACCAATCATTGAATATTTTAAAGGTTTTATGTAACACATCTTGGGGAGCTGATTTTATTTCAATTTTAAAAATTTACAAAGCTGTTGTCCGATCGAAACTCGATTATGGGAGTGTAATATATGGATCTTGTGCTAAGTCTGTTCTTCAAGCCCTGGATACTATTCATCACCAAGGCCTCCGATTATCCCTTGGAGCTTTTCGCACTTCGCCAGTCCAGAGTTTATATATAATGACAGGCGAGCCGGATTTAAGACATCGACGTGAGAAACTTACCCTAAAATACTATTTTAAGATTAAAGCCAACCCTTCTCACCCATTGCATAATAGAGTAACTAACCCTAAATTTGGAAGTCATTACTCATTAAAACCTTCATTCATACCATCACTCGGTTTTAGAGTCCGTACCATAATGAATTCATTAAATGTTGACAATCTGGGAATATTTCCTAGAGAAAACGAACCTCCACCTTGGAATGATAAAAATCTACTTTCCATCAATGACTTTTCACATTTTAACAAATCATCAACCCCCGATACCATTTATTTACAATTATTCCATTCTCATAGAAACAAATATTCATCTTTTAAAACAGTTTTTACTGACGGATCTAAGAACGGGACAAATGTTGGTGCCGCGGCCGTTTTTGATAATACAACCATTGCTAGAAAATTGCATGGGTGCTGCAGTGTCTTCACTTCAGAGATCTACGCAATAATTTTAGCCTTAAAAACGATTTCTACACACACTAATAAAAACTGGATCTTGTATACCGACTCTAAAAGTAGTATCGAATCCCTATTAAACTATACACATAAAAGTCATTCCTTGGTTTTAAAAGCAATGAATTTGCTCCTAACATTAACAGAAAATGATTTTCGGATATTCTTTTGTTGGATTCCTGGGCATGTGGGAATCCGGGGCAATGAGAAAGCGGATTTGGCAGCCAAAAACGCAACTTTGATTATAAACTCCAATGTCCCGATTCACGACATTAATAGTGTTTTATCCCAAGCCATAAATTCATCCTGGCAATCCGCTTGGGATTTGGAAAACCATAACAAACTTCATGATATTCAACCATCTATAAAGGGATTCAGCAAAACAAACTTAAATAGAAATCATCACGTAAAACTGACAAGGCTCCGAATCGGACATTCCTTTTTTACCCACAGACATTTACTGCTGGGAGAACCAGCTCCTTTATGCTCATCATGCAATAGTATTTTTTCCATAAAGCACATATTGACGGAATGCCGGAATTTTAATCATCATAGACTAAACCGATTTGGTATCTCCCCTATTACCTTAACAGACTTGTTGATGGACCCACACCATAAAAACTTATTTTTATTCCTTACTGACATTGGTTTCGTAAACTTTATTTAGATTTTATAATCGACTGCAACATACACAACTGTACTGAATTTTATTACGTGGCTTTCTGACTCGCTCTAATTAAATACCAGTTATGAACTAGCTATTGTTTGGCGCAGCATGGCCAAATCTTGCCCTTGTGCCATAAAAAACCAACCAACCAACCAACCAACCCTTACGTCGTGCAACTGCTGATGTCTTGCTAGAAAAAGCTCAATCTCTTAAAAGTACTCTCAAAAACATCTTGGGGAGCAGAACGGTCCTCCATGTTGAATATCTATCGAGCTTTAATTCGTTCCAGACTAGACTATGGGTGTGCAGCTTATGGCTCTGCCCGTCAGTCTGTTACGAAAGCTCGATACTGTGCATCACACTGCACTGAGGATCTGTTCCGGAGCATTTCGCACTTCACCCGTCAAAAGCCTGTATGTGGTTTGTCACGAAGTATCTTTGGCTTCTACACGTCTTTTGTTGTCGTTACGACAGTACTACCGAGTCTTAGAACATCCGGATCATCCACTCCAAAATTCAGTCCTGGGTAATTATCTTGATCGCCTATTTTCGAATCGACCCTCTTGTATTGGAACTTTCGGGCTACGCATGAGAAATGCCCTGAGGAATACGCCCCTTCACTCATTTGATGTAGCTGAGAGACCTCTTTTCACCATCTCACCCTGGAAATCTCATACAATACCATTCTTAAATTTATTTCCAGGTTTAGAGAGATCTAATACCAACTCAATCATTTATATAAACAGCTTTTTCTCGCTCACCGTCATAATTTTTCAAATCACACAGCAGTATATACTGACGGTTAAAAATCACTCGATTATGCCGGCTGTGCTTTTGTTTGCGAATCCGTCACTTCTAATTTCTCATTACTATACTTTATTTCTGTTTTTACCGCTGAATTTTTAGCTCTTTATAAAGCACTGAAATATATTTCCAGACTCAATACTGGCAATTTTATATTTTACACTGACTCTAAAAGTGTCTTGGAATCCTTGAATTTGGATTCTCCAAGACACCCTTTGGCTCATGATATTTTAAAACTTCATAACAGGCTTGTCCATCGTGGCTTCGGTATCATTTTTTGTTGGATACCGGGACACGTCGGAATTATCGGCAATGAACTGGCCGATGATGCAGCGAAAAATGCAGTGATTCCACTTGATATTCGTATTCCATACGATGATCTACGTTATTTTGTACGGGACATCGTATGGAACCAATGACGCGAAGACTGGAGTGAGCAGAGCAACAACAAGCTCCACAACCAGCCGACAATCTCAACCCTACCGTCACTACCATCTCGACGGTTCGACGTCATTTTAACACGTCTTCGCATTGGCCATTCACGAATCACTCAGATTTTTATTGGTCGGAGAAACCGTTCCATCGTGCCAGCATTATAGACAATTTTTTAAAACTTCATTACCAATTTTATCAGACCTGTTGGGTCAACCTCCCCATCCATTGCTTTTTAGATTTCTTCATCGTTCTGGATTTTTACTACATATCTAATTAAGATCTTAAATTTTATTTAGTCAAGTTTTATAAAGCGAGATGGGGATACCCATCTCGCTTTAGTTCTCTTTTTTTTTTAAACGATTTTACATTTCTTATGGTTCAGGTTTTATACATTCATATTTAATTTTTATGCATATCAATTGGTTTTGTTCATTACATTTCCCAGTCCAGAGTTTATATATAATGACAGGCGAGCCGGATTTAAGACATCGACGTGAGAAACTTACCCTAAAATACTATTTTAAGATTAAAGCCAACCCTTCTCACCCATTGCATAATAGAGTAACTAACCCTAAATTTGGAAGTCATTACTCATTAAAACTTTCATTCATACCATCACTTGGTTTTAGAGTCCGTACCATAATGAATTCATTAAATGTTGACAATCTGGGAATATTTCCTAGAGAAAACGAACCTCCACCTTGGAATGATAAAAATCTACTTACCATCAATGACTTTTCACATTTTAACAAATCATCAACCCCCGATACCATTTATTTACAATTATTCCATTCCCATAGAAACAAATATTCATCTTTTAAAACAGTTTTTACTGACGGATCTAAGAACGGGACAAATGTTGGTGCCGCGGCCGTTTTTGATAATACAACCATTGCTAGAAAACTGCATGGGTGCTGCAGTGTCTTCACTTCAGAGATCTACGCAATAATTTTAGCCTTAAAAACGATTTCTACACACACTAATAAAAACTGGATCTTGTATACCGACTCTAAAAGCAGTATCGAATCCCTATTAAACTATACACATAAAAGTCATTCCTTGGTTTTAAAAGCAATGAATTTGCTCCTAACATTAACAGAAAATGATTTTCGGATATTCTTTTGTTGGATTCCTGGGCATGTGGGAATCCGGGGCAATGAGAAAGCGGATTTGGCAGCCAAAAACGCAACTTTGATTATAAACTCCAATGTCCCGATTCACGACATTAATAGTGTTTTATCCCAAGCCATAAATTCATCCTGGCAATTCGCTTGGGATTTGGAAAACCATAACAAACTTCATGATATTCAACCATCTATAAAGGGATTCAGCAAAACAAACTTAAATAGAAATCATCACGTAAAACTGACAAGGCTACGAATCGGACATTCCTTTTTTACCCACAGACATTTACTGCTGGGAGAACCAGCTCCTTTATGCTCATCATGCAATAGTATTTTTTCCATAAAGCACATATTGACGGAATGCCTGAACTTTAATCATCACAGACTAAACCGATTTGGTATCTCCCCTATTACCTTAACAGACTTGTTGATGGACCCACATCATAAAAACTTATTTTTATTCCTTACTGACATTGGTTTCGTAAACTTTTAGATTTTATAATCGACTGCAACATACACAACTCTACTGAATTTTATTACGTGGCTTTCTGACTCGCTCTAATTAAATACCAGTTATGAACTAGCTATTGTTTGGCGCAGCATGGCCAAATCTGGCCCTTGTGCCATAAAAAACCAACCAACCAACCATTACATTTCTATGTGGTGTTTCTTTGTTTCAAATCATAAATCCATCTCCTAATTTTAATATCTTGTGTTTGGCGCAGCTTATCCTCTTATGGATCGTGCGTCATAAAACCCAAATCAACCAACCAAGCAACCATTAACGTCGCACCGGAGACACATTCCGCCAGGGGAGACCCCGCGCCTATCCTTGTGAGGATTTACCGGTTTAGTAGTCTCCCTTGTGAGTTTATTAGGTTTTTTTTATTGCAGAGTCACTGTTTGGTTTACTTGACGGTCATACGGTAACTAAATTTATGTTGTTGCTATGAAATCCTGGCCTCGGGATTGCAGGATTTCTATGATTTTACAAATGTTTTCTCTGCATTTCCTATGCTTTAGTGCTAGGTTTAGCCATCCTGAGGTGGGTCTTGGTGATGGGCATCGCAGGTGGAGTGAGCTTGTGAGGGGACATTGCAAGGCATAATGCATTGGAGTTCCCTCTATACCACAGGAGCATTGGTTGGTGTAGGATAAACCGAATCTGTGGAGATAGCTAGGGAATGGGCCATGACCCGTTATAAACTGCAAGAGACGTCTATCTTTGATGCGGGTATCCATGGAGACATTTGGGAAGAGATCGTATGTTGAGCGGCCTGTGTCGTCTGTGTTCCATTCTAGCTGCCACTGTTGAAGAATATGGTATATGAGACTCTTGAAGTGTGAGGCTGGAAGGGCTATTTGTTTGTCCTCTGGAGCATCTTTGATTGTTGCCGCTTCCCTGGCAAGACTGCTTTTTCGTTACCCTCGTGTCCAACGTGAGCCTTGATCCAACGTAGTTCTAATGCTGGCTTCTTGTGGAGGAGATTCTGGATTTCTGGATGTTGGGTTACGGAGAGCTTTTAAAACTGATTGGCTGTCTGAAAAGATTGTTGCTTTTTCAGGAGCCAATCTAACTGCTTCTCTGATTGCAACCGACTCCGCTTGGAACACACTGTTGTTAATTTGTAACCTAGTTGACCAGGTTTTTGTTAATGCTCCTTCTTCATAGAGACAATAAGCTGATCCCACGCCCGACTCCTTCTTGGAACCATCTGTATAGATGGAAATGGGGGATGGGATGTATAGAGTGTCAATGGAGATTTTTTTTGCTTCTTTGCTTTGTATAGATGGGTGGGAGAACCACATCTTGCTGTCTTCGTTTCAAAATCTTGTGAATTAAATGTTTCAGAGTTCATCTGAACTGGTTTATGAAGACGAAGGAGTTCTGTTGTTTTTGCTTCATGTGAAAGGAGGACATGTAGTGGTGGGACTCCAATATAGTGATACAGAGAGCTGATGTTGGGGTAGTTGAATAGGCTGAAGAGATGAAAAGCAGGAAGAGCCTTTGGATGGATTTGAGTTTCCTTATGTTACGACAAGTGAGATTTTTTTCGCCCATATTGAGGCTCCGTAGGCTATTGATCTCTCAGCTACTGATTTATATAGTATTTTCCTCTGTGCGTGATTAAAACCCCAGTTGCGGCCTGCGATTCTTCGGAAACTCTGGAGGCTAATTGTCGCTTTTGCTTTAATGTTATTCAGATGGGCATTAAAGTTTAGTTTTGGATCCATCGTCACTCCTAGGTATTTTAATTGATCTGTGTATCTAATGGAAGTAGTACCTAGGGCTACTTTTGGTTTGGCTGCTAGTTTCTTGGGCTTATCGAGAAGTAGAGCTTTGGATTTTTTATGTGAAATTTCCATGCCCATTTCCTCACACCATGATAAGACTTGGTCTAGGGCTATCTTGGAGTGTGTTTTAAGGATCTCTCTGGTTCTTCCAGCAACCACTAAAATCATGTCATCAGCAAAGGCTTGGATGTGTACTCCAGGAGGCCAGGGCTTACTCAAGAGATCGTCGGCCACCAGGTTCCATAGGATGGGTCCACTACAGGATCCTTGTGGGCAACCCCTGGTCTGGTTGACTTGCGCTATAGCTGTTCCTGTTATGCAAACCGTTCTCGCCGAGAGGAAGCTGGAGAAAAGTTTGAAGAGCTTTGTTGGACAATTTATTGTTTTTAGGCGTTTTAGGATACAGTCCCACCTAAGAGAATCGAATGCTTTTGAAATGTCTAGAGATATCAGGAGAGAGTAATTGTTACTGATGTTTGTGTGGATCGTTTCTAAAAGGTTGCGCAAGGCGTGTTCTGTTGACGAATTTTCACGGAAGCCAAACTGTAGTGGATGCATGTGGCCATGCGTTTGAATATGGAATAGCAATCTGTTAACCATTATTTTTTCCAGCCATTCTGAAATGGCTGGAAGAAGAGTGATAGGTCTGTATGATGAAATTTCAAAAATATTTCCTCCTTCTTTCAGGAACAACAAGATGAGACCTTTTTTGAGTGATGCTGGGAAGACTCCAAGTTTAAGATATTTGTTAAAAAATGTGTGGAATAATTTGGGGAAATTGTTATTTAGGTTTTCAAGGATTACTGTGTCTATTCCGTCAAATCCAGGAGCTTTGCCTTTTGGGAGATTGTGTATGACAAGCGTTATTTCTTCTTTTGTGATTGCTGGTTCCAGGATGGTGTTTATATAGCTGGAATTTTGGGGTTGGAAATTTGTGTCCGGATAAATTTCCTTTAACATTTTAGTCAGGATTTCTTCCTCTGTGCCTGATTGTCCTGAGTTTGAAGCAAGAGCTGAGGGAATCTTGGTTTTTCTCTGTGTAATTTTGTAGGGTGTACTGAAGGACGACGTAGCTTCAGTGCAGAATTTTTTCCAGGACGCTAATTTTTGTTTCCTTACTGCTTTCATATATAGTACACGTTCTTTTCTGAAGATTATTTGCATGGCTTGTTTTACCGTTACGTCCTGCTCTCTGCCATCTCCTTCTGAGGGCTGTAATTTTTTTCTTGTTGATCTCCAATTCCTGGGTCCACCAGGTTGCTTCCTTTGATATCTTATGAGATTTCTGCTTGTATGATTTGATACTACAGTCTTGGATGGTTGTAATTAGCGTATCTGTTGCCATTTCCAATTCCTGCTTATTGTTTGCTGCATTTAAGGCGTTTTCTATGTAGCTAAGATAAGGAGTGAAGTGTTTGATTATCTTGTGATTTGCATGTTTTGTTTTGAACCTTTTAAAGCAAAGTTGGTTAGTATTGGCTATTAGTTGAACGAGAATCGGGCGGTGATCGCGCTATGGCTTTCGTCTTCTAAGATGGTCCTGTTCAGTTGTAGAGAAGTGCTGGCGAATGTCAGATCAGGCCAGCCTCTTGTACCATGAGCCTCGAAAGACGGGGATCATCAGGCTGATTTAGAAGGTTTATGGGGTTGGAAGCCAAGAAATCTAATACTTCTCTACCTCTAGGATCTTCATTATTATAGCCCCATGTCTGGCTATGCGCATTCCAATCTGCACAGATTAAGACATCTTCCGTAGAGGCACGTAGTATGTTTGTGACTGAGTTCAAACATGCTGTTGCTTCACCACTTGGTGAGATATATGAGACTAATTTAAATTGCCTGTCGTTGATAGTTGTTTTTATTGCTATAGTATCGTCTTCGTTGTAGATTATGATAGGTTGGATTTTGATGTCTGGGAAGAATATAGCTGCCTTCCCGCTTGTTGATGTGATTGATTTCCATGTAGATGGTATTCCTGAGACTTGATTATTTTGTAGATATGGTTCTTGGGCTAGGACTGCTGTTATGTTATGTTTTACGGTAAGATTTTGAATTAGAGATGTTGCCAGGGGTTTTGGTCGTTGTAAGTTAATTTGGAGGAAGTTATGCTGTTGTGTGTTGCTGATTGTAATGCTATTTTGGATTATTGAAGCGAGGTTTTGTGCTACTTTTGGGACTGATTGCCTAAAATTTTGCATTTTTAATGTTTTTTGTTGTTGGTTTCTGAGCCTTTGATTTCGGTTGTGACGTTGATTTGATTTGATGTAGTGTTGTGGCTTATCTATGAGAGGTACAATGTCGTTCTTCTGTGGTGGTTTATGTGCTCTTGATATGATGGGCAAGCTGAATCGTACGATGGATGCCAGGTATCTACTTCCGAGTTTTACCCAAAAGAGCTTGCAGTTTATGCAGTTTGGATGGAGTGCTGTGCAGTCATGCGTGTGATGTCTTTCATAACAGGAGCCACAGTATGTGGTGAATTTGCAGTCTCTTTGGATATGACCAAATGCCTGACATTTAAAGCAGCGTTTTATGTTGAAGTATTCCTTGTAGTGCAAAGAGTACCAGCCCATGTCAAGTCGTCTTTTTTCTATAAGATAATCAAAGGCTGCTGGGCCACATTCAACAATAAAATTAAATACACCTTCTCTTCGCCTTATCTTTGACAAAATCTTGAGATCGGCCAGCTTTATTCTGCGTTCTTGGAATGATAAAGCTTGCAAGATATCAGCTCCGGTGATTTCTTTATCTGCCCCATATATAATAATCTTCGGAAGCCTTTTCTTTGGAGTTTTAGTGTTCAGGTTACAGAGATCCGGGTTCTTCTTGATTGCTTCCTCCAGTCGCCCTACGTCTTCTTGCCTTTTGCATACTATTGCTATGCCTCATTTTTTAATTGATTTGACTTTGTTTATTGAGATTCCGATGGCCCTGGGGTCTAACGCTGTCTTAATCTTCTGTTTTGTGCTTCTGCTTCCTTCGGGTATATTAGGAGAGCTTTACTTTTAAGAGCTTCTGAAAAAGATTTGGGAGGAACTTTAGTGATATCTGTCGCCGATTCTTGTCTATAGTGTTGGATACAGGCTGTTTTTCTGTGAGGAAGGTTAATTTGATGTACTGTTGTATTTTTGTTGTTTAAAAGTGGAGTCAGCGGGATAGTTTTATTTATTACTCTTCTGCTTGTTTGTGCCCCAACTGTAGGTTGATAAGTTTCCTGCTGCGTTTCCGAGACCTTTGTTGTTTTAAAAATTGTGCTGGTTTGAACACCTTTCTCCTCTGTGACTGGTTCTGATGATATGGCATTATCTCCTACCTCAGGATATTTTTCTAAGAGACTCAATAAAAGCTTCGTTCCTTTGGTTCTGTGTTTATTAGGCAGGATGAATGCTGAGTTGCGCTTCGAGTTGAGAATTTTCTCCAGGTTAATTATTAAGTCTCTGGTACTGAGGTTACTATAGTCCTCTGAATTTGATTTTGCAGAGGCCACATCTATATTATTCGAGGATTCGGACGTTGCCTTCCTGAGTCCAATGCAGGAAGCATCACTGTGATCTTCTGGACTCATGAGGTAGGAATAATAATTGGATTTATGTGGAAAAGAAAGTTAAAAAAAGGGGAAAAAAGGATTATAAAAAGAATTAAAAAAATTATAATTAAAAAAATTAAATTATTTAAAGTCAATTATAATTTTTGAGGTCGTTTGTATAGTTTAAAGTAGTTTAACTGAGAATGCAGAGTTGAAATTTGTGTAACAACTTCAAATAATAGATGGGTCTTCTCTTAGGGAAGAGCAACAGCTTCTGTGGCCAGAAATGGTAAGTCAACTATTATTATAATTACAATCATCTTCCAAAAATACCCCCTTTGGACGGAGAGAGGAGAGAATAGTATCCGTTCTAAAGTATCACTCAATGTGAAATACAAAACAAATATTGAAAAAAAAATTCCATAAATCATGAAAACAAGACAGAGAAAAAAGATGTGTATCTGGTAATGTAATCAGTTCACATAACTCACTAACTTACGTTGTTTAAAAAAAATGGAAGGGAAACTAAAGGGTTTTCACGTACGCACGACAGAAAAAAAAATAAAACTTATGGAAAGTTAAGCATTGTGGAATCTAACCTACAAATTTTTAAGAGGTAAAAAAAAACATAGAAAAAAAAACAAGAGAAGTAAATTACAAGTTAGAAACCAAAATTCGGGGGGGGGGGCGAGAGAAAACAAGAGAGTTATGCCTGAGCACGAAAAATTGACACTTATGAAAGTTCTGAGCAAAACAATAAGATAGTTTGGGGATAAAAAAAATAAATCTGAAATTGACAATTAGTTTTTAAAAAGGTTATAGGAAAATGGTGTAGGTTAAACTGAAAATTGTTAAAATATCTCCTACCTCATTTCAGTAAGTTCTTTTGTAATTGGTTGAGCAATCCTGCTTCTATAAGAAAGAAAATAGTTGTCCGTATACGTAGATTTGTAAAAAAAGTGAATAGGAAGTCGCTGTTGGTGTGCGGAGGAAATTTCTGTCTTTCTTCTTCCAGATGAGGTTTTGTTTACTGATGTCAGTTCAGTAGTTCTTTGCCAGGAATTTTATGAAGATCTTCCGAGTGGTCGTTAGGCTTCGGGAGAACCGTCCACGGGTGTGAAGATTTCTTTATCGGGGTGACGCCACGACTGGTTCAGTGGGGGAACGACCTGATTACCGTCGAATTGCTTCACTTTCTTTTTTCCTCCGTCGTTCTCGAATTTTTATCCAAATATCTCTAAACTTTGATCGATAGCTCAGCTTATCCTTGTGTATCTAATGGTGTATCTTATGTTCATCTACAATACATACTTCCGCTTGCAAGAATAATTAAGCAGGAGCTAGAGAACATACGTCTTCTTTCTCCCTCCAATGCGTAGAGCCGCCGCACCGGAGACACAACGGGCTATTGGCGACGGTTCGGGATCAACCCCAAATGGAAAGATTCGAGGACAGCTCCACGTAATTTTGAACCGCGGTCAGATGACGAGGCAACACCTGAGCTGGCACCCCACACTCTAAACTTCCACACCCCGCCAACGTGAGGACGTTTGAGGCCACGACAGATTTTACATGCATGAGCCCCATCTATACACGGTCTTTGGATGGATTCGAACTCGCAACCCCCCGGTTGCTAATCTGTTACTCTACTATCCGAGCTACCGCACCATTTCCTGAAAAAAGTTACTGAGACAGTTGGATACCCATGAAGTTCAAATATGTCTTAAAGATATTAAGATAAAAACAATGCACATAATATGGGGGGAGGGAGATTAAAATATTTTTATTGATTTTAAAATTCAAAATTTCATGGTTTGTGTTTTTTTTCAAATAGAAAGGTTAAAAGGAATAACTATGAGGTTCTCGTTCAGTCAAATTCGGATTTCGGTGAAACATAGTTAAGTTCTATTTGTTGATTCTCATTAATGAAGATATGGAGTGCTGAAGCAACGTTGAACTTGATCGTTTCCAAAGAGAGCATTGTGTTCCCATGGCTTGTACAACTCGTTGTCTGTCCTGACTTCTAGTCTCAAGAAAGTGTCGTAAAGAATGATGTATCCCATGTCGGCGTTTTTGGTTACAATGGCATCGTTTCGTCCGAAAAGGAGAAGTCCACGGTTCATTCGATTCGAAATCAGATCCTGTTCAGAGTCTCCTCTTGTGAGAAGGACAGAAGCACTGCGGTGCATCAGGACAGCATCTGGTGTCTTGTCACAGCGAGCCTTTTGACTTGAGCAGGGCTCTTCAGCATTTGGTGCTCCGGTGATCTCATCCAACAGTTGGAGAGGTTGGGCCGACGTTCCGTTGCCATCTGGAGTCTTGTTTCCAGAGGCCGTATTTTCAAGATCATCCAATCCCGTCTTCTGGGCAACAGGACAAGTTGGATCGCCTGTGATTCTGCTTTTCACGAAGATGTCAAAGCCATCGTCTTCTCCATTGAGATCTGCGGCAGATTCTAGACCGTCAGCTTCGTTGGTTTTGTCGATGGAGTTCTTTTGCGCCTCGAGTAGAGCCCTGTCCGCCATTTCGTCTTCGATGGTTCGCAGACGCAAGTCCATGAACTCTTCGGGATGTTCGGCATTCCACTCTGCGAGGTAGTCGCGCTCGACGTATGGCTTTTCTTCTGCTTTCTGTTTCTTTGCCTCTTTCTTGGCTTGCTTCTTTTCTCTACGCTTCTCTCGAAACTTCTTTCTGAAATACCAAATTAGAATAAATTATTCTACCTGGCAAGACACAGTGTAAAGGGAAACAGAAGTTAAATTTATGTAAAACAGATTAAATAATATTTAAAGACTAAAATGTATAAAAAAATTATAAATTCTAAAAGAATACGAGGCATACATACATTTGTTTCCTGCACCAGTCCAGCATCTTGAAAAGTAAATAAGTCGTCTGTAATAATGACGTAAATAGCACTAAAAAGTACTGTTTGTTTGTAGATAGTACTAAAAAGTACTGTTTGGTTTGCAGAAAGCACAAAAAAGTACTGTTTACAAATAAGTTGCAGCGGAAGATTCCTCTACAACCAAAAATCGCTTTAATCAAACGTTTATAATCTCACTTGATCAGAGCTTTAAAAATCGCCAGTTAGCAGTTTGACAGACAGAATACGAATGAAGAAATCTTTTTGTGAGCGATACTATTTACTTACAACAATGCTTCATTAATAATCGAAAAGTAATGATAGGCTTCTAAATCTATTTGTTTAAAAGCATTCTGAAAAATATGTATTGTTATATAATTAGAAGCAATTCATTCTTATAAAAAAGAAGTGTTTTTATTTCCATTGTTGCATTGAATATGTACAAATTTCGCTGCTAATTAATGTGGTGAAGAAATTACAATTTGCTTAGATATTTAAATGTTTATGGGGTGTAATTAAATTCCAAATTTAAGCTAGAATTATTGTTAATATTATATTTGTATGTTAGTCTCGTTTGTTTCATTTTAT
Organism: Meta bourneti; assembly: GCA_933210815.1. Lineage (NCBI taxonomy): Eukaryota > Metazoa > Arthropoda > Arachnida > Araneae > Tetragnathidae > Meta > Meta bourneti. Next base: position 54,231,258 of record OW119932.1, read on the forward strand.
ACTAATTGTATCCACTTCTACGGCTTAAAGTCCCTTTAGATTGGTAATACAAATAAAATATTCAATGGAGAATTAGTACCCAATCGACTGCAGAAATGCTTTTGACCCTCCTTGACGAGGAACTTCGTCATAAGCAAAATTGGTCAGATCTTGATGGACGAGATATCTCGTCGCACCACTTGGGGATTTAGTAAAATCTCATTAAAAATTACTTTGTGCTATTATACGTCAGAGGGGCTTGAGGAGCTCAAGCACGTCCAAAATCTTGGATGTTATGAAAATAAATGCTGAGATTAATTTAAATCCATTCAAATAATTTTTTGTCAAGCTCATCAACAGAAAAATTGTGAACATGTTTGGAAATACTTAAGCACAGTAATTATACATACAATATTAAGCAAGTCAATATACTTCCTTCTGAAAACATCAGTTGGTTTATCCTTGCATTCTGGATGGACCCCTCAAAAATGACGCATTTTTGCTGGAAACATTGAACTGTTCGGCAAGACTGCCACAAATTACGCACTGAGGTTTATTATCGGTGGTCTCAGCGAACCCAATATCCAAATAAGAATCATGGTACTTTCGTTTTAAAGTTTTTTTAATTGTAGAAATTGTATCCTACGAAGTAGAACTATGCAACTTGTTCGATAGTTCAAGAAGCTCTGGCCCCCAGGGGCATTCCTTCTTTAGGTTTGTACGGGCTTCACAATCCCGGGGTACCTGAGTGATCTTTTTCTTTCCCAGGGGTTTGCTGTCTTTGGTGAACACGGGGGTCGCGCTCCCGGGATACCTAAGCGATCTTTCTCTACCTTCATCCCACTACTCTATTCCCCACCCCTCCTTTTTCTCCATTTCACGTCTTGCGATTCGGAAACCATTAAAATTTCTTTACATTGAAAAACACCTTAAATTCACTCTTTTGTTATTTAAAAAATATGTTAATCACCTATGTTATTACGTATCATAAATTACCTTTTTAGTTGTGTTAAGTTCTATTTGCTTCTAAATTATCATTTATTCCTTTTTATGATTCTTTTAAAAGATGTCAGTACGTTTTTCTGACCCGCATGTTTGCCGTGTGCGGCGTCCCGTATCGGGGGAAAGTGGAGTCCTGGGGTACCTGATGCGTGCCCTTTGGTCCATGCTTCTGCGTAGACGGGTGGCTGGAGTGAGCCCGCTCTGGTCAATCGGCTCACCTAATTTCTCTGGGGTTCACCACGTCAGAGCGCTTGGTCCCTCTGTCGTGTTGGACTCCAATGATATTGGGTATTTAGGGTTAGTGCTGTAGCTAGGGATGCCCTGGGCGAACTGGCGGATCCACATTCCGACACTACGGCACTATATTCTGTTTGTGACTCCTGAAGCGGTTCCGAGATCTGTTGCTGGACAACTGCCGGATACTGCTTCCCCTGGTTGGGCGGGGGCACACCAGGATGAATTTTATTTTCTAATATTCATGGAACCTAAAACTTCTTGCCCTGACGGAGGCTTTGATCCGTCAAACACTATTAACCAAGTCAACGAAAATCATAATAGTGAATCATGTATAGAAACGGTTACACCTGTCATTTCCGCAATTCCTGAACCAAAAAAATCAGTTCCTAAATTTCTTATTATACACAACGAATCCGGTAAATTAACAAAAATGTCACCATTTCTAATCGAAAAATACATTAAAAATGCAGCTGATGAAGTAAAAAACGTCAAAAAATTGAAATCAGGAGACCTTTTAATTGAATCCAAATCAGAAATACAATCAATAAAACTATTAAACATTAAAAACTTTGGGGACGTCGAAATTCAAGTCTTTCCGCACAAAACCCTTAACTATACCCGAGGAGTTATCTCATCCCAAGAACTCGCAATGGTGTCCGACGAAGAATTTGTCGCTGAACTAAAAGACCAAAAAGTTATAGCAGCCAAAAGAATCATGATGAGGCGAGACTCTAATTTCATTCCATCAAGAAATGTTGTTCTGACCTTCGATTCTCCTGTTATGCCAGCAAAAATAAAAGCCGGTTACTTGTGCTGCGAAGTGAGGCCTTTCGTTCCGAGTCCCCTTCGATGCTTTTTGTGTCAGAGATTTGGACATGCCAAAACAGCATGTCGCGCATCTATACCAACCTGTGCACGTTGCGCAAAGCCCGGTCACGACAGTTCTACGTGCTCCGAAATCGAACATTGTGTTAATTGCCAGGGAAATCATGCTGCGTATTCAAAAACTTGCCCTCGTTGGATACAGGAAAAAGAAATACAATCAATAAGAGTAACCAAAAATCTATCTTTCCCCGAAGCAAGAAAACTAGTGGAATCTCGTACACCTCGTCCTAATTCCTCATATGCATCCGTTATTAAAACTAGCAAAACAATAAGCACCCAAACATATAATTCAGATTTTTCATCTAATACAGTAAATGCAGAAACGCAAATAAACTCTACTTATAAATATCAATCAACCAAATCAAATAATCAATCCCATAGCGTAAGCCCAAAATCAATTGCCAAAGCTACAAGTAAACCCTCAAACCTGCCGCAACAGAGAACCACACCAGCAACAAAAATCTTCAAGCCGAACCCAACAACGTCAATAGAACAAAATAAAAAAAAGCAAAGTAAGAAAGACAAACCTCCCCGGAACTCTAAAGACCCCTCAAAATTACCGGATACCGAAATAGATTTACACCCTTCCACAGACTCAGACATGGAATTTGGAGATGACAGTATTGAAGAAAACGCTGCATTTTTTAGAAAAGGTTCTAGATTTTATAAAAAACCTTCCAAATAAAACCACCCAACCTTTATTTCAGAAGAGATTGAAAAGGGCTCTAAATTTTTAAAGAATAAATGACTATTAATCTCTTAACTTGGAACTGTCATGGTTTTCGTACACATATCGACGATATCAAATCTCTAATAAATAATTTTAACCCTGTTTGCCTAGCCCTTCAAGAAACATACTTAACGCCTACTAACACAATGAATGTTAAAAATTATAATTTAATAAGAAATGATTACATCCACGGTGCACGCGCTTCGGGCGGCGTGGCTCTGATGACTTTGCAGAATTTTCCATCAAGAAGAATTTCTTTAAATACGAGCATTCAAGCAATAGCCATTCAACTTCATATTAAATTTTTACTAACAATCTGCTGCATATATCTACCCCCAAATGAAAGCGTTAGTCAGCAGGAACTAAATGATTTAATAACTCAACTTCCGTCTCCATACTTCATCATAGGGGATTTTAACGGACACAACCCTCTTTGGGGAAGTAATGATTTTAACACAAAAGGACAACAAATTGAAAAATTGATGGATGATCATTGTCTCTGCCTTTTAAATGATTCCAGTCATACATACTTCCATACTCCGACCCAAACCTTTCACACCCTGGACCTTGCAATATGCTCCCCTACTTTGCTTTCATTTTGGGACTTTAAAATTGACAATGATCTGCACAATAGCGATCACTTTCCAATCATTTTAACATATAACTGCAATGACGTTTTACTACCCAGACGACCTGTGCGATATATATTTGAGAAAGCGGATTGGACTCGATATCAGGTGGAATCAAACATTTCCGACAACATGGTTATGATGCCTAGCATAAATGATGCCGTTGAAATGATAACGAACACCTTGATTAAGGCGGCAGATGTGGCTATCCCCAAAACATCGGGTAAAATGCCTAAATTATGGAAGCCTTGGTGGAATGAAGCATGCTCTCAAGCCCATAAATTCCAAAAAAAAGCATGGAACACCTTCAGACGTTATCCCACCACTTCGAATTTGATAGTTTTCAAGCGGGCTAAAGCAGAAGCTCGAAAATTAAGGAGACAGCGACAAAAAGAATCCTGGCAAGAATACGTAAATACAATCGAATGTCGAATATCATCAAAACAGCTATGGGGAAAAATTCGAAAAATTACCGGCAAATATCGTAATCCAAATATATCATTTTTACTTCAAAATGGACAAGTCGTTTCAGACGTTAAGACAATTGCTGATACCTTGGGAGAATCTTTTTCTAAGGTATCTCATGAGAGCTCTTACCCCCAAGATTTTATTAATTATAAGCGACGTGAAGAACGCAAGACGTTAAACTTTCAACCATCCGCTCATAAAACTTACAATCGTAATTTTACCATATTCGAACTGAAAAATGCATTAAGAAAATCACACCCGACTTCACCGGGCCCCGATCATATTCATCTAGACATGTTGACCCATCTCAACGAAGACTCATTACAAAATGTTTTACTTCTCTATAATAGAATTTGGACAGAGCAAGATTTTCCGACAACCTGGCACAGAGCTATTATTATTCCAATACCGAAACCTGGGAAGGATCCTCAAGACCCTAATAACTATCGACCCATTGCCTTGACAAGCTGTATCTGCAAAGTCATGGAAAGAATGGTGAATGCTCGGTTGATACATGTCCTTGAGTCTGAAAAACATCTATCGGAGTTTCAAAGCGGATTCCGTTTTGGACGAAGCACCTACGACAATGCCTTAATGCTGGAATCCTCTATCAGAGATACATTCGTCACAAAGAAGCATTTGGTAGCTGTCTTCTTCGATATGGAGAAAGCTTACGATAGGACATGGCGATATGGCATAATGCGAGACTTATACGAGATGGGCTTTCTGGGAAATCTCCCACTATTTATTCAAAACTTTTTATTGACAAGGACCTTTAGCGTTCGCATTAATAATATTTTATCAGATGACTTTTCACAGGACGAGGGTGTTCCCCAAGGAAGCGTTCTAAGCGTGATACTTTTTATAATTAAAATCAACGGTATTATTAAACAACTTCCTCCATATGTGCACGGAACGCTTTTTGTAGACGATTTCCAAATATTCTGTTCTGGAATCAATGTACCTTTTATTGAAAGACAACTCCAAACGGCTATTAGAATTGTAAGTAAGTGGGCAAACGAAAATGGTTTTGTTTTTTCTTCGCAAAAGACTGTATGTGTACATTTTACTAGAAGACGCGGACTTTTTCCTGATCCAGAACTTTTACTCGACGGAACTGTTATTCCAGTAGTTCCAGAAATAAAATTTTTGGGTATTATTTTTGACTCGAAGTTATCTTTTCGATCTCATATCAAAGTATTGAAACGAAAATGCAACCAATCATTGAATATTTTAAAGGTTTTATGTAACACAAGTTGGGGAGCTGATTTTATTTCAATTTTAAAAATTTACAAAGCTGTTGTCCGATCGAAACTCGATTATGGGAGTGTAATATATGGATCTTCTGCTAAGTCTGTTCTTCAAGCCCTGGATACTATTCATCACCAAGGCCTCCGATTATCCCTCGGAGCTTTCCGCACTTCGCCAGTCCAGAGTTTATATATAATGACAGGCGAGCCGGATTTAAGACATCGACGTGAGAAACTTACCCTAAAATACTATTTTAAGATTAAAGCCAACCCTTCTCACCCATTGCATAATAGAGTAACTAACCCTAAATTTGGAAGTCATTACTCATTAAAACCTTCATTCATTCCATCACTTGGTTTTAGAGTCCGTACCATAATGAATTCATTAAATGTTGACAATCTGGGAATATTTCCTAGAGAAAACGAACCTCCACCTTGGAATGATAAAAATCTACTTACCATCAATGACTTTTCACATTTCAACAAATCATCAACCCCCGATACCATTTATTTACAATTATTCCATTCCCATAGAAACAAATATTCATCTTTTAAAACAGTTTTTACTGACGGATCTAAGAACGGGACAAATGTTGGTGCCGCGGCCGTTTTTGATAATACAACCATTGCTAGAAAATTGCATGGGTGCTGCAGTGTCTTCACTTCAGAGATGTACGCAATAATTTTAGCCTTAAAAACGATTTTTACACACAGTAATAAAAACTGGATCTTGTATACCGACTCTAAAAGTAGTATCGAATCCCTATTAAACTATACACATAAAAGTCATTCCTTGGTTTTAAAAGCAATGAATTTGCTCCTAACATTAACAGAAAATGATTTTCGGATATTCTTTTGTTGGATTCCTGGGCATGTGGGAATCCGGGGCAATGAGAAAGCGGATTTGGCAGCCAAAAACGCAACACTGATTATAAACTCCAATGTCCCGATTCACGACATTAATAGTGTTTTAACCCAAGCCATAAATTCATCCTGGCAATCCGCTTGGGATTTGGAAAACCATAACAAACTTCATGATATTCAACCATCTATAAAGGGATTCAGCAAAACAAACTTAAATAGAAGTCATCACGTAAAACTGACAAGGCTCCGAATCGGACATTCCTTTTTTACCCACAGACATTTACTGCTGGGAGAACCAGCTCCTTTATGCTCATCATGCAATAGTATTTTTTCCATAAAGCACATATTGACGGAATGCCGGAATTTTAATCGTCATAGACTAAACCGATTTGGTATCTCCCCTATTACCTTAACAGACTTGTTGATGGACCCACATCATAAAAACTTATTTTTATTCCTTACTGACATTGGTTTCGTAAACTTTATTTAGATTTTATAATCGACTGCAACATACACAACTGTACTGAATTTTATTACGTGGCTTTCTGACTCGCTCTAATTAAATACCAGTTATGAACTAGCTATTGTTTGGCGCAGCATGGCCAAATCTGGCCCTTGTGCCATAAAAAACCAACCAACCAACCAACCAACCAAGAAGCTCTGTTGGATCCGCAGTCAATGATTCATCCGAAAAACCAGCTTGTACAGCAGCAGTAACACCCCTATCTTCTTCCGCACTGCAATTAGAAAGTAATATGAACATTAGCTGTATATAACAACATCATAAATTCAGTAAAAAGTTTAAATAAGATATTGCATCTAAAAAGATTCATTGTGGGGTTTTTTTTAAAGAAAATACTGTAAAACTTTGTATAATGCAAAATTTTATACGTGAATAGTAAAATTTTATTTTTAGGGATTCTAATTTTTCAAGATTTTAAAATATCGTAATGAGTTTAACCATTTTGATACAGGAACGAAAGTCAACAGATTGCAGACTAGATATACGAAAATGGACAGGGCATATAGTTTTCATATGCTTGAGAAGAAGCAAAACAACGAATTAAACAACAAACAATTCTCAACACTTTTTTGTTTATTTTACAATTTCTGGTATTTTAAATTATATAATTGAAATTTCATCTACAAACAAAAATTACTATTTTTGGCATTAAAACTTGAAGTCCAAAATGAAATTTTACTTTTTTAAGATTACTTAATTTAAAGATTTAATTTTTTTTCTTTTATTATAAAAAAAATGAAAAACTAATAAAGCTGAAGTGCAAATAAATAATAAAAATATTGTTTATTTCTCTTACTTTCTCGATTATGGATTGTTTGCTTTAGTCTGAAGCCATGATTTTATATTTTTTTAACTTAATACGTTCATTTTTTTAATAAAAGAATTAAATATCTTAATATATTTGGGGTGCTGTGTCCCTCAAACATCGAATAAATCCAAAACGAGTACATACCTCTTAGATGTTGATGCTTCCACGTCTATTCCAATTGGCTTGGCAAAAGTTTTGATGTTTTTAAGGACCCCGTCTCCAGCCAGCGATCCATTGAAAGAAAATCGACGTTATTCCCCGTATCACTAATTTAGTATTTGAAGAAACCTCCACAAGACGGATATTTTGTCATCAAAACGAAAAATCTGAGAAACTACGAAAATTGATTTTTAAAAATAATAAATTAAATATAATGAGCTTTACAATTAATTTGTCGGTTCTCGACTGAATGTTGACTAAAATGCAAGTGATTTGAGAAGTGAGTAAACCACCAGTTTTATATGCAATAAAAAAATTTACGATAATTTTGGAAAGGTGTCGAAGCTTCTAATTGTTTCTGTAAACGCAGAGACAGTGAGTCCAGCCTCAGTCTGGCTCCGTGTTGTCTGGTGTTACCTTTTGACGTAAATTTGTTTTGTCGACTGGCAGACGAGAAACTGACACATTGAATGCCGACTACCTTTTTATATAGTCAATGTCTCACCTGATCGGTGATAAATGATTTATACTCGATTTTTTTTCTTACACACCGAGAGTGCAAAAGGTCATAATATTCAAATATTTTTGTCCCATTTTTTTCGTAAAAGATGTTTTCAATTTTAAACTTTAAAATATGTTTAAAATTAAAAATATTTTTAATTTTAAACATGTCCTACCTTTTCGTGGAGCGCTGGGAATTGTTTTGCGGAGCAGTTTGAGAAACGCTGCTCTAGATGTTTTGGGATCTCGAACAATCTTACAGGGGTTCACCACTGTTATGATAGACTGGATGCTCTGTAACAAGCTCCGAGATGGACTTGAAATTTAATTTCAGACTATTTAGATAGTTCAACGTGAAACCTGATTTTGCAGACCGATTTGCCGGATGTTGTCTCAAAGGCATAGTTTTTAGCACCACCTACAACGAGTTCAGAATATAGTTTCAAGCGAGCGTGGGCTGTCGTAAATGCTGCGAGATAAACATTAGTGGCTTTGATGGAAATATTCAGATTTACTTCACTTTACGACAGTCACCATTACGTTGGGAAAATATACATCGTGTACCTCTAGAGTTGAGTCCGAAAGAATCTTGTTAAATTTTGGAATGGTGGATACGAATGTAGTTTGGCTTTGATTCTTTCATCCCCATCGACCCCAAAAACAGTTTTGACCCTTGCCGATTTCCAGGATTGTATTCGATTGCCAGAGGATCCAGTTTCACACCTTCATGACGTTCAGTCTTCCATGTTTTCTGATCATTTGGATTTGTACATTTCTCAGGCCAGCTTGACGACTCTTGTTTAAACTTTAAAAATGTGTTGATATAAGTTGTAAACAGATTTGTGGACTTTTCTTTGAAATGATGGACTTCATATATCTTAATTAATTTGTAGCTGACCGTCGATAGCTTTTTAATTCTTCCGACGCCCACGTACCCTGTAGGATGCGTTGAGCGTCTTCGGGAAGACATTTACTGTTTCTTGTTTCCACGCAAGATGAACATAAAGGAAACAAATTTCCCTAAACACCTGTAGGGCAAAACAGGGTGATATAACCCTCGAGGGGGGTAAAATAGAACATTTAACGATACCAAAATAATTTTTAATGTGGCTAAAGTTTTCGGTGATAATTTTTGGATGGCCGTTTGAGTAAGGACAGCATTTGTTAACAAAGAGGTATAGGCTCGTAAAATCTACGTATTTGGGCTTTCCCATCATAATAAAGCCGAGTTGCATTGATCCTCCCACCAAAAAATGCATCTCTGGGATTTAACCTATCGTGAATATCTAAATTGGAACAAAATTCTTGAATAGCAGGATCAGTTTAAAGCAACTTTGAGAACTCATGATCCCACATTTCTATAACCTTGTAGCCGGCGGCTCTTTTTAGTCTCATGATACATTCCTTAGTTCGCTTATACAAAGCCCACATCGGGATTTGGGAAATCACGTTGATGGAATCGGGATCATAGCAAATCTCACACCCATGGAAGTAACAGCCATGAAACTGGTAAATAGTTTTTGAGGCCTCGCAAAATCCATCCACGGACAGTCCTTCCAGCATTCTTTCTCCGCTACCCTTCAGGGCATGCTCAATATTTTCCCCCGTGGACTCTTCCATTAAATATATCCATTCCATGGCCATCTTACTGAAACTTGTCCCATTAACGTACCCATGTACAGGAATCATAGGTATCATCAGACGAGGGATATGGTGACTCCTATGCGCGGCCATGCAAGCTGAGGCAATGGTGGTGTAGGAAAATGGGTTCACGGAGTTGATCTGAATGAACTGGGAGCGGAATTGCAGGCAGCATCTTCTTAAAATGTCTACATCTGACTATATATATATATATATATATATATATATATATATATATAACCACTGTACTCTATTAAAGTGTGTAAAAGAAATCTTTAAAAAATTGAAATAAATGTCTTACTTGCAGTAATCATAATTACTTTCTGAAATATCAAACACATTCGCTTTCCTGTCTTCAAACCACACCAAAATTTTTTTCTCGATCTGAAGAGCTCATGAAGTCTGGTGTATGTGTGCTGACGTCAGGCACTTTTACCTTATAATTCTGATTCTGTTCAGCAAGAGGTATAGGTGAGGAAAAAAACCTTTCGTCAGTTCAGCTAGCCAAACGTTTTGGGGAACTTAGACAAGGCATGGGTAAGAAGTTCAAAGAATCTACGAGGCGAATTTTAAAAGCCGTAACTTCAAGAATCATGAGGGCTGTTTTACGAGGTACGCTGTGGTTCTTTTAAATTCAAATATTATTTACTTGCAACGAAGCTCAGCGAAGTTTTAAATTACGATCCAACACGAACAGCATACACATTTTATTTTGAAATTCAAGCAACGAATTAATCATAAAAAACCCAACATTCCGGTTGCAGTATATTGGCGGCGGGTTGGCGCCGTTTTACCTACGCACGTCAAGTGCTCCAACATGCCGCCCGCCTTGCACTGTTGTATTAAACATGCAACAATTTACAAAACGAAGTAAATTTAAAATTAAGAAAGTGGACTAATATATAAACACGCCAAATAAATGTAATTTATGTACATTAAATAGTTCTACTATAACTCACAATTAATAAATGAATTCAATGGAGTATAAAAAAATACAAACTGCACATTCAATTAACATATTCAAGAAGTATCGAAAGGCAAAGACAGAATTTTGAAATTGGTCGTAAAAATATCAAATTTAGTTTTAACACTACAAAAACACGGACCTTGCCATCTTTACCACCAAACACTTCTACAATTCTTACAGTTATCCATTTTGATATAGACAAATTGTCTTTTATTAAAACCATTTCACCAACTTCTATATTTTTCTTATCAATTTTCCATTTGGACCGATTTTGTAAGTGACTCAAATATGAATTTTTCCAATGTTTCCAAAGAAGCTGAACAAATTTTGAGATTTTTTGCCACAATTTTAACCTGTTATCATTAATATTAGTTTGATTAGGCTCAACAATAGCATTAATAGGTCTACCGATTAAAAAGTGTCCTGGTTTCAAATCCTCAATATTAGACGATAAGGGTGTCAATGGACGAGAATTCAAAATACCCTCAATCTGAGTGGTCACAGTTAAGAATTGTTCAAAGGTCAATGGAGTGCTTCCTATTACACGTTTTAAATAATACTTAAAGGATTTTACGCCAGCGTCCACCAACAAATTTGGACCTCGGATAGGAACAATCTTCCACTCAATAGCTTCAGAACTAAGGTATCCATTCAAAATTTCATTGTGCACTGTTAGTAATTTTACCAACTTTTTTAACTCGGTATTTGCACCTATAAGGTTAGTCGCGTTGTCACTAAACAGTTTTGAACATCGTCTAGCAAAGAAGCGTTTCAAGGTGGCAATAAATACCCTTGAGTTAAGTCAGTCACAAGGTCTAAATGCACAGCTTTTGTAACCATACATAATCTTTTTGTAAAATACCCTTCCTTTGGTTTTTATACTTAATCCAAAATGGTCCACAAAAACCAACTGTTGAATTAAATGTAAAATCTACATTGACTTTCTTAGGAAGATCACTCATAATTTGTTGGGCAATAACTGGATTACATTTAAAACAATTTACACACTCATGTACAATTCTTTTACAATTATTGCGACCATTTATAGGCCAAAATTTGTTACGAACATAATATAATAATGCTTGAGGACCACAATGCAAATTTATTTTATGATAATGAATAATTATAAGACTAGTTAGTTTACTATTTAGGGATAACAACAAAGGAAATTTTTTATGAAAACTTAAATTAGCATTAGAAAGTACTACCAACTCGTAGTAAACCTTTGTCAATAAATGGGCGGAGTGGCTCCAACTTACTCTCTTTTTCTACTTCACCTTTTACCTCTATGTCTCTTATCTCCTTGGAGAATTCTTGCTTCTGGTACTCCCGAATTAAGGCAGTTTCTGCTTGTTGGAGTTCTGGAAGTAGTGGCCCTATTCTTTTTTGCTCAGGATGCCTTGCGTTCTGAAGAAATCTGAAAATAAAACTTAACACACGAATGATACCACTATAATTATTACTCTTATTAACCAGTTGATCAATTATAAGATTAATGTGAACTTCCTTGTTGATTAGACATCTCTGGTTCACTATTGGAATTGGAGACTCTCGCTCCCCCAACTCGCCTTTTGGCTTAGAGTTCTTACCGGGGGAGATTTCGGGGGGGGCGGAGATTTCGGTGACCTCCACCAGCACTCGAGAGCGGAACAACGGGCAGCCCACCCATCGGACAGGAAGTGCACCGCCCCCAACATGGGCGTGCGCGGCCGAACAACATTTATTAAAAAACTTCAATGAGAATACAGAACTGAGACCACTCATGGGTCGAACATAAATGTGGTTGGTGGCAAAAAATAAAAACACACAAAAGGCCAAACAGGGCCAGAAAAGTTTAAAAAGTTTTTCTTTTTTCTAAGAGATGAACGATGAGAAGTGGTGGTGTGATGCCTCAGGGAGCTGGTGGCGGATGACTGGATGAAGGAACAGGTGTGGTTCCAAAAGACTATCCTCTGATGAGAGTGTGAAGCGATCTGTATGTGGTTAAAAGATCTGTAGATGGCTCACCCTTTCTTTTTCTTGATCCTATTTCCTGATGTCTTTCCTTTTCTTTTTCTCCTCTTTTCTGTTCCACTTTTCTTTCTTTACGTTAATTTCATTGTGGTGTGCTTGAATAAATACATTTGTCCAAGTCCAATTTGGACTTGGTAAAAATTTTAAAATACATACCCCGTTGTGGTGTGCTCAGCAGGCTAAAAAATAATTAATATAGAATTAAAGGAACGAATCCCGGATCGTGACAAAATATATTTATTGGTTGAACGATCCGGGATTGTGGTAATCAGATCAATAAAATATAGAACTAAGTTAAATGTAAGTGGGTCAGAAGGATAAAAATATGAAACCGAGAAAATTTGGGTCATGGTACAGGGCACCAATTAGGGCCGGTGTAAAATTTAGAGTTTAATCACTAGTCCCAGAGCTAACAGCGTAAGTTGGTGCCCTATATATGGGGGGTGGTGATCAGAAAAAATGATTTTAAAATTTAAAATATTTTTAAAAATTCTATAAAATACAATTTAAGTCAGGGTTTAGTATATAAAATAAATGGTTGAGTCTGCAATAAAATCAGGGATCATCCATCAAAATCAAAGTCCATCCACTAATATCAAGCTTAAAATAGTAGAAGTCTTGGAAGTTTTAAAAATTTGAAATCGGATTAAGACTTTATTAAAAGATGATAAAATTTTCATAATGATGGGCTCCAAACCGGATGACAGCCAGATCAGCAAGGTCCCTCCAAGTATCATGTATAGATAGCTCAGTCACAGTTCAGGGCACAACACCAACTCCCCAGAGGATTCTCCAAAGTAGAGGCCGAATGATTATGGCGAGATGAAATATAAAATATATAAGTGATAAGATTAAAAATGAACAAGTTAAAACATTTAATAAAATACAAATAATAGTGGAATTTCGTGAATCAATTTAATAAAAGCGACAGAAAATCCGTTAATCTATGTAAATTAAAAATGTAATAAATATTTAAAATTTAATAAGTTAAAATTTTATAAGTTAAAATGTATCTTCAATGGGGTAGCAGAGGTGGGAAGACGAGTAGGGATTTATTATTGATTAGATACCTCCCCAGCATATCCTAGACACCTCCTGACTCTGTATAGCGACAGGGGGTTATTTAATATATTTTCAAGCCAACTTGGTTTATTATTTAGGGTTGGCTTAGTGAGATGCCAGGAGGCAGTCGAAGGACAGCTGAAGAGGTAATGATCTGCGTCGCCCACTTCACCGCAGGTGCATAGATTGGAGTTTTTAATTTTGAAGCGGTGAAGAGAGATAGGCGACGAAGGGGCCATGACCCGTAACGAACCAGGTAATATATTTGTCGGTGATGAGTCGCTTGGAGGTAACAGTAGTAATAAATTCTTTCGGTCTAAGACCCTTTTTTGAGTTATTATAATAATTCTGCCATTCTGTAATTGAGTATTTGGTAATTATTTTTTGATATAAGATTTTGGGGCGGGAACGTGTCAAGCGGCTCACCACCGACGGTTCCCAACTTGGCGAAGTGGTCCGCCACCTCATTGCCATAGTTATCATTGTGGGCCCTGACCCAACTCAAACCGAATATAGGGTGGCTGTTTAAATAATTTTTAATGTTATTAATATATTTAGATTTAATTTTGGCTGATTTTAGAGCTTGGATAGAACTGAGGCTGTCGCTGTAAATGTTAATTTTCTTATTATTGAAGACGGACCATTGAACGGCTTTGTAAATAGCAGTGATTTCAGATTGGAATACGGAGTTGAAGGAATTAAGTTTATAACAGAGGACGGTGTTAAGTATATTATTGTCAAAGATGCACACCGAGGCCCCGATATTACCATCAATACCGGAGCCATCGGTGTACACCTCCAGGTCAGAATTAATATGTTCAGGAGAATCTATAATTAGGGTGTTATGGGAGAGGGAAGCTAGTTTTAAATTGTAGTCATAATTGTCGGGCGACAGCCCCAGTAGGAGAGGGTCAGGGATCCGCCTTTTCCAGGTATTGAAGATTTTATATAGTTTGAGAAGCGTCACGTGGAGTGGGGGTATCCCAGTTATGACATTTAGGGCGTCAGTTGGGGTGGTTCGATAGGCTCTAGATAATTTTAAAAGAAAAGGTCTTTGAATTGTTTTGAGCCTATCGATTTGGGCTTTTGTTAAGGTACCACCCCAGACCCCAGCTCCATAAGTTATAATTTTTTCTATAACAGTTAAATACCAAGTTTTGAGGAGCTGGGCCCTGACGCTCCAACCCCCTCTGGTTACCCTGGAGAGGGTGCCTCCAATTTCGAGGCACCTCCCCGAGAGTGATAGTATGTGGTTACTCCACGTGAGTCTATTGTCAATGTGAATGCCTAAATATTTAATTGATTCGAGAATTTTAATGGTGTTATTGTTGATTTTAAATATTGGATTACGTTGTAATTTGGATTTTTTAGAGAAGACAATGGACTGGCACTTGTCCAGGGAGATGCTAAGTTTTAAGCTTTCTATTTCATTGTGGATTAAGTGTTAGTATTTAACTCCAGGACTCTTCGCGTAGATCCCGTGGTAATTACCACGAGATCATCCGCGAAGGCCTGGATGAAGTTTTGGGGGGAATTAAGTGTTAAAATTGAGTTAAAATAGATATTCCAGAGGGTAGGGGCCAGGACCGATCCCTGAGGACAGCCTTTAAGTATTTTGCGGGTTGATGAAGGGTTAGTATCTGTGAAAGTTATGGATCGGTCCTGGAGGTAGGAGTATATGAAATCGGTGAAGGAGGAAGGCAAATTAATTTTGGTTAATGCATTCCCTAGCAAGCGCCAGTCCATGTTATCAAAGGCGGATTTGATATCAATGGCAGTGAGGGCAGAGTGATGCAAATTAGAACCTGATTTAATTTTATTGACTATTGAGGTGACAGCCTCCTCGCAGGACCGCTGCTCTCTGAAACCGTATTGTAGTGGATGGATTATATGGTGGGTCTCCAACCAGGAGGTAAGTCTCCTGGTGAAGACCCTTTCTATGATTTTGCCAACGGTGGGGAGAAGGCATATGGGGCGGTAGGCGCCACAGGAGGAGGGGTCCCTTCCAGGCTTGCCTATGAAGCGGACCCCACCACCCCTGAGGCACCTAGGGTTGGTTGGTTGGTTGGTTGGTTTTTTATGGCACAAGGGCCAGATTTGGCCATGCTGCGCCAAACAATAGCTAGTTCATAACTGATATTTAATTAGAGCGAGTCAGAAAGCCACGTAATAAAATTCAGTACAGTTGTGTATGTTGCAGTCGATTATAAAATCTAAATAAAGTTTACGAAACCAATGTCAGTAAGGAATAAAAATAAGTTTTTATGATGTGAGTCCATCAACAAGTCTGTTAAGGTAATAGGGGAGATACCAAATCGGTTTAGTCTATGATGATTAAAATTCCGGCATTCCGTCAATATGTGCTTTATGGAAAAAATACTATTGCATGATGAGCATAAAGAGAGAGAGAGAGAGAGAGAGAGAGGAGCTGGTTCTCCCAGCAGTAAATGTCTGTGGGTAAAAAAGGAATGTCCAATTCGGAGCCTTGTCAGTTTTACGTGATGATTTCTATTTAAGTTTGTTTTGCTGAATCCCTTTATAGATGGTTGAATATCATGAAGTTTGTTATGGTTTTCCAAATCCCAAGCGGATTGCCAGGATGAATTTATGGCTTGGGTTAAAACACTATTAATGTCGTGAATCGGGACATTGGAGTTTATAATCAATGTTGCGTTTTTGGCTGCCAAATCCGCTTTCTCATTGCCCCGGATTCCCACATGCCCAGGAATCCAACAAAAGAATATCCGAAAATCATTTTCTGTTAATGTTAGGAGCAAATTCATTGCTTTTAAAACCAAGGAATGACTTTTATGTGTATAGTTTAATAGGGATTCGATACTGCTTTTAGAGTCGGTATACAAGATCCAGTTTTTATTAGTGTGTGTAGAAATCGTTTTTAAGGCTAAAATTATTGCGTACATCTCTGAAGTGAAGACACTGCAGCACCCATGCAATTTTCTAGCAATGGTTGTATTATCAAAAACGGCCGCGGCTCCAACATTTGTCCCGTTCTTAGATCCGTCAGTAAAAACTGTTTTAAAAGATGAATATTTGTTTCTATGGGAATGGAATAATTGTAAATAAATGGTATCGGGGGTTGATGATTTGTTAAAATGTGAAAAGTCATTGATGGTAAGTAGATTTTTATCATTCCAAGGTGGAGGTTCGTTTTCTCTAGGAAATATTCCCAGATTGTCAACGTTTAATAAATTCATTATGGTACGGACTCTAAAACCAAGTGATGGTATGAATGAAGGTTTTAATGAGTAATGACTTCCAAATTTAGGGTTAGTTACTCTATTATGCAATGGGTGAGAAGGGTTGGCTTTAATCTTAAAATAGTATTTTAGGGTAAGTTTCTCACGTCGATGTCTTAAATCCGGCTCGCCTGTCATTATATATAAACTCTGGACTGGCGAAGTGCGGAAAGCTCCGAGGGATAATCGGAGGCCTTGGTGATGAATAGTATCCAGGGCTTGAAGAACAGACTTAGCAGAAGATCCATATATTACACTCCCATAATCGAGTTTCGATCGGACAACAGCTTTGTAAATTTTTAAAATTGAAATAAAATCAGCTCCCCAAGTTGTGTTACATAAAACCTTTAAAATATTCAATGATTGGTTGCATTTTCGTTTCAATACTTTGATATGAGATCGAAAAGATAACTTCGAGTCAAAAATAATACCCAAAAATTTTATTTCTGGAACTACTGGAATAACAGTTCCGTCGAGTAAAAGTTCTGGATCAGGAAAAAGTCCGCGTCTTCTAGTAAAATGTACACATACAGTCTTTTGCGAAGAAAAAACAAAACCATTTTCGTTTGCCCACTTTCTTACAATTCTAATAGCCGTTTGGAGTTGTCTTTCAATAAAAGGTACATGAGGCACCTAGGGAAATAACTGTATTCTAATATTTTTTCTATTGGGTTAAGTAGGATGGAGGGATGTTTATTGAAAATGTGGGTCCATATTTTATAGTCGATTAAATCCGGGCCGGGGGCTTTTCCAGATTTAAGGTTGTTAAAGGTTAGGCTTAATTCTTTGGCTGTTAGGGTTATAGATGGGTTATAAAGGTTAGTAGGGAATGGGGGAATGGAATTTAAATCGTTAGGGGAGCCAAAGAAGTGGTCCATTAATTTATCTATTTTCTGTGTAAAATTAAGGTTGGGTTCATCGGGAAAAAACAGATTTAAATTTGGGTTAATTTTACAATTGTTAAATGTGAATTTAAAAATAGAACCATAGTTTTCAGTTAGGTTAGTACAGGAGGATTGCCAGGAGAGTCGTTTTGCATCTATTAATTGTAGTTTATATTTATTTCTATTAAGTTTGTAGTCTTATTGTAGCGGCCCGGATTTCGTCAAGGGTGGAATTATTTTTTTTGAGGGAACAGATTTTTTCTTGAAAGAGCAGTGACCCTATTACGCGAGGAGGCTAAGGTTGGTGTCCACCAGTGAATTATATGGCTAGATTTTTTAGGTGATTTTTTTAATGTTTGTATTGCAGTTGTGTGAGAGAGAGAGAGAGAGATTTAACAGTTTTAAGTAGGATTTTAAAATAAGAATCGATGTCACTGGTGGATGAAATAGAAACTGATTGAGAATTTAAATAATTTAGGTGTTTGCAGAATTTACGGGGGAACCTCCCCAGACCAAATTTGGTTCTGAGGAAGAACACGGAGGGAGATATTGTTCTAGAACTCAAGGCCACAGACACATACCTGTGGTCACTGCAGGATTCAATGTTTAATATTTTCCAGCTATGAATTAGGTTAGTGAGGTTATATGAGGTTAGAGAGAGATCGGGCCAGCCCCGTCCAGAATGTGAAAGGAAGGTTGGCCCTAAATCAGGAATATTTAGAATAGAGAAACCGTTAGTGTTGCAGAAATCCAGGACCCGGCGACGTCTAAGGTCCTCGAAGCTGTAGCCCCATATCGGGGATCTCGAATTGAAATCACCCAATATGAGGAATCTATTTTTGGAAAAATCCATTAAATCTACCTCCTCAAATAGATGGTTGATATCGTCGTGAGGAGGGAAATAGATGCAGCCGAGGACCAGTGTCCGTGTGGACCTCTGCAAAAACCGTGTTATCTGTTTTATATTTAATGGTTAGCTTATTGTTGTTATTTGTAGAGATTATACAACAGTTATTAGTTATGGATGAAATTTTTGTTGGTTATTGTTAAAGGGGGAGAGAACTTTTTTATTGATTTTATATGGATCTTGGATGCAAATATAGTTAAATTTTAGTTGAGAGGCAGTGACCAAGGCCTGCGTATGGGCCGAGAGTGAATGATTGACATTAATTTGGAGTATTTGTAGATTGTGCATCACTCTGTACCATAGTCGGTATTGGCGGCCAAGAGATGTTGCCTCTTCAAGTTGGGACATTTCCTGTCTTTGCAGTCATGGCCCTCGTTGTGTTTAGTTTTAAATTTAATGTTCGATGGGGCACAGTTTATACATTTTTTGGGAGATGTACATTTGTTTATTTCGTGTTCGCCCTCTCCGCACATAAGGCATCTAGGTGAGTTTGCGCATTTTGATTTTGAATGCCCGAACTGGCCGCATCGAGTACATTGGCGAACGCTCTTAACGCTCTGGTTCACTATTGGGATGTTTGAGTTCAGAATTATAATGCTCTTTAAATTCCGATGGGATTTTCTCAGTGCATGTAATGTCACCATTATGAAGAAATGCCGGACCTCGAAACCACAGTTCATTATCCAGAATCTTTTCTGGTTCTAAGCCTCTTGAAATAAGATCTGCAGAATTATCAGCCGAGGGAACGTGATGCCATTGATTAGATGACAACTCCTGGATCGTGGCTACTCGATTTGCAACGAAAGTTTTAAGGTTCGGAGTTTCAGTTCGGATCCATGCGAGGACAATCGTAGAATCAGACCATAGAAAGATGTTATTTACTCTGCTGGCCACCCAAATTGCAACACCAAGAAAGACAAGAGATATCACAACAAAATTTATTTTGTAGATAACATGTTGACCAAGTATCAAATGATTAAATTTATAGACTTCTGTGAAGTGTGGTTCCTGCCAAAATCAGTAGCCAGAGTAGCCGCCATTGTTGGAGATCACCGCTGCCACACGCCTCGGCATTGATTCAAAGAGACTTTGGATGTGTTCTTGGAGTACAGCAGACCAAGCAGCTTCTACACGTTGCCAAAGTTGATCTGGTGTGGCAGCTGGGGATGTATTCTGGGTCAATCGTTGAGCAACCATGGACCACATGTTTTCTATCGGCGAAAGATCCGGAGAGCGAGCTGGCCAGGGAAGCAATTCAATCTGGCGATTGACGAAGAACCCTTGGACATGCGTGCCACGTGTGGTCGCGTATTATCCTGTTGAAATATGGCTGTGGGCAAGCCCTGAAGGTAAGGAAGGACAACTGGCTCCAACACCTCGGAGATGTAGCGCTGGCTGTTTAAAGTACCGGCAATGCGTACTAGAGGAGTGCGAGAGTGATATCCAATACCGCCCCATACCATAATACCCGGTGCAGGACGCAGCTGTTCAGCATCCTCTCTCCACGGTGTCTCCAGACTCGAATCCGACCATCGTGGTGTTGCAGACAGAAGCAGCGTGACTCGTCAGTAAAGACAATTTCATTCCATTCTGCCGTCCACATCCTTCTTTCATCGCACCATTGGCGGCGGAAACGTCTGTGGTTCTGCATCAAGGGTAGACGAAGCAATGGACGTCTTGCGGACAGACCACTCTGCTGTAAACGGCGTCGAATGGTACGCGCAGACACTGGATGATGCGGTACAGACTGAATGTGCTGTGCTATGGTTCGTGATGTGGCTGAGCGATCCGTCACTGCCATACGCACAATATGCCTGTCATCACGTGAAGTGGTGCACTGAGGTGGATACGATCGAACACGTCGGTCCGTCGTACCCTCCTGCATCCAACGATCACATATCCGCATTACAGTTGTTTGGTTTCGTCCAACACGACTAAAAGATAATCCCTGAAAGATAATCCACAATCTCGGTAGGCCACTATCCTTCCTCTGTCGAACTCGGATACTTGATCAAAAGATGATCGCTGTTTTCTACGAGGCATAATTGATCGTTTTTTGAAAAAACCACAAGAAAAACACAATTGCCGTACTTGAAATCGTCGAAATCTCCAAGCCTTAAATAGCGCTTTGAAGTGGCGCCACAGGCGCGCGTGATGTGCGTCTGCGCTGAAATTCTAATCATTTGCATATCTCACCTCCGCTAATGCATGTTGTAAATTTCATATTATTTGCATGCTTCCTTCAGGGTGTTGCATTTACGGTGGCCAGCAGTGTACTTCTAGCTTTAGGGAAGCAAGAACTCGAGTCACTAACTTGGATAGCAACACTGCAGCACACAATTCCAGGCGTCGAATTGTAGTGTGCTTGATTGGTGTTACTCGGGACTTGCAATCAATTTAACTGAGATTTCTCCTGACGAACTTACAGTTTTCATGTAGATTACAGCACCATAGGCATTTTCTGAAGCATCAGCGAAGCCGAGCAATTCTTTAATAACTGCATCCTTGAGAATAATTCTTTCTATTTTCAAATTGTTGATCAACTTCAGAGAATCGACGAATTTTTTCCAAATTTGAGTCTATCAGGAAGAGGGTCGTCCCATCCAATTTCAAACGCCACAGCTGTTGCATGAATATCTTGGCTTTGGATATCACTGGGCCTAGCAACCCCAAAGGATCAAATATTCGAGCTATTATAGCTAAAACTGAACGTTTAGTGCAAGTTTCATCGACAATGACGACCTTAAAGAAAAAGCAGTCAATTTTAGGATTCCAAGAAATACCTAAAGTCTTAATTTCATCTGGAAGAGAGAATGAAAGTTCTTTATCTTCATGATATAGAAGATCTTGATCACTAGCACACCATTTGTGCAGCTTCATTTGGCCTCTTCCTATAATTTCGACTAATTTCACTTGAAGATCTTTAGTAGTAGCTACACCGTATCCGCCTGTAAGGATATCATCCATGTATACATCCTTATCAATTATTACTGTTGCTTCAGGGTAATCTTTGCATTCATCGTGGGCGATCTGCTTCAAAACTCGAGTAGCAAGAAAAGGCGCGCTGACAGTTCCATACTTCACTGTATGCAGTTCAAAAGTTTTGACATTTGCAAATCTCGTCTTTTCTGTAACGTCTGTAAAAAAGGTCCCACAATACACTTTTGCATTTTAATGTAGACAGAAATACCAATAATGTAAACATGGAGGATGGGCAAGCAATAAAATTGAATAACGAATCAGGAAGATCCTGCCACTTCAGTAGTAACTGCCACGAGTTTTTCACGGCCTTCGAACTCAAAAACTGTGCTTCTTGCAACTGCTGTAGTTTATGTGAACAATTCAAATGGGCAAAAAAATTTAAATGTAGAGCATTAATCGATAGTGGTAGTCAGAGCCATTACGTAACAACTTCCTGTGCGCAGATGTTACAATTGAAATCCATGAAAGCGAATGTCTTGGTTTCAGTGTTAAGTGGATCGAAATACTCTGTTGAATCAAAAACTGTTGCAACAATTTCAAACAATAGTTGAGACTGTCAGAAGTCTCGAGTTTTTAGTAATTTCAAAAATCACTGATATTTGTCCCGCAAGATCTTTAAATATTTCGAATCTCAATTTGCCCAAAAATATCGTTCTTGCAGATCTTAAATGGTTTCAGCCGTCAAAAATAGATTTACATTGCAGATAATATTTGGCTTTATGCCTTGGTTTAAGAGGTGAGCCAGAAATTGCTCTCGAGAAAAGGAAATTACAAAAATCAGTTAGGGCTTCTTTCTCTTGGAACACATGCTCTGTACCGTCGTTGTATTGAACTACAATAAAATTAACGATATGCGTTCCTTTTTCCTGCATAGACTCAAAATCGAATTTTTTTCTGAGTATGCTTTTGAGGGTTTAGGATTCTGAAAGCAACGATATCTCATGGCCACAAATTGTTTACACGACATACATTTTGATTCCCCGCACATATGTTGTTCTGGGTTCTGTTTTCTCAGAATTAAACAAAAACATTTTAAACATCGAACATTTTTTTGACAAATACTGTCTTTGCCTACCAGTAACGGTTAATTGTCGGGCAAAACAATCATCGTATTTAAATGTGCGAAAGCAAGTTGAGCAAGTTTGTGAAAGGGTGGGAATAATGATTCTCCATAACATTCGTTGCACAGGGAAGAACAACGATGTTCCCACTGGTATTCGAAACCCTTATCACAGTTCCCACAGTGTTTGCTTAAGAATCCAGATATGTTTTTAATCAGATCATAATGGTTATTGTAATGGTGCAGGTTTAAATATGTGGATAAATTACAAAGAGTTCTTAATGGTACAATGAGTCGAAGTTCAAAGTGAACTTTTAACTGGGATGAAAATAAGAAACAAGGAAGACATCATTCTCAGAGATCTCCTAGTAGAAGAAATGATACAACAATTCCAGGATGAAAGAAATTGTAACAGACAAGATGCAAGGAAAACATCCATAAAATTCAAACCGAAAATAGAAGAACCTACAACAAGAAAAGAAAGAAAGCACCTGAGTATCAAGTTGGCGATTTAGTGGCCATTCAGAGGACGCAGTTTGGTTCTGTTCTCAAGCTGAGACTTAAGTTTTTAGGTCCATACAGGTAACTAATGTGAAACCCAAAGACAGATTGAGGTTGAGAGGGTTGGTGAACATTCAGGTCCCAGATTTACCACTACCTCTGCTGATCTGATGAAATACTTTTCGAAAATGTGACGCTTTATAGTTATGATTTATTTTTGATTGATACATATTCTCATATTGCATTAATTTTATACTCGTTTTCTTTTGTTAAATTATGCGAAATAATGTGATCAAAATTAACTAGTAGTTTTATTTGTTGTAACAGTGTTCTTATCTTATTTTGTATTCTAGATAGTAATTTTATGTTCTTTTCTTATGAATGTCCCTGAGGCCAGTGACTAGCATGATGGCCGAATTTGTAGGATTGTTGTAAATGGACTCCAGATGGCAGCACGATACTCGTGACTGCCCATCGATATCTTCCTCTATCGCAGGCAGATTTGGCAGATCAGGATTTGCATAGTACGAGTCCCGAATATTATCGATTTTGCGATGTAAAGAGTCAATTGTCCTGAGTTTCACATCAATTTCGACGTTTGAAGGTACTTCCGTTTGCGATTTCTCCAATATAAAGTTCTCCAACTTGGTAAGAGTAGATTTAACCGATCCCTTGGATCGATTAAGCGCAACTTCGTGTTTACCCATAGCGCTGATTCAGCTCAGCTCCGTCGATGATTACGGACCAAAAAATGTCTTTGTGTTAAGCTTGTAGATAACGTCAACAGCATAAAGGAGTGACGCGACTTGTCAGTTTTTAGTTTTATTTAAAACTTAACAACAAGGAACATATAGATTAATATACGAAATAATGGGTATTCCCAATTTACAAAAAGGATAGTGGGAAAAATCCCTATTGGACGAAAGACGTCCGATCTGCTCAAAAAAGAGAGCATAGATATATAGCGAAGTAAAGATATTTATATAGTAGTAACCCAAGTTGGCGAACGGTTGGCGCACAAGCGCCAACATCCCCAAGTTGGAGAGCGGTTGGCGTACAGGCGCCAACAATATCATTTACTAATTTCTTAGAAACCGCACACGTGACTGCAACAGCTCCGTGTAATTCATCATCAATTTTCATTCTGAATGTCTTCAAGGGAACAATTTCATTTTCTCCAAATGCTGAAACTAGCTTTATACTTCCTTCTCCCTCGCTAATGAGATCCGCGACTAAATCCTCTCTCACAACCGAAATCTGAGCACCGGAGTCCACGATGCCGTCTAGAGTAGCATCTCCACACTTAACTTTTAGTATTTTGAGTTTATCAACACATTTCGAGGACGAGATAGTTGCACGAGTTGGATTAGTAATTCGAGCCGTTAACACTGAAGAATCACTGAGAATTTCCAGGAATTTGCATTACGTTACTTTGAGCTTTTAACGGTGTATGAAATTTAGATTGTTGTTGGTTATGCTGATAGTTATTCTTTGCACGACACGCTTTCGAGGTATGTCCCTCTGAACCACATGAATAACAGGTAGGTTTATACCAGGTCTGTTTTTGAGCATTAGGGAATGGCTCCCTTCTAAAGTCCTGATGTGGGTTATTGTTCTTGTTTCTTGCAAACCTGTCCGTTGGTGACCGGGGCCGCCACTGCCTACTAGAGTTAATCCTCGCATCAGGTCTCTGATCATGCTTGTCTTTAGTAGTATTCAATGTAAATTTCTTAGTTTTAGCATGTATCTCT
This sequence comes from Meta bourneti, assembly GCA_933210815.1. Lineage (NCBI taxonomy): Eukaryota > Metazoa > Arthropoda > Arachnida > Araneae > Tetragnathidae > Meta > Meta bourneti. The sequence continues at coordinate 54,256,318 of OW119932.1, forward strand.
TCGTACTCATCGAGTTTATCTACCAACAATGATGGTGAAGTAATTTTGGTCCATTCATCCAAAAAGTGCTCTCGACATTCAACAGGAATTCGCTTCACTTGATCTGCAATCATAAGGTCTTTGAGTTCTTCAAATGTTCTAATATTCAGTCCTGCTAACCATTCTTCCAAATAATTTTTTATCTCGTGGTAATAATCTTTCCAAGAGCCTTCGGGATTTTTACAGTGTTTCACAAAGAGTAGGTGAAACTTCTCAGGGCTGAGCTTAAATCTTTTTAAAAGTAACTTTTTGATATATTCATTATTAGAAGCTTCATCCTCTGGCTCTGGCAATCAAACTTACGATTTCTGAAGGTAACAAACTAATGAGCTGAGTAACCCAACATTCCTGTGGTAATGACAGAATTCTGATTTGTCGTTCAAAGGAAACTAAAAATAAACTGATGTCATCGTTCTTCATGTCGAATTTCGGAATTAGTTTCTGTAACTCAATTCTAAATGTGTTCTCCTTGGACCCGATTCTCCCACAGGCGGTCTAGCAGCCGGATTGGCCCTGTCACCACGTCGGCGCCAGACTCGTACACGGCGACTGTCATTGCTAAAACAGAAGCGTGACTCGTCTGAGAACACCACCCTGTGCCATTCCGTCGTCCACGTGGCTCTATCCCGACACCATTGCAAACGGAGACGTCTGTGCTGTTGGGTCAATGGTAGTCGTCTCAACGGGCGCCATGAGTGCAGGCCGCCAGCGATCAATCGGGGGATAATGATCCTGGACGATATGGGAGCATCAAGGGTGTCTTGCACATGCTGCAAAAGGGCGACAGACGTGGCTTGCGGGACCGCCGGTGCTTGCCGGCAGATGCGTCGGTCCACGCGTGCTGACGTCACTTTGTTTGCACCGGAACCCCTCAAACGTGCCACATTCCATTGGTCCAACCGTCTGTGCCACAACCGGTGCACCGTGGACGCGTGTAGGTGGGTATCTGCTGAGATTTGACATATGGACCAACCTGCCCTTCTGAGGCCAATCACCATACCCCTCGTGAAGTCGTCTGTTTGCTGGAACTGTCTTGATTGGCGGCGTCCTGGCATTCTCCGCTACTAGACGTTTCCTCTGAGACACAAAAACAAATTGCAACTTGATTTACCTGGCAAACAGAGCGGCGCGAAACTGACCACTTTTGCAGGTTCCTTCCCTGGTATTTCATTCGTCCCTTTCGGATTGAGTACTAGCCCTAGTGTTTTCAAAGATATGTTTATAGTATTTTCCGAGATCTTATGAACAAAGGTTTCGTGATAATTTATATGGACGACATTATCATACCATCGAAAAATGGAAAGGAAGGTTTAGATAAGTTAAAAACTGTATTTAAAGTTGCATCCAAGTATGGACTCGAGTTGAAAATGACCAAGTGCCAATTCCTGAAAAAGAAAGTGAAGTGGTCACATAGTTCAAAATGGCACTATCTGTCCATCACCTACGAAACCTATGGCGGTTACGAAGTTTCCTATCCTAACAAACATGAAGCATGTACAAAGATTTTTAGGACTAACGGGTTACTTCAGAAAATTCATTTCAGGATACTCTACAATTGCTAAACCGCTTAGTGATTTACTCAGAAAAATATTTCGTTTGCTTTTGGTCCTGAACAAAAAGAAGCATTTGAGAAACTTAAGAACTTACCAACAGAAGGTCCAGTATTAGGTATTTTCAAACAAGGAAGGAAAACGGAACTGCATACAGATGCGAGCAAACATGGCTATGGTTCCATGCTCCTGCAAGACTGTGAAGATGGAAAACTACACCCTGTTCATTACATGTCAAAGAAAACAAACAGCCGAAGAAAAGTATAGCAGTTATGAACTGGAGGTCCTAGCCATTGTCGAAGCCTTAAAAAAATTTCGTGTTTACCTGTTGGGCAACCATTTCAAAATTGTAACCGATTGCTCGGCCTTCCAGAAAACAATGGACAAAAAGGATCTTGTAACACGAATTGCAAGATGGGCCCTGTTATTAGAGGAGTTCGACTATGAAATTGTACATAGACCCGGCCAAAGAATGCAGTATGTCGATGCCTTACGTAGACATCCAGTTATGATTGTAGGAAATGACACTTTGACTGCACAACTGAAGAATGCACATATTTGTGCCCTTAAAACACTCCTGCCTAATAACGAGTGTCAGGAGTATTTTGTACGAAATGACATTCTCTACAAATTTGTAAATGGTCGCGAACTTATTGTAGTGCCCAGAGATATGCAAACCGAAATAATTAAATTAGCTCACGAAAAGGGCCATTTTTCAGCAACTAAAACAGAAGATGTGGTAAAGCAAGAATTCTTCATTTCTAACTTAAATAAATTAACTCAAAAAGTAATCATCAACTGTGTACCGTGCATTTTGGCCAATCAGAAATGTGGGGAAAAGGAGGGGTTTCTGAATCCCATTGAAAAAGAAGATATACCCTTAGGTACTTATCACGTTGATTTTATCGGTCCATTGCCGTCAACAAACATAAAGTACCAACACATTCTGACCATTGTTGAAGCCTTTACAAAATTTACCTGGTTATATCCAGTCAAATCAGTTTCTGCAGAGGATGCATTGGAAAAAATACGATTATAACAACAAACTTTTGGAAATCCCTTGAGGATCATAACCGATAGAGGCTCAGCATTTACATCAAAAGCTTTTGCCGACTATTGCGCTGACGAGGGAATTCAACACTTACAAATCGCCACAAGAGTACCTCGTGGAAACGGGCAAGTTGAGAGGATCCACCGTACTCTTATACCAGTTCTCACCAAGTTAACACTTGATGACGCGACAAAATGGTTTAAATATGTGGATAAATTACAAAGAGTTCTTAATGGTACAATGAATCGAAGTACGAAGTGGACACCATTTGAACTTTTAACTGGGGTGAAAATAAGAAACAAGGAAGACATCATTCTCAGAGATCTCCTAGTAGAAGAAATGATACAATTCCAGGATGAAAGAAATTGTAACAGACAAGATGCAAAGGAAAACATCCAGAAAATTCAAACCGAAAATAGAAGAACCTACAACAAGAAAAGAAAGAAAGCACCTGAGTATCAAGTTGGCGATTTAGTGGCCATTCAGAGGACGCAGTTTGGTTCTGTTCTCAAGCTGAGACTTAAGTTTTTAGGTCCATACAGGTAACTAATGTGAAACCCAAAGACAGATTGAGGTTGAGAGGGTTGGTGAACATTCAGGTCCCAGATTTACCACTACCTCTGCTGATCTGATGAAATACTTTTCGAAAATGTGACGCTTTATAGTTATGATTTATTTTTGATTGATACATATTCTCATATTGCATTAATTTTATACTCGTTTTCTTTTGTTAAATTATGCGAAATAATGTGATCAAAATTAACTAGTAGTTTTATTTGTTGTAACAGTGTTCTTATCTTATTTTGTATTCTAGATAGTAATTTTATGTTCTTTTCTTATGAATGTCCCTGAGGCCAGTGACTAGCAGGATGGCCGAATTTGTAGGATTGTTGTAAATGGACTCCAGATGGCAGCACGATACTCCCATGACATCATACTTGTGATGTAACGCGATTTGCGCGGGATTGGAGACTTTGAGTAGGGAACGTTCGTGTGTGCGGACGTGAAACTGCGCTGTGCGTTTTTCTCAATGTCATTTGTATTTTATGTCTCTTCGTTGTGTCCGTCCAAATAAACGGTGATTGTCATTTTCACTGACTGTTCTCTTATGTGGAATCACGAAACAAACACTACATATATACACAAGGATGGCATGAAGAGTTATTTTCGAAAAATATAAACAGGAATAGCATTATTAAAGGTCTTATCGATAAATAATACTTTGCCTGTTTCAATGAGTAACAAATAGAAATTAAGCTTACCTTGTTAAAACTGTATGATGATAGATATTACATGTATTTGAATGTTCAAATACTGCTCAAACGTTTTAATTTCTTCCAAACCACATGATCCTAAGGGAACACCTACATTAGCATGTAGTTCCGTGGCAAGATTTTTTTGCATTGCCCTGTCATCTTTCCTTATGCAGTTGTAGTGGAGTTGAGTTGTGCCGGAAGTGACGTCACAACCGGAAGTGACATCATACCAAGTTGAGTTGTTAGTTTCGTTTTCAATTTCGAGTAGAGTTGATCTGTTAACCTCCAGCTTCGAGTGGAGTTGAATTGTTAGTTTCGGTTTCAGCTTTACTCTGTTTCTGACATGGAAACATCAATGTGGTGGAGCATGATGTCATTAACTCAGTGGTGGAGCACTAGAATTTATTTGTTTTACATACATGATGACTGATAGCGCCATCTGATGAGATTGAGAAGTAAATGCCTTTTACAGAAAATGTACATTTATTCTATTTTTCATTTACGCGTAGAAAAAAATTACACGATGGAATCGAACCCACAGCACAGCAAAAGTACTCCCGGCTGCCCGTTTTGAAACGCTTTTAACCGTTCGGCCGGGAATACCTAGTAGCAACCTTTGCAATTAAGAGAGAATAGTGCTGAAACATAAATCCACTGAGTTTCGGTTCAAGTTTTTATCTGCGTTTCTGACATAGAAAGGTGAATGTGTTGGAGAATGACGTCATTCTAACGTGTTCAAACGTGGAATCAAACACACGTGGTGGGCAATGAAGTCACTCGAGAGTAGAATTGAGTTGTTTGATTTCTACTTCGAGTAGAGTTGAGTTGTAAATTTACCTCCTCGTTTCTGACATGAAAACGTGAATGTGGAGAAGAAAGTGTTGGCGCCTGTGCGCCAACCGCTCTCCAACTTGGGGATGTTGGCGCTTACTCGCCAACTTGGGTTACCACCATATTAATATCTTCACTTGGCTATATGTTTTTGATCAGATCGGACGTCTTTCGTCCAATAGGGATTTTTCCCACTATCCTTTTTGTAAATTGGGTATACCCATTATGTATATTAATCTATATGTTCCTTGTTGTTAAGTTTTAAATAAAACTAAAAACTGCCAAGTCGCGTCACTCCTTCTTTATGCTGTTGACGTTATCTACAAGCTTAACACAAAGACATTTTTTGGTCCGTACTCATCGACGGAGCTGAGCTGAATCAGCGCTATGGATAAACACGAAGTTGCGCTTAATCGATCTAAGGGATCGGTTAAATCTACTCTTACTAAGTTGGAGAACTTTATATTGGAGAAATCGCAAACGGAAGTACCTTCAAACATCGAAATTGATGTGAAACTCAGGACAATTGACTCTTTACATCGCAAAATCGATGATATTCGGGACGCGTACTATGCAATTCCTGATCTGCCAAATCTACCAGCGATAGAGGAAGATATCGATGACATCGAAAATCGCCTAGAACTCGTTGAGGTGAGTTTGAAATTATTTTTAATAAAACCTAGTTCTGGTACTGGACATTCACTCAATGTCTCAAATGAAAATGTGGATGTCGAAACTAAATCGAAAATACGTTTGCCTGAGATTCCACTCCCAACCTTTTCTGGTCAGTACGAAGAGTGGAATAACTTTAAAACTCAATTTGTATCCTTAATAAGTGAAAATCCTTCTTTAAGTGATTCACAAAAACTATTTTATTTGCGCGCTTCCCTTAGAGGTGAAGCCAAAAACTTACAGTCTGTAGATGACTCATTCAATTCCTTATTTACTGCATTGACTGAACGTTTTGAGAACAAAAGAGTGTTGATTGAGACTCACATTTTAGGAATTCTTAACCACGGAATAATACGCGAATCTCCAGGGGATTTGCGAAACTTAGTCGACTGTGTAAAAAAGAACTTAAGAGCGCTAAAACTTCTTGATTATAAACAAAATAATTTATCTGATGCTATGCTAGTTAACATTTTGTTACAAAAGTTGGATAAGGAAACGAGAAAACAGTTTGAATTTTCTTTGAAATCGAACGAGCCTCCAGACTTTGAAAGCTTAATTTCGTTTCTGGAAACAAGAGCTTATATTTTGAACAGCATAAATCAAAATCCTTTCTCAGTTTTGAGTAATAAAAGGATTTCCAATTCTTATCTTAAAGCAAAAGCTTTGATGATTCAGTCGAACGACGAAATTAACAAGAAACGAGAGTGCTCTTTGTGTGCTAACGAGTCATTCATTCAATTTCATCCCCTCTTCAAGTGCCCTGTTTTTCTGAAAATGAATCCCAAACAAAGGTTTGATCATGCTAAAAGAAGTAAAATTTGTGTGAATTGCTTACACATTCATAAAACCAAATGCCTGTCTATGTTCAAATGCAGGATTTGTTCGAAGTCTCATCATACTTTATTACACTTTGGCGAAAATAAAAAAAATGATCAGCCTATTTCCCAACCCTCATATTCTAACTCTCAAGTTGATACATCTGCGACGCCAGAGAAACTAAACACTTCGATCCTTGAGGCTGAGAGAAATGAAAAACAAGAAAGGGCTAAGGGGTCAAAGGAAGTTACATTCATTTCAAACAAAAGTAGAAAACTATCGCTTTTATGTACTTGCGTGATTTATTTGGAAGATCGGTATGGTAATAGGCATAGAATTAGGTCAATTATTGATAGCGCAAGCACTATTTGTATTTTGACTAAAAGAGTAGCAGAGAGGCTACAATTAAAGAAAGAAAAAATTTGTTCTTCTGTGAGTGGTCTAAACAACTCAGTTCATACTCTGACTCATAAAACGAGTGCGTTTTTATCGAATGCAAATCGAACTTTTAGAGAGCCGATCGAGCTGTATCTAGTAAATAACATTGTTGATTTTACGCCGTCTTCTGAAATAAACACTTCGGATTTGGAACTGCCAGACTTTGTGAAATTAGCAGTTCCTAACTTTTCCGTTCCTTCATCGTGTGATTGTGTTCTTTCATCCCAATGGGTGCTGCAAATTCTTAAGAATGACACATTTAAAATCAATGATCTCTTTTTCAGAGACTGTTTTCGGTTACATTGCCTCTGGTACGGGGAACGAACGTTGTTCATCTAATGATGAACACTGCTATTTCATTCAAGATTCTGAACCTCTAGATGATAATTTGAATCGCTTTTTCGACTTGGAGTCGCTTGGAATCAGGGATGACCCAAGACTTTTTGAGGACGATCGGGCCGTGGAAATCTTTAATAAAACTGTCGAATTCAAAAACTCCCGATACTCCGTGACCTTTCCGTGGAGAAGAGATTTTAAGGAACTAAAAGACAATTTTTCCGTTGCATACCAGCGCTTCCGAGGTACTTTGCAAAGATTGCAGCGGAATCCCGAAATGAAGATCAAGTATCAAGAAATAATAGATGTCTTCGATGATCTTCTGAATCTTACTCGTTAATCGAGATGCTAAAAGTGCACCAAGTAGCACCAAGTAGCATACGAAGCGCAAGGAATTATTGAAAAAATTGATGATCCGGACTTAAAACCTTCCGGTTTAAAAAATCCGGTTTATTACATTCCTTATCACGCAGTTGTAAAAGATAGTTCAACAACTTCAACGAGACTGGTTTTCGACGCAAGTTCACATGAACCTGGTCAATTATCGTTAAATGACTGTCTTTGGACTGCCCCAAACCTGAATCCAAATATCTTTGACATTCTGGTGAATTTCAGGACAAACAAAGTGGCATTCTCTTCAGATATTGCCAAGGCCTTTCTCCAGATAACTCTTGCAGAAAATCAAAGGGACGCAGTTCGCTTCTTGTGGCCCAACGGCCATTTTTCGGACCATGGGTTCCAAGTCTTCAAATTTACCCGAGTTTTATTTGGAGTCAACGCCTCTCCTTTTCTATTGTCGGCAACTATAAAACATCATATCAAAAGGTTTGCTGAAAATTTTCCCACAACAGTTAAAATATTGGATACTTGCTTTTACGTTGATGATTTAATTGCAGGTGCAGACAGCACGCATGAAGCACTTAAAATCTCACGTGAGGCGAGAAACATTATGCTCGAAGCCAACATGAGTCTTCGAAAATGGATTACAAACGATAACGAATTGTTGGAGCAGTGGTCGAATGAGGGATTCGACACCTTCCCTGTGGATTCCCCGGTCAGTTTAGGCTCCAACTTGACCAAAATACTGGGTATTTCATGGAATACCAAGGAGGACTGTTTCATGATCGAAATAAGAGGACTACTCGAATTCCTATCGCCTAACAAGAACACAAAACGCTTTCTATTACAAGCCGTTGGGAAAATTTTCGACCCTTTGGGTCTACTTACACCATTCACAATTCGAGCCAAATGTATGCTTCAATCCCTTTGGGAACAAAAAATCTCTTGGGATTGCGACCTACCAGGGGATATCCAACAAGAATGGCAACGGTGGTGCACAGAAATTCCACTGTTGGAGAAACTAAGAATCCCGAGATTGGTTCTCAACTCATCAAAGCAAGAGTCTGATGACATTATCGAGATTCATACCTTTTGCGATGCAAGCAAGAAAGCGTTTGGTGCTGCTGTATTCTTGAGGGTAATCAAGAACAACGACATTACAGTGAACCTCGTCACTGCAAAGAGCCGCGTCGCACCTCTGAAAACAATAACTTTACCTCGACTTGAGCTACTTGGTGCACTTTTAGCATCTCGATTAACGAGTAAGATTCAGAAGATCATCGAAGACAAAAAATCAGTTTCAGTGACACTCTGGACAGACTCAAAAATCGTCTTCTATTGGATTAAGGGATCCAGCAAAAGGTGGAAGCAATTCGTGGCCAATCGAGTAAATGAAATCAAGTGAATGACAACAATGAACCAACGCGGACAATTGGTTTCACTGTTCCGGCAAGGAAAATCCGGCCGATCTGTTGTCCAGAGGGACTTCGGCCGAGAATCTCATTTACAATCCAATTTGGCTGAAAGGGCCCGAATTCCTGCAAACACAAAACTTTCATCTCTTATCCGAAATTCCTAGTGTGCCTGAAGAAGACTGCGTCTGAACTGAAAAAGATTATCAGTGATGACTGTACACTGTTAAATGTTAAAGAAAATTCTCTCATAGATCATATTTTAAGTATCACAAATAATTATGTAACTAACCTAAATGTTTTTAGTTATGTTTTCAGGTTCTTAAAGGCGTGTAGAAAATTTTCATTTCAAAAAGGTCCCATTCTCCCAGCAGAAAGAAAAATTACTGAGAATTTTATTGTAAAAGAGGTTCAAACTCAACATTTTCTCCGTGAGATTCAACATTTAAAAGGGGATGGGTTGGTCTCCCCTTCAAGTAAGATTAAAACTTTATCGCCTTTTTTGGACGCAGATGGAATCATTAGAGTAGGAGGTCGATTGGAACATTCTGATTTATCCTTTGACGTAAAACACCCTGTAATATTACCTAAAAATCATCTAATCTCAAAACTAATTCTGTTAGACATTCATGATAGATATTTGCATGTCGGTGCTCAAACTACTTTGCATTTATCACGCCAAAAGTATTGGATTTTGGGTGGTAGAAATTTGTCTAGAAAAATCATTCATGAATGTGTTACTTGTGCTAAATACAACCCTCAATTTATGACTCAAAAAATGGGCGACTTGCCTCCTGAACGGTTAAAGCCTGATTTTGTGTTTAATACTACTGGTTTGATTTCGGCGGACCCTTTTTCATTAAGAACAAAAATCAACGTAAGGGTTCCCTTCAAAAGATATATGTTGCAATCTTTATTTGTTTTGTAACTAGAGCAGTTCATTTTGAACTTGTATCGGATTTGACGTCTGAATCATTCATTGCATCGTTGAAAAGATTTATTTCTCGACGTGGTAAATGTGCAACTATCTTTACTGATAATGGTAGCAACTTTATTGGTGCGCGTAACGAATTGAATCGCTTGTTTGATTTAATAGACAACCCAGATGATAAATTGACGAAATATCTCAGTTCTGAAAAAATAAAGTGGAAATTCATACCTCCCAAATCTCCTCACTTTGGAGGGCTTTGGGAGGCTGGTATAAAATCCTTTAAATTTCATTTGAAACGCGGAATAGGAAAATTAATATTTACCTATGAGGAGTTTTTGACTATAACAAATCAAATAGAAGGAATTTTAAATTCGCGGCCATTAATTCCTCTTTCCACTGATGCAAATGATTTGGAGACATTAACACCTGGTCATTTTCTGATTGGACGACCCATTGTTTCAATTGTTGAACCTGATTTAACAACCTACACTGATAATTTACTAAAAAGGTGGCAACGAACCACCAAGGTGATTCAATATATTTGGAAACGGTGGCAGAGATTATATCAGCCACTTACAACAAAGATCTAAATGAATGTTTTCTAAGAATAATCTTGCTATTGGGAACATTGGGATTGTAAGGGAGGATAATCAACCTACTAATTCCTGGTTGATGGGTCGTATTGTAGACGTTTTTCCTGGCCAAGATGGTCAAATTAGAGTGTGTATGGTAAAAACGAAGTTAGGACTTTTCAAAAGACCCATCACTAAATTAGCGCTATTACCAGTTCCCACTGAGTAATCAATTTAAAACTTGTATACTATTATATACTTTAGTTTGAATAATCATTGTGTTTGTGTTTATTTTTGTATGGTATTCATTAATTGCTGTCATTATTACATGAGTATTTTAATTCTCAAATCAAAATTTGCGTTTGAATGCTTATAACTATTGTTTAATTGAAAATTCTATTTCCACTGTAACTGTTATATGTGTATTTAACATTTTTTTTATACAATGTGGTAATTATTATTCTTTGCACTTCGTGCAAGGCCGGGCGGGATGTTGGCGCCTGTGCGCCAACCGCTCTCCAACTTGGGGATGTTGGCGCTTACGCGCAAACCGCTCGCCAACTTGGGTTACCACCATATTAATATCTTCACTTGGCTATATGTTTTTGATCAGATCGGACGTCTTTCGTCCAATAGGGATTTTTCCCACTATCCTTTTTGTAAATTGGGTATACCCATTATGTATATTAATCTATATGTTCCTTGTTAAGTTTTAAATAAAACTAAAAACTGCCAAGTCGCGTCACTCTTCTTTATGCTGTTGACGTTATCTACAAGCTTAACACAAAGACAGAAAGTTTTAGCACCGAATCTGGCAATGGTATATAATAAGGTTATTTGTGGACTCGCAGAATGATAACACCTGGACCCATTCTAAGAGGTCTGACTAGTAAGATTCATTTGACTGCAAAATATCCCAGAGGAGGACGTGTCGCTGTCCTGAAATCTTTGAAGTGATATTCACTTGTATCTTCAAAAGTGTTCATTCCTGTTCCTCAGTGCTTTGAGTGGAAAACATTAAGCGATCATTTCCTTTTGGATATACTTACCCTTTACAAATAAAAAAGTAAATATGCATTCTGAGGTCGATGTACTTTCATCTCAAGTATCTGATTCATCAATGAATGAACTTGGTGCAAATAGCTTCCATTTGGGTGATACCAAATTTGCTGTTGTGTCTTGTTTCAAGGGAATTATCCGCGTGCATATTCGTAAGTATTACAGAGATCAACAGGGAGTGCTGCAGCCTTCCAGAGAGGGAGTATCTTTGCTTCCTATAGTCTGGAAAGCCTTCTACGAAGCAATTCCTAGCTTTCGCTCAAAGAACGGCAGCGATGTTACCTATTATCGTTTCAAGAAGCCTTTTACTCTCCAAAGAAACTCGTGGAAACGAGAAATGTGTGAGTTTTCAAAATATGTTTAAAAGTAAAGACTGCTTTTCAATTTACTCCGACACGCATTCTTCTCTCTGTGAAACAGTTGGATCGACTGGAAGCTGTATCGAAGGAAATTACTGAAGCCATTAAAGAAGGATTTGTTAATGAATCCCTCGATTATTTTGTGAAAGACGAATTCGTGAAACGTGGAGCAGGAACTGATTTGAAATATGATGGCGATCCTGATAAATCTGACAAAGTGAGTGAACTTACACACAGATTGATTCTACATCTTAAAGTGCTTGTTTCAGAAAACATTACAGTAACATGGAGTGCATGGTTATAACTACGAGTTTGTCTAAGACATTAATAAATCGATAGGTTTTTATTGTTAAAATATTTCCACATTTTCGTTTTCAAAGTACGATTGAATCTTTCGACAACACTAGCTTTGGTTCCATTATTTGTCGTGAAAAACTTTACTTGGATAGATTTTTGATAAGATTGAAATGGTTTATTTATAAATTCTGTTCCTTGATCTATTTGTAATTTTTTCGGTTTTCTTTTCTTGAAAATTGACTTAAATGCATTTACAATGCTAGGTCCATTTTTCCGTTTCAAAGGTATGTGTGTGATCCATGCATATTTAGAAAAAAAAATATCTATACACGTTAACAGGTATCGGTAACCATCGTTGTATTTTACAACACTGAACACGTATACTATATCCGATTGCTATTGAAAATCAATTCCCCCAACAATAATTGATTCGCAGAAAGTTGCGATGAACGCTTTTATGTAGAGTGCATTCTTATCCCCGAACAGTCTTTTAATAGTCTTTTTTGGAACTTTCCCTTTCATTGCTTGGTACAAGGTATTTATTCCAAAGCTCCATTGTAAGCTAGGGTCTTCGTAATACTGAGCTCTAACTCGTCTTTACCTATTCAGTCCAGTTACTGAGATACAACTTCTGTTACTTTACTGATATTTCTACTAGGAATAGTAAAAACTGAAACTATACTTCCTTAATTTCATCTACTTTCTGTCAAAAAAATATAAAATCTTGTCCAATGGTAGATTAAATAAATAAATAAATATATATACTATAAAGATAAGTATAAAATAAAAAACAATCAAATTACAAAATGTACAAAACATTAAAACGTAAAGTAATAGAAATGCAGACCAGCAAAATGCCAAAAGATCAAAAAGCAGACAAGTAGAAAGCCAAAAAAGTTGGGGTAAAAAATAGTCAAGCAGAAGGCAGAACTGTCCATGTATGCGCGCTAAAGCTGCAGACACAACATGGATAGTAAAATAATTCAAAATTACAAACCAAAACAAAGAGAAATCCAAAAATTTTAAAATCAAGAAATTTAAGAAAATTTTGAAACAAATGATGAAGTGTTGGTGGATCAGGGCGTCATCAGGGAGGAGCCTCACCCAGTCAACACAATATGGTGTTTTCTGCGTGTAAGCGGTAGTACACCAAAAGTAGCTCACACACCCCTCCAAACACCATAAGAAAATAAATTAGAAAAACAAAACCAGGGACAACCAAGGACACATACCAAAGATAAGTATAATACAAAATTACAATTAAAATTAAAAAGGAGAAAACAAACTTATACCCACATAGATTGACCTAAGCTCGACAACAACCCGCCGCAAATTACATGAGGACCGCCAACAAATGCCATTCACAACGCCGAAAAATCAACAGATGAGAAATCGGAACCGCAATTCAGACACGGAACCCCGACTCGAAATTCCGACCCGGAACATCGGAATCGGAAGTCGAAAAGATAGTGTTCAAATCCAGTTTTTTAATAAATTAATAAAATTGATAGTCAACAGGAAAGTCTCCGAAATAAGCTATTAAATAATATTAGTAATCTTAAATCTTTCAAAAATAATCTTATAAAAAGAGTGAGGGTATTTATTAAGTGTGTTAATGAGATTATTACATTGCAAAAGAAAGTTAGATTTAGAGTTGCAAATTTTATTGAAACGCATCAGTTGACCAGCAATTGTATTATAATAAATTTTTTAGAAATATTACAATCCCAATATATTAATTTAAAAACCGGAAATTCAAAATCATCTCTCTTATCATAAATATTAATATCAGTTTTATTATTTAAAGTGTATATATTCAAGTCTAGAAAGACGGCTTTATTGTTATCTGTGTGTGAATTGGTTTTTAATAAATATAATTCATCAGGGTAAATCGATTTCCAAAGGTTAGCAAAATTGGTATCATTGAAAACAATTAAATCATCAATATATCTAAAGGCAGAATTAATTTGTAGGCAAAAATTTTTTTCATAATAATATTAACTTTTCATCATATAGTGAAACTCAGTCATTAAAGTTTTGGATATGTCCAGTATTGACATACCAATACAGATGGGTTTTTAAAAATTAGTTTAGTTTTTTGCATATGAATGGCTACTAAATTTTCTGAAAAAATTGTCCTGCGATTAAAATTAGGTTTAGCTATCAATTTTGAAGCGGACTTTTCGTTTGAGCATAATCGAATGTCAACTCTTCGTCGAATATTTTCGATGGTTTTTCCAAATATAGAGTTGTTCATGAGTTTAAAAAAATCTTTTTCAAAAGAGTTTTTAGCTATTGCTTACATATTTGTATCCAGTTCTGTATAAGTTTTTAAACAATCTGTTTCTATAAATTTTATAGCTGTTAATTTTTTTAAATTTTAGACCTAAATCCAAATAATGCAAGAGATTTATGATGAATAACATACCTCTCCTAGTGAGTCAGCGTTAGTAGTAAGCGATTTTCCTTATACCTAGGAGGAGCAGCATTTAGGGCAGCTAATGGAGAATCACTGTAGATCATGGAGTTCCTGATGATACTCCAAGTCCACATCTAAAATGTATCCACGTTGGTCATCATTACGCAGTGTATCTATATCAATAATGTTGCACCACTCAAATCCTTTGAGAAGTAGATTCTTGGACATCGTCCAACCATACAAATTATCGGCGTCTAGGTAGAGAAGGTAGCTGGAGGGCTGAGAATCATCATAATCGGACATACTTATTGTTTGCTTTAGCATGTCGATGAGAACATTGAGAAACTTCTCCCCTGATTCCTTGTTAAACAAACAAGCATGTCATAATCTGTTAAAAGTTCTATTTTCACTCCGGTACTCTTCAACATGGCATCCCAAGATTGTCCTGGAGCGGTATAATAAATACCATGCAGGATCTAGCTTGTAGGATGCCATGCATAGTTTTCGAAAATTTTCGAAAACGTCGCAGAGCAGTAAACATCAGTTTTAACATATAAGTCTGAATATTCTCCGTGGGTTTTAATGTTGAAAGATTTCCACACATGTTTTGCGTGAGCGTAATCACTATCCGTAGTTGCAGTTTTATTTAACACATTATAAAATATTTCTTGTGATGGGGTACGGGTATACACCCTTTCTTATCATAAGTTCCCAATTTGAAGGAAATTGAGATGTATCTTTCCTCTGTATTCGGAATCACGGTTATGTTTTTAGAGTCCTCCGCTAATTCCCGAATAAAAAGGTGCCAGTCATAACCTGCGAGGTTATGGAGATAAACCGGGATAAAATTTGGCAGTTTGTAGTTGAAATTACACGACGCATGTACTGTTCCTCGGTAATTACCAATCACATGGTCATGATCCCTCACTTTTGTATCTCCAGCTGAAATTGGCTTCTGACAGATGAAGCACACATTTGATTCATGGATATTTTTCTGCGACTCACTCAATTCCTTTATCGGCACAAAGCTTGTGTACTTTGACTCGATGATCTGCGCCTCCAAAAATCTTTTGAGAAGTTAAAACTAAATTACCAAGAACAAAATATTAGGACAATCAGGTATGAGAAAGAAATAAAAGAAAATATACTGGTATTAAATTTTTTATTTAAACATAGTGGGGCAGTAAACACTACATAGTAATCAGAACATTAGAATATCAGTTATAATCTTCGAAAAATTCAAACGTGTTGGAAGAACAGAGCATATTTCTTACCTCTTTCAGAGCATCTTTTAATCGAATGTCCTTTAAAAATTGTGATGTAACATACATTGCAGGTTTGGACAAGAACAAAAAGTCTTTATGTTCCCACAATCTGTGGTAAAAAGAATCGATGATTTCAGTAACTTCCAAAGAAAATGCTGCAGAATTAAAACTCTCAATCCTATTATCCCATAGTTCCTCAGATGATAATAAGGGTTCGTTCAAACCTCTTTCTTTTAGGCAATGGCTCAATGAATCTTTCAGCAGTTCTATCGGGCATTGAGTCCCAAGACTAACATCTAAAGAGTCTGTCAAACTTTCATCTATGTTCACACATTGTTCGAAAGTCTTGTAGGCACTCATAAGATCCATAGCGCCATAAACATGATCCAAGACACTCGCAGCAATAAAATTATACTGCTGTTTCATTTCAGTCCACTGAGAAGAAGAGAGAGTTATGCTTTTTTTCAAGGTGTCACCACTTTGTGTAGTTTGGAATCGAATGAATGTAAAGTTCTCGAATGTCTACACTATCAACTTTGAATTCATCTTCGGGCAAGAAAAAACTTCCTCTCAGATCACGGGGTTCTTGTGGTAAAGCACCAGGTTTCATGATGAATTCAATCCATCTAGGGTAGAGTGTAACACCTTCTTTCGTCGGATAGAAAGTTGATCCATGCTTTGTAAACCGTCTGATGTGCACCAATGTACTGTGAGTAGGCTTTTTTCATGTTCGTGTGTGAAAACCTGTACAAACTTGTATCGTAATGTGTTTAGGAATGCATCAATGTTCAGATTGCTGTAACAAAGAACTCAATATACACAAAAAACAACTCAACTTTGCTCTTGCGTCATGTTATTTCTTCATCTACCACCGCATGATTCCAAAACCGGTATAATTGTATCATACACATGCATGAAAACAACTCAACTCCCGTTCGAAGTACCTCTTAAAGGAGAGGACAAAAAAACTTTCCAAGTCCAAAATATAAACAAACATTGGAAAAAAGCGCTACAACTCAACTCCACTCGACATGACGTCACAAACACTTTCCAGACCCACCACTCCCAGGCTCGCCAAAAGGGCTTAGAGCCTTTTGTAGGGAAGCGGGGGAGACCCGCCACCGAACACGAAAGAAGCCAACAGGCCACCCAGCCCCAGTGGCGGGAAGCACAGCCGACTCCCACGTGCGCCCCCAAGCACCACCATTTATTGAACAATAAAACAAAATTTACAAAGAACAGACCAACAGGATCAACACATAAAAGAATATGACGACCGACGGGCAACTCCGTCGGTTTACAGGGACGAGTGGGTCTACAAATAAAACACGTAATAAAGACAAACATGGAGTACAAAAAGTAGTACGTAAACACAATATCCAGACTATAAAAAATTTAAAACTTTTAAAATATTAAAAAAACCTACAAAATAATAATGACAATGGATTAAATAAGATGTACACGATTTAAAACAATGAAATATTTCCACGAAAAATCATAAAAGATGTAAAACAATAAATAAAACAAAATACAATCAATAAATTTTAAATATAAAAAGGGGAAACACCAGACGCAGCAGCTTACAAATGTGGAGGATCCAAGGACAATTAGTCTGCGGAGAGCGGGTCGTTCGCCATCTCTCCAGCCACCAACACACAGGATCTTATCATAGATAGAGGTGGTATTCTTTAAGATCCCAGACAGCCAGGCAGGTTTATTCTCATCTGCCGGCTCCCTAATATGATATCTAGATGTGTGGGGGCAGCTGAAGAGGTAATGATCGGCGTCACCTAACGCCCCACAAGTGCAGAGGTCAGTATTTTTTAAATGAAAACGATGTAGATACGCCATGGCCGGTCAAAAACCATATCAGAAATCTGTCCGTGACGAGGGAACCAGAACTGATCCTCGGCATGAATTTCTTCAGCCGGAGACCAGATTCTGAGTTATTATGGTGCTCCTGCCAGTTTACAATAGCAAACTTTTAATTTCCTCTTAACATATGCAAGAGGGGCAGGAACACTTATTCCCTCGCCACAGCTAGCAGCCTTGCTGCTAGCTGTGGCGAGGGAATAAGCGTTCCTGCATGTTGACTGTTTTGGCATGTTGATCTGCCTGCTCCATTCCGGTAATTCCCACATGGGCCCGAACCCAGTCCAGGCCAAAGAGGTTAGTATGTTTGGCAATTTTGATTTTATTTATGTTAGAGGAACTAATGAATGGAGATTTTAAAGCCTGGATAAAGCTCAAGCTGTCGCTAAATATTTATAGTCTTCTGCTCGTCTATTGCGAATAGAATTGCTTTGTAGATGGCCGTCAACTCCGCCTGAAAGACGGAGTTGCTGCCACCTAATCTGTATTTCATTAGTTTATGCAATTTGTTTTGTACGATGCACACCGAGGCCCCGACATTGCCATCAATGCCAGAGCCATCGGTGTGCACCTCATAATCAGGATTTGGTAATTGTGATTTAAAATCAATAATCAAAGAATTTACTGGGATATCTATTGTAATCAAGAGAAATTTGTGGCAGATTGAGTAAGGGGTCGGGCTGCCGCCTTTTGATAATTTTGAATTTGGAATACAATGACTCCAGGGTCACATGGAGTGAGGGGATCCCGCATAGGGCATTAAGGGAATTGGTAGGGGAGGTCCTATAAGCTCCAGTTATACGTAGCAGGAGCGGTCTTTGGATCGTCTGGAGTCTCTTTCTGTTCCTTTTTAAGGTTGCCGCCCCAAACGCCGGCTCCATAAGTAATGATCTTTTCGATCACAGTCAGATACCAAACTTTTTGGAGCCGACTCCCCAGCCCCCTCCTCTCACCCTGCCAAGAGATCCCCCAATCGTCAAACATCTTGATCTTAAAGAGAGAATTTGCTCACTCCACGTGAGCCCGTTGTCAAAAATACCTAAATATTTCAGATTGTTTCTCTCCAGGTCCCTTCGCGTATTCCCAGACGTTATCAACGCCAGGTCGTCCGCGAAGGCCTGGAGGAAAATTTCATCAGAATTTAAACTTAAAATTTTGTTAAAATATATGTTCCACAGGGTCGGTGCGAGCACCGAACTCAGTGGACAACCCCTGGTTATTGTACGGTGTATAAGATGGCCATTGCTATTGTAGGTGATTGTTCTTTCAGTTAAGTAACTAAATATAAATTGAATCATGTCGGACGGAGCATTAATTTCGTAAAGAGTTTCCAGCAACAAGTCCCAGTCCATGTTATCAAAGGCGGCTTTTATGTCTAGTATTAGGGCAGAATGGCAGGATCCACGAAAAGAATTTAGTTTATTGTGAACAGAGAACAATGCCTCCTCACAGGAACGCTGCTCCCTGAAACCATACTGTAAGTTATTAAGTATATGATGAGAGTGCAGCCAGGAATTTAACTTCCTGACAAACACTCTCAATTATTTTCCCTATTGTATATAGTAGGCATATGGGACGATAGGAGCCACAGGAGGAGGGTTTAAGCAGGAAGTGAACACCCCCACCCCTGAGGCACCTAGGAAAATGGGCAAACTGGAGGCAGTATCTAATCGGGAGTAACAAAATGTCGGGATGATTCTTAAAAATGTGCTTCCATAATTTATAATCAATGTGGTCCGGCCCCGGGGCTTTCCCGTCCTTGAGACTGGAGCTCAAGTTCTTTGAAAGTAACTGAAAAATCTTTATCGTTTATATCAAAATTGAAAGATAATAGTATATTATTGTCTTGTTGAAAAAAGTAATCCATACACAGGTTTATTTTTTGGTTGTAATTTAAACTTGGATGATCAGGGATTAATAATTCAGGGCTATTATTGTTTCTTAATTTATTAAAAGTGAATTTGAATAGTGAGCCAAATTTGGAATAATAATTGGTGCAATACCCCCTCCAGGCCGCACTTTTGGCGTCGATGACCTGACGCCGATAGGCGGCTTTCTCAGAGCGGTACCGGCACCCGGCAGCACGGACCTCATCCGGATTTGGGCTATTAGAAATTATGTTATTTAATTTTCGACGGAGAGCAATGATTCTGTTTCTTGAGGAAGCAAGTTCCTTGGTCCACCAGTGAACTCTATAATTTTTAATTTTTTTAGTTTTCTTTAAAGTAGTCATTGCCGTGTTAGTTATTAGAGACCCGCTCCGATCCCACTCACCGTTAAGTGTAGAGCGTTTTGTACGGATCGGAGGGGACTTCCACCACAGCAGGAAAGAAGCCAGCGGGCCCCAATCGGTCCGGACCATCATTTATTGTTTCAATTAAGAGATTTTTACATGGGGAAACAAGCCCATAAGAACTAAAAAGTTCAGCTGTCCGGGGAAAGTGATAAATACATTTAAAAGAACAGGAAACAAAACTCGGAACAAACAGGAACAAGAAACTTGCAGGCAACGAGCAGTGAACAATACCGCTCGGTGCCATGCCAAAAACAAGTATAAACATAGGATTGGGACATAATAAAGCTCAAATAATAATATAATTAGGAAATAAATAAAATAATAACAACAAGAGAACAAATAAATAATCAAGAATAATATAACAATAAATTATAAACAATTTACAAAACAAAGGATATGTAGATAATGACAGATGATATGAAGTGTATAATAAATATTGATGGAATAAATAAGCGTGAAAGTGTGAAATAAATAATTAATGTATGAAATGATGCAATGTAAATGGGTAAAAATAGAACGATAGTGTAAAACGGGTGACACAATATAAAAATGAAAAACGAAAACTAAGACGGGGCTGAACCTAGTTCAATCCCCCTACATAAAAGCAAGGGGACCATAGGGTGATCCAAAGGGTCATCCGGACTGGGGGGCGGAGGGGCCGGCCACCATCCCCGCGGCCGCCAGCACACAGGACTTAATACGCGACAACGACTGGCTATTACAGATTACGTTTTTGAGCCACAATGGCTTATTAGCTACAGTCGGTCGAATAATGTGGTATGCCTGCGTAACTGGACAGTCGAAGAGAAAGGGCTCGGCGTCCCCCACCTTACCACAGTCACAGATATCATCATTACGGAGTTTGAACCTGTGTAGGTATGCAGCGAAAGGGCCATGCCCCGTCAAGAACCAGGTGAGATATCGATTCACGATGAGGGCGTTAAAATCCACCCCAGTAATATATTCCTTTGGCCTCAAACCTTTTTCGGAATTGAGGTAATGAAGCTGCCATTCATTCTTTATATAGTTTTTTATTTTTCTTTTAGCGAAGCTAATTGGCAGCGGGACTATCAGCCCCTCACCGTGAATCGAGGCAAGTTTGGCAAGCTCGTTACCGGCGAGCCCTGCATGAGCCCGGACCCAACTCAGGCCAAAATGGTTAGTATGATGGGATATGTAGGATTTAATTTTGAAAAGGTAAGTTGATTTATTATTGCTTGATTTTAAGGCCTGAATCGCACTGAGACTGTCACTGTAAATATTCACTTTTTTGTTGTTTGTACGGGACCATACTATTGCCTGAAAAATGGCTGACAACTCCGCTTGAAAAACGGAGTTGTCACAATGCAATTTAAATTTCAAAATCTCAACAATATTGTTTTGGTTGAGAATGCACACCGACGCCCCGACATTCCCATCAATGCCGGAGCCGTCGGTGTACACCTCGTAGTCGGGGTTAGGGATGACGTCCCGAATGTCCAACCGCAAGGTGGACATCAGAACGCCAGCAGTAATAATATTATAATCAAAATCATCTGGTGACAGTCCCAGTGTTGGGTCCGGCTGCTGTCTTTTGACAATATTATATTTTTTTGAAAATCGACAGAAGGGTCACGTGGAGTGGTGGTATCCCACAGAGGGTGTTAAGGGAGTCAGTTGGGGAGGTGGCGTAAGTGCCTGTAATCTTGAGCAGGAAGGGTCTCTGGATAGTAGCGAGTTTTTCCCTCTGTTCCTGCGTCAAGTTACCGCCCCAAATGTCGGCTCCATAAGTCAAGATCTTCTCGGTTACCGTGAGGTACCAAAGCTTCTGGAGCCGGCCACTGACGCCCCACCCTCCTCCGCGAATTTGTTGGAGGGAACCGCCAATTAAATGGCACCTGGCTGTGAGTCCTAAAATATGGTCACTCCACGTGAGCCGACTGTCGATGATAAGGCCTAAATATTTGATGCTGTTACAAATTTTAACTGTTTTGTTGTTAATACGAAATATTGGGTTACGTTGTAATTTTTTATCTTTAGAGACTATTATGGACCGACACTTGTCGGTCGACAGGCTCAATTTCATGTCATTTAATTTATTAAAAATAAAGTCGAGGGAAAGATTGGTGTTGAATTCCAAGGCTCTTCGCGTCTTACCCGACGTGACTAACGCCAGGTCGTCGGCGAAGGCCTGGAGATAAATAATAGAAGAATTTAAATCAAGAACATTATTAAAATAAATATTCCACAGGGTTGGTGCTAACACCGAACCCTGTGGACATCCTTTAACTAAAGTACGAACAATTACTTCACTGTCTATTTCAAAGGAAATGGTCCGAAAATTGAGATAAGAACAAATAAATTGCGAAAAATAGGTGGGGAAATTTTAGTTGGTTGAGCCTGTCGACCAACAATCGCCAGTCCATATTATCAAAAGCGGCAGTGATGTCTAAAGTAGTCAATGCAGAATGGCCAATCCCTCTGAAAGATTTCAATTTTGAAATGACACCGAACAAAGCGTCATCACAGGAGCGCTGCTCTCTGAAACCGAACTGCAAATCATGAAAAATTTTGTTAACGTGGAGCCAATGATTTAATTTTAAGCAAAATACCCGCTCCAGGATTTTTCCTAGAGTGGATAGGAGACAAATAGGACGGTAGGCGCCGCAGGAGGAGGGGTCGCGACCTGGTTTTAAGAGGAAGCGAACCCCTCCATTCCTGAGGCACCTGGGAAAATAGGAAAATTGTAAAGATTTTTGAATAGGAACCAAAATGAGAGAAGGATATTTGTTATATATAAATTTCCAGATTTTATAATCGACGAGGTCCGGCCCAGGAGCTTTCCCGTCTTTGAGGTTAGAGAAAACATGGTCCAAGTCATGGGATGTAACCTTGTATAAATCATTCGGTTCTATTACATTGTCAACAGATAGGGGGGTAGGAATAAAACTATTATTAGAGAAAAAATGATCCATTAAAAGTGATATTTTGTCATATTGAGTTAAATTAGGTTGGGTGGGTAAAAATAAATCTAGGTTATTACTTTGTTTTTTATTAAAAGCTAATTTGAAAACGGAACCATAATTCGCACCATGACTGGAACAATGTTCCCTCCATGCCGCCCTTTTAGAGCTGTTAATTAATTTTTTAAGGGCGGCCCTCCTTTGACGGTACTCGATTTCCGAGGCACGAACCTCGTCGACGGGAGCATTAGCCTTTTGTAGGGATTTAATTTTCTTGAAGAGAGCAGTGACCCTGTTACGAGAGGACGCAAGTTCGGCAGTCCACCAGTGAACTTTTGTTTTTAAGTTAAACCTTTTTCTTGGTTTTTTAAGAGACCGGTAGGCTATTGTTTTAACGTTATTAATTAAATTAGAATAATAATTTTCGAGTTCACTGATGTTGTTAATATTGTTAGTAAGAAGTTCCAGACCTTGGGTTAGTTTATGGAAATTGCCAGGGAAACGTCCCAGTCCGAATTTCGTCCTGAGGAAGAATCCCTGGCTGTTAGTAGGGAGGGTAGTTAATTTCACAGTCACATAGCGGTTATCACTGCAGGAGTCAATGTCCAAAACATCCCAATTCTCGATTTGGCCAGCGATCTCTGGACCTGCAAGGGTTAAATCGGGCCATCCCTTCCCAGAATGGGCGATGAAGGTAGGCCCTTTTTCGGGAATATTAATGATGCTGAATGAATTGACATTGCAGAGATCAAGCACACACCTGCCCCTTATGTCTTCATGACCGTACCCCCAAAGGGGGAGAGGGCATTGAAGTCCCCCATAAGGAGGAGCCTGCCTCTACTAAAGTCGAGGTCTGATAGCTCCTCCAGCTATCTTGAATGCTATCATGGGGGGGGGGGAAGTAAACGCTTCCCAACAGCAAGGGGCCGGCCTACGTCGAGATCTCCGTAATGACACAATTAAAACTAACAAAACTCAAATTAAAAGAAAAAACGGAATTCAAACAAATAACACTGGTATAATTATTTGAAATTAACTGTCGGTGGCCCGGGAATGGGGCTACAGGTTTATTTTTGATAATGTAGGGATCTTGAATTAGTAGGAAATCAGCTTGATGGTTTGCTGCAGTGACCAACGCGAGACTGTGGGCGGAATATGAATGGTTAATATTAATGGATAAAATTTTTACTTTCCGATTGGCCATTACTCGCCGTAATCGATATTTGCCTCCAAGATGGCCAACTGCCTTTTGTAGTTTGGACACAACCTGGAATTGACGTAGTGCGCAACATTGTAGTTCGTCTTATACTGGGAATTAGATTCCCTACAATTAATGCAAGATTTTGTATTTCCTTCGCATGCCGTTGTCTCATGCTCCCCACCATAGGCAAGACAAACTGGCTTTTCAGTATTCATATGGGTGCACTTGCCCCGACTGTGGCCAAAACGACCGCAGCCGGTACATTGCCTAACACTTTTAAATTCTTCTACACGGCATCTGCGAAAACCCAAATAGAGGTCACCCTCTCTTAAAATAGCGTGAAAAGCACTAGGACTCAATGAGATCACCCAATGGTTTCCCCTGCGGGCATTAATAGAAAACTCCACAAACACGTCACTCTCTCTCTCGACGGAGTCATTCAGTCGCACAATTTCGGAGGGAAGGCCCATCTTATCTATATCTTCGTCTACGCCCAAGACTATAATTCTCGGGCGTAGCATCTTAGGTTTTTCAATCAGGAAAATATTAGTAATCGAATCCTCTTTCTTAAGTTTTTCCATTAAGGAATCCACCTCAGTCTGAGACTCGAGGTCTATGGCAACACCACCGCCTCTGATTCTCCTGAGTTGAATGGTTCGTGTTTTCAACTGACGTAGGGTCCCCTGGACTTTATTACGGTTAACCGTAAAGTCACAGTCAACCCTAGTCTTCAGGAGAAGAGTATGTTTAGGGCCCAAGGAGTTCGAAGATCTTTTCGAATTTGGAACAATGTTCCTTCCTGCAACTTGGGCATAACTCGGGGCGGTATTAGTGCATGTTTTATGCAACTCCTTAATTTCGTTGAGGATATCGACACCGTCTCCGGGGACAACCCCACAGGCAGGACCATTTTCCCTGATATATCTAACCACTTTAAGAGTTTCGTTCATTGTTCCCTCAAGGAGAACAGTCAATCTATCAATGTGCGCCTCCCTCTCAGAAAGAGCGCCTTCCAATCTGGCCGAAGCCAATTCTAGCGTACGAATATGCTCCCCTTCCCTCTCGACAACAGTTTTTAATTTGGAGGTCTCGATTTCCAGCTCGTTAATATGCTCTCTCTCCATATTCTCCGCGGCCTCTTTTATTTCATAGATTGCCTTGTTCTTATGGTCAATCTCGCCTTCTAAGAAGGCTATTTTATCCTTGAATGGTTGGATAATATCCGTCGGAGATTTAATCGGAGTACTTGTAGCGTGACCGATTTCGAACACAGATTCGTCGGGAGGATCTACAGTTTTCTCCGTAAGCTGATTTGACACCAATGATTTAATAATGTCTACGAAGATGGTAGTATATTTAGTTATTCCAGCCTGAATAACTTGGGTTTTCACCTCACTAGTCTTTTTACTATTTAAAAACTTAAAATATTCTAGTAATGTTTTTTTGCACACGGCAACGTTGGTGTCCGAAAGTAATTGTTTGGAAAAAGACTTAGCGAGCCCATCAATACCCAAACAAACAGCGTTAACATTCTGGTCATTCTTCACAGATGGGGTTTTATTAGAAGAAGTACTCATTTTGCGGAAGAAAAGGGAAAATATTAATCTCCAAAAACCCGGAGCCTACTCCAAGGCAACCGGGAGGAGAGCGAGAGTGAACGTGAAAACAATCAACAGTGTTAGTTATTAATATTAATTCCCCCGAAAAATACGTCCAAAATGTAAACAAACAATACGTCACATCCTTGATGTCATTCAGACACGCCCACTTCCGGTCACGTGGTGTGACGTTACTTCCGTATCTACCAGACCTCTATACTACTAAAGGGGAAATAGGTTTATAACTACGTTTTTTTACTGATTTTCATGAATTTTTTTGGCAAGGAAGGAATGCATATAATTTATTGAAACTTTGAGTACATTTTATACATATATTTAAGTAAATACAGTAATTTTTTGAAGTATTTCCTCGGAAAATATTGAAGATATCAGCTGTCACCCATCGGAGGTCACCATCAGACGTAGCTGTTTGTGTAAACTCTGGAGGCCAGTTTTCATCTGAAATCAATAGGGTTTTAAATTTACTTTAAGGACATGTCTTTCTTCTATATGAACCTAACTTCTCCCCAAAAAAATTGAAAATTGCATTTTTTTAGAGGTGTTTAAAAAAAGAGCATAATTTTTTGCCATTTTTTATAACTTTTTTGCAATGAAAAAATACTTTAAACAATGATATTATTCCGAATTTAGGTTCATGTAGAGCGTAAATGTATAAAGAAACTATCAATTTTCAAAATGATTGGTTAAGAACTTTTGAGCTAGAGTGTACACAAATTCAAAAAAGTCGTTTCGAGAAAAACGCATTTGAAAAAAAAATGACCGGAAACAACAAATTCAAGGCAGTAATAAATTTATTTGAACTACTTACTGTTAATCAGCGATTCCAACACCATATAACAATCCTTCTTCATATCCTTCGTTTTGAGCTTGCAACTCTTTTCGAGCTTCCTTAGTCTCCTTTTCTCTTATTTTTCTTCTATAGCTTTCTTACAGCAAAGTTCATACACTTTCTTCACAGCGGCGTGGATATGATTGTACATTGAGTTATAAGTATCTTCAGAGATATACCACTGCAGATGTCCATGTAATTGCAAAATAAATTTAATCCTTCTCTGCCAACTCCCAAGAGTCGTATGACAAACACAATCCTACGATTTATCTCAAATCCAGTATTGATGAAAGGACCTGATTGGATTTGTTTCGATCCACACTTGCAATTGATAACGAGCTTGAACCTGAGCCCGTATTCCAGTTTCTGCAAATTTAACATCCTGCTTGCAATTTCGACAAATAAGAATATCCGACAAAGCTGTGAATACGGTACAAAATTCAATAATTCTATAACAACGTTGAGGATTAAAACAATCACATTTTCACTAGTGGCATCCGAAAGTTTTTTGCGCTGATACTTTATCTTCGCCACATTTACTTGATTCACTATTAGAATACTGATTTCCGTGGAAGGATCTTTTACGTGGTCTACTAGTGCGATTAGAAGTAACATGCTCTTTTTTCGGATATGTTGACATTTTGTCTCCAAACTTGAAACACACGTTACGAAGGTCGGTGCTAAACTAATGTTAAAACACACGCTTTGTCAAAACGACGCCAATGCTTTTAATAAATATCTTCTACTAGAGGTCTCTATTGTGCAAATGAACCGTTTTACATGCCACGCGCTCCGGCACTTAACGAAAGACGCTCACTTAACCGCTCATAACTTCAGAACGAATTTAAATTTTTATTTAAAACTTTTGGAACATATTTTTGAATAGTTTTACTAACAATTTATGGAATAAAAAAAATTCAATTTTTTGAGTCGTCTAAACCTATTTCTCCCCTAAAGGGATTGGTCCCTACCTGTATTTCAAGATAGTACGTGTAGTCAGTCCTGTGATCCTATACTATCCTGTGAGCGTGTGTAGCGCTTTCTCATTTTCCCGCCTCTTATTATACTTAACCTGCATATATCGAGAGGGACGCCTTCTCATTTTCTCGTAGAACTTTGCAAGCCAGTATACCATTTGTAATGGATACACACGTTTGTGGACTTTGCAACAACTCCTACAGCTCCAAGTTTAATTTGGAACGTCATGTTTCTTCCGTGCATAACAAGGACTCATTTCCGTGCATATTTGTGAGCGAAACTTTAATTGAAAATCAACCCTTTAGCGACACGTAGCCAGTGTACATGAAAACAATGAATTCCGTTGTGATGTGTGCGATACGGCATTTTCAAGGCTTGACGCACTTGGACCAGTAATTGACCACTATTTCTTAATTTACTTGCTTAGTTTGTATTATTCATGTATTAATGTTTTTAAACTAGTGGTTTAAGTTAAAATGTTATATTTTCTTCTCAGTTATATACCAAAAAATGAATGTAATGTGGAATGCAAAATTCCTACATTCTGTAGATTGAATATAGACAGGGACTGATTATTTGGAGAAAATTCCAGCTGGTATATTTAAAGGCCAATAGGGTAAAATTAAAATATTTGTTTATAAATATATCTGTTTATTTTCTATTTTCATTACGTAGAGGTATATAAACACAGTGAAAGCTTTTTTTTTGACAAAACATAAACAAAATATTTATTACACACTAATAAATAGTATTTACATGATAGAAATATTTACAAATGCACAATTCGTGCTGATTAGGGAAAATTCTTAAAACATGAGTTTACATTTCAAAGTATTCATTGCCACTAGGGATGGGGAGAAAGAACAACCTGACTTTTTTTCACCTGTTCTTCAAAAAGAAATAGCCTGTGCTCACTTTTCACAAAAACATGTACCTCTTTTTGTAAAACGAAACATTATAACAAGGTGGGTGAGTGGAGTTTAATTGACTAAGCATCTCGGGGATAAAATTAAAATTTATTTACATATTTACATTTTGGGTACTAATTACGAGAAAACATAAAAGTATTACAGACCACAGCGCAAATGCGCGTCTGGAAGGAAGGGGCAGAACTTCTCTTCTCTTAACGCGGCAAAGCCTGAATTAAATTTTTTTTCTCAAATTTACTTTTACTCTTTAGTATATGTTTATTGCCTTCCTTGGGATAATATAAAATGTTTTTTTTAATTAAATTATTTTTGTCAGAAACTGCTGGTACCATATGGTACCGCTAGGCTCTTACACTATCAAATCACCTTTTTTCAAATTTCTTTTTTTTTAAAGAAGCAAAAGCAATTTTTATAAAGAACAGATTATATTTTAATTCCCACATAAAATTTTAATTACAAATTCAAATAAAATTACATTTTTGTATGAAAAGTGATGAAACAGCCAACACAGTGGCCTACATTGCATTTCGCACATTCGGTACATATGCGGCTTTTGCAATTCACAGCAGCACAATGACGCCTTTGTGATGTGGCTCGTACTAGGTTGTTCATTTTGTCAAACCTTAACGCATCAGATACTCTGGAAAATACACTGCTGGCCACCGTAAATCAACACCCTGAAGGAAGCATGCAAATAGTATGAAATTTACAACATGCATTAGCGGAGGTGAGATATGCAAATGATTAGAATTTCAGCGCAGACGCACATCACGCGCGCCTGTGGCGCCACTTCAAAGCGCTATTTAAGGCTTGGAGATTTCGACGATTTCAAGTACGGCAATTGTGTTTTTCTTGTGGTTTTTTCAAAAAAACGATCAATTATGCCTCGTAGAAAACAGCGATCATCTTTTGATCAAGTATCCGAGCTCGACAGAGGAAGGATAGTGGCCTACCGAGATTGTGGATTATCTTTCAGGGAAATCGGTAGTCGTGTTGGACGAAACCAAACAACTGTAATGCGGATATGTGATCGTTGGATGCAGGAGGGTACGACGGACCGACGTGTTCGATCGCATCCACCTCAGTGCACCACTTCACGTGATGACAGGCATATTGTGCGTATGGCAGTGACGGATCGCTCAGCCACATCACGAACCATAGCACAGCACATTCAGTCTGTACCGCATCATCCAGTGTCTGCGCGTACCATTCGACGCCGTTTACAGCAGAGTGGTCTGTCCGCAAGACGTCCATTGCTTCGTCTACCCTTGACGCAGAACCACAGACGTTTCCGCCGCCAATGGTGCGATGAAAGAAGGATGTGGACGGCAGAATGAAATGAAATTGTCTTTACTGACGAGTCACGCTTCTGTCTGCAACACCACGATGGTCGGATTCGAGTCTGGAGACACCGTGGAGAGAGGATGCTGAACAGCTGCGTTATGCACCGCCACACTGGACAGCAGGGTCACATGGAGTGGCGGTATTCCGCAGAGGGCGTGAAGGGAGTCGGTTGGGGAGGTGCGATATGCGCCCAAAATCTTGAGCAGGAACGGTCTCTGTATAACAGATAATTTGGACTTCTGTTCACTGCTCAAGTTACCGCCCCAAATGCCGGCTCCATAGGTCAAGATCTTCTCGGTAACCGTAAGGTACCAAACCTTCTGGAGCCGGCCACCGACGCCCCACCCTCCTCCTCTAATTTTCCTGAGGGATCCACCAATTATAAAACATCGTTCCCGAAGGGAGAGTATGTGGTCACTCCACGTGAGCCTATTGTCAATCACTAGGCCTAAATATTTGAAACTATTTTTTATTTTTATAGTAATAGAATTAATTTTAAAAATAGGATTTCTGCTAAGTTTTTTATCCTTTGAGACTATTAAAGACTGGCATTTGTCGATGGAGAGACTCAATTTCAAAACATTTAAACTATTATAAATCATATTAAGGGAAAAATTTGTATTATGCTCCAGGTCTCTTCGCGTCCGACCCGACGTTATTAAGGCCAGGTCGTCCGCGAAGGCCTGGAGAAAAATAATATCGGAATTAAGAAAAAGAATCTGATCAAAATATAGGTTCCACAGGGTCGGTGCCAGCACCGAACCCTGTGGACAACCACGGAATAAATTTCTAACAATATTGGAGGTATCAGTAGAAAAAACAATAATCCTATCAATTAAATAATTTAAAATAAAATCAATAAAAAATGAAGGAAAATTAAGAAAATTGAGTCTATCAATCAACAGCTGCCAGTCCATGTTGTCAAAGGCGGCTGAAATATCTAACGTAGTCAATGCAGAGTGACTGGAACCCCTAAAAGATTTTAATTTAGAAACTACACTGAACAAAGCGTCCTCACAGGATCGCTGCTCTCTAAAACCATACTGCGCTGAATGTAATAAATCATGTTTAAAAATAAATTGGTTAAGTTTTAAGCAAAATGCCCGCTCCAGGATTTTACCTAGAGCGGGCAGAAGACAGATAGGTCGATAGGCGCCACAGGCGGAGGGGTCACGACCTGGTTTCAGCAGGAAACGGACCCCCCCAGACCTGAGGCACCTGGGAAAATAACTAAAATAAAAACATTTTTGAAACGGAAATAAAATGAGATTCGGATATCGTCTGTAAATAAATTTCCAAATATTATAGTCGACAAGGTCCGGACCCGGAGCCTTCCCGCTTTTGAGGTTGGCGAAGACATGGTCCAGGTCATGGGCAGTAATATTATAATTTAAATTTATTGTATTTGATAATTGAAGTTTTAAATTGGATGGAGGAATAGAATTATTGCCGAAAAAATGGTTCATCAAAAGCTCTGTTTTCTGATATTGTAAGGAATTTGGTTGTTGGGGTAAAAATAAATTAATACTATTATTTTTCTGTTTAAAAAAAGCAAATTTAAAAAGTGAACCATATTTTGCTCCAATGCCCTCTCCAAGCCGCCCTCTTGGACTCATTAATGAGTCTTTTGAGGGCAGCCCTCCTAAAGCGGTACTCGACTTCCGAGGCCCGCACCTCGTCGACCGGAGCTTGGTATTTTTTAAGGGATTTAATTTTCTTGTAGAGAGCAGTGACCCTATTCCTCGAGGACGCAAGTTCAGTGGTCCACCAGTGAACTCTAGACTTGAAATTTATTTTCTTTGGGGTTTTTTTAAGAGTTTTCAATGCAATAGAACGAACTGAGTTAGTCAATTTTGTAAAATAGTCATCAAGTTCACTGATGCTGTTAATAGCTTTAGCATGTTGGTCCAAATCTTTAGTTAGTTTATAGAAGGAGCCAGGGAACCCCCCCCCCCAGGCCGAATTTCGTCCTGAGAAAGATTCCCTGGTTGTTAGTAACAGATGTATTATACACAACAGCCACGTATCGGTGGTCACTGCAGGAGTCAAAATCATAAACGTCCCATTCCTCAATATTGCCAGCGACATCGGGACTTGCTAGAGTCAAATCGGGCCATCCCTTCCCAGAGTGGGCAACGAAGGTAGGCCCTTTTTCAGGAATGTTCATGATATGCAGAGAATTGGCGTTGCAGAGATCAAGAACGGAGCGACCCCTGATGTCCTCATGCCCGTAACCCCAAATAGGGGAACGGGCATTAAAGTCCCCCATGAAGAGGATCCCGCCTCGACCGAAGTCAAAAGGCGAGAGCTCCTCCAGCTGATCTTGAATGCTGTCATGGGGGGGGGAAGTAAATGCTCCCCAACAACAGAGGACCGTCCCGCGTCGAGACCTCCGCAACGACACAATTCCCGCTAACAAAACTTAAATAGAAAGAAAAACGAGAATTTAAACATATTATAAGAGAAGTGTTATTTTTTGATGATAACTGTCGGTGGCCTGGGAATGGGACTTGTACAGGTTTAGAATTAATCAAATAAGGATCTTGTATAAAAAGAAAATCAGCAGAATGGTTGGCTGCAGTGGCCAACGCGAGGCTGTGTGCAGAATACGAATGGTTAATGTTAATTGAAATAATTTTGATTTTCTCCGAGTTTCCAGTCATTACTCGCCATAATCAATGTTTGCTTCGAGCAGCGCCAGCTGCCTCTTGTAGTTTGGACATGTCTTCGATCTCGGGTCATGGCCCGAATTATAATTTGTTTTGTGCAGGGAGTTGGACTCAATGCAATTTATGCACTTCTTTCCCTCCTCCCCGCACGTATCAGTTTTGTGCTCACCCGCACAGTTGAGACAAGTGGGCTTTTCAACGAAAGTGCACCGGCCGCGACTATGGCCCAATCGACCACAGCCGGTGCACTGTCGAACGCTCTTAAATTCATTAATTCTACAGCGTCTAAAGCCCAGAAAAAGATAGCCGTCGTTCATTACATTCTTAAACTTATTCGATTCCAAGGACACCACCCAGTGAACACCTCTCCTGGCCTTAATACTGAAATCGACGGTAATACCGTCGGCGCCACCAATACTGTTATTCAAGCTGGCCATCTCCGAGGGGAGGTCATCCTTATTCAAGTCATCATCGACTGATAAAATGATTATACGAGGCTGTAATATTTTAGGTTTTTCAACCGAAAAAGGTTAGTGATGGCGTCCATCGACCCAAGCTTCACCAAGAGCTCGTCAACCTCAGTTGACGAGCCCAGGTCGACGGCAACACCCCCCCCCTCAACTTCCTAAGCTGTACAGTTCTAGCCCCGAGGTCGCGTAAAACCGACTGGACCCTGTTACGATTTGTAACAAAGTCACAGTCGGTCTTAGTTTTAAGAAGAAGTGTAAACTTTGGGGGCGAACCCCCACCAACAAATTTCCTAGCCCCAGGGGCTACGTTCCTACCCGCCACCTGGGCATAACTTGGGGGCGCCACACTGCAGGTTTTCTTTAATTCCCTTATTTCATCAAGGACCTCGGTGCTGGCAGGGCCTGCTTCGCCCACACCGACGTCCCTGATTTCTCTGACGACCTTCAAAGTCTCACTCATAGTTCCATTTAATAAAACCGACAATCGGTCGATGCTAACCTCCCGCTCGGAGAGGATGCCCGCCATTCGTGCCGCTTCTATCTCTAGAAGCCTAATCTCTGAGTGGTTCTTCTCAATAACGTGCTTTAGTTGCAGCATTTCCATGTCATGGGCATTAGCGTGTTCTCTTTCGGCCGCCATGGCCGCCTCTCTAACATCCTCAATGACCCGGTTTCTATCCATAACCTCTGTCTCCAATTGGGTGATTCGACGTTGGAAGACATCAAACGAGTCCCTCGAGGCCCTAAGCGGAGTACTCGAGGAAGCCGCGATTTCAAAAACCGAGTCATCGGTAACACTCTTTTCCCGTACCTCTCCAGCATTCTTTATCAAATCCAGAAACGATTTTGTATATTTGACCAGCGAGTTTTGGACCACCAGGGTCTTCAACTCGCTGGTCTTCTTGGAATTGATGAACCTGGAGAAGTCCATGATAATCTTCTTGGTGCCAGCCAAGCGAGGCTCTTTAGTTTCATCAATGGTTCGAGCGAGACTATCCAGTGACGGGCAAACAGAAGTTAGATTAACGTCGCCCTTAACAGACGGAGCTTTTCCAGCACTCATGATAATAGAACCAAAAGGCAAGAATGTAAATAGACCCTGTTGCCGAAGCAACCAGGTCGAGGCACCGACGGAACCAGCCGAGAACAGTAAAAGGCGAAAAACAATTTAAAACAAATCCCCCGAATAGATACCCGAAATCAAGGTATGCCGAAACAACAAATCAAATCACAGTGAGCGGGAAATCCCCAAAACAATCGAAAAAGGGAGAAAAAACCACGTGCGGGTCGCAATTGGGAGACGGCCCCCCGACAATAATAATTGCGTGGACGATCCCCAAGCGAATACCCGCAACCGATATCCCCAGGAAGATTCACAGATCGAAAAGTCGACCAAAAAATCTTTAATTAGGGGACGCCCCCTCAACTCCGCAAAAGAAGACAGCCCCCAAAACCAGTACAAAAATCAATATATAAACATACAAAATTTACCAAAAAATATTTGCAATATGGGGACAAGCCCTCAAAATTGCAATATTAGGATAACCCCCTAACAAAATCCAATATCACCAATTAAAAAACAACAAAATATCTGTCAATACTCTAAAATTAAATAATTAACTCCAAAGTAGTTACACAACCTAATTGTACCAAAAAAGGGTACAATGTACCAATAGGGTACAACCACACAGATATAATAATAAACAAGCAAAACTCCCAATATACAATTTATAAAAAGATCAGAAACCAATACTTAAGAATAAATTAAACCATCAATAAATTAAATAATAATATAACACAGGACAATTGAAAGACAATACAATGAAATTGCACAATAGGACTGTTCCAGCAAAAAGTATTAAGTCACAGAAGTGTGTAAAATATTGCGCGGCACAGGATCAAAGAAAAACAATGTCGAACTTACCCACTCAATGAACAGAAGGCGACGATAGAACAATAGATCGCACAAAACGGCAATATTGTTCCGAAGTCCATCCCACGGTGGCCGGCAAGAACAATACAATGTCGCTTTCAACAAATCCAATCACGCACAATATCACACAATAAGTAGTCGCACAGCTGAAGTCTGATGGCCAGTTGATTGCGCAGGAGGATCCAGCAACCGTTGACAGAGCGCAGGCAAAGGACCGGCCGGAAACGGAAGGAGCAGCCTCAGGACCGGAACCGGATGGCGCACAGAACACTGAAGCCAAGTCCTCCTCGATCTCTAATGGCCGCCGCGTTGCTAGGGCCGCCACTCGTTGTCAGGCGATCATATTAAGTATTTGGAGACACTCTCCGGGCCCACTCACCGTTAGGTTTAGAGTGTAATGTGTGGCCCGGAGGTGAAAGACTTCCGCCGCAGCAAGAGGGCCACCGGGGCCCAAACCTCCCCGACGAGCATTTATTGGCATAAATAGATAAAAAGTTACATGGCCAAAACAGGGGCAAATCAACAATGTTCAGAGAGAGAAACATATAACAATCCGCACACACTCACGGAAATAAAAATAAGAATATAATAAAATAAACAGATATACATGAAAACAGGAAATACAAAATTATCTCGTTGTGGTGTGCTGAGGAGACCGCGCAACTGGATCCGAACACCTAGGGTCCAGAAGCACGGGCTCCCCAGCAGTGACCAAAATAAAGTATAGAAACGAGATAAGATAAACATATTTTGATACAAAACAAAATAACAAAATAATACAAATAATATCACAAACTATACAAAAATAAGATAGGCAAAAACAAAACCTATCACAGAAAATGTGTGTAAATAAAAGAATACATAATAAATCCATGAAGAAAATACATAATTGTAATTTTAAAAAGGACAAACAATGTAAAAGTGACATAGTGTATATGAGTACAAAATGAAATAAATAAGTAATGAATGAATATGCGATGATTATGGAAATAAATAAGATGAAATGGAATAAATACCTAATGAATGACAATGCAAATGAACAAAAGTGTATATAAATAAAATCAGGACATTTAAAAGATGAAAAATAAAATGGGGCGGAACAAAGATCATCAGATCATTCATCTCAGATCGTTGGCAGGAACACCATTTCTGCTCGGAAAGGGGGCTTCGATTGAAGGAATTTATGCCCAAGGTGTCTTTGGATACACTCATCATGGGCCGTCATCTTGTTTGGTTTTTGACGGGTCATGGCCCCTTTAGTGCTTACCTGCACAGATTCAAGCTATTAGATGATGATACGTGTAGTTGTGGGGGATGCCGACCACTTCCTCTTTGATTGCCCCATCACGCGGGCCAATCACATTACTCGACCCCAGAGTCATAATAAGCCCCTGTGGCTCGATAATGTAATTAAAAACTCGGGGTCACTTAAGAGAATTAAGGCCTGCGTGGTGGTGGCGGCGGAGATGGTGGCCGGACCCTCCACTTCTCTCGCATTGTAGGACCCCCCGGTGTGGCCTCTCCTTTTTATGTAGGGGGCAGGAATTATAATTTGTTTTGTGCAGGGAGTTGGACTCAATGCAATTTATGCACTTCTTTCCCTCCTCCCCGCACGTATCAGTTTTGTGCTCACCCGCACAGTTGAGACAAGTGGGCTTTTCAACGAAAGTGCACCGGCCGCGACTATGGCCCAATCGACCACAGCGGTGCACTGTCGAACGCTCTTAAATTCATTAATTCTACAGCGTCTAAAGCCCAGAAAAAGATAGCCGTCGTTCATTACATTCTTAAACTTATTCGATTCCAAGGACACCACCCAGTGAACACCTCTCCTGGCCTTAATACTGAAATCGACGGTAATACCGTCGGCGCCACCAATACTGTTATTCAAGCGGGCCATCTCCGAGGGGAGGTCATCCTTATTCAAGTCATCATCGACTGATAAAATGATTATACGAGGCTGTAACATTTTAGGTTTTTCAACCGAAAAAGGTTAGTGATGGCGTCCATCGACCCAAGCTTCACCAAGAGCTCGTCAACCTCAGTTGACGAGCCCAGGTCGACGGCAACACCCCCCCCCCCTCAACTTCCTAAGCTGTACAGTTCTAGCCCCGAGGTCGCGTAAAACCGACTGGACCCTGTTACGATTTGTAACAAAGTCACAGTCGGTCTTAGTTTTAAGAAGAAGTGTAAACTTTGGGGGCGAACCCCCACCAACAAATTTCCTAGCCCCAGGGGCTACGTTCCTACCCGCCACCTGGGCATAACTTGGGGGCGCCACACTGCAGGTTTTCTTTAATTCCCTTATTTCATCAAGGACCTCGGTGCTGGCAGGGCCTGCTTCGCCCACACCGACGTCCCTGATTTCTCTGACGACCTTCAAAGTCTCACTCATAGTTCCATTTAATAAAACCGACAATCGGTCGATGCTAACCTCCCGCTCGGAGAGGATGCCCGCCATTCGTGCCGCTTCTATCTCTAGAAGCCTAATCTCTGAGTGGTTCTTCTCAATAACGTGCTTTAGTTGCAGCATTTCCATGTCATGGGCATTAGCGTGTTCTCTTTCGGCCGCCATGGCCGCCTCTCTAACATCCTCAATGACCCGGTTTCTATCCATAACCTCTGTCTCCAATTGGGTGATTCGACGTTGGAAGACATCAAACGAGTCCCTCGAGGCCCTAAGCGGAGTACTCGAGGAAGCCGCGATTTCAAAAACCGAGTCATCGGTAACACTCTTTTCCCGTACCTCTCCAGCATTCTTTATCAAATCCAGAAACGATTTTGTATATTTGACCAGCGAGTTTTGGACCACCAGGGTCTTCAACTCGCTGGTCTTCTTGGAATTGATGAACCTGGAGAAGTCCATGATAATCTTCTTGGTGCCAGCCAAGCGAGGCTCTTTAGTTTCATCAATGGTTCGAGCGAGACTATCCAGTGACGGGCAAACAGAAGTTAGATTAACGTCGCCCTTAACAGACGGAGCTTTTCCAGCACTCATGATAATAGAACCAAAAGGCAAGAATGTAAATAGACCCTGTTGCCGAAGCAACCAGGTCGAGGCACCGACGGAACCAGCCGAGAACAGTAAAAGGCGAAAAACAATTTAAAACAAATCCCCCGAATAGATACCCGAAATCAAGGTATGCCGAAACAACAAATCAAATCACAGTGAGCGGGAAATCCCCAAAACAATCGAAAAAGGGAGAAAAAACCACGTGCGGGTCGCAATTGGGAGACGGCCCCCCGACAATAATAATTGCGTGGACGATCCCCAAGCGAATACCCGCAACCGATATCCCCAGGAAGATTCACAGATCGAAAAGTCGACCAAAAAATCTTTAATTAGGGGACGCCCCCTCAACTCCGCAAAAGAAGACAGCCCCCAAAACCAGTACAAAAATCAATATATAAACATACAAAATTTACCAAAAAATATTTGCAATATGGGGACAAGCCCTCAAAATTGCAATATTAGGATAACCCCCTAACAAAATCCAATATCACCAATTAAAAAACAACAAAATATCTGTCAATACTCTAAAATTAAATAATTAACTCCAAAGTAGTTACACAACCTAATTGTACCAAAAAAGGGTACAATGTACCAATAGGGTACAACCACACAGATATAATAATAAACAAGCAAAACTCCCAATATACAATTTATAAAAAGATCAGAAACCAATACTTAAGAATAAATTAAACCATCAATAAATTAAATAATAATATAACACAGGACAATTGAAAGACAATACAATGAAATTGCACAATAGGACTGTTCCAGCAAAAAGTATTAAGTCACAGAAGTGTGTAAAATATTGCGCGGCACAGGATCAAAGAAAAACAATGTCGAACTTACCCACTCAATGAACAGAAGGCGACGATAGAACAATAGATCGCACAAAACGGCAATATTGTTCCGAAGTCCATCCCACGGTGGCCGGCAAGAACAATACAATGTCGCTTTCAACAAATCCAATCACGCACAATATCACACAATAAGTAGTCGCACAGCTGAAGTCTGATGGCCAGTTGATTGCGCAGGAGGATCCAGCAACCGTTGACAGAGCGCAGGCAAAGGACCGGCCGGAAACGGAAGGAGCAGCCTCAGGACCGGAACCGGATGGCGCACAGAACACTGAAGCCAAGTCCTCCTCGATCTCTAATGGCCGCCGCGTTGCTAGGGCCGCCACTCGTTGTCAGGCGATCATATTAAGTATTTGGAGACACTCTCCGGGCCCACTCACCGTTAGGTTTAGAGTGTAATGTGTGGCCCGGAGGTGAAAGACTTCCGCCGCAGCAAGAGGGCCACCGGGGCCCAAACCTCCCCGACGAGCATTTATTGGCATAAATAGATAAAAAGTTACATGGCCAAAACAGGGGCAAATCAACAATGTTCAGAGAGAGAAACATATAACAATCCGCACACACTCACGGAAATAAAAATAAGAATATAATAAAATAAACAGATATACATGAAAACAGGAAATACAAAATTATCTCGTTGTGGTGTGCTGAGGAGACCGCGCAACTGGATCCGAACACCTAGGGTCCAGAAGCACGGGCTCCCCAGCAGTGACCAAAATAAAGTATAGAAACGAGATAAGATAAACATATTTTGATACAAAACAAAATAACATAAATAACAAAATAATACAAATAATATCACAAACTATACAAAAATAAGATAGGCAAAAACAAAACCTATCACAGAAAATGTGTGTAAATAAAAGAATACATAATAAATCCATGAAGAAAATACATAATTGTAATTTTAAAAAGGACAAACAATGTAAAAGTGACATAGTGTATATGAGTACAAAATGAAATAAATAAGTAATGAATGAATATGCGATGATTATGGAAATAAATAAGATGAAATGGAATAAATACCTAATGAATGACAATGCAAATGAACAAAAGTGTATATAAATAAAATCAGGACATTTAAAAGATGAAAAATAAAATGGGGCGGAACAAAGATCATCAGATCATTCATCTCAGATCGTTGGCAGGAACACCATTTCTGCTCGGAAAGGGGGCTTCGATTGAAGGAATTTATGCCCAAGGTGTCTTTGGATACACTCATCATGGGCCGTCATCTTGTTTGGTTTTTGACGGGTCATGGCCCCTTTAGTGCTTACCTGCACAGATTCAAGCTATTAGATGATGATACGTGTAGTTGTGGGGGATGCCGACCACTTCCTCTTTGATTGCCCCATCACGCGGGCCAATCACATTACTCGACCCCAGAGTCATAATAAGCCCCTGTGGCTCGATAATGTAATTAAAAACTCGGGGTCACTTAAGAGAATTAAGGCCTGCGTGGTGGTGGCGGCGGAGATGGTGGCCGGACCCTCCACTTCTCTCGCATTGTAGGACCCCCCGGTGTGGCCTCTCCTTTTTATGTAGGGGGCAGGAATTATAATTTGTTTTGTGCAGGGAGTTGGACTCAATGCAATTTATGCACTTCTTTCCCTCCTCCCCGCACGTATCAGTTTTGTGCTCACCCGCACAGTTGAGACAAGTGGGCTTTTCAACGAAAGTGCACCGGCCGCGACTATGGCCCAATCGACCACAGCCGGTGCACTATCGAACGCTCTTAAATTCATTAATTCTACAGCGTCTAAAGCCCAGAAAAAGATAGCCGTCGTTCATTACATTCTTAAACTTATTCGATTCCAAGGACACCACCCAGTGAACACCTCTCCTGGCCTTAATACTGAAATCGACGGTAATACCGTCGGCGCCACCAATACTGTTATTCAAGCGGGCCATCTCCGAGGGGAGGTCATCCTTATTCAAGTCATCATCGACTGATAAAATGATTATACGAGGCTGTAACATTTTAGGTTTTTCAACCGAAAAAAGGTTAGTGATGGCGTCCATCGACCCAAGCTTCACCAAGAGCTCGTCAACCTCAGTTGACGAGCCCAGGTCGACGGCAACACCCCCCCCCTCAACTTCCTAAGCTGTACAGTTCTAGCCCCGAGGTCGCGTAAAACCGACTGGACCCTGTTACGATTTGTAACAAAGTCACAGTCGGTCTTAGTTTTAAGAAGAAGTGTAAACTTTGGGGGCGAACCCCCACCAACAAATTTCCTAGCCCCAGGGGCTACGTTCCTACCCGCCACCTGGGCATAACTTGGGGGCGCCACACTGCAGGTTTTCTTTAATTCCCTTATTTCATCAAGGACCTCGGTGCTGGCAGGGCCTGCCCCGCCCACACCGACGTCCCTGATTTCTCTGACGACCTTCAAAGTCTCACTCATAGTTCCATTTAATAAAACCGACAATCGGTCGATGCTAACCTCCCGCTCGGAGAGGATGCCCGCCATTCGTGCCGCTTCTATCTCTAGAAGCCTAATCTCTGAGTGGTTCTTCTCAATAACGTGCTTTAGTTGCAGCATTTCCATGTCATGGGCATTAGCGTGTTCTCTTTCGGCCGCCATGGCCGCCTCTCTAACATCCTCAATGACCCGGTTTCTTTCCATAACCTCTGTCTCCAATTGGGTGATTCGACGTTGGAACACTAATAAATAGTATTTACATGATAGAAATATTTACAAATGCACAATTCGTGCTGATTAGGGAAAATTCTTAAAACATGAGTTTACATTTCAAAGTATTCATTGCCACTAGGGATGGGGAGAAAGAACAACCTGACTTTTTTTCACCTGTTCTTCAAAAAGAAACAGCCTGTGCTCACTTTTCACAAAAACATGTACCTCTTTTTGTAAAACGAAACATTATAACAAGGTGGGTGAGTGGAGTTTAATTGACTAAGCATCTCGGGGATAAAATTAAAATTTATTTACATATTTACATTTTGGGTACTAATTACGAGAAAACATAAAAGTATTACAGACCACAGCGCAAATGCGCGTCTGGAAGGAAGGGGCAGAACTTCTCTTCTCTTAACGCGGCAAAGCCTGAATTAAATTTTTTTTCTCAAATTTACTTTTACTCTTTAGTATATGTTTATTGCCTTCCTTGGGATAATATAAAATGTTTTTTTTAATTAAATTATTTTTGTCAGAAACTGCTGGTACCATATGGTACCGCTAGGCTCTTACACTATCAAATCACCTTTTTTCAAATTTCTTTTTTTTTAAAGAAGCAAAAGCAATTTTTATAAAGAACAGATTATATTTTAATTCCCACATAAAATTTTAATTACAAATTCAAATAAAATTACATTTTTGTATGAAAAGTGATGAAACAGCCAACACAGTGGCCTACATTGCATTTCGCACATTCGGTACATATGCGGCTTTTGCAATTCACAGCAGCACAATGACGCCTTTGTGATGTGGCTCGTACTAGGTTGTTCATTTTGTCAAACCTTAACGCATCAGATACTCTGGAAAATACACTGCTGGCCACCGTAAATGCAACACCCTGAAGGAAGCATGCAAATAGTATGAAATTTACAACATGCATTAGCGGAGGTGAGATATGCAAATGATTAGAATTTCAGCGCAGACGCACATCACGCGCGCCTGTGGCGCCACTTCAAAGCGCTATTTAAGGCTTGGAGATTTCGACGATTTCAAGTACGGCAATTGTGTTTTTCTTGTGGTTTTTTCAAAAAAACGATCAATTATGCCTCGTAGAAAACAGCGATCATCTTTTGATCAAGTATCCGAGCTCGACAGAGGAAGGATAGTGGCCTACCGAGATTGTGGATTATCTTTCAGGGAAATCGGTAGTCGTGTTGGACGAAACCAAACAACTGTAATGCGGATATGTGATCGTTGGATGCAGGAGGGTACGACGGACCGACGTGTTCGATCGCATCCACCTCAGTGCACCACTTCACGTGATGACAGGCATATTGTGCGTATGGCAGTGACGGATCGCTCAGCCACATCACGAACCATAGCACAGCACATTCAGTCTGTACCGCATCATCCAGTGTCTGCGCGTACCATTCGACGCCGTTTACAGCAGAGTGGT
Organism: Meta bourneti; assembly: GCA_933210815.1. Classification (NCBI taxonomy): domain Eukaryota; kingdom Metazoa; phylum Arthropoda; class Arachnida; order Araneae; family Tetragnathidae; genus Meta; species Meta bourneti. The sequence continues at coordinate 54,299,001 of OW119932.1, forward strand.
CTGTCCGCAAGACGTCCATTGCTTCGTCTACCCTTGACGCAGAACCACAGACGTTTCCGCCGCCAATGGTGCGATGAAAGAAGGATGTGGACGGCAGAATGAAATGAAATTGTCTTTACTGACGAGTCACGCTTCTGTCTGCAACACCACGATGGTCGGATTCGAGTCTGGAGACACCGTGGAGAGAGGATGCTGAACAGCTGCGTTATGCACCGCCACACTGGACAGCAGGGTCACATGGAGTGGCGGTATTCCGCAGAGGGCGTGAAGGGAGTCGGTTGGGGAGGTGCGATATGCGCCCAAAATCTTGAGCAGGAACGGTCTCTGTATAACAGATAATTTGGACTTCTGTTCACTGCTCAAGTTACCGCCCCAAATGCCGGCTCCATAGGTCAAGATCTTCTCGGTAACCGTAAGGTACCAAACCTTCTGGAGCCGGCCACCGACGCCCCACCCTCCTCCTCTAATTTTCCTGAGGGATCCACCAATTATAAAACATCGTTCCCGAAGGGAGAGTATGTGGTCACTCCACGTGAGCCTATTGTCAATCACTAGGCCTAAATATTTGAAACTATTTTTTATTTTTATAGTAATAGAATTAATTTTAAAAATAGGATTTCTGCTAAGTTTTTTATCCTTTGAGACTATTAAAGACTGGCATTTGTCGATGGAGAGACTCAATTTCAAAACATTTAAACTATTATAAATCATATTAAGGGAAAAATTTGTATTATGCTCCAGGTCTCTTCGCGTCCGACCCGACGTTATTAAGGCCAGGTCGTCCGCGAAGGCCTGGAGAAAAATAATATCGGAATTAAGGAATAAAATTTGGTCAAAATATAGGTTCCACAGGGTCGGTGCCAGCACCGAAGCCTGTGGACACCCACGAAATAAATTTCTAACAATATTAGAAGTATCTGTTGTAAAAACAATAACCCTGTCAATTAAATAATTTAAAATAAAATCAATAAAAAATGAAGGAAAATTCAAAAAATTGAGTCTATCAATCAACAGCTGCCAGTCCATGTTGTCAAAGGCGGCTGAAATATCTAGTGTAGTCAATGCAGAGTGACTGGAACCCCTAAGAGATTTTAATTTTGAAACTACACTGAACAAAGCGTCCTCACAGGACCGCTGCTCTCTAAATCCATACTGTGCTGAATGTAATAAGTCATGTTTAAAAATAAATTGGTTAAACTTTAGGCAAAATGCCCGCTCCAGGATTTTACCTAGAGCGGGCAAAAGACAGATGGGTCGATAGGCGCCACAGGCGGAGGGGTCGCGTCCTGGTTTCAACAGGAAACGAACCCCCCCCCCAGACCTGAGGCACCTTGGAAAATAACTAAAATAAAAACATTTTTGAAATGGAAATAAAATAAGGTTCGGGTAACGTCTGTAAATAAATTTCCAAATATTGTAGTCGACAAGGTCCGGACCCGGAGCCTTCCCGCCTCTGAGGTTAGAGAAGACATGGTCCAGGTCATGGGCAGTAATATTATAATTTAAGTTTATTGTGTTTGATAATTGAAGTTTTAAATTGGATGGAGGAATAGAATTATTGCCGAAAAAATGGTTCATCAAAAGCTCTGTTTTCTGATATTGTAAGAAATTTGGGTTTTGAGGTAAAAATAAATGAATACTATTGTTTTTCTGTTTAAAAAAGGCAAATTTAAAAAGTGAACCATATTTTGCTCCATGACCGGAACAATGCCCTCTCCAAGCCGCCCTCTTGGACTCATTAATGAGTCTTTTGAGGGCAGCCCTCCTAAAGCGGTACTCGACTTCCGAGGCCCGCACCTCGTCGACCGGAGCATGATATTTTTTAAGTGATTTAATTTTCTTATAGAGAGCAGTGACCCTATTCCTCGAAGACGCAAGTTCAGTGGTCCACCAGTGAACTCTAGACTTGAAACCTATTTTCTTTGGGGTTTTCTTGAGAGTTTTCAATGCAATGGATCGAACGGTGTTAGTCAATTTTGTAAAATAGTCATCAAGTTCACTGATGCTGTTAATAATTTTAGCATGTTGGTCCAAATCTTTGGTTAGTTTATGGAAAGAGCCAGGGAACCCCCCCAGGCCGAATTTCGTCCTGAGGAAGATTCCCTGGTTGTTAGTAACAGAGGTATTGTGCACAACAGCCACATACCGGTGGTCACTGCAGGAGTCAAAATCATAAACGTCCCATTCCTCAATATTGCCAGCGACATCAGGACTTGCCAGAGTCAAATCGGGCCATCCCTTCCCAGAGTGGGCAACGAAGGTAGGCCCTTTTTCAGGAATGTTCATGATGTGCAGAGAATTGGCGTTGCAGAAATCAAGAACGGAACGACCCCTGATGTCCTCATGCCCGTAACCCCAAATGGGGGAACGGGCATTAAAGTCCCCCATGAAGAGGATCCCGCCTCGACCGAAGTCAAAAGGCGAGAGTTCCTCCAGCTGATCTTGAATGCTGTCATGGGGGGGGGGGAAGTAAATGCTCCCCAACAGCAGAGGACCGTCCCGCGTCGAGACCTCCGCAACGACACAATTCCTGCTGGAAAAACTTAAATAAAAAGAAAAACGAGAATTTAAACAAATTATAAGAGAGGTATTATTTTTTGAAGATAACTGTCGGTGGCCTGGGAATGGGACTTGGACAGGTTTAGAATTAATCAAATAAGGATCTTGTATAAAAAGAAAATCAGCAGAATGGTTGGCTGCAGTGGCCAACGCGAGGCTGTGTGCAGAATATGAATGGTTAATGTTAATTGAAATAATTTTGATTTTCTCCGAGTTTCCAGTCATTACTCGCCATAGTCAATGTTTGCTTCGAGCAGCGCCAGCTGCCTCTTGTAGTTTGGACATGTCTTCGATCTCGGGTCATGGCCCGAATTATAATTTGTTTTGTGCAGGGAGTTGGACTCAATGCAATTTATGCACCTCTTTCCCTCCTCCCCGCACGTATCAGTTTTGTGCTCACCCGCACAGTTAAGACAAGTGGGTTTTTCAACGAAAGTGCACCGGCCTCGACTGTGACCCAATCGACCACAGCCGGTGCACTGTCGGACGCTCTTAAATTCATTAATTCGACATCGTCTAAAACCCAAGAAGAGATAACCATCATTCATTACGTTCCTAAATTTATTCGGATCCAAGGACATATTAAGTATTTGGAAACCTCCCCCAAAACCAACTTCCATGCATTGTAGAATGCCGGAGCATCATCAGACATGAAGACAGTTGGTTTTAAATTGGGAGCCCTCCTTTTTATTTGTGCAAAAAAAGGAACAAATGTCTCACAAGCTGTCCGAGTTGAGTATAAAATTGCTGCCGGGAAACCCTCATGGTTGTCATCATTGATCATGATCGTTGTTAATTGGAAACCATACATGTTGGTTCCAAGAGTGGAATCAATCATGATGCACTTGTTTCCATACAGCTCCAGTAATTTTAACTGTGCATCATTCATGATTCCAAGAAGAAATTCATCTTTCTGGACATTAGGGTACCCAGGTAAACATTCGTCTAGCTTTTTGTATATTAAAACAGGGTTATCGGCTTCTTCTTGTAATTTCTTGACTTTTAAATGGACAGATATAGCATCATTCGCATGCATAATCACCTTATCAATTTTGAAATCCCGTGAAATGTTGAGCAACTCTTGTCTGTTGGTGATCCCTATCCGTTTTGTAGGGGATATTAGGACGTTTTGTGAAGATCTGAGAGGATCCTTGATATCGGAATACCTTGTTGTAACTTGCCAGCTAGACGTATCCTTTCACCTTTGGGTAAGGGTAGTTTACCTACCTCCATTTAATGACCCATATGAGTCGATTGATATGTTACCTATACTTCAACACCTCCTTCATTTGCTTGTAAACTTCTGAATTAGCAGAACAACCAGGCTTAATTGAGCCTCCACTTTTCTGGTTGCGCTTCCTCTTCTGAATTGCTTTTTCTACTCCACTTCGATGGCAAACATAATACCTCGCCTTTGTGCCATCAACCAACTCTTTACTGGCACATGTTGCTACGAAGGAAGCCTGAGATTCTTCCATTTTTACTTTCCAAGCTTCAAAATCACTTTGACAATAAGACTTTTTGGTTGAAGACTAACTGTATGTCTTCATGGTTTTTTTGAATATGAATGTACAACTCACTAATTCTGAAATTTTCAGAACACATTGCGCAAATCTGTTTTCCAGCCACATCAACTTTTTCACTTGGGTGAAATTTTCTCATGTGTTGATACAATATTTTTTGGGCTGTAAAAGTGATATTACATTTTGTGCATTGAATGTCTTGAAATAAATAAATCCAAAGCAATATATAATCAATTCAAGACCGATAAATAATGAAACCGAATCACTAGCAAACGCTTAAAAACTTGCTTATAACCAGTGGCGAAGCTACAGAATTTTGGGACAAATGTATTTAAAAATGCAAAAAAGTAAAGTATTAAAATGCTGATCAGATATCATGGTTAGTACCAGATAAATTTTCATTAATAAACTATTATTCACAACCTTTAATATCGATTATTACTATTCAAAAAATGTCTTCAATATATAACTTTAATTACAAATAAATTGCGTAGCTGAAACGAATTTACCTTTATACAACTTTACAAATTACTGGACATGAACATTTCGACCAAATGTATTAATTTTAGATTTAACTTCGAACGAGGTAATAATTACTATACTTTTTAAATAAAATTATCCTTTGCAGTGAGAACTTTTACATAGTAATTAAGTTATCATTAACTAAGAATTTAGATGAAATTCTTCATTTCAATTTATTTATCAATATAAGCAGAGCTGGCGTTCATAATTTCATAAATTACACAGTAAATTACTAATCGGTTATCTTTGAATTGGGGTTTGGTTTGGCACTACGCTAATTTTTTTGTTATACCGTCGTCTTTTCGATTGGGAACATTAACCTCGGTTTCCCAAATGGTTCCTTTACAGATACAGCCAACATTTTGGATTGCCTAGTTCTTTTTCTCTCCTGATCACTCCTATTTTTGAGTATTTTAGCTGGGTTGAGCGTATGACTTAATTCATAGAGAGGCAGAGGCGTAGCTAGATTTTTTTGAGACCGGGGCAAATGATGCTGATGCCACGTTTCGTCCGAAACAAAATTCATGTATGAAAAATGTAAAAAGTAATCTATTAAAATAATACAGATAAATTACTCTAATTAGTACCACATTAATTTTAAGAACCCAATGCTTGTTCGAGATATTTATTATCGATTACAATTGATTGTATTTTATATACTTTTAATGGAGATTTCTTAAGACTATTATTTCTAGGTGAACTAACTAAAAGATATTTCTTTATTCGATACCATGCATTTGCCGAAAACGCTGTTGTTCATCAGTTTATAAAAATCTTTCTTGAAAGAATTTATCGCAGCTTCTCTGAGGCGAGTGTTGTGTGATCAATATAAGGTTTTAAAAAGGCTGACTGCCTAATTGTAGCTATCTAGACTGCCATCTAGAATATTATAAATTTTATTTTCTAGACTGAGAAGTCTCTTTTCTTTGCAGCCTGCAGAATTGATTGGATGGTGCCAAGGGTAATCATTGTGTGCAGCGTGAAGTGTAGAAGGATAATCCAGGTCTACTTCTAAATGTAGCCGAATTCATCATCTGATGATGAATTTAATACATTCATGGAATTGTCCACCCATTGAAAATTATTAAGGGGAAGTGGTTGGCTCATAGCCCAACCTAACAAATTGTTAGCGTCGAGCTAGAGCAGATATGATTCGGGTTCTCCTGCATCATACTCAGTCATGTATTTATTGTGGGTTCTTCCGTATCTGTGACTACACCTCGAATGCCTTCTACAAATAGAAGCTTTTCATAATCCGTTAAAAGTTCGATTTGGAAACCCGTAAACTTTAACATGGCATCGAAAGAGGCCGGGAGGAGTAAAATACCAGGCCATATCCAAACTGTCGGGATACGTAGCGTGGTGATCCGAGCTTAGCCATCTGGACTTGCACCTTAGACAGATCGCCCAACAGAATTGCCGTATGTTTCCGTTTCCACGAAAATATTTAAAAATATCTATCCATTAGGTTGAACCCAGAGTAGAGAAAGAAAACCAAATGCCAATATTTAGACATTCACGTTTATTTTAACATTAATATATACATATGTATTTACAAAGGGTCTGAGACAAAACTGAGCAGTCCAGCTCATCGCATCACACATTGCGATCTCCCCTTCAAGAGTTTCTTTTCATCTCTCTGAAATAGAAAATCGCTTGCGAGCCGTCGTAACGCCAGTCTCCCCGCGTGTTTGTAAACAAAATCGTTTTCGACAGGGAAAGATGGCACCTGTCTTTTCCTGTCATGAGTTCTTCAACGAGGCTCTTGGCCTCAATTGGGCGATATCGTTTGCACATTCTCACACAAACCATGCCTTATAACAATTTTTTCGAAATGCCTGAAGGACATCGGCAAGCAACAAAACATCTGTTTTGACATACAAATCTGTATACTGACCTATATTCTTGATTTCCAATTGCTCCCAGACTTTGAGGGCATGCGTGTACTCATCCTGAGTTATAGGGGTTTCGTTGAGGAGGCTATAGGCTTCCGTGTTCGGAAGAGACACTTAATCGAATTTAGATATATCATTCATTTAATCGTAAGGGTTATACGCCCTTCTTCAGAAGCAAGTCCACTTTCGTAGATGGAAAGAACGTTTTCGATACGAAACTCGTCCTTGTGTAAATTTGAAATTAATTTTTCCAAACTGCTCGGCATGAAACGGTAAGAATCTAGGAACCGCAACTGCATTTTCCCGATTTGCTGAAAGAAGTGTATTATTCCTCATTCTCAGCTATTATACTAATCATTTTTTCATCCACACCAAGTTCCTTTACGATAAAATGAGAATCGTATCCGGACAAGTGAATGAAAACTGGGATAAAACTAGGCCCTTTAAGTTTCAAGTTGCAGGTATTACACGCAGCCCCTCGGTATGCTCTTGTTATGTGATCGTGTTCGAAAACTTTTGGATTTGTGTTAGAAAATCCACCAGAGATAACAAATGGACTTAGCGTAGTGACGAGTTTTTGTATCTGCTGATAGGTGCTCCACAGGTACGACCCTCTTATAAATTTCCTCAATTTCAATGCCTTCAGCCATAAGCATTTCCATGAATTTTTGAGACGCATCCGCACCTCGGTTCACCACAGGTGGTTTATGGCTCATACAAATATAAAACATAGTAACAGAAGGAGATAGATTTATGCTTTTGATAAGCGAAAGTGAATGAAGCACTAGGATCTGGTTGACACCCATCGCATTTTTCAGTTAACGATTCGAAATCGGCTACGATAATGAACGGTATTTTTTGCTGATGTTTAATGTTTTTAAAGTCAACGATAGTTTCCTTCGACGGCATTTTCACCCGCGTTGCATCATGCTCGAAACACAACCCTTGATGTTTTAATAAAAGTTCGGGTGAACCGAACGCATTTGAGGCAGCGACGGCAAATATACGTGTTTTCATGCTTAGATATTTGCGCAAAGACTAGGCGTGTAAGATCTTTGATCCACGAGTACTGGGCATTCTCATTACTTTTTATGTACAGCAAGTCATTATGGGTAGAATAGTCTACTTTACTAATACACAACGGAAATATTTTAAAGTTCTTGTTACATGAAAATACATTTATAAACATGTTATTAAGTCTTTAAAATTTTGATATATTAGTTAGACTTACCGGAAATGGTATACCGATGAAATCCAACGAGTCTGCATGCTCCTCGTAGTTGGCTTGTCTGCAGGAGTTCTCTCTAGCTGGATGCAAAGCTGATAAAACAGCCCATTTGAAGCACATCATATCGCTGTTTTGAACATTAACTACAGCACATTTGTGCTGTATGGCTGCAGGTAATGGAACATATGATCTTGCTCGCAATGGATTATAGCGATTCGTTCGCAATTCCAAGAACAAAATTTCGATCAGTCGCCAGCCACTCTTTGTTCAAATTCCGACGCTTCTCGGCACAGCTTGTCAGCAACACGGTCGTAAAAATTGTGCAAATCCGAGGTTGGTAGAATCAATTCATTGCTAGTCTTGAAATTTTTGGTCTCTTCAATATGGCCTCCATCTAGTTTTTTCATACTTACAAAATAAACGGAAGTTAATTTTTACTTCACGGGTAGTTAAAATCTCCATCAACTGTTCGATTACATCTAAACTCCTCGCATTTAGGAAATGTTGAATATTAAGGAAACCTTCATAGTTCTCTAGACGATAAGTCTCCAACACACCGTCAAAAGCGCGTTCACTTCGTCGCAGGTTGGATTGCAAACGGGGTCTTTTGTCGTCGGAGTGCACTTTTCTATCACGCATGTGCTTCCTCGATGACCCGGGAACAAAACCTGGAACGGTAGTCTTGTTGTGGATCTTTACATGGCGTAGTAAAATGTCTGCGATTAAACACGACATTGCAAACATTACACGAGAAGGAAGCTGCACCTCTGTTTAGCCCTATTATGCCGCAAAAGGCTTTTCTTGGCGGTAAAAGAAACTACAAAGTTCACAAGAAAGCATTTTAACACTTTAAATTCAAGATGTATGCAACACAAAATTAGTTATTTATTTCAATGTAAAATAATCTTAAATCTGAATAGTTTAAAGCAGGTGAAGACAAAATAAAAAATGGTTAGGACACTTTTGCTGAGTAAGGGTAGACTGGAGATTTCACGTCTGTATAAGATTCGTCTGAACAAGCGAAAAAATGTGGACAAACCAGTTTAAAACTTGTCTGAGCATTGCAGTCACGTGGGTTTGAGATGTTCCCTCCATTGGTAGTGACGTTATGAATCAGTGGTATTGAGTTGAGTTGTTTTCTATTTAGTTTTTTTTGGGGGGGATCTGGCAGAAGGTAGGTAGGTATTTTAATTAACGTCACACTGGAGCAACACAACGGGCTATTGGTGACGGTCCGGGATCAATCCCAAAGGGAAAGTCTAGATAAGATACACATATACACTGCTGGCCACCCAAATTGCAACACCAAGAAAGACAAGAGATATCACAACAAAATTTATTTTGTAGATAACATGTTGACCAAGTATCAAATGATTAAATTTATAGACTTCTGTGAAGTGTGGTTCCTGCCAAAATCAGTAGCCAGAGTAGCCGCCATTGTTGGAGATCACCGCTGCCACACGCCTCGGCATTGATTCAAAGAGACTTTGGATGTGTTCTTGGGGTACAGCAGACCAAGCAGCTTCCACACGTTGCCAAAGTTGATCTGGTGTGGCAGCTGGGGATGTATTCTGGGTCAATCGTTGAGCAACCATGGACCACATGTTTTCTATCGGCGAAAGATCCGGAGAGCGAGCTGGCCAGGGAAGCAATTCAATCTGGCGATTGACGAAGAACCCTTGGACAATGCGTGCTACGTGTGGTCGCGCATTATCCTGTTGAAATATGGCTGTGGGCAAGCCCTGAAGGTAAAGAAGGACAACTGGCTCCAACACCTCGGAGATGTAGCGCTGGCTGTTTAAAGTACCGGCAATGCGTACTAGAGGAGTGCGAGAGTGATATCCAATACCGCCCCATACCATAATACCCGGTGCAGGACCAGTGTGGCAGTGCATAACGCAGCTGTTCAGCATCCTCTCTCCACGGTGTCTCCAGACTCGAATCCGACCATCGTGGTGTTGCAGACAGAAGCGTGACTCGTCAGTAAAGACAATTTCATTCCATTCTGCCGTCCACATTCTTCTTTCATCGCACCATTGGCGGCGGAAACGTCTGTGGTTCTGCGTCAAGGGTAGACGAAGCAATGGACGTCTTGCGGACAGACCACTCTGCTGTAAACGGCGTCGAATGGTACGCGCGGGCCCAGCTCCTTAAGATTTGGTATGAAACGGTGGTTGAAAGGATGATAATGTACGGAGCTGGTGTCTGGGGCGGTAAATTAACCAAAGCGCAAATCGATAGGCTCAAGTCAATTCAAAGACCCTATCTTCTTAAAATCTCACGAGCCTATCGAACCGCCCCTACGGATGCCCTAAACTTACTTACCGGAATACCACCCCTCCACGTGAGCTTATTGAAATATTCTAAAAATTTTAAAACTTGGAAAAAGCGGCTGCCTGACCCGGCCTTGCTTGGACTGTCACCATTAAACTATGATTCTAATATTCAAACTACACCTATATCACCGGACAAACTAATATTAAAATTTCCAGAATTAATTATTAACCCTGACTTGGAAGTGTACACGGATGGCTCAGGCATTGATGGCAATGTCGGAGCCTCCGTGTGCATGTTTGAAAATAATTCTCTTAAAACTATATTATGCTATAAACTCAAACCTTACAATTCTGTATTTCAAGCAGAATTGTCCGCCATTCATCGCGCAATAACCTGGTCCGTTAATAACAACAAAAGAATTAACCTTTATACTGACAGTCTAAGCTCAATTATGGCCATCCAATCTCCAAAAATCAAATCTAAATACGTAAATGAGATTAAAAAAGATATATATAATAAATCAGGAATTGGCCTAAGCTGGGTCAGGGCTCACGCTGGTGTCCCTGGCAATGAGGTGGCGGACCATTTTGCAAAATTGGGAACTGTTGGCGGTGAGGATATTAGTGTCCCTGCCCCAAAGTCCTACATAAAAAAAATACTTACAAGAGATGCGCTTCTGGACTGGCAGGGATATTATAATAACTCTGATAAGGGCCTCAGGGTTAAAAGTTACTTCCCTGGGGTCAGTTGTAAAAGACTCATCTCCAACAGGTATGTCGTCTGGTTCCTGACGGGACATGGACCATTTGTCGCCTACTTACACCGCTTCAAAATTAAAAATTCGGATCTATGCACATGCGGTGAAGTGGGCGACGCCGACCACTATCTCTTCGGTTGCCCCCTCTCGTCTCCCTGGCATCTGACCAGGCCCGCGGATGAATTTAAAATCAATTGGCTGGAAAAAGTTCTAGCCAACCCGCGGGCGCTGTTCAGGGTCGGGAGGTGTGTGGGGGTTGCCGCGGAGGTGGCTGGTCGGCCTGACTAATTATGGGTTGATCTGCTCCGCTGCCGTCTATTTTTAGCTATCTAAATTTTATTTTATTTAACATTGATTTTTAAACCATCTGTGAATCATTTTTAAAATTTATTCTATGTGTTTTAATTTTCATGTTTTTATCTTTCATGTTTCCATACTATTACGTGCTTCATCTAAGTTGGACATGTCCTCTGTTTTCTCTGGGCTGCGTGTGCGGTGTCATCTGCCCACATGGTCATTTAAAATACCCCTCGCAGAGACCGTGTTATCATGATGTTCGTCTTTGAAACTCGACCCGGTTCCCTCTCCATATTCTGCGGTTGGCTCTCGTCCAACATTGGAAGGACTCTGTGATTGTGTCAATAAAAAGTTTCAGTTATATGTTGATATATCATAACGGTTGTAGAGTTTTTGCCCTAGATTACCTTTAGTCTATTATAATTCAACAGGTATTTAGGAGATGACCAACAGAAATTTTGCTCCTCGGACTTTTGTCCATCAATTGTATATCTGGTGCTTCCTTGGCCCGCGCTTTGAGATCCTCTCCCTGCTTTGCATGAATCTTAATTAATGATTGACTATCAACTAAGTATAATTAGTTGTCTGATTTTAATTATTTTTAATTGCCTCTTGTATTTTTAAAATTTAATTGATGGGGAAGAGAAAAAAATTCGTTTAGTTTCTACCGCTGGTATACCTCTTATATAGGGCGTCAAGTTTCATCCTGAGCTTGGGGCTTATTGAGCATTAGCATTTGGGCTCGGGCCCGTCGCCGGGATCGCTGGATTTATTTATGTTTACTCCGAGTTTATGGCACAGTCTACAATAAAAATGATTAACAGGGTTCTTTTTCTTGCTGTGTTCTATTGTAATTTTGTCCAGTTTAACAGCTAGGCAAGGACTCCGATGGGGCTGGACCGGTGAGGGCTGAGTGCCTGGAGCTCCAGGGATGAGGCCTGGAACCTCTGCCCTTGGTCGCTGCCCTGGATGCTGTCGTCGCTGGACGGAGTGTTGCGGGTCTTCGGATATGCTGACGTCTGATCAAACGATTTGTCTCCTTCGCTTGGGGTTAGTGGAGTTGAGTTGATGGATATCTTGAGCACACCGCAACGAGAGTCTGAAAAGAAGAAAAGGATATAAAGAACCAAGTACAACTAGGGGGACTTAGTCGAAATTAACAATTTGACAGCACACCACAACGAAAAATACGACGAAAAAGAAAAAAGGGGGTTTACTTACCTTCCTCCGGACATTTGAGGGGGAGCCTGGTGATGATCTTGGAGTGTTGGAGAGTCATCCCTACCGTCGAGAGAGACTAGACTTACCTTCGGAACTCTGGGCGACCGCTTCGAGCGAATATGTTATTTTGGAATTTTTACCTTTTGGCCCTGTTGGCCTTTTTGTCGGGACTTTTTTCTATTATGTTTGGCCCTTTTTTATGGCCAGTTCATTTTTCTCCGCACTTTTGTGCGTTGAGCCCATGTTACAAACCATTTATGTCGGGACTCTTTTTGTAATTATGATCTTGGTTTTTTAATAAAATTGTTCGGCAGTGCGCGTCCACACTGGAGGCAGGCTCTCCCAGTCCGTGGATGGGCTGCCCGGTTCCTCCGACGTGCGATGGGGATCAAAAACCACTCAACCCCGATCCCCACCCAAGCTCGAAACCTTGCGGTGAGCTGGGGAAATCGAGGGTCTTGAATGGTACGCGCAGACACTGGATGATGCGGTACAGATTGAATGTGCTGTGCTATGGTTCGTGATGTGGCTGAGCGATCCGTCACTGCCATACGCACAATATGCCTGTCATCACGTGAAGTGGTGCACTGAGGTGGATGCGATCGAACACGTCGGTCCGTCGTACCCTCCTGCATCCATCGATCACATATCCGCATTACAGTTGTTTGGTTTCGTCCAACACGACTACCGATTTCCCTGAAAGATAATCCACAATCTCGGTAGGCCACTATCCTTCCTCTGTCGAACTCGGATACTTGATCAAAAGATGATCGCTGTTTTCTACGAGGCATAATTGATCGTTTTTTTGAAAAAACCACAAGAAAAACACAATTGCCGTACTTGAAATCGTCGAAATCTCCAAGCCTTAAATAGCGCTTTGAAGTGGCGCCACAGGCGCGCGTGATGTGCGTCTGCGCTGAAATTCTAATCATTTGCATATCTCACCTCCGCTAATGCATGTTGTAAATTTCATATTATTTGCATGCTTCCTTCAGGGTGTTGCATTTACGGTGGCCAGCAGTGTATGTAAGAAATAAAGAAAAGCCAACACAGTTAGGGAATTAAAACCATTTTTATTTAGAAGATATTCATGACATAGTTCCTAATATTGTTTCTTTTCCGTTAATAAGATATCCACGACCAAATTTTACTATTCATTCTTGCACTACGCTTCATTTAGTTCATGAATAGCATTCAAAAAATGTGAAAAAACATTTATTTCGTCTTTGTTAGAAAGTAATAGAACTAGCCTTGAGATAGGTGAATACCATACTTTGTTACCTCAACAGAAAGTTCACACCGAAGAATTTTACGAATATTTTCGAATGGAAAAAACAGACATTCGACTACATCTTAAACAAAATTGAATGCCGGATAAAAAAGGATGGTGTAACCTTCATCTTTCCTTTTTTAAGCCCCCTGTAAATATTAAATACCCTTAGATCCCCTTCAATAAATACTTTTTTTAATTAAACATCAATTTGTTAACTTTATTTCACCCAAGGCCCCCCCATATATATATATATATATATATAATTTTATCCTTTACATCCTTTAATTTCAAGTACCTATCGACTGGATTATCCTTCAAAGCATTGGCCTTCAGTTTCCGGATTGGGAAGTCAACTGTAGCTAACATCGTCAAGGAAACAGTGGAAACTATATGGGATGAAATATACCCATTGCACATGCCAACTCCAACTGCTGAATCGCTAAAACAAAATGCGACTGACCTCTATAATGTTTTGAACTTTCCACATCTGGTTGGCTGTCTTGACGGGAAACACATTCGTTTAATTTGTCCGGCAAACTCTGGTGTTCCATGTTTTACAATTATAAACAGCATTTTTCCTTGGTTCTTCAGGCCCTTGTCGATGCTAACTACAAATTCATTACTGTTGACGTGGGAGGGTATGGGAAACAGAGCGATGGAGGAACACACTTAGCTTCTGATCTATTTAATTTCATTGAACAACAGCTCAAAGTTTCCAGCACCTGACATGTTCCCACACAGCCAAATACAAGCTCCTTTTGTTATCGTTGCAGATGAGGCATACCCTTTGCTTCCATACCTCATGAAACCATACAGACGTGATGAACTAACTGAAACGAAGCGAAAGTTTAATGACCGCTTATCACGTGCCAGAAAGACCGTAGAATGTGCATTCGGAATAACTACTCCTTTCAAAGTCAATTGAGACTTCAGTGTAACTTGCTGATAAAATTGTGAAATGCATTTGTGTATTACACAACATAGTAATTGACAGAGAAGGAATGCAAAGAAACCTCTCAGATGTGCATATTACAGGACATGAAGTCAGTTGGGAGAGAAGAGGGAGACCGACTACTCAAGCCGAAAACATCAGAGCTACATTTGCCCAATACTTCGAAAAATTTCCCTTGAGTTATGTATGAATAGAATGCAAAATAAATACATAAAAATAAGAAGCTAATTACAATACAAACTATGTGACCATTTAACTTTGAAAAACAAACATTTGTTTTATGTAATTGATTTCATACCTGCAATAAATATGTTGTGAAGTTAATAAGAAAATTGAATTATTTTACTTATTTTATTTTGGTTAGTTTAAAAATGTTAATAACTAGCTTATGATTTTAAGTCCCGTTCAAACCCATTCAGCGTTTATGAAAAATCTAACTACACATTACTATGAAGTGCAGTGGTTATGTTGAGTAAATACTGCTGTAATTTGACTTTTTATTATTATAGAACTGCATGCGGGTACTGCAGTGTTAATACAATATTTATTTAAGTGTTCATTTCAAAATACATGAAAATAAACAATTAATTTACAAAATAATGAAACCCCTTGTGGGGTAATTTTGAGTTCCAAAACTTTAAGACAACCTATAAAAGCAAGTAGATACCTTATTAATTAAAATAAATATAATAATAAAGTTTATTTCTCACTTACCGTCTTCAACACCCATCTCTGCAGCTATCTCCTTCCATGCTTTGTCCATAACATTGCGGTTGGCATGGCCCTTCAACTTTTTATCCCAAATGACACTTTTTAGAAACACTTTAGAAATTAAAATATCTTTATCTGCTTCCACTTTGTTCCAACAACCAAAGAGCGTGGAAGTACAGAACGGGATAACACAGCAAACTAAACGGGCGAGCCAAGCGGGTAGGCGGTTCAAGCGGGAAAAAGAAATAATTCATTCCGGTTAAAGCGGGTAGAAGCGGTTTGAACAGGTGGAAGCAGGTGCACTATAACCGCCCCAATCCAGTTTTCGCTACTTTTCCTCCCCGCTTAACAGCCGCGATAAAGCTGGAAGCGGTGCACTATCGACGTACCCTTACACGGTGTTTCAAGCAAGTAATGGCTGGTTCGACAAATTTAAAATGAGGTATTCTTTACACAATATTAAATTCACTGGAAAACGGCTGATGCAGATAAAGATGCTGCAAAAGAATTTATTTCTTCATTGTTCAAAATTATTGTAGATGGAGAATATTCTCTTAGCCAAATATTCAATGTAGACGAGAAGAGTTTATTTTGAAAAAAAATTCCTAATCGTACATTCTTATAGAAGGAAGAATAAATTGCCCCTGGACATATACCTAAAAACCGATTGACATTACTTCTTGGTAGAAACTTAGCTGGTGATTTAAAATTGAAGCCAATGTTAGTTTATCAAGCAGAAAATCCCAGAGCATTGAAAGGAAAAGATAAAAAATTGCTTCCAGACATTTGGAAATCAAAAAAGCCTGGGTTACTGCGTTAATATTTAAAGATTGGTTCACTTTTCATTTCGTGCCGGCAGTTAAGCAATATTGTATAAAGATAAAAATTTACAATTTAAAGTATTATTAATCTTAGACAATGCTCCAGGCCACCCAAAATCTCTGCACAATTTATACCCGGAAATCAATGTTGTGTTTCTTCCTCCCAATACTACCTGCCTCATACAGCCATGGACCAAACAGTGATACCTACTTTTACACGATATTATGAGGACAATAATGAATCAGGCCATCAAGGCAACTGGTGTCAGGAATGGCATCACTACTCCCACCAATCAGCGTCGGCATGGGGCTGACGTCACAGACTGAATGTTTCCTTTTTTGTGATTTATTATTCGTGCACGGGATTGTTCGTAATGCTTTTGTTGGATTCGGAAAGGTTAATCTGATGTAAACACGTACTTGTCTTTTCTGTAAATAAAATGTGTTTAACACTGGATTTTTACTTGTTCATTCTGCTACGACATCGATGATGTCCGACCTGCCGTAAGATTCGATGGAATTAAATAATTCCAAAAGTGTGGAAGTTTTGTTTTCTACATATCGTGGCGCCCAACGTGGGGCAGCCAAGTAGCAGATTGGGATTACTTTGTGTAATCATACTCTCACAAGTCTAAGTGGTGAGTCTTTGAACTATTGTTTTTTTTAACTATTCGAAGATGGAGCTAGCAGCTTTAAAAATAAAACGAACTGGTCTTTGAAAGGCTTTTACTATCTGCGGGAATAAGGCTTCCGCTGAGATGGAAAAAGAAAGCCCTGATGTGAAGTCAATTTCGATTTGCAGTCTACAATTGAAAGACAAGTACGATCGACTAGAAGAGTGTCAAAATACTATCACGGAAACTATTCTTCAAATGGAAGACCGAGAAATTATTCTCGGATGATTTTGAATCTGTGGAGTTCTATCGAGATAGATTTCATGAACTTTGTTCGCAGATAGATGCTTTGATTTCAGCATCCGATTTACCTGTTGAAACGGCTGGAAGAAGGAAGTTCGAGTTGCCTAAAATAGAACTAAAGAAATTTGATGGTGAAGCTCGAGAATTCCATGCGTTTTGGAGTCAGTTCCAGAAAATTCATGAAGATCAAACTGTTCCTCGCCAACTACAAGGCCAAGATGGAATACACTGAAATAGAAGGTCAGTGGAACTCTTACTCATTGTTACCTTGCCCAGTAAACTGTACCATACCCAAACATAACAATCGCAAACCAAACAAAAGATCTAACCCCCATGCTGATGATACTTTTAGCCTCCCACCTAAAAGGCTCACAGCCAGAAAAAAATACCTTAGTTAGCAGCCAAAACCCAACAATAGAAACTCCAAATAATTTCGAACTATTGGAAGAGGTCGCCGATGACCCGCCAAACCCATTACCGGAGCCGAAAATGCCCCCAATCCACATCAGACCTGCAAATGGCCACATGGTGGTCCTCGATGAAATCAAAGAAAAATTAAACATTACCCCTACCTGTAAACTCTCCGGTGAGTTCATCAAAACAATCACAAAAAACGAAGATGAATATAGAACCCTCACCAAATACCTAACTGAACACAACATAGAATACTACGTACTCACTCCACGCAACAACCGCCCAGCAAAGGTTGTTATAAAAGGACTGCCCACTAACACCATCAAATCTGATCTAAAAGAAGAATTAGAAAGACAAGGATTTGTCATTGAAAGAATTGCCCAAATGACACAACAAATAACTAAACTTCCTCTTCCCATGTTTTTAATTACCCTATTGAAAACAGAAAACTGGGAAAATATTTATCAACTACAGAAATGCCTATATATGTCCATCACAGTTGAGCACTACAGGGGGAACAAAGGTCCCACTCAGTGCTACAACTGCAACCTATTTGGACATAGCAGCGAGAATTGTTTCCTAAAAACACGCTGCCTTAAATGCGGATTGAGTCACAGAACTGGCTCGTGTACTCAACCGAAACTAAACAACCCCAGATGTATCAATTGCCATGAACTAGGCCACGTTGCCTCATGGAAAGGGTGTAAAAAGTTCCCCACCAATCCCCCAAAAAACAATGCCGTAAAGCAAACAACCTTTACATCCAGAAGCACACGAGGGTTACTCATATGCAAACGCATTAAATCCTTCAATAGCCCCTCCTCCAGTTACCCCCGCACCTCTCTCACCACGACCACACGTTACGAATGGCATACCCCCGCACCAATCAAATCACGTGCCGACCAATGCTTACAACATCTATTCGGACCTCAGAGAGACCTTGGAACTCTTCAAGGAAATAAAACAAATATTCAACCAATTCAAGGGACTCGCCCCCATCCTCCAAAAGATAAAAAACACACAAAACCCAATTGACAAGCTCTTCATCATTGCTGAAGGCTTATTAACCCACACCAACTCGACACAACATGAATAAGACAAAACACGGCTTGCATATATGTTACTGGAATGCAAATGGCATTCGCCACAAAATACAAGAACCGAGACACTTTGTAAACGAGTACGCCCCCAACGCAATACTCCTACAAGAAACACATCTGGGCCCAGAACAAAAAGCCTACCTCGCAAACTACAACTTGTATAGAAATCTAAATAACTTGAGACAAGACACTGTTAATCGCTACCACGGAGGAACAGCCATCTTCATTAAAAACTCAATTCCTCTCACCACCATGTCCCCACACCCAATCTAAAAGTAGTCGAAGCCACACTCATCTCGATAACCCTCACTGATAACAATCCCTTAACGCTCATTTCAATTTATCGGCCACACAATACCTCTCTTCAATACCTACAAGACGACATCACAGACCTTTTCTCCACCAATAATGACACAGTTGCATGTGGCGATTTTAATGCACACCACACTTTTTGGAATTGTAATGCAACCAACCATGCAGGAACACACCTGTACAACATTACGAACACACTTGGTATTGACATTATTGCCCCCACATCACCCACACGCTATGGAAGGGACTCAGCATCCATAATTGATCTTACGCTCATAAAGGGCTTCGGTTATCCCTATGAGATAAACTCGGTCCCCGACCTCTCCTCAGACCATAATCCAATCATGATAAATTTCAACCTGAACACATCCATCCCGGTCCAACACAAAGCACACTATACTAACTGGGAAACCTTCTCCCAAACACTCCAAAACAATACATACACCCTACCCAACATAACAAACGGTGAGGAATTGAACTCTGCCGTCGAAAATTTTACCAACCAAATCAAAAACGCTCATAAAGCTGCATCGAAACCTGTCAACAATAATTATCAAACATTCATCCCTAGCCATATCACAAATCTTATCAAACTGAGAAACAAACTTAAACGTGAATGGCAATATAAAAGGTGTCCCACCCTCAAAACTAAACTTAATAGAACCCAAGCGCTCATACGTCGTGAAATCAATAAATGGAACAATCAAAACTGGCATGACCACCTTTGTCAACTAAGCACGGAAGACGGCACACTCTGGAAAAAAGTCAGATCAGCCAAGAAAAAGAGCTCAACAATTCCGCCCCTAAATGGCCAAGCTGGAATTGCACTCTCAAACAAAACAAAAGCCGAAACACTAGCCGACACATACGAGATACAATTCTCCGAAAACAACATACTATGTCAACAAACAGAACACCTTGTCAACAACACTATCCAAAACTTCCTAAATAGAACACACACAAACAACATAGATCCTACCTATCCATCAGAGGTTTTGACACACATCAAATCCATTAAAATTCAAAAAGTACCTGGACTTGATGCCATTACCAACAAATCACTCAAGAAACTCCCACTCAAACCCATATTCATTTTCACCAAGCTCATCAACTTAATGCTCACTCTCAACACATTCCCAGACATTTGGAAAACTGCATCCATCACACCAATACTCAAACCAGGTAAAGATAAATCCTTACCAGAAAGCTACAGACCAATATCACTACTATCGACACTGAGCAAAATAGCCGAGGCCATCATCCTAAACAGATATAAGAACTTTATTCAAAACAACAACACAATGATGCCACAGCAATTCGGCTTCACGCCCCAGCTTTCCACTACACACCAATTGCTCAGAGTCGTTGAATATATACAAACTGGTAAGGACCAAGGGAAAGCAACGGGTGCAGTATTTCTCGACATCGCAAAAGCCTTTGATAAGGTATGGATAAAAGGACTCATTCATAAGCTCATCGCACACAACTTTCCAGACCCACTCATTAAACTCATAATATCATATCTCACAAACCGTACTTTTGTCGTTCATGTAAATGATACCCACTCCACACCCAGAAAAATTCTCGCATCTGTGCCACAAGGTTCCAAGCTAGGACCATATCTATTCAACCTATACATGAACGACATTCCACAACAACACAACACTTTCATTGCAATGTATGCAGACGACACAGCAATTCTAGCCCAAAACCACAATCAAAAATACCTCCAAATTGCACTACAAAAACAAATTCATACTCTCGAAACTTGGCTGATCCAATGGAAAATCAAGTTAAACGTCGAAAAGACTGTCGCAATCATTTTTTCTCACAAACTTCCACCCTGTACCCAACTGACCATCAACAATACTAAAATCCCCTGGGCCCAGGAAATAAAATACCTCGGTGTCATTATTGATAAGACTCACTTGGAGACAACATATCACATATATCTCACACAAATTCCGAGACGTTAAACGCAAACTCTTCCACCTAATTGCTCGGAATTCAGCAATGACGCTAGACAATAAGATACTCGTTTACTTATCGTATCTCAGACCAGTGATCACATATGCAAGCCAGATATGGGGATCAGCAAAAAACTCAAACATCAACAATCTGGAAATACTGCAAGCCACAACGCTCAGAACCATAGCCCAAGCCAGATGGTTTCAACGAAATGTTGAAATCAGACACGACACCAACATACCTACACTTAGAAAACACATTGCCAAAATATCCATAAAATTCTACAACAACCTGAGCCAAATCCAAAACTACGCAGTAAATCAGATCCCCATATACAACGAAACCCTTCCCCAAAACAGAAACAAACCAAGATACACAACCCAACGACTAATTTTAAACACAACTAGAAGACTTCATCAGCATTCTCTGTTTACATTTTTACTCACATTTCGCTAATATAATCGCTAAATCCTGAAACTTTAACATAGACAGCCAGGCATAGTGGTCTGGCCAACGATCGCAAAAGCGAAGCACCTTCGGTCGCGGTCAGTACTTGGGAGAGTTACCGACTAAGTACGCGCGACAGAACCGAACTTTAATTTTTCCTCGTGGATTTCTCCGCATTACACAAATGTCAATATTATTGTTTACACCTTCTGATCTAATTTTGACTTCTAATTCCCTAATTTTTTAACTAATTCTGGGCATTGTAACATTGTGTTAAGTTTTTCACTACTTTTGACTGGAGGTTAAGGCCGCTGCGCGGCCATGCACTCCGTGCGCAGCATACCCTACCCAATATGTGCATGCCTTGGTTTTGCATTCACTTTCATCAGCATCAGCATTCGAGCATGTCGACACCTGATCAGACCCTGATAAACTAACTCGAAATCAATAAAAACGGTCCTTCTCAAGACCACTACGACAAATCAATACCTGAGTTCTGAACAACCATACCAGTATTGTTTTCCTTAGCCACGTAACTCTCAAAGGTCTTTTTTAAGACCACGTGTGCTTACATAACGCTGACCAACATCATGAATGCTGAAAATATCACTCAGTCGGCAGCAATGGATGATGAGCCCTGTCAACTCATCATGGATTTGAAAAACCTGAGCGTCTCTGAAAGAGGAACATGCCAGATCACTCCACTTAAGACAACAACAAGCCCAAGCTGAACTAGACTTCTGGAGCCCACTCTATGATCAAGTGAAACTAGAGAACAACACGGAGAGGTTCAAGTTGGTCTCCTTCCAGATGACGAGAGCTAACGAACAACTGACCGTTACTAAAGGTGAGTGGCTTATTCTTGGTGCTAGTATTCCCCTACCCACAGAGCAAACCAGTTCCAAAAGAACACGGACAACGGACCACTCGAGTCCCACTAAAAAAACACCACGTTTGGACGGCTCGGGATTCCAGTCCCCATCCAAAAAACATATAGCGCGCAAGGCCTTAATAATTAATCAGACCCTCCCGGTAGACATTACCAATAAATTTGAAGCAATAGCTGAATTACCTGACATTAACACCACCCCCACTAAAATTGAGCCCATAATGATCAAAACTGTTAACAATCTTCCCAAGCTAATATCCACCCTCAAAGAAAAATTCGGTGACTCCGTTAAAAGTAAGCTTGCAGGAGCTTACACAAAATTTTTCACAAATACGCAAGATCAACACAGGTGTCACGGCGTTCCTAAGAGAACGTGGAATCGAAGGATTTATCATCACCCCTTCCTTCGAGAAACCACTAAAAGTTGTTATCAAGGGTCTTCCGAGGGACACCCCAACTGAAAACATAAAAAATGAACTCTCCGAACAACAATTTCAAGTTAGGAAAGTCGCTCAATTAACCCAATCCCGATCCAAAACCCCTTTACCAATATTCCTGATCGAACTTGAGCAAAACCCCCAAAACAATAAAATATATGAAATAACTGAAGTACAAAATTTTTCCATCACAATTGAATCCTATCACAGACAATCTGGCCCAGGGCAATGTTATAAGTGCAATAACTCTTTGGGCACAGTTCAAACAACTGTATAATGAAGGCAAGATGCCTCCGTTGCGGAAAGGAGCACCGCACCTCAGATTGCCCAGAAGAAAGGTCGGAAAACCCGACCTGTATTAACTGCTCTCAGCAAGGACATGTAGCCTCATCGAAGGGGTGCCCGAAATTCCCCTCAAAAAAGACCCCCGACATCAGACAGAGAAATACCTTAAAATCCAACACATTCACAGCTAAAAATACACCGAAACTCTAAGTTTCGCTCAAGCTACCGACCCGAATTACAGGCCCCGCCCTGCAACCATATCACAAACTGCCCCAAGCCGATTGGCGGAGGAACAAGCTCCGACAGAAGGTTGTGTTTTGACTAGCTCCTGGAATACATCTTTACACCACCCTAACCTAACACCCCGCGACCGGCAGCTCAGTGCTCGAACCTTTTAGGACATTTGTTAAAACCTTGTTAGGTTTTTACTTACCGCAGACCAACACCCTCTGTCCTTTTCAGGACTGGTGAGGTCAAAACTGCAATTATGGATACGACTGAAACCGACATGGACTGCCCCCCGACTCAGAACACCACGACCAACGCCTATCTTGCTAATTTTCAACCTTCGGCCTGTGCCACGCGCAACGATGCCGTGAAAGCGATATACGACCTTAGGGCAAGGTACATCGATATTGATGATAAGCTCATGTTCTGCAAGGACCCTACGTCTACATTGATACCTTTGGGAAGCCTTTACAAAATATGTGAGTTATTTTATTAATTTTTTTTTTGAGATATTTCTTGTCAGTATTTTGACTTTGGTTAATTTCAGAATTGGAAAAGTTTATTTATAAGTTGGCTTTATCTATATTGAGAATTTAATATTGATGTTTACTAGTCTTATGCTTTGATCTAATTTATGACTATTGCAAATTAGGTTATTTTTAATTTATCTTTATTACCATTCTTTACTATGTTTATTAGGAAGCTGTTTGTTTTATTTTTGTGTGAAAATTTTGAGTTATTTGTTTACAACTAGATAAAAGATAGAATTTTTACTTCTTAAATCTAAAATGAGTTATAACTGCGAGTCTCCTAAAAGTGTACAGGCTGAGAGCTTGGAGGAGTTAATTAATATCTTTACAGATGAGGATTCTAAAAATCCAGATATTTTACCAATAAAGAAAGCCTTTATCTCGATTATCGACTTGTGTAAAAACAAGGCAAAGACGCAGGTAAAATCGGCCTCATTTCAGGATATACTGATTCCGCAGATGCAAAAAATTATAGAAGTGAGTGTTCAATATGCGAGGACCCTTAAAGTGAACGAAATGTTAATTAAGGGAATGGAAAGTGATAGAGATAAATTGTGGGGGACAATTAATGAGTATGAAGAAAAGATGAGAGAAATGAAAACAGAGGAGTACAAAGAAAATCAGGAGGAATTAAAAAAGAGGATAATCGATTATAATAGGGAACTCATTAATTGTAAAGAACTTTTAGAAGAAGAGAGAGTGAAAGTAAGAGATTTAGAGAGAAATGAAGGAGATATTGAAAATAAAGAAGAGAGGAAGAAATTAGTAGAAATGATTATGGCAAGAAATAAAGATTTGGAGAATTTTAATATTGAGAGAAATCAATTCTTAGAATCAATGGGTCATAAGAATTGTGAAATCGCAAAATTGCAGGGAATACTGGACGAAAGAGAGAGAGCAAATAAAATAATGATTAAGACATTTGAGGACAATCATATGAGCTCTTTAAAAGCAATTACGGAGTTGAAACAGAAAATTATAGAAGAAGACATCAACTATAATGGAAAATTAGAAGAGGTAGCCAAAGACCTGCAAAAAATCAAAGTTATGGCTAAACCAACGTATGCTCAAAAACTTATGACCAAATCAACATCGGTTTTTACTCAGGATAATAAAAATACAAAAAAATATATACCCAAACACACTATCTTGGTCAAACCTAAAAAACCTGGAGACTATTACAAGAATAAAGACCTACTGCAAAGTGCAGTAGGTAATGTTAAACAAAGAATTATGAATATGAGGAAGATTAAAGATGGAGGAATAGCGGTGGATGTACCATCGAACGGAGAAGCAGATTCTTTAATTAAACTATTCAGAGAAAAGAATGATTTAGAAAGGAAATTCGTAATAGAAAAACCGAGAAAGCTTTTACCAAGAATTATCATGATTGGTATAAGTGATAGGGTAGAAGAAAAAGACATGATGGGCATTTTAAAGGAGAAAAATGAGTGCATAAAACAATGTAAAGAAGAAGATTTTAAAATTGATTTTAAAATAAAAACTGACAGAGGCTTTCATTGGGTGGCCAGGGTTACTCCGTTAATCTTTCACAAATTGATGGAGGAAGGTTTTCTCTTTATAGGCTTTCAACGAATAAGAATCGACGAGTTTAGAAGCGTTAAACAGTGCACCGGGTGCGGACGTTTTGGTCATAACAGAACCCGGTGTACTGTACAACAGGTATGCTTGGACTGTGGTGGTAATCATAATATAAAAGAATGTAAGGAAAAAATAAGATGTATTAATTGCAAGTATTCTAATGATACTTTCAAAACTAAATATGATGACGGGCATGGATGCAGGTCTAAGATATGCCCGAATTATAAAAGGCAGCTGTCTCTTCTTCGTGACAATACAGATTATGAATACCCATAATGGATAGACCACTAAGGTTTTTACATATAAACGTAAACCATTCTTTTCCTTCTCACAGCTTAGCATTGGTCACTGCAGACCAAATTAAAGCGGACTTTTTATGTATTCAGGACCCGTATATTGTAAAAAATAAACCACTTTCGGCCTTGCCAGGGTATAGGCAATTAGCCTCTAAAAAGAATAATAGCTTATTAATTTGTAGGAATCAAAATTTAAATTTTCACTTATTCTTTGTTTCTGATAACACGGTATTTGCAGAGGTCACGGTGCAGGCGAATACTCTGATCATAGGAAGTTTATACTTCCCTCCCCATGACGACATTAACATCTTAGTCGAAGAGTTAGATAACCTCAATTTCCATCGAGGTAGAATACTCATCATGGGTGACTTCAACTCACGATCCCCAATATGGGGATACGGATTTGAAGATGGAAGAGGAAAACGTGTACTGGATCTATGCAACACTCATTATTTGAATATCTTAAATATTCCTGAAAAAGGGCCAACCTTTGTTGCCCATTCTGGGAAGGGATGGCCCGACTTGACTTTAATTAGTTCGGATTTATCTAACCTGGCGAGTAATTGGACTGTTTTGGACCTAGACTCCTGCAGTGATCATAAATATGTTACTGTGGAACTTTCTGTGGATTTTGATACAAATACTAACAAACTCGGGTACTTCTTCAGGACGAAATACGGACTGGGGAGGTTCCCGGGACTTCTAAAAAATTTTTCCTTGTACCTCTCTTCTTTAGTTGGCAATACTAACACCACCAGTGGAATTGACTTCTTTTTTGAGGAACTTTCGGACATAGTTTTACGGTTGGCAAATGATTCTTTAAAGAAAACAAAAAAAACATAACTTCACTCGGGTTCACTGGTGGAATAAGGAACTAGCCTCCAAACGTAATAGACTTACTGCTCTCTATAAACTCTTTAAAACTTCTAAGAATGAGAACGAGAAAAATGATAGGGGTATTTGCTATCGACAGTTTAGAGCTAATTATAAAAAATTAATTTCTTCTGCGAAAAGACAGTCTTGGAAAGACCATTGCACGGAATTGTCAAAAAAATTTGATAACACCTTCAAATTTGTGTTCAGGAAAAATAAGAACAATAACTTAAATCTGTTTTGTGCTTCTGATCCGAACATGACACAAAAGGACAAGATAAACCTTCTAATGGATAGATTTTTTTCGGATTTCAGCGCCAGTCCGCCGAATCTTGATAATGTTGGATTTAGTAATTTGAATGATGGTGAAATTAAAATTTCTAGAAAAGATATTTTTAGAGTGTTGAGCATGCTGAAGAATGGAAAGGCGCCGGGACCCGACAGACTGGACTACATGATATGGAAAACAGTCATCAACAACGAAATCGATACACTAATGCCAGTCATCAATAACTGTTTTAAACTGTCGTATTTCCCAAAGAGTCTTAGGGGAGGGTGCGTGAAATTTATTTTAAAACCAGGTAAGGACCCCACCTCATATGAAGCTTATCGACCAGTATGTCTGCTCTTCACCTTAGGAAAAATTTTAGAGAGACTATTCTTACTGAAGTTCAATAAATGGATTTATGATTATAATATCTTGGACGAGCGACAATTTGGATTTAGAGAGCAGAGGTCTTGTGAGGAGGCAGTTCTGAAAATAGTAGATAAGGTTAAAAATTTTAGGGGATCTGTTCATTGTGCCCTCACCGCATTAGATATAAAATCAGCATTCGATAGTATGGACTGGTTACTGCTAGTGGATATTTTAAATGATTATAAGGTTCCAAGTAATTACATTCTGTTTATTATTTCATACTTCAAAGATCGATTTATATTGTATAATGATGGAGAATATGATATTAAGAGAAATATTGTGAGGGGTTGTCCACAGGGATCGGTGCTGGCGCCGTCCTTGTGGAACATTTATTTCAACAGAATTTTGAAAATGAATACCGATTTGGTTTATATACAGGCCTTTGCAGATGATTTGGCACTAATAACGACAGGATTGACGAGAAGAGCACTGGAGGAATGTACAAATAGAGCACTTGAGGAAGTATCAAAATGTTTGAAGGATCTGAAACTGGTGTTATCCACTAGTAAGTGCCAGTCAGTGATTTTTGCTAAAGATAAGAAATTACATAGAAATCCAATTTTTCGAATTTCTGGAGAAACTATCAAAATCAATAATACTTTAAGATATTTGGGAATTATAGTAGATGGAAGACTCACGTGGAATGAACACATTGCAAACTTACAGGCAAAATGCGTATCTTTTGGGGGATCATTAGCACAAGTCAGAGGGGGGGTTGGGGTATTAGTACCCAACTCTTAAAAACATGGTATAATGTGGTGATTGAAAAGGTTATTACGTACGGAGCAGGAGTGTGGGGGGGGGAATCTTAATAAAACACAGGAGAAAAAATTATTTGTAATCCAAAGACCCTTTTTATTGAGAATTTCAGGTGCTTATAGAACCTCCCCCACTGTTGCTCTGAACACCGTTTGTGGGATTCCTCCGCTCCACGTGACTCTGAAGTCTCTCTATAAAAAATTCCATTTAATTAAAATGCGGGAGTTCGATCCCATACTTCAGCTGTCGCCGGATTTGATTGATTTTAATACCCCAACATTAAATATTTTATCGGAGACACTTATTCAAAAATTCCCACCTATTATTCCAAATTCGGACTTTGATATATACACTGACGGTTCTGGCATTAATGAGGGTGTTGGAGCTGCGATGTGTATATACAGAGGACAAAACTTGATCGAAGCTAAAAGATTTAAACTCAAAAATTATAACTCTGTCTTCCAGGCGGAATTAACCGCCATATATTTGGCTATTAAATGGGCGATCAAGAATAATAAAAGAGTAAATATTTTTAGCGACAGCCTCAGTTCGATTCAGGCCTTTCAGTCTACTTCTAATAAATCATCGTATTTAAATAAAATCAAAAAGGATATTGAATTTAACAGATTGGTTGGCCTGAGTTGGGTTCGAGCTCATGAGGGTAATGTGGGTAATGAGACAGCTGACCTTAACGCTAAATTAGCGGTGGTCGATGGGATGGAAATTGATGTTCCAATCCCTATTTCATATATAAAGAGAAAACTTAGAGAATATGTTCTAGAAGAATGGCAAACGATTTATGTGAATTCGGAGAGTGGAATTAGATTTAAAGAATTTATTCCA
Organism: Meta bourneti; assembly: GCA_933210815.1. Classification (NCBI taxonomy): domain Eukaryota; kingdom Metazoa; phylum Arthropoda; class Arachnida; order Araneae; family Tetragnathidae; genus Meta; species Meta bourneti. The sequence continues at coordinate 54,327,634 of OW119932.1, forward strand.
AGGGTAACTTTCAAGAATATAAATGCTGACCGCAAAGTTATTTGGTATTTGATTGGACATGGTCCATTTGTAGCATACTTAAAAAGATTCGGATTAAGAGAATCGGACCAATGTTTATGTGGAGAGATTGGTGATGCAGATCACTACCTTTTTGACTGCACACTAACTAAGAAATATCATATAAAGAGACCAAACATAAATAAAAAAGTGGAATGGTGTGATAACATAATAGAAAATAAGATTTCGAAGTATAGAATTTATAGATGTGTATCAACTGCTGGAGAAGTTGCAAACCGGAGCCTTACTTCATAGGATGGATAAGAACAAAAGGTAATTTTATTGATTGGAAATCGAGAAGTTGGAGAAAAGTTAAATCTGATGCCATCTTAAAAGGTTTTAAAATATATCTAAAAAATCTAATATGAAATGAAGATGGAGTGTTTAAAATACAAAAATACACTTTTATTTATCGTTTGGTGTAATTTATAAATGATTTGGCAATGGAGGGAGAAAAATAACTTTGAAGAAAAGGAAAAGATGGATGGTTAAATCCGTTGTAATCCTTTAAGTTTTTGAAGAATTTACTATGAGAGTGATATTGTTAGGTAGTTGAGAATATGCACTAAAGAAATATGTTATTATTTCTTAAATGGTTGACCCCCTTGATACTATTAGAATGATTGGAAGATTGAGACTGGAGTAAGGAATATGATGGGATAATGGATTTTTAAATCTGGTCTTAACCATTGGAATTGTGATAGGAGGGTAAAGATGAGATGGGATAGAAAAGTACGAAATAAAGAAACATGTTGCTACTTTAGGAAAATGTGATTTTGTGATAAATCGTATGGACAAATAAAATACTATAAATAGAGAATTATTAAGAATTTAATATGTTTGGAATTTGTTCTTAAATAACCTTGATATTATGAAATCTGGTAAAAAAGGGTTTTTATACATTGTATTTAGGACTGTTATTTTTCTGCTACTAGTCTGTTTTGCAAATGATGAGTGATTGATGTACTTAATAATATGAATTGGAAATTTTCCAATACTGTTATTTTTTAGCTACTAGTCTATTTTGTGGATAATGAGTGATTGAATTGTTAAAACTATGGAGTGTTTTGCAAATGACGAGTGACTGAAGTATTTAATAATATGAATTGGAAATTTTATAATACTGTTATTTTTAGCTACTAGTCTAGTTTGTGGATAATGAGTGATTGAATTGTTAAAACTATGGATTTGAAATATTTTTCTTTTGAATAAGGATTTAGTTCAGTGAAATGATGAAAATTTATGAAGAATTGATGTTTTGGGATTTTTCAGAATGAGATTATTTGAGATTTAAGAGTTCTTTTTAAAATGCTAGGTTTGAGGGAAATTACAAGAAATATACAAATTAGTTGAAATATTGCAGAAAGCTTATGTTACATGTAACTAAAATGGTTATGAATGTTAAAGTATGAATAAATATATTTCAGGCATGAGTACTTGAAATATAATGTGATTATGAAAAATAGTTGTAAAATAGTTGAATGCTATTGTACTACATTCAACCAAGGTTGTAAATTGATAAATATATATTGTGTTTAAAATTATTGTTATAAAAATGATTTGTAGGATAAATAGGTCTACAGGCCTTGTAGGCCAGTTTTATGTATATATTAAAATTAAAATATTGAAGAAGAAAATGTTGAACTAAGCTACTATGGATGGCTTCAATGTTAAATTCTTAGGAAAGAAGAACATTGTTAAAATAGTTGAATGCTATTGTACTACATTCAACCAAGGTTGTAAATTGATAAATATATATTGTGTTTAAAATTCTTGTTATAAAAATGATTTGTAAGATAAGTAGGTCTACAGGCCTTGTAGGCCAGTTTTATGTATATATTAAAATTAAAATATTGAAGAAGAAAATGTTGAACTAAGCCACTATGGATGGCTTCAATGTTAAATTTTTAGGAAAGAAGAACATTGTTAAAATAGTTGAATGCTATTGTACTACATTCAACCAAGGTTGTAAATTGATAAATATATATTGTGTTTAAAATTCTTGTTATAAAAATGATTTGTAGGATAAGTAGGTCTACAGGCCTTGTAGGCCAGTTTTATGTATACATTAAAATTAAAATATTGAAGAAGAAAATGTTGAACTAAGCCACTATGGATGGCTTCAATGTTAAATTTTTAGGAAAGAAGAACATTGTTATGGTCGTGTTGACCAAACCTTGTGTAAACTCAAAATTTTAGAAAATAATAAATGGTGGTGTCCTAGGGTGTTTGGGGAAGTAGGTGCCCAGATTGGGGGGGGGGCGTGTGTGCTTTCCCTGCCTGACAGGGTGGTTCCTTGTGATCCTCGTTGTGTGCTGGGGGTCGCCTTTTCCTCTTCCTCTCATTAAATACTCTAAACCATATAGGTGAGTAGGGAGGAGGTGGGTCTAAAAAAAAAAAAAAGGACCCTACGTCAATAGAGACATTGTCCCTCCATGAAGAAGGTAAGCATTTGCTTTCCATTATTGATGTGATGTGCAAATCATATGGTTTGCACCCTTCCTGCCACCTATGCTGAATACCTACAGCAGGCAGCTGAGGAGGAGGCACACCTGCCACCCCCTCAGGTCATGGACTCAAATATAAATGCAAATATTAACAATATCAATGATAAAAATGTTATTCATAACAATGTTGTTAGTGATAATTTTAATGCATGTGTACCCAATGTAAATAACTTAAGTACTGATGTTATACCTATTACCAATGTTATATCAACTGTGGCTGGTTCTGAAGTCGAACCAAATAGTGATATAGATATTGCTGAATTTCGAAAAGTCGAGCGGAAACGCTCTTGGCAAAATCGCCAAAAGAAACGTACAAGCAAAAAACTTAAAAACCCTGAGGGCAAGCCCTCCACTTCCAAGCAAGGGCAAAATGCTGCCCAGCTACAGTCCGAAACTGACTCAGAAATGGAAGAAACTAATGAACCAGCCACGGTTGTGAAGCCAACTGTCACTACCAAACCACCACAAGCTAGGAAACAAAAAGTTCCCCCTATTTGTGCTCCCACCCCCCAACTGGAATGAACTCCTGTCCATGTTAGGCAGAGTTGCCAAATCCTTGAGATACCGTCTCTCCGGTGAACACTTCAAGCTCACTGTGGAGCCAGAAGAGGAATTCCGTGCGGTATCCAGATGGATGCTCGCGCAGGGAGTCCAATTCAAGACGTTCAAACTTGGCGATGAACGCCCCGTCAAAATTGTTATCAGGGGCTTCCCCCTTCAAACAAATCTGGACAAAGTGAAGATGTCGCTGAAAGCGAAAGGCTTCAGTCCACAAGATCACGCGCCTCACCCGTCCTGGCACCAAAAAACCCATGCCGTTGTTATACATCCAATTAATTAATTCACTGAAAGTGGAGGAGGTATACAACGTCACTGAACTCCTCGGCACCGAAATCAAAATTGAGCGGTACAGAGGCAAGAAGTCCCCATCGCAATGTTATCGTTGCCAGGGGTTCTTCCACTCGTCGGAGTGCTGCACGCTACCACAGAAATGTGTTAGATGTGCGGGACCCCACACTGCAAAAGATTGCCCAAATGGGAAAAATGGACCTCTCAAATGCGCAAACTGTGGTGGTGACCACAGCGCAAACTACAGGCGCTGCCCAAGATTCCCTCAACCCGGTGCACGAAACCCCGGCACCATTAAGTCGCAGAAGACTGCGCCCAGTAGCAATAACCAGCGCCAAGCCCCTCTGGGTAAGCCCCAGCAACGTGGACAGTTGGTTTCAACTCGACTTCCGAGTGACAATCCTGCTATTTCCTATGCTAACGTAGTAACGGGACATACTGAGGTAGCTCCGCCTCCAAAAATGAATATCCCCAGCCCAGTTGCTCCCTCGGCCTCTTCGGCCCCCCAACTGTGCACAGAGATCCTATTGGCCGTAATAGAGCTGGCCAAGGACGCGCATATAAACAGCTCGCTCCTCCTTCAAGCGTTCAGAAGCGCCATACCCAAGCTCCGCACTGCACGCGACGCAGTGGAGAGATCATTCTACATCTTTGAGCAGTACGTTGCTCTTATCAATCAAGAAACCTCACCCACACATTAATGTCTGTGCAAGATCGGCAGTTTTTATCCATAGGCTTTTGGAATGCCAATGGACTTAGAGCCAAAATTCACGAAGTCCGGCAATTCCTTATTGAGAGGAACTACGACTTGTTTTTGGTCAGTGAGACCCATTTTACCCCGGGATATAGTCCGCAAATTCCGAACTATATCCTATACCAAAATGACAGACCGATCACACTAACCACCCGGGTAGCAGCGGGGGGAACATGCATCTATATTAAGCGGAACATCTCACACAAATTAATCCCTACTCCGCAACTCACTTTCGTTGAGGCAACCATGGTCGAGGTGAACTTGAGAGAGAGAGACTCACCCCCAATCAAAATTATATCAGCTTACTTCCCACCATATAAGAAGGGACGTACTTTCCCGGAAGCTGAACTCTCCAAATTATTAGCAATGGGAAACAATGTCATATTAGCGGGTGACCTAAATTCTCCCCACACAGATTGGAACAATAAAACTTCCAATCTATGGGGAACAAGACTAAAACATTTGGTAGACAGACTACCAGGTGTGTCGGTCATGGTTCCGGATGACCCCACACATTTAAACTATATGGGTCCCAATGACACCTATCTTGATTTGGCCATTATTAAATATGTCCCTTTTCAAAAATCGATTAGAGTTATAAATGACCTTAGCTCTGATCACCTACCAGTGGAACTAACAATAAACACTTCCAAATTGACTCAAAATTTGCCAGACCTAGTCTCCACCAACTGGGGAGACTTCAATTTAAATTTGGCGAACTCCACCCTTCCCTCACTGAACGTCACCACCAATATTGACATTGAAAACTCAATTGCTCAATTAGGCACTAAACTTAAGGAAGCTTTTGATGCGGCTTCGAAACCAAAATTAAAACCGGAGGGGGCCATTTTCATTGGCGGGACGAATAAGTTGGAAGGGGGAACGGTAGAAATACCGTAATTTTTCGAATGTGATTGTGGAAATTTAGGACATTTGCGGTAATTTGCAGCGTGATCTCCACCACAATTGCTGCATATGAGAGGATCGGTTTTTGGGCGAGGGCATTCCTTCGCTGTATGGCAGCCGGAGCATCGTACACATTTACGGGGAAGGGTACAGTTTTCCGAAGAATGGAAGAAACCCTGGCATCTCCAGCATTGAGTTGGGCCTTTACGGCCTCGATAAGCCTCAACTTTGATTGCGGTTCCAAGAATTTCTTGGATCTCGTAGATTTGTTCAATATTACTAGATTGCCTTAACTGAAGGTAGAAAAGAGGCATCAGTGATTTGGATTTAAATTTCGTAAGTTGGGTAATTTTGAGTACATCAAAATTGAGGGCAGTAATTTCGGCTTTGATGATGTCAATGTTGGTATCAGAGGGGAGACCTCTAATAACTATTTTTACGGGCTTTTCGGAGTTTAGTTGATAGCCTTTAAAACGAACTCCTTGCTGGAGAAGCCAGCGTGATACTTCGCGGTATTCCTCTTCAGTGTCAACCTGCAGTTTGAGGAAGTCGCCGGAAAGGGAAGAATTTATTGAGGGTGCAACTCTTCTTAAGAAGGAGAGAAGTTGCGGCCAGTCTTTTTGGGGGGTAATAAAAAAGGGCGGCGGTCGTTTTTTGCGAGGTTGTGGTGGAGTGGGAGAGAGACCCTTTTCCTCATTAGTGGAAAGAAGCTTTTCAGCAGTACGCGTGACATCGTCATGGATGCTCCAATCTGCGATATCGGAGTCGCTGTTAGATTGGATTATTTTGCGATTGGCTTTATGATGTTTGGATTTTGTAGGGTAGACAAATCCTTCTCTGTCGTTTGATCGTTTTTTAAGTGGAGTATGGGTAAGATCTTTAAGCGTTTTCCGCTTGCGAGGGGTACGGGACGTGTAGGTGTCTTTCGAGGTGGAAGCTTTCGCAACAGATTGAGTTTTGGAGTTAACATCAGCAGTTTTTGTGGCTTGAGCTTCACGATTTTTGAAGTCCTCAACAATTTTCAACATTGCAGGGATAGAGTCAGGGATGGCAAAAAGGGGAATACCGAGTTTGTTTGAATGAGCAAAAAGAGATTTTCTCACCGTTTCCAGGCCTTGCTCGGTTTCGGTGGTTCCATCCTCAGGATTGCATGATCGGAGTTTCCTCTCAAATTCCAGATGGGCAGACTTGAGGGCGATGAGGCTGACCAGGTGGCATTGGTTTGCGTGTATCCATTTATCCGATAACTTCTGCGGTGACAGTGGATTGAAGGCGCCGTTTGGGAATGGAGATCCAACTGGTTCGGGAAGAGTTTCCGAAAGGTCTTCAAAAATGATTTTTTGGAAAAGTTCCTGCGTATGAACATCAGGAATATCCGATGAGTCGTCGGAGATTGCGGTAGGTAATTCCGGTGACAACCGATGATTTGGAGATAAATCCATGATCAAGATTGGGTGTCAGAAAGGTAACACTGGGAGTAGCGATAACACGTCTGCTCCGGATCACATCTCTGAGCCTCAGGCTATCATGTCAACGACATGACTAAAAATCTGCACACGGAGTTAGCTATATACGCTGACGACACCGCAATTCTTATCCAATCAAACAACATCCACCATATCCTTGCGAGAATGAGAAAGTACGTCAGAACTCTTGAAGTCTGGCTCTCTGATTGGAGGATTAAAGTTAACGCCTCGAAGTGTGCATGCATGCTCTTCTCGCGGAAATATCTTCAATTCAAATATGGATTTGACATCAAATTAAACAACCCAGACTATCTGGACATCCCCCCATTTCTCTATTTGGCACACCTGTTTTCTGGGTTCGCAGGTATCGTTACTTAGGCCTCGTCCTTGACCCAAAATTACTCTGGAACGATCACATCACACGCGCTTTGCGTAATGCTGCAATCGCCAGAGCCAAATTATATCAGCTTATCGCTCGAAGGAGCAGGCTCTCCCTTCAAAATAAACTACTCTACAAAGCCATTATTCGGCCTACCCTAATATATGGATCCCAAATTTGGGCTTCTACTAACACCAGAAATTGGAAAAAAAACTGCAGACCTTCCAGAACGTAATTTTATGTACGATTACTGGAGCCCCTTATTATGTCAGGAATGAAGTCATCCATTCGGACACAAAAATAAAGCCCATAGCTGAATTCCTACAGCACATCTCTTTCACTTTTTTCCAAAAAATACCTCAGGTGCCAAACGAAGCACTACAATCCTTACCAGTATATGATCCCACGGTCAAAAGCTCACAAAAAAGACCTAGAGCTTTTCTGCACCAACACCTGCAGACCTTTCCACGGAGACCCAAGCGTCAATGTTGAGTGTTTCGTTTGGACCCTGATGTCTTCGACTTCAATTCCAATAATTCCATCTCCCCTGCAAATTAATTGCAATATCCAAATTGAATGGACCGCGACTATGTCACTCGATAAGTTGAGTTTTTAACGAGACTCGACAGGATCCCCAATTGTACCACAAACCTTAATAGTTTTTCTAATTTTAATCCCAAGGATACTGGAATACTTCTAATATGTTTTTATTAATTTTCTTTTTTAATTCTCGTTCCAGTGATTCCAAATAAGCCTAGACTTAATTGATCAACATAGATGAAGCTCACTTCGGATCGCGACCAGTGCTTGGAAGGGTATCCGACCTAGTTTCTGGTTTTTGCACCGAAGCAGCGCCATCTATTGAGCAGCGGAAATATTTTTATGCTTTTTCCAGCACTTCTCATTTCTCCTTAAATTAACTTATGCAACTTAACTTGATGATTTTTATAGACTTATGACGGGGAGATAAGCTGCTCGCAGTAGGTGCTCCGTAAGTGGTATGTCCTGTCCTGTCCGGAGCCAAAGAGCTACTTGATCTCCTGAAGGAGGTCACAAAAATGTTCTCCGCCATAGGCGGACTAAAAACTATTTTATCAAGACTACGCGAAGCTCCTACAATGGCAGACAAATTGTTTGTCATTGTGGAGTGCTTCGCAGAATCCATCTAACTCCCCCTTTATGGCCGAGACACCCCGCTATCTTAGCATTTATAGTTGGAACGCAAATGGCTTAACCAACAGAATACACGAGCTACGTGACTTCACGAACACTCATAACCCGACGTGCTTTGTCTACAAGAACCGCACCTCCGCCCCAACAAAACACTCAACATCGCAAACTACCAGATTTATAGAAACGATAAAAACATCACACCACAAACACAGGCACACGGAGGAACAGCTGTGTTAGTTAAAAGATCCATTCCACACTACAGAATCCCCACCCCGCAACTAAACAATGTGGAAGCATCCATTATTGCTATCAGTATCAAAAACAATCTCTCCCTTACCGTTGCTTCTATTTATTGCAGACCCAATTCAGTCAATAGCCCAGTCCCTGAAATAGAACAAATTCTTAACTCCCACGACGACATCGTCTTATGCGGCGACTTTAATGCCAAATATAAACAATGGCTCTGCAAGAAAAATTGCCCTAGAGGAAATCAAATTATGAATCTCATTTCCAAAACCGGCATCAGTCTCACAGCCCCCCCCTGAACCAACTAAAATCACAGGAACCACTGGCAATGTCATTGACTTCACTCTCATCAAAGGTTTCCACTACACATACAAAACGCAAACACTACATGAACTCTCTTCAGATCATAACCCGATCTCTATCTCATTCAATATCACCTACACCCCAATCATCCTCAACAGAAACATAAGCACAAACTGGAAAATTTACAAGAAAACAATCACGGACACCATCCACTACCCCACACAATCCTACAGAATTTCAAACACAGCACAACTTGACCAAGCAGTTGAACAATTCCAGCAAACCATTATTAACGCCCATAAACACTCCTCTAAAGACGTCAAACCCACACAACAACAATACCTTCCCCCTACATTAAATCCATAATTAAAAATCGAAACAAATTAAAAAAAACTCTGGCAGCACTACAGAGACCCGCAATTCAAACAACAACTAAATAAAATCCAAAAGACACTCTCTAAAGAAATTAAAAAGCACACCCAACTTGCTTGGACCGACCATATTTCCTCCCTCAACACACAAGACAAGACACTATGGAAAAAAGCTAAGCAACTTAAAAATAACACTAAACCAATCCCCCCAATTATCACCACACATAAAACTGCTCTCGCAGACCCGGACAAAGCTAACTTGATTGCTGACTCCTTCGAAACCCAATTCCACAACGATATCAACAACCAGGACACAAACAACACTGTAAACAACACCATTAACTACTACTTCTCTCATACCCAACAAAGCACCTTCAAACCAATTCTCCCCACTGAAATCATTCAACAAATAACCAAACTCAAAATCAAGAAATCCCCTGGTCAAGAAGGCATTACTAATAAAATGGTTAAACAACTCCCCTTTAAAGCAATCTGCATCCTCACTTACATTATCAACAATGTCCTTACACTCAAACACTTCCCAACCACATGGAAAACAGCCAAAATAATACCCATTCTCAAACCACATAAAAACCCTTCTGACCCTGTAAGTTACAGACCTATCTCACTCCTACCCACACTAAGCAAAATCACTGAAGCCATTATTCTTAATAGATATAAATATTTCATCACCCAACACAACATCATGATACCTCAACAATACGGCTTCACAACCAAACTCTCAACTTCACACCAACTCCTACGCGTCACAGAATATATTCAAAACGGCAAAGCAAACCACAAAAAAACAGCAGCAATATTCTTTGACATTGCCAAAGCATTCGACAAGGTCTGGATTAAAGGCCTAATTTATAAACTCATCCAGCTCAATTTCCCTTACTGCCTAATCATACTGATAACCTCCTACCTCACCAACAGACATTTCATAGTTGATGTTAATAAACATCAATCCACTAGAAGAAAAATCCTCTCAGGGGTACCTCAAGGCTCCAAACTTGGACCATTCCTTTTCAACCTTTACATGAATGACATCCCACAATCAAACCTTACTCTACTTTGCATGTACGCTGATGACACAGCTGTCCTCGCCCAACATAAAAATCTAAATTGCCTCATCTACATGATACATAAACACATTCACGCTATCGAAGACTGGCTCATTCGCTGGAAAATAAAATTAAACGTCGACAAGACAGCAGCCATCATTTTTGGCACAAAAAACACCCCTAGTCGGAAAATCCAAGTCTACGGACAAGAAGTAGCTTGGGAAACACAAACCAAATATCTAGGCGTCATTCTAGACAACAAACTCACCTGGAAACAACACATTCAATCCATACAAAACAGATATAGAAAAGCCAGAGCCATTCTTTACCCACTTATTGGACGTAGCTCATCACTCACAATTCAAAATAAAATCCTCATATACCTTTATTACCTACGCCCAGTTCTAACCTATGCAGCCCCCATATGGGGTGCCGCGGCCAAGACAAACCTCCAAAAGATCGAAATTCTACAAAATACCACCCTTACAACAATAGTTAAAGCCCGCTGGTTTTATAGAAACAGAGATATTCTGGCATCTACAAAAGTCACCCCATTAAAAAATTTTATTGCTCATTTGTCGACCCAATTTTTCAAGTCCCTAGAAAATCATGAAAACCGTTCAATAGCAGATATTCCAATATACGACCCTACCCTCCCCCAAAATAAATCCAGGCCAAGAGCTACAATGCTGATTGGAAACAATCTGTAATCCCGAGTCCATGTCTTAAATTCCACTTAATTTCACTAAATTACTCTGAATTTTACTTTTTCACGTTTATCCCACCCTCCAATTTCTCCTGCACTCTCATTGGCCGTACGACTTAGACATCCTGAGCTATATTTATAGACCCCCCCTCACCTGTACCGTTACACGTCCGGGTGACACCGGCAGAAACACACAGGCAAGGGAGTCTCCTGTAGCCTATCCATTGCTCAATTTTTCCCCCTAATTCTGAAAGCACCAACAATCAAGCCACTTACCTTCCACACTGGAGATTAAGGCCCCTGCGGGGCCATGTGCTCCGTTAACTTATAAAAAAAAAGCATGCCTTGGTTTCATCATCATACTATCTCATTCAATCTCATGTCGACGCAGTCGACACCTGATCAGACCTTGATATACTAACTCGCAATCAATAAAAACGGTCCTTCTCAAGACCATTACGACTTATCAATACCCGAGTTCTGAACAACCATACCAGTATTGTATACTTTAGCCACGTAACTCTCAAAGGTCTTTTTTAAGACCACGTGTGCTTACACAACGCTGTCTAACATCATGAATACTGAGAATATCACTCAGTCGGCAGCAATGGATAACGAGCCCTGTCAACTTATCTTGGACGTGAAAAACTTGAGCGTTTCTGAAAGAGAGGAACATACCAGATCCCTCCATGTGAGACAACTTCAAGCCCAAGCTGAACTAGACTTCTGGAGCCCACTCTATGATCAAGTGCGACTAGAGAGCAACACAGAAAGATACAAGATGGTCTCCTTCCAGATGGCAACAGCTAACGATCAACTGGCCGCTATTAAAGGTGAGTGGCTTATTCTTGGTGCTAGTACTCCCCGAGGGTCATTCTCTCTCACTCTTAGCCCGCCCTCTGTGGTGATAGGACGTGTACTTTGTACGATCCCTGTCTTTTCGCTTAGGCCTAATACCCACTCCTACTCCAGTCATAAACTTGAGTCCTTTTTAGGACTGACGGAGTAAAAATTCCCTTTTACCCCATATCCACGAATTGAAGGAGTTTGTAAATGAGCACAGTCCTGATATCATTCTCGTGCAAGAAACCTTTCTGAAAGCAGGACAAAAAGCTTCGCTGCCAAACTATGATTTTTACAGCACCCCCAGAGCTATTGGCCGCGGGGGCGGTACTGGCATTTTTGTAAAAAGGGCCATCCCACACCACCGAATAACAACACCTAGATTACACCTAATTGAAGCCACTGCAGTAACAATTAAATTGCACTCTCTTAACCCAATCACTCTTGTCTCCACCTACATTAAAAACAACTCACCACCAACCTACACATGGGATATTGAATCCCTCCTATCCTTAAATTCAACCATCATTATTGCTGGAGACATGAACGCGAAACACAGACATTGGAATTGCAGCACATCAAACGCACAAGGTAAACAACTTTACTCCTTTGCGAATAACGCAGGACTTAAGATAGCTGCACCCGACACACCGACTAGGTATGGCAGAACTAGTGCTAGCACCATCGACTTGGCATTAATCAAGGGATTCCCCTATAGTTATACTATAGATTCCATCTCCGAAATGTCAAGTGACCATAACCCTGTCATGATGGTGTTTGACACTGGTACTGTTATGTCAACAAACACTGGAGCCTTTAGGCCTAACTGGGCGAAATTCACCCAAGCTCTATCCAACACTCCATACACAAACTACTCAGCCAGCACAGAAAGGGAGCTTAACTCCCATGCAGACGAAATCACAAACACTATCAACAGTGCATATCTTGAGACTGGTAGAATCGTGCACACTCCACAAACCAGCAACCTACCTAAATACCTGCGTGAACTCATTAAACTCAAAAACAGAGCACGCAAAACTTGGCAGCGAACACGAACAGCAGCCGACAAAAATCTAATGAACAGAGCCCAGCAAAAGACTCAATACAACAACACACACAGCAATTCTGGAATGACTACATCACTTCGCTCTCGGCGGAGGATGGGTCAGTCTGGAGAGCTGCTAAAAAATTCAAGAAAACTTCCAACAGACTACCGCCCCTTAAAGGGCCAGCCAGTACTGCATACGCGGACACTGAAAAGGCTGAAATTATGGCCGACAGCTTTGAATTACAGTTCCGTGAAAACAACATAAACAATCCAAATATAGTCAAAAAAGTAAATACATCACTAAGCCTTTTTTCTTAAATACCTGCCAAACCTTCGGAGGTCCTTTGCTACATTGGAAATCTGAAACCCAAAAAGAGCCCTGGAATTGACTCCATCTCTAATGCCATGGTACAGAAACTACCAACAAAAACCATCTTCCAACTCACCACCATAATTAATTCTATTTTGTCTCTCCGACACTTTCCCTCAATTTGGAAGACAGCTGTTATTGTCCCCATTCTAAAGCCGAAGAAAAATGCATCAACCTGACAGCTATAGGCCCATTAGCCTACTGACTGTACTCAGTAAAGCTACTGAGTATATAATTAACTCTCGACTGGAAGAATACTGCCAGAGGGCCAATATCCTTATTCCGCAACAGTTCGGATTTAGAAAACAGCTGTCGACAACCCACCAGCTCCTTCGAGTAACCGAATATGTCCTCGAAGGATTTAGATTTGGAAGAAGCACTGGAGCTATCCTCCTAGATGTAGCTAAGGCGTTCGACCGTGTTTGGGTAAATGGTCTTATCCACAAACTCACCACATTAGGCTTCCCTGCCTCACTAATACACCTCATCCATTCCTAACAAGTAGGCAGTTTGTCGTTCGCATAAACAAGACACTCTCATCACGACGTACCATCCAGGCTGGTACATCACAGGGTTCCATTCTTGGACCCAAATTATTTAACCTATACGTGAACGACATACCACAACATAACACTGCACTACTCTGCATGTTTGCAGACGATACTGCAATACTGGCCCAAAACTACAAACTTGAAAACATCACCAAAACACTCACTTGAGTCCTGGCTCATCGACTAGAAAATTTTGATCAACGTGGATAAATGTCAAGCTGTCATGTTCACACGCAAGAAAAACCTACCACCACCATTCAAACTTTTCGACATAACTATCCCATGGTCCCCAGATTGTATCTATCTTGGTCACGTTGGACAGAAAACTAACTTGGAATAGGCATATTACCTCCCTTAAATCCAAGTTCCTAGCTGCTCGTAATGTCATTTTCCCCCTAATTTCTAGGAACTCCAAATTGTCAATAGATACTAAGGTGCTCATTTACAAAGCCATGCTTCGTTCTATAATCAGTTATGCTGGTCAGGTTTGGGGATATGCTGCTAAAACCCATATGAATAAACTTGAAACTCTTCAAAATTCCACCCTCAGAATTATTACTAACAGTCCCTGGTATTACAGGAACAACAAAATCCGAGAAGAACTTGGAATTCTAGAACTCAAAGAGTTTTTCGGCCATATCAGTAAAAAATTCTATAAAGCCCTCAGTTGCAATGAAAACTTCTATAGCGCAAATCCCCAGATATGACCATCGTCTACCTATTAATATACACCGGCCCAGAGTCATACTAAACCATAACAGATAGATTCCAAATCCTGGAACTCATCTCTTTACTTACAACTGCAATGTCACCATAGCACCCATGGCGTAGTGGATAAAGCCACGCCCCGATGATTTTTTTCATCCCGCGGAGGGAGACCTCACGCGTTCGAGCCCGGCGAGCGGAAAAAATTTTATTTTCCACTCTTCATTTTTAAAAATAGTAAATGTTTACCCTTTTTTCCAATTTTTTCAGTATTTAATCCTCACTTTTTTTCCTTCATTGTAGCATTTTTGTTTTATTTTTAAAAATGTTTTTCTAATTTTCTTGGCAACTTTTCAATTCCGATACTTGTGTATTTTGTTATTGTCACTGTATCTTGAAGCATATCACTATTTCTCCTTACCACTCCGCACCCTCTTACCTAGTTCACTACCAAGTCCCCGCACAACCAATAAATGCATTTCTGGTATAATTAAATATTATTACCCCGAAATCTCACTACCTGAAGATTGAGGGCCTATGGCCCATAAGCTTCTCGTAATCACGCCACAGTCCATACCATACAGCAGGCAGCTGAGGAGAAGGAGGCACCCCTGCCACCCCCTCAGGTCATGGACTTAAACGTAAATATTAACAATGTCAATGCTAAAAATGTTAATATCAATAATGCTAAAAATGTTATTACTAGTGATACTATTAATGCATGTGTACCTAATGTGAACAACTCAAAATCTGATGTAATACCTATTGCCAATATAAATAATGTTATATCAACTGTGGCTGGTTCTGAAGTCGAACCAAATATTGACATAGATATTGCGGAATTTAGAAAAGTCGAGCGGAAACGCTCTTGGCAAAATCGCCAGAACAAACGCACCAACAAAAAACTTAAAAACCCAGAGGGCAAGCCCTCCACTTCCAAACAAGGGCAAAATGCTGCCCAGCTACAATCCGAAACTGACTCGGAAATGGAAGAGACTAACGAACCAGCCACGGTTGTGAAGCCAACTGTCACTACCAAACCACCACAAGCTAGGAAACAAAAAGTCCCCCCCCCTATTTGTGCTCCCACCCCCAAACTGGAATGAACTCCTGTCTATGTTAGGCAGAGTTGCCAAGTCCTTAAGATCCCGTCTCTCCGGTGAACACTTTAAGCTCACTGTGGAGCCAGAAGAGGAATTCCGTGCGGTATCCGGATGGATGCTCGCGCAGGGAGTCCAATTCAAAACATTTAAGCTTGGCGATGAACGCCCTGTCAAAATTGTTATCAGGGGCTTCCCCCTTCAAACAAATCTGGACAAAGTGAAGATGTCGCTGAAAGCGAAAGGCTTCACAGTCCACAAGATCACGCGCCTCACCCGTCCTGGCACCAAAAAACCCATGCCGTTGTTATACATCCAATTAATTAATTCACTGAAAGTGGAGGAGGTATACAACGTCACTGAACTCCTCGGCACCGAAATCAAAATTGAGCGGTACAGAGGCAAGAAGTCCCCATCGCAATGTTATCGTTGCCAGGGGTTCTTCCACTCGTCGGAGTGCTGCACGCTACCACAGAAATGTGTTAGATGTGCGGGACCCCACACTGCAAAAGATTGCCCAAATGGGAAAAATGGACCTCTCAAATGCGCAAACTGTGGTGGTGACCACAGCGCAAACTACAGGCGCTGCCCAAGATTCCCTCAACCCGGTGTACGAAACCCCGGCACCATTAAGTCGCAGAAGACTGCGCCCAGTAGCAATAACCAGCGCCAAGCCCCACTGGGTAAGCCCCAGCAACGTGGACAGTTGGTTTCAACTCGACTTCCGAGTGACAATCCTGCTATTTCCTATGCTAACGTAGTAACGGGACATACTGAGGTAGCTCCGCCTCCAAAAATGAATATCCCCAGCCCAGTTGCTCCCTCGGCCTCTTCGGCCCCCCAACTGTGCACAGAGATCCTATTGGCCGTAATAGAGCTGGCCAAGGACGCGCATATAAACAGCTCGCTCCTCCTTCAAGCGTTCAGAAGCGCCTCTTTTTTGGTCACTTTTTTGGTTGATACACCATTCAACCTCCGAGCCGAACGGACGTGTTTTCGCTCCTCTGCGTACCGCTCCCTAAACGCCGCTTACTAGGCCTAGTCGATTCTCCGAGTCCTTATCAGGACTGGCTAGCCTTGCATGAACGCAATGGATACAACGTGTGCTAATAGTGTTTCAACCAGTGACTCCAGTGTTAACATGGAGATCACTGACGCCGATAAGGCATTTATGGACAGTGAGCAATCCTACGAGAAACTCACTATCTCAAAGGACTCTATCATAATGGATATTACCAACAAGGAAATGTGCCTGTCTGTGCTTAGTGCTATGGATACCCCGCCAATTGATGTCATGGATACGCTTAAAGCTGAAGTGGAGCACCTAAAAGGTAGGCTTTCTGAGCATGATTTATCCTTATCGAAGTGGAAAGTCGTTAAACGTAAATTGGATTCTCAATCCACAAAATCAAGGAAAAGATCCAGCAATTCTGCTACCTTTCCTGCTAAGAAACCAAACAATGCCAATAACTTATGTAACTCTGTCTCAAATGTTGTGTTATGTGATAACCAGTTTAGTGTACTAAATGATGTACCAATTGATAATGTTTGTGATGTTGTGAAGAGTCAAACAAAAATCCCTCCTATTATGGTCACTCTTACTGATGATTACCGTACGGTAATTCAGAACTTAAACAAATCTCTAGGTTTCCTAATTGTGGGGAAACTCTCCGGCGAACTATTAAAACTAAATGTTAGCTCAGCTGATGAGCACCGGAGGCTCACCAAGCACTTAGAGGACAATGGTATAAACTATTTTTACCGGTCTTTGAAGCAGGATAAACCCTTCAAAGTTGTAATTAAGGGTCTCCCTGTAACAACTGCATGTAATGAAGTGAAGCATGAGCTCCAGGAGCTAGGTTTTAAAGTAGATAGAGTGAATCAACTCAAAAAGTTTAAAACCAAAAAACCACTACCTATCTTTCAAATTCATCTTCTCCCAGGGGAGAAAGCGAAAGAAATAATGGAACTAACCCAATTTATGTGTCTAACTGTTGAAGTAGAAAGATATGCCAACAGGCGAGGCGTGCCTCAGTGCTACAATTGCCAAATGTTTAACCATAGCTCTGAAAATTGTCGCATGCACCCTAAATGTGTGATCTGCGGACAGGGGCATAAGTCAGTCGACTGCCCTAACAAAAATAATAAGCCCAAGTGTGCAAATTGCAATGAAGAGCACACAGCAAATTATAAAGGGTGCACTAAGTACCCGAAACCCAAAACTTTTAATCATAAACCAGTACAACAAGGAGTCTCTTATGCTGATAAGCTTAAGACTCCCATCCCACCAACCACCCTAAAACCAACCACTGAGGCACCTCTCGCACCCAATGACTCTGAGCAACACACAGCCCGGACCAGTACAATTAGCTCTCCATCAGGAGACCCTAATGACCTCCTTACTATCATGGAACTCTTTAAAGAGATCCAAAGCATATTTGTAAATGTAAACATGAAACTCTTAGTTCAGCAACTTAAAACATGCTCTTGCCCTGCTGACAAGCTATTTCTTCTTGTCACCAGCTTAAACGGGAACAATAACACCACCAAATGAGTGGCCCCCTTACTGGTCTGAGGCTGTGCTATTGGAATGCAAATGGCCTCACTCTGCGCTTATCTGAACTGAGAGAATTTGTACACGAGCACTCCCCCGATGCAATCTTAATCCAGGAAACATTTCTTAAATCAGGTCAAACGGTCAAGCTGCCAAATTACGAGTTTTATAGTACCCCCAGAGCCATTGGCCGGGCAGGCGGCACTGGCATTTTTATCAAAAGGGCCATCCAACACCATAAAATTACAACACCTAGATTACATGTAATGGAAGCCACAGCAATCACAATAAAATTACACTCTCTACCCCCACTCACACTTGTCTCTGCATACTTACCGTGCAATGCACCCCCTACCTTCACCTGGGATATTGAATCCCTATTATCACTCAACCGTTCAATAATTATCTGCGGAGACATGAACGCAAAACATATAAGATGGAATTGCAGCTATATTTGCATAACTGGAAAACGCCTATACACTTTTGCGGAACACGCAAGGCTAAAAATAGCTGCACCAGACCGGCCCACACGGTACGGAAACACAAGCGCAACCACTATCGATCTGGCGCTTATCAGAAATTTCAACCATAATTTCCAGATTGATTCCATCTCAGAATTCTCAAGTGATCATAACCCAGTAATGGTTCACTTCGATGTGGGTACCAACACATCCAGCACAAAAACGATTATACACCCCAATTGGGAAAAATTTTCTGCAGCTCTTAAGGACATTACATGCACTCCGCCCCCAATCACAACAGAAACGGAGCTTAACTCCATCACACAAACCCTCACTGATACAATTAACCAAGCATATCAAGAGACCAGTAAAGTCGTGCAGCTAAAACAAGGCAGCCACCTCCCCAAACACCTACGTGACCTGATTAAGATTAAAAATCGTGCACGGAAAACCTGGCAACGTACAAGATCCAGAGCGGACAAAACGCGAATGAACCAAGCCCAGCAACGGTTTAAAGACTCAATCCACGAATACACACAGCGAAACTGGAGTGATTACCTGGAATCGCTTTCTGCGGACGAAGGGTCACTCTGGCAAGCTACCAGGAAAATTAAATCAACCCACAAACCAATTCCACCCCTTAAAGGGCCTGCTAGTATTGCTTACACGGACTCGGAGAAAGCTGAAACCTTGGCAAACAGCCTCGAACTCCAGTTCCAAGAAAACAACATTAATGACACAAATACCACTAACCTAGTTAATACATCACTCCAAAAGTTCTTTAACGGTACACACCATAACTCAGTCGAGCCTGCCAAACCCTCGGAAATTCTAAGCTATATCGGAGGACTTAAAATTAAAAAGTCACCAGGAATAGATGGAATCTCCAATCGAGTTATGAAGAAACTTCCTCTAAACATCATCTACCAGATAACGCATCTGATCAACGCATCCTTGTCACTTCGACTTTTCCCACAGCCATGGAAGACAGCTGTCATTGTCCCCATACTTAAGCCAAACAAAAATCCTGCAATACCGGATAGTTACAGACCCATCAGCCTATTGACAGTGCTCAGCAAAACTGCCGAGCACATCATAAACAACAGACTTGAAGACCACTGTCAAAGGGAAAACATTCTTATACCCCAGCAGTTTGGCTTTAGAAGGCAGCTGTCAACAACCCATCAATTACTAAGAGTCACGGAGTACATCTCTGAAGGATTTCAGAACAGGCAAAGCACAGGTGCAATTTTCCTCGATATAGCCAAAGCATTTGACCGGGTTTGGGTTAATGGATTAATTTACAAACTCATTACTTTCGGCTTTCCTGCCCCACTCATACAACTTCTACACTCCTACCTAACACGTAGGCACTTTGTCGTTCGCGTTAATCAAACAATCTCCACCCGTCGTGTCATTCAGGCAGGCACACCACAGGGTTCCATACTTGGACCCAAACTATTCAATATTTATGTGAACGACATACCCAAAAACAGCTCGACACTACTATGCATGTTCGCTGATGACACAGCAATACTAGCCAAAAATGATACATTTAAACTACTTTATACTGCACTCACAAAGCACATACAAGCACTTGAGTCCTGGCTAACCAAATGGAAAATCCAATTGAATGTTGACAAATGTCAAGCCGTTATGTTCACCAAAAAATTAAACCTGCCACCACCATTAAAACTGTTCAATACTGACATTCCATGGTCTCCCGACTGTAAATACCTTGGAGTCACGTTGGACTCCAAATTAACATGGAAGAAACATATCACCTCCATCCGAAATAAGTTCCTAGGTGCGCGCAGATCATTATACCCCTTAATACATAGGAACTCGAAATTGAATATTCGAAACAAAGTGCTCCTGTACAAAACCATATTGCGACCAGTAGTCACCTACGCTAGTCCGATCTGGGGATTTGCTGCAAAAACCCATATGAAACAGCTTGAGACACTCCAAAATATCACATTAAGAATGGCAACTAATAGCCCCTGGTATTACAGGAATAATAAAATCAGAGATGAGCTAAATATATTTGGGATAAATGAATTTATCGCCAAACTTAGTACAAAATTTTACCAAAACCTTTATACTCGATCCAACCCAGCAATCCTACAAATTCCCAGATACGACCACCGTAGACCTGAATTCAAGAAACGGCCCAGAGCCACTATGAACATTTCTTAATCACCTTGTTTATTTACTTTTGGCTAACCTACCCCCTTGTTTATTTACCTATTTGTTTATTTACCTATTTGTTTATTTACTTAATTGTTTATTTACTTAATTTGTTTATTTACTTAATTGTTTATTTACTTAATTGTTTATTTACTTAATTGTTTATTTACTTTCTGTTTAATTTTCATCAGTATCTTTCCACTTCGATCTGCTCAGAGTATGCCTGTCCTTTTGATAAGCTTTCAGACCTTGCTGACGCCATGAAGAGCCTTGATCCAACACCCCAACATCCATCCGTTCGATTTCCAAGTCCCAATTACCAACCATCGAGAATATGTAACGGAACTATAATCTGCTACACTATGTAAAACTTCTACCAGGAGACGGAGGGCCCTCGGCCCATGAGCTCCGCTCACACCCAACCCCTCGTTCACTTCAGAAGCGCCATACCCAAGCTCCGCACTGCACGCGACGCAGTGGAGAGATCATTCTACATCTTTGAGCAGTACGTTGCTCTTATCAATCAAGAAACCTCACCCACACATTAATGTCTGTGCAAGATCGGCAGTTTTTATCCATAGGCTTTTGGAATGCCAATGGACTTAGAGCCAAAATTCACGAAGTCCGGCAATTCCTTATTGAGAGGAACTACGACTTGTTTTTGGTCAGTGAGACCCATTTTACCCCGGGATATAGTCCGCAAATTCCGAACTATATCCTATACCAAAATGACAGACCGATCACACTAACCACCCGGGTAGCAGCGGGGGGAACATGCATCTATATTAAGCGGAACATCTCACACAAATTAATCCCTACTCCGCAACTCACTTTCGTTGAGGCAACCATGGTCGAGGTGAACTTGAGAGAGAGAGAGACTCACCCCAATCAAAATTATATCAGCTTACTTCCCACCATATAAGAAGGGACGTACTTTCCCGGAAGCTGAACTCTCCAAATTATTAGCAATGGGAAACAATGTCA
Organism: Meta bourneti; assembly: GCA_933210815.1. Taxonomy (NCBI): domain Eukaryota; kingdom Metazoa; phylum Arthropoda; class Arachnida; order Araneae; family Tetragnathidae; genus Meta; species Meta bourneti. The sequence goes on from OW119932.1 coordinate 54,349,224, forward strand.
TATTAGCGGGTGACCTAAATTCTCCCCACACAGATTGGAACAATAAAACTTCCAATCTATGGGGAACAAGACTAAAACATTTGGTAGACAGACTACCAGGTGTGTCGGTCATGGTTCCGGATGACCCCACACATTTAAACTATATGGGTCCCAATGACACCTATCTTGATTTGGCCATTATTAAATATGTCCCTTTTCAAAAATCGATTAGAGTTATAAATGACCTTAGCTCTGATCACCTACCAGTGGAACTAACAATAAACACTTCCAAATTGACTCAAAATTTGCCAGACCTAGTCTCCACCAACTGGGGAGACTTCAATTTAAATTTGGCGAACTCCACCCTTCCCTCACTGAACGTCACCACCAATATTGACATTGAAAACTCAATTGCTCAATTAGGCACTAAACTTAAGGAAGCTTTTGATGCGGCTTCGAAACCAAAATTAAAACCGGAGGGGGCCATTTTCATTGGCGGGACGAATAAGTTGGAAGGGGGAACGGTAGAAATACCGTAATTTTTCGAATGTGATTGTGGAAATTTAGGACATTTGCGGTAATTTGCAGCGTGATCTCCACCACAATTGCTGCATATGAGAGGATCGGTTTTTGGGCGAGGGCATTCCTTCGCTGTATGGCAGCCGGAGCATCGTACACATTTACGGGGAAGGGTACAGTTTTCCGAAGAATGGAAGAAACCCTGGCATCTCCAGCATTGAGTTGGGCCTTTACGGCCTCGATAAGCCTCAACTTTGATTGCGGTTCCAAGAATTTCTTGGATCTCGTAGATTTGTTCAATATTACTAGATTGCCTTAACTGAAGGTAGAAAAGAGGCATCAGTGATTTGGATTTAAATTTCGTAAGTTGGGTAATTTTGAGTACATCAAAATTGAGGGCAGTAATTTCGGCTTTGATGATGTCAATGTTGGTATCAGAGGGGAGACCTCTAATAACTATTTTTACGGGCTTTTCGGAGTTTAGTTGATAGCCTTTAAAACGAACTCCTTGCTGGAGAAGCCAGCGTGATACTTCGCGGTATTCCTCTTCAGTGTCAACCTGCAGTTTGAGGAAGTCGCCGGAAAGGGAAGAATTTATTGAGGGTGCAACTCTTCTTAAGAAGGAGAGAAGTTGCGGCCAGTCTTTTTGGGGGGTAATAAAAAAGGGCGGCGGTCGTTTTTTGCGAGGTTGTGGTGGAGTGGGAGAGAGACCCTTTTCCTCATTAGTGGAAAGAAGCTTTTCAGCAGTACGCGTGACATCGTCATGGATGCTCCAATCTGCGATATCGGAGTCGCTGTTAGATTGGATTATTTTGCGATTGGCTTTATGATGTTTGGATTTTGTAGGGTAGACAAATCCTTCTCTGTCGTTTGATCGTTTTTTAAGTGGTTGGTTGGTTGGTTTTTTATGGCACAAGGGCCAGATTTGGCCATGCTGCGCCAAACAATGGCTAGTTCATAACTGGTATTTATTTAGAGCGAGTCAGAAAGCCACGTAATAAAATTCAGTACAGTTGTGTATGTTGCAGTCGATTATAAAATCTAAATAGAGTTTACGAAACCAATGTCAGTAAGGAATAAAAATAAGTTTTTATGATGTGGTTCCATCAACAAGTCTGTTAAGGTAATAGGGGAGATACCAAATCGGTTTAGTCTATGAGGATTAAAATTCCGGCATTCCGTCAATATGTGCTTTATGGAAAAAATACTATTGCATGATGAGCATAAAGAGAGAGAGAGAGGAGCTGGTTCTCCCAGCAGTAAATGTCTGTGGGTAAAAAAGGAATGTCCGATTCGGAGCCTTGTCAGTTTTACGTGATGACTTCTATTTAAGTTTGTTTTGCTGAATCCCTTTATAGATGGTTGAATATCATGAAGTTTGTTATGGTTTTCCAAATCCCAAGCGGATTGCCAGGATGAATTTATGGCTTGGGTTAAAACACTATTAATGTCGTGAATCGGGACATTGGAGTTTATAATCAGTGTTGCGTTTTTGGCTGCCAAATCCGCTTTCTCATTGCCCCGGATTCCCACATGCCCAGGAATCCAACAAAAGAATATCCGAAAATCATTTTCTGTTAATGTTAGGAGCAAATTCATTGCTTTTAAAACCAAGGAATGACTTTTATGTGTATAGTTTAATAGGGATTCGATACTACTTTTAGAGTCGGTATACAAGATCCAGTTTTTATTACTGTGTGTAGAAATCGTTTTTAAGGCTAAAATTATTGCGTACATCTCTGAAGTGAAGACACTGCAGCACCCATGCAATTTTCTAGCAATGGTTGTATTATCAAAAACGGCCGCGGCACCAACATTTGTCCCGTTCTTAGATCCGTCAGTAAAAACTGTTTTAAAAGATGAATATTTGTTTCTATGGGAATGGAATAATTGTAAATAAATGGTATCGGGGGTTGATGATTTGTTGAAATGTGAAAAGTCATTGATGGTAAGTAGATTTTTATCATTCCAAGGTGGAGGTTCGTTTTCTCTAGGAAATATTCCTAGATTGTCAACATTTAATGAATTCATTATGGTACGGACTCTAAAACCAAGTGATGGAATGAATGAAGGTTTTAATGAGTAATGACTTCCAAATTTAGGGTTAGTTACTCTATTATGCAATGGGTGAGAAGGGTTGGCTTTAATCTTAAAATAGTATTTTAGGGTAAGTTTCTCACGTCGATGTCTTAAATCCGGCTCGCCTGTCATTATATATAAACTCTGGACTGGCGAAGTGCGGAAAGCTCCGAGGGATAATCGGAGGCCTTGGTGATGAATAGTATCCAGGGCTTGAAGAACAGACTTAGCAGAAGATCCATATATTACACTCCCATAATCGAGTTTCGATCGGACAACAGCTTTGTAAATTTTTAAAATTGAAATAAAATCAGCTCCCCAAGTTGTGTTACATAAAACCTTTAAAATATTCAATGATTGGTTGCATTTTCGTTTCAATACCTTGATATGAGGACGAAAAGATAACTTCGAGTCAAAAATAATACCCAGAAATTTTATTTCTGGAACTACTGGAATAACAGTTCCGTCGAGTAAAAGTTCTGGATCAGGAAAAAGTCCGCGTCTTCTAGTAAAATGTACACATACAGTCTTTTGCGAAGAAAAAACAAAACCATTTTCGTTTGCCCACTTACTTACAATTCTAATAGCCGTTTGGAGTTGTCTTTCAATAAAAGGTACATTGATTCCAGAACAGAATATTTGGAAATCGTCTACAAAAAGCGTTCCGTGCACATATGGAGGAAGTTGTTTAATAATACCGTTGATTTTAATTATAAAAAGTATCACGCTTAGAACGCTTCCTTGGGGAACACCCTCGTCCTGTGAAAAGTCATCTGATAAAATATTATTAATGCGAACGCTAAAGGTCCTTGTCAATAAAAAGTTTTGAATAAATAGTGGGAGATTTCCCAGAAAGCCCATCTCGTATAAGTCTCGCATTATGCCATATCGCCATGTCCTATCGTAAGCTTTCTCCATATCGAAGAAGACAGCTACCAAATGCTTCTTTGTGACGAATGTATCTCTGATAGAGGATTCCAGCATTAAGGCATTGTCGTAGGTGCTTCGTCCAAAACGGAATCCGCTTTGAAACTCCGATAGATGTTTTTCAGACTCAAGGACATGTATCAACCGAGCATTCACCATTCTTTCCATGACTTTGCAGATACAGCTTGTCAAGGCAATGGGTCGATAGTTATTAGGGTCTTGAGGATCCTTCCCAGGTTTCGGTATTGGAATAATAATAGCTCTGTGCCAGGTTGTCGGAAAATCTTGCTCTGTCCAAATTCTATTATAAAGAAGTAAAATGTTTTGTAATGAATCTTCATTGAGATGGGTCAACATGTCTAGATGAATATGATCGGGGCCCGGTGAAGTCGGGTGTGATTTCCTTAATGCATTTTTCAGTTCGAATATGGTAAAATTACGATTGTAAGTTTTATGAGCGGATGGTTGAAAGTTTAACGTCTTGCGTTCTTCACGTCGCTTATAATTAATAAAATCTTGGGGGTAAGAGCTCTCATGCGATACCTTAGAAAAAGATTCTCCCAAGGTATCAGCAATTGTCTTAACGTCTGAAACGACTTGTCCATTTTGAAGTAAAAACGATATATTTGGATTACGATATTTGCCGGTAATTTTTCGAATTTTTCCCCATAGCTGTTTTGATGATATTTGACATTCAATTGTATTTACGTATTCTTGCCAGGATTCTTTTTGTCGCTGTCTCCTTAATTTTCGAGCTTCTGCTTTAGCCCGCTTGAAAACTATCAGATTCGAAGTGGTGGGATAACGTCTGAAGGTGTTCCATGCTTTTTTTTGGAATTTGTGGGCTTGAGAGCATGCTTCATTCCACCAAGGCTTCCATAATTTAGGCATTTTACCCGATGTTTTGGGGATAGCCACATCTGCCGCCTTAATCAAGGTGTTCGTTATCATTTCAACGGCATCATTTATGCTAGGCATCATAACCATGTTGTCGGAAATGTTTGATTCCACCTGATATCGAGTCCAATCCGCTTTCTCAAATATATATCGCACAGGTCGTCTGGGTAGTAAAACGTCATTGCAGTTATATGTTAAAATGATTGGAAAGTGATCGCTATTGTGCAGATCATTGTCAATTTTAAAGTCCCAAAATGAAAGCAAAGTAGGGGAGCATATTGCAAGGTCCAGGGTGTGAAAGGTTTGGGTCGGAGTATGGAAGTATGTGTGACTGGAATCATTTAAAAGGCAGAGACAATGATCATCCATCAATTTTTCAATTTGTTGTCCTTTTGTGTTAAAATCATTACTTCCCCAAAGAGGGTTGTGTCCGTTAAAATCCCCTATGATGAAGTATGGAGACGGAAGTTGAGTTATTAAATCATTTAGTTCCTGCTGACTAACGCTTTCATTTGGGGGTAGATATATGCAGCAGATTGTTAGTAAAAATTTAATATGAAGTTGAATGGCTATTGCTTGAATGCTCGTATTTAAAGAAATTCTTCTTGATGGAAAATTCTGCAAAGTCATCAGAGCCACGCCGCCCGAAGCGCGTGCACCGTGGATGTAATCATTTCTTATTAAATTATAATTTTTAACATTAATTGAGTTATTAGGCGTTAAGTATGTTTCTTGAAGGGCTAGGCAAATAGGATTAAAACTATTTATTAGAGATTTGATATCGTCGATATGTGTACGAAAACCATGACAGTTCCAAGTTAGGAGATTAATAGCCATTTATTTTTTAAAAATTAGAGCCCTTTTCAATGTCTTCTGAAATAAAGGTTGGGTGGTTTTATTTGGAAGGTTTTTTATAAAATCTAGAACCTTTCCTAAAAAATGCAGCGTTCTCGTCAATACTGTCATCTCCAAACTCCATGTCTGAGTCCGTGGAAGGGTGTAAATCTATTTCGGTATCGGGTAATTTTGAGGGGTCTTTAGAGTTCCGGTGAGTAGGTTTGTCTTTCTTACTTTGCTTTTTTTTATTTTGTTCTAATGACGTTGTTGGGTTCGGCTTGAAGATTTTTGTTGCTGGTGTGGTTCTCTGTTGCGGCAGGTTTGAGGGTTTACTTGTAACTTTGTCACTTGATTTTGGGCTTACGCTATGGGATTGCTGATTTGATTTGGTTGGTTGATAATTATAAGGAGTAGAGTTTATTTGCGTTTCTGCATTTACTTTATTAGATGTAAAAACTGAATTATATGTTTGGGTGCTTATTGTTTTGCTAGTTTTAATGACGGATGCATATGAGGTGTTAGGACGAGGTGTACGAGATTCCACTAGTTTTCTTGCTTCGGGGAAAGATAGATTTTTGGTAACTCTTATTGATTGTATTTCTTTTTCCTGTATCCAACGAGGGCAAGTTTTTGAATACGCAGCATGATTTCCCTGGCAATTAACACAATGTTCGATTTCGGAGCACGTAGAACTGTCGTGACCGGGCTTTGCGCAACGTGCACAGATGGTTGCTGATGCTCGACATGCTGTTTTAGCATGTCCAAATCTCTGGCATAAAAAGCATCGCAGTGGGCTTGGAACGAAAGGCCTCACGTCGCAGCACAAGTAACCGGCTTTAATTTTTGTTGGCATAACAGGAGAATCGAAGGTCAGAATAACATTTCTTGATGGAATGAAATTAGAGTCTCGCCTCATCATGATTCTTTTGGCTGCTATAACTTTTTGTTATTTTATTTCAGCTACAAATTCTTCGTCGGACACCATTGCGAGTTCTTGGGATGAGATAACTCCTCGGGTATAGTTAAGGGTTTTATGCGGAAAGACTTGAATTTCGACGTCCCCAAAGTTTTTAATGTTTAATAATTTTATTGATTGTGTTTCCGATTTGGATTCTATCAATAGGTCTCCAGATTTCAATTTTTTAACATTTTTTACTTCATCAGCTGCATTTTTAATGTATTTTTCGATTAGAAATGGTGACATTTTTGTTAATTTACCGGATTCGTTGTGTACAATAAGAAATTTAGGAACAGATTTTTTTGTTTCAGGAATTGCGGAAATGACAGGTGTAACCGTTACTATACATGATTCATTATTATAATTATAATTTTCTTTGTTAGTGGTGTTTGACGGATCAAAGCCTCCGTCAGGGCAAGAAGTTTTAGTTTCCATGAATAATAGAAAAAAAGTTCATCCTGGTGTGCCCCCGCCCACCATGGAGCCCAACCAGGGGAAGCAGTATCCGGCAGTTGTCCAGCAACAGATCTCAGAACCGCTTCAGGAGTAACAACCAGAATATAGTGCCGTAGTGTCGGAATGTGGATCCGCCAGTTCGCCCAGGGCATCCCTAGCTACAGCACTAACCCTAAATACCCAATATCATTGGAGTCCAACACGACAGAGGGACCAAGCGCTCTGACGTGGTGAACCCCAGAGAAATTAGGTGAGCCGATTGACCAGAGCGGGCTCACTCCAGCCACCCGTCTACGCAGAAGCATGGACCAAAGGGCACGCATCAGGTACCCCAGGACTCCACTTTCCCCCGATACGGGACGCCGCACACGGCAAACATGCGGGTCAGAAAAAAGTACTGACGTCTTTTAAAAGAATCATAAAAAGGAATAAATGATAATTTAGAAACAAATAGAACTTAACACAACTAAAAAGGTATTCTATGATACGTAATAACATAGGTGATTAACATATTTTTTAAATAACAAAAGAGTGAATTTAAGGTGTTTTTCAATGTAAAGAAATTTTAATGGTTTCCGAATCGCAAGACGTGAAATGGAGAAAAAGGAGGGGTGGGGAATAGGGTAGTGGGATGAAGGTAGAGAAAGATCGCTTAGGTATCCCGGGAGCGCGACCCCCGTGTTCACCAAAGACAGCAAACCCCTGGGAAAGAAAGAGATCACTCAGGTACCCCGGGGTTGTGAAGCCCGTACAAACCTAAAGAAGGAATGCCCCTGGGGGCGTTTTTTAAGTGGAGTATGGGTAAGATCTTTAAGCGTTTTCCGCTTGCGAGGGGTACGGGACGTGTAGGTGTCTTTCGAGGTGGAAGCTTTCGCAACAGATTGAGTTTTGGAGTTAACATCAGCAGTTTTTGTGGCTTGAGCTTCACGATTTTTGAAGTCCTCAACAATTTTCAACATTGCAGGGATAGAGTCAGGGATGGCAAAAAGGGGAATACCGAGTTTGTTTGAATGAGCAAAAAGAGATTTTCTCACCGTTTCCAGGCCTTGCTCGGTTTCGGTGGTTCCATCCTCAGGATTGCATGATCGGAGTTTCCTCTCAAATTCCAGATGGGCAGACTTGAGGGCGATGAGGCTGACCAGGTGGCATTGGTTTGCGTGTATCCATTTATCCGATAACTTCTGCGGTGACAGTGGATTGAAGGCGCCGTTTGGGAATGGAGATCCAACTGGTTCGGGAAGAGTTTCCGAAAGGTCTTCAAAAATGATTTTTTGGAAAAGTTCCTGCGTATGAACATCAGGAATATCCGATGAGTCGTCGGAGATTGCGGTAGGTAAGTCCGGTGACAACCGATGATTTGGAGATAAATCCATGATCAAGATTGGGTGTCAGAAAGGTAACACTGGGAGTAGCGATAACACGTCTGCTCCGGATCACATCTCTGAGCCTCAGGCTATCATGTCAACGACATGACTAAAAATCTGCACACGGAGTTAGCTATATACGCTGACGACACCGCAATTCTTATCCAATCAAACAACATCCACCATATCCTTGCGAGAATGAGAAAGTACGTCAGAACTCTTGAAGTCTGGCTCTCTGATTGGAGGATTAAAGTTAACGCCTCGAAGTGTGCATGCATGCTCTTCTCGCGGAAATATCTTCAATTCAAATATGGATTTGACATCAAATTAAACAACCCAGACTATCTGGGCATCCCCCCATTTCTCTATTTGGCACACCTGTTTTCTGGGTTCGCAGGTATCGTTACTTAGGCCTCGTCCTTGACCCAAAATTACTCTGGAACGATCACATCACACGCGCTTTGCGTAATGCTGCAATCGCCAGAGCCAAATTATATCAGCTTATCGCTCGAAGGAGCAGGCTCTCCCTTCAAAATAAACTACTCTACAAAGCCATTATTCGGCCTACCCTAATATATGGATCCCAAATTTGGGCTTCTTCTAACACCAGAAATTGGAAAAAAAACTGCAGACCTTCCAGAACGTAATTTTATGTACGATTACTGGAGCCCCTTATTATGTCAGGAATGAAGTCATCCATTCGGACACAAAAATAAAGCCCATAGCTGAATTCCTACAGCACATCTCTTTCACTTTTTTCCAAAAAATACCTCAGGTGCCAAACGAAGCACTACAATCCTTACCAGTATATGATCCCACGGTCAAAAGCTCACAAAAAAGACCTAGAGCTTTTCTGCACCAACACCTGCAGACCTTTCCACGGAGACCCAAGCGTCAATGTGGAGTGTTTCGTTTGGACCCTGATGTCTTCGACTTCAATTCCAATAATTCCATCTCCCCTGCAAATTAATTGCAATATCCAAATTGAATGGACCGCGACTATGTCACTCGATAAGTTGAGTTTTTAACGAGACTCGACAGGATCCCCAATTGTACCACAAACCTTAATAGTTTTTCTAATTTTAATCCCAAGGATACTGGAATACTTCTAATATGTTTTTATTAATTTTCTTTTTTAATTCTCGTTCCAGTGATTCCAAATAAGCCTAGACTTAATTGATCAACATAGATGAGCTCACTTCGGATCGCGACCAGTGCTTGGAAGGGTATCCGACCTAGTTTCTGGTTTTTGCACCGAAGCAGCGCCATCTATTGAGCAGCGGAAATATTTTTATGCTTTTTCCAGCACTTCTCATTTCTCCTTAAATTAACTTATGCAACTTAACTTGATGATTTTTATAGACTTATGACGGGGAGATAAGCTGCTCGCAGTAGGTGCTCCGTAAGTGGTATGTCCTGTCCTGTCCGGAGCCAAAGAGCTACTTGATCTCCTGAAGGAGGTCACAAAAATGTTCTCCGCCATAGGCGGACTAAAAACTATTTTATCAAGACTACGCGAAGCTCCTACAATGGCAGACAAATTGTTTGTCATTGTGGAGTGCTTCGCAGAATCCATCTAACTCCCCCTTTATGGCCGAGACACCCCGCTATCTTAGCATTTATAGTTGGAACGCAAATGGCTTAACCAACAGAATACACGAGCTACGTGACTTCACGAACACTCATAACCCGACGTGCTTTGTCTACAAGAACCGCACCTCCGCCCCAACAAAACACTCAACATCGCAAACTACCAGATTTATAGAAACGATAAAAACATCACACCACAAACACAGGCACACGGAGGAACAGCTGTGTTAGTTAAAAGATCCATTCCACACTACAGAATCCCCACCCCGCAACTAAACAATGTGGAAGCATCCATTATTGCTATCAGTATCAAAAACAATCTCTCCCTTACCGTTGCTTCTATTTATTGCAGACCCAATTCAGTCAATAGCCCAGTCCCTGAAATAGAACAAATTCTTAACTCCCACGACGACATCGTCTTATGCGGCGACTTTAATGCCAAACATAAACAATGGCTCTGCAAGAAAAATTGCCCTAGAGGAAATCAAATTATGAATCTCATTTCCAAAACCGGCATCAGTCTCACAGCCCCCCCCTGAACCAACTAAAATCACAGGAACCACTGGCAATGTCATTGACTTCACTCTCATCAAAGGTTTCCACTACACATACAAAACGCAAACACTACATGAACTCTCTTCAGATCATAACCCGATCTCTATCTCATTCAATATCACCTACACCCCAATCATCCTCAACAGAAACATAAGCACAAACTGGAAAATTTACAAGAAAACAATCACGGACACCATCCACTACCCCACACAATCCTACAGAATTTCAAACACAGCACAACTTGACCAAGCAGTTGAACAATTCCAGCAAACCATTATTAACGCCCATAAACACTCCTCTAAAGACGTCAAACCCACACAACAACAATACCTTCCCCCCTACATTAAATCCATAATTAAAAATCGAAACAAATTAAAAAAAACTCTGGCAGCACTACAGAGACCCGCAATTCAAACAACAACTAAATAAAATCCAAAAGACACTCTCTAAAGAAATTAAAAAGCACACCCAACTTGCTTGGACCGACCATATTTCCTCCCTCAACACACAAGACAAGACACTATGGAAAAAAGCTAAGCAACTTAAAAATAACACTAAACCAATCCCCCCAATTATCACCACACATAAAACTGCTCTCGCAGACCCGGACAAAGCTAACTTGATTGCTGACTCCTTCGAAACCCAATTCCACAACGATATCAACAACCAGGACACAAACAACACTGTAAACAACACCATTAACTACTACTTCTCTCATACCCAACAAAGCACCTTCAAACCAATTCTCCCCACTGAAATCATTCAACAAATAACCAAACTCAAAATCAAGAAATCCCCTGGTCAAGAAGGCATTACTAATAAAATGGTTAAACAACTCCCCTTTAAAGCAATCTGCATCCTCACTTACATTATCAACAATGTCCTTACACTCAAACACTTCCCAACCACATGGAAAACAGCCAAAATAATACCCATTCTCAAACCACATAAAAACCCTTCTGACCCTGTAAGTTACAGACCTATCTCACTCCTACCCACACTAAGCAAAATCACTGAAGCCATTATTCTTAATAGATATAAATATTTCATCACCCAACACAACATCATGATACCTCAACAATACGGCTTCACAACCAAACTCTCAACTTCACACCAACTCCTACGCGTCACAGAATATATTCAAAACGGCAAAGCAAACCACAAAAAAACAGCAGCAATATTCTTTGACATTGCCAAAGCATTCGACAAGGTCTGGATTAAAGGCCTAATTTATAAACTCATCCAGCTCAATTTCCCTTACTGCCTAATCATACTGATAACCTCCTACCTCACCAACAGACATTTCATAGTTGATGTTAATAAACATCAATCCACTAGAAGAAAAATCCTCTCAGGGGTACCTCAAGGCTCCAAACTTGGACCATTCCTTTTCAACCTTTACATGAATGACATCCCACAATCAAACCTTACTCTACTTTGCATGTACGCTGATGACACAGCTGTCCTCGCCCAACATAAAAATCTAAATTGCCTCATCTACATGATACATAAACACATTCACGCTATCGAAGACTGGCTCATTCGCTGGAAAATAAAATTAAACGTCGACAAGACAGCAGCCATCATTTTTGGCACAAAAAACACCCCTAGTCGGAAAATCCAAGTCTACGGACAAGAAGTAGCTTGGGAAACACAAACCAAATATCTAGGCGTCATTCTAGACAACAAACTCACCTGGAAACAACACATTCAATCCATACAAAACAGATATAGAAAAGCCAGAGCCATTCTTTACCCACTTATTGGACGTAGCTCATCACTCACAATTCAAAATAAAATCCTCATATACCTTTATTACCTACGCCCAGTTCTAACCTATGCAGCCCCCATATGGGGTGCCGCGGCCAAGACAAACCTCCAAAAGATCGAAATTCTACAAAATACCACCCTTACAACAATAGTTAAAGCCCGCTGGTTTTATAGAAACAGAGATATTCTGGCATCTACAAAAGTCACCCCATTAAAAAATTTTATTGCTCATTTGTCGACCCAATTTTTCAAGTCCCTTGAAAATCATGAAAACCGTTCAATAGCAGATATTCCAATATACGACCCTACCCTCCCCCAAAATAAATCCAGGCCAAGAGCTACAATGCTGATTGGAAACAATCTGTAATCCCGAGTCCATGTCTTAAATTCCACTAAATTACTCTGAATTTTACTTTTTCACGTTTATCCCACCCTCCAATTTCTCCTGCACTCTCATTGGCCGTACGACTTAAGACATCCTGAGCTATATTTATAGACCCCCTCACCTGTACCGTTACACGTCCGGGTGACACCGGCAGAAACACACAGGCAAGGGAGTCTCCTGTAGCCTATCCATTGCTCAATTTTTCCCCCTAATTCTGAAAGCACCAACAATCAAGCCACTTACCTTCCACACTGGAGATTAAGGCCCCTGCGGGGCCATGTACTCCGTTAACTTATCAAAAAAAAGCATGCCTTGGTTTCATCATCATACTATCTCATTCAATCTCATGTCGACGCAGTCGACACCTGATCAGACCTTGATATACTAACTCGCAATCAATAAAAACGGTCCTTCTCAAGACCATTACGACTTATCAATACCCGAGTTCTGAACAACCATACCAGTATTGTATACTTTAGCCACGTAACTCTCAAAGGTCTTTTTTAAGACCACGTGTGCTTACACAACGCTGTCTAACATCATGAATACTGAGAATATCACTCAGTCGGCAGCAATGGATGACGAGCCCTGTCAACTTATCTTGGACGTGAAAAACTTGAGCGTTTCTGAAAGAGAGGAACATACCAGATCCCTCCATGTGAGACAACTTCAAGCCCAAGCTGAACTAGACTTCTGGAGCCCACTCTATGATCAAGTGCGACTAGAGAGCAACACAGAAAGATACAAGATGGTCTCCTTCCAGATGGCAACAGCTAACGATCAACTGGCCGCTATTAAAGGTGAGTGGCTTATTCTTGGTGCTAGTACTCCCCGAGGGTCATTCTCTCTCACTCTTAGCCCGCCCTCTGTGGTGATAGGACGTGTACTTTGTACGATCCCTGTCTTTTCGCTTAGGCCTAATACCCACTCCTACTCCAGTCATAAACTTGAGTCCTTTTTAGGACTGACGGAGTAAAAATCCTACAATGGATTCCCAAACAACTATTTCCGGGGCGAGCAAATATGCTCAACTAATTAGCCATGATGCCCCTTATGAGAAGTACTACGCACTACGCGAAGTTAGTGCCCAAATTGTGACTGTACAACAAATGATAGACGACAGCTCATCGAAGTTAAGCTCAAACGACGTATCCAAGGAGGAAGCAGCAACCTTGGAGACCCACCTCAACTACCTGCAGGGCCATATCACCGATTACAATGGTCAGTGGCAATTCCTTGATATACGTGTTAATGAATTGTTAAAAGTTGCCAAAACTGTACATAACAATGATAGTGATAACTTTAAAACCGTCATATCTCGCAAGAGATCGAGCAATGCTCAAACTGTCCCGGCTAAAAAGCCGAATAATAGTACTATAACTATACCACCACCGATCACAAATGCAAACAAATTTGATTCACTTGAAATGATGTGATGACGATGCCGCCGCTGAGGATGCTCAGAAGTCGGAAAAAATCCCCCCCATAATGGTGACCCTGGAAGAGGACTTTAAAACCCTCTTGAAACGACTCAACCAGGAGCTCAAATTTCTCGTTGTTGGGAAGCTCGCAGGGGAGTTTTTAAAACTCCACGTAAACACTGCCGATGAGCATAGGGAGCTCACCAGGTACTTGGATGCCCATAAAACCCATTACTTCTACAGATCGCCCCAAAACCAGAAACCAATTAAGGTGGTCATTAAGGGACTCCCTGCCACCACCCCCTGCGAAGAGATAAAGAGCGAGCTGAGGGAACTTGGATTCCCAGTTGACAAAGTCAACCAGTTAAAAAGGTTCAAGACGAAAAAACTGCTCCCCATTTTCCAGATACATTTATTACCGGGGGAAATATCCCTGCAAATTTATGAGCTCACACAGTTTATGTGTCTCATCGTGGAAGTGACCCGCTACATAAACAAGAAGGGAGTACCTCAGTGCTTTAATTGCCAGCACTTTAATCACAGCAGTGAAAACTGCCGAATGCCTCCACGCTGCGTTATCTGTGGACAGGGCCACAAGTCGGCTGACTGTCCCAACAAAAATTCTGGACGGGCCTGTGCCAATTGTAGTGAGCGGCATACCGCCAACTACCGGAGCTGCCCCAAATTCCTCAAGCCGAGGAGCTTTCCCAAAAGCTCGGTTACCCCAGGAGTAACCTATGCACAGAAAGTGCAAGGCGTGCAAACACCCGCAAATAAACCGACTACCACTGAGGTACCCCCAACCCAGCCAACTTCTGAGCATCCCATAGTTCAGACCAATACCCAATCCTTAAGTGATTTTGCTTCAATTGTTGAACTATTCAAGGAAATCCAAACCATATTCAACACTGTAAATATCTCGGCACTTGTCGAAAAAATGAAACATTGCACCAGTCCTGTGGACTAATTGCTTGTGCTAGTAGGTAGCATGACAAGCGTCAACGCTGCTGCACCATGAATTCACACCCCACTGGTCTGAAACTATGTTTTTGGAACGCAAGTTCCCTTTTACCCCATATCCACGAATTGAGGGAGTTTGTAAATGAGCACAGTCCTGATATCATTCTCGTGCAAGAAACCTTTCTGAAAGCAGGACAAAAAGCTTCGCTGCCAAACTATGATTTTTACAGCA